>JAWWES010000001.1:32522099-32550563 GCA_035583135.1 Lophotriccus pileatus
TAAGGGCTAACGAGCTCCATCTGCCCGGGGAGGTCCCTGACCAGGACTCGAACCTGGGTCTCAGCGGTAACAGCGCCGCGTCTTAACCACTAGACCACCGGGGGCTCCCAGAAATACACATAAGTACATGTATACACACAAAATGTTGAATGAGAATGGAAGATCTATATATACTCATGCTTCTAAGAATGATCCTGTTATGTTGGATCAGAAAAGTAAAATTGTAGGGTAAAGGAGTGTTTTCTATACTTTTCAGAACTCAGAACTCTGTCTCATATGCAAAGAGAAAGCATGTTGCATGTTTCCTGTCACTCAAACTGTTGTGCAACCACTGGCCAAGTCAGAGCATAGTTGGATCTGTCTTGGTTTCAGCCAGAATTTGGCAGTAAAATTCCTCTGTTTGATGCTTTGACACCTTTGTGTGACTGCCTAGCTAAATTTCTTCTGCATATGTTTTTAATCAGATACCATTTTATTACTGCTAAACCAGAAGGTTGTGAGCTTTCAGATATTAATACTGAAAAAACAAAAGCATGATTTTGCCTTTATGAACAAATACAATTTCCCTTTAATGTCTGTATTGAATTGAAACACAGAGATTATTTACAACACATGCTTCATTGCGATACGTAATATTTCGAAAAATGTTCTGTCCCAGTGGTCATAATTCATCTTTGAAATTTTAAAATGGAGTCACACAACTACTGGGAAACAGAAAGGTAAACTTGCTTATACAAAATGCTCAAAACTACAAAATGCAAAAAAATTGTATGAACTGAATTGGCAAAGAATTGGAAAATACTTGAGAAAGTACTCAAGAATTTGTAGCCCAGATCAGCCTCAGAAAATAGAAAGAAACCAGAAGGACAAATATTTGTATAAATGTTGGGGGGGGAGGGGGGAAGAATAAAGGAGATTAAAAAAAAAAAAAAGTAGCAAGATATAGAAATATATATGTGAATGTATAAAGGTTTCAAGTTCATATATTGGTATTTAAGCTTCATAGCATAAATACACAGCTGTTTAGACTTTAGAGCCCTCCTTGGGAGGACTCTAGTCCACATTCCTGCTCAAAGACGATTCAATTTTGATTTCATAGAAGTTGTGGGCTTTGTCCAACCTGGTCTTGGAAATCTCTAAGAACTGAGACCACACAGCCTCTCTGGACAACCTGTTCCAGTGCTTACATTCCTGACAGGACGACAGTCATGTGCTCTTTCTTCTGATTTTTTTCTTTACAAATTTGAGTCTCCAGTTTGGTCCAATTGGCCCTTGTCGAGCCCAGGGAAAAAAAAAACAAACAAACTCTTGTGAGATTGATATTGGAAAAATATCGTTGCTCTGCCATTGCTCTGCCATTTAACATATCCCATATATTTTATTGAGTTTATCTGGAAATTTTTAGGCCATTTATTATTATATTTTCTAATTATTTTTTCTCTGTTATTAGTAATTGGGAAGGCATTTCACCCTTCCTTGCCCCAATCTACAATGCTTTGCTTAATGTATATTGTTACTTTTACCTTTTTTTTCTGAAGATACTATGTAACTGCAAATTAAATTTAGTTCTTTTGTAGACTTCCCTTTTTTTTGAACCACATGTCTGATCTCAACATTTAACTTCCAAAACCCTCCATTCTTGGTTTAAATCTTACAGGCTGTGAAGGAACAAGAGGTAAATATAGAAAATATTGAAGACAAGTGAGAAAATGTAGGAAACAAATCAATAATTTCCCAGTTTATTATTAAGGAAACATTTAAGAATGTGATATGGGTATGTAAATAGCTTAAATGTTTTTCAAAATATTTCTCTTACTATAGAGTGTGTAGCAGTTTAGCAAGCATCATAATCTAAGTCCAAGTTACTATACTGAAAAATGCAAGCTGATTTTGCTTACCTATTAATCCTTTTTTTTACTTTTTTTTTAAATGTGTGTGATTCTTGTAGTGCTCTGTATTCTGAACAGTGACCTTTTCAAGAATGCAACCACTTGCAAATTTATTTTAATAATGTATGTTTTGGAACTCGTTGAGTGTCTGTTATAATCAGTGAACATTAACAACAGGGAAACAAGCTGGCATATGCAGGTATTTATATCTGCAAAATTAGATAGACAAAAGTTGTTGTCTTTTCAGTGTTGTTGAAAAAATTCTGTGTATTCATTGAAACTGTTTAAGGAGGCTGATAGACTGGTATGAACCTTAAATAATCACGTATTTTGTTGACACTTAGGAGAAACACTAAAGGACTCTTCAGAAGAAGGGGGAAAAAGAGATGGCTCACTCATAGTCACTTCTAAAATAAATTTATAGCGAAGATAATATTATTTACTAAGAACATCTAGACAAGTGTCAGGGTTTATATTTTCAAGCATTTGAAACTGTTCCTAATGAATTGTTATGTTTAATTAGTATTTTGCAAAATTTATTCAGATTTGTTGTATCCATTATTTTGAGTACTACTTCAAGGCTGGCTTTTTAAATGTATTTGGTCAGAAAGGAAGTTCATAAGAAATTTAAAAAGTGGTGTATAAGCATTAAAAATAATCAAAGTTGCATTTAAATAAGATTAATTTAAATGTAAATGCACCTTTTTGTAAATAGAACTGTTAATAATCTGTTGTAATTCACTGACTAAATTAATCATCAAAAGAATTTAAAATTACTTTTGCATCAGGTGTTAACTATTTAATAGTAAGGAAAAAATAATTTGAGAAGTCTAGTCTTCAAAGTATTCTTAAATTTCTTTTGTGCAAAAATCTTGCTTGATATCACATTGAAACTTAATTTGTGTACTACAAGTGGAATAGGTGAAATTTTCCAATTTGATTTTGTAGCTCTTGACTCTGGGTTCGCAAGTAACCCTCAGAACCCTGAAAAAGAAAACAACAACAACATAGAACTGATAAAAAACCCTTAGAACTGATAACACCTACTGCTTTTAGAATTGCCTGATTCTGCCTATACAAAACTCCACATCATTTGTAGGGGGGACAGCATCCACTGAGCTAGAAGTCTCTGAGATCCTAGTGTTGGGGATGCTTGCAGATCTAGCATAAGGAATCTTGCTGTGAACGCAGGGCTGCTGGAGATACTGATGTATAAAGTACGCTATCACACACCTTGCATCACTGTGATCTGCAGGTATTACATGCAGTGTCACCGTCCATAGGATATTACTGCGCATTGCACAGATTTTTGCTGCAGCAAGGGCTCTGCTATGAGAGAGACTGAATTTTACTGAAGCTAAGTCTTGACCTTATTAATTGTGTCTCAGAGAACTTGGAAACGGCCCAAAGTAGCTCCTGCAGAGTGCTTGGCTTCTTACAAGAACAACGTCATGCCACCTTCCCAGTGCCCTTCTGCAGTTTCCTCTTGGCAATGGGGTTTAACCTGGATGAACAAAGACACTCAGGACAGAATGACACAGGGAGCCAGACCCAGGCAATTATTATGTTCAGATTTCAGCAGTAGCTACTTTTAATGATGCCAGAGCAATGTAGAAAATCTCTCAGAGGCACAATATAGGCTTTCATCTCTTGTTTTGTTCTATATTTGCTGAAGTTCAGCTTTTAACACCTCCTACAGCAGAGACTTCTTCAGTACAGTCTGACTAAATGAAACAGCTCTTTGTTTGGAAATGCATATTCCCTTTATTGTTTTTTGTTTGTTACTAACAGCACAATAAAATGAAATATAATGATGTTGTCATTAAGAATATTCAGTAGTGGGAAAAATTATCATCAGTCAAGTGTACCAGCTACAATGACAGAGGCTCATGTGTTTATCTTAGATTGAGTTGTAGTGTTATCATTGTGCTCAATGTCAGTGATCAGCTGGAGTGGGTGGAGCTCCATCTGGGGATGGGTGAGAAGTCAACAGAGAGTTTATGGGTCAAATAAGTCTCTCTGTAGACAGAAGAGCAGTTTCAGGTTCATGTGGAGGTCAATGAGACTAAGACAATCCCAGGGGAGGCAAGAAGCTGGAACGGTTTATTGGACTTCCAAGTTAATTTTTAAAGGGTTAGGGGTTTATATGTTCAACAGGGAGTTGGAATTATTACAATTTATTACAAATAGGGGTTTTTGGGTGAAGACATAAGGGGAAAACCCAGGTTAAGAAATTTGGGATCTTAGCAGTTACCTCATGGGGAAAAACCCACTTTATCTTAGGGGATTTTACAGAGAGGTACAAGTATTAGATTCTGAAGGATGCAGGGATTCGGGGAACACAAAGGGAGAGATAAGGTACAATAGGATTTCTGCAGAGGTTTGATGAAATCAAGGTGTGGACTCCCTGGGCTGGGCAGAGCAATCAACATCTGATGCTACCTCGTTTGCTTCTCAAACTCAGTTTTTTTTCCCAGCTCTCATAGCCCAAGGCTTTCTGCAAAGTCCACTTAAATCCTTTTCTACTGATGTCATAATTTGGGATCCAACAGGTTCACAGGCTCTAGTCCTCATGGCGGACTTCAACCAGCTAGTGGGTCAACATGGTAGGGCATTACCATTCCAGGAAATTGCTGGAATGCATTAATGATAACTTCCTTCTCCAAACAATAGACAAGCCAATGAGGAGATGTTCTGTTCTGGACCTTGTTCGTACCAACAAGGAGGAGCTGATGGGGAATGTGAAGCTCAAGGGCAGCCTGAGCTGCAGTGACGATGAAATGGTGGAGTTCAAAATCCTTGAACAAGGAGGGCAAACAGCAGGCTCACTGTCCTGGACTTCAGGAAAGCAGACTTTGGCCTCTTTAAGTTCTGCTTGGTAGCATACCACGGCATAAATCTCTGGAGGGCGCCAAGAGATCTTATTGTTATTCAGTGGTCACTTCCTCCAAGTTCAGAAGCACGTCATCCCAACAAAGATGAAGTCAGAAACAAATGCCTGGGGGCCTGCATGAACAAGTAATTCATAAGAAAACTCAAGCCAAAAAAGGAATCCTAAAAAGAGTGGAAGAAAGGATAGGTAGCCTGGGAGGAATACAGAGAGATTGTCCAAGCAGCCAGGGATCATGTTAGGAAAGCTAAAGAATTGACAGAATTATATCTGGCCAAGGATACCAAGGGCACAAGAAAAGCTTAGGTATGTTGGTGATAAAAGGAAGACCAGGGAAAATGTGGGTTCTCTCCAGAAGGAAATGGGAGATGTGGTTACCCAGGATATGGAGAAGACTGAGACACTCAATGAATTTTTTTGCTTTAGACATCACTGGCAAGTGCTCCAACCGGACAACCCTAGTCACAGAAGCTTCAGAAGGCAAAGGAAGAAACTGGGAGAATGAAGAACATTCAGCTGTAGGAGGAGATCAGTTTAAGACAATCTAAGGAACTTGAAGGTGCACAAGTCCATGGGACCAGATAAGATGCATCCACAGATTCTGAAGGAACTGGTGGATGAAATTGCTAAGTCACTCTTCTTCATATTTGATAGGTCTTGGCAGTAAAGTTCCCACTGGTTGGAAAAGGGGAAATGTAACCCCTACTTTTAGAAAGGGGAAAAAAAGGAAGAGCTGAGGACCTACAGGCTGGTCAGCCTCGCATCTGTGCTTGGCAAGATACTGGAGAAGATCCTCCTGCAAATTATGCCAAGACACATAGAAAGTAAGGAGGTGATTGTGCCAGCATGGCTTCGCTAGGGGAATTGTGCTGGACAAATTTGGTGCCCTTCTACAGTGGGGTTACATGGTGCATAAGGGAAGAGCAACTGACATCATTTGCTTAGACTTGTGCAAAACATTTGGCACTGTCCCACACAACATCCTTGTCTCTAAACTGGAGAGATGCGGATTTGACAGATGGAGCACTCAGTGGATAAGGAATTCACTAGATGGTTTACACTTAAAAGATATCTGTCGTGGCTCCAGCCAGGAGAAGATTAATTTTTGTTGTAGGCAGAAGTGGCATGGCTAAGACCCAGAGGTTATTCTATACCACCTCATGTCATTTTCTGGGGATGGGGGAAGGCCTTACTTCTGGGTTGGCATAGCATGGCAGAGAGAGTGGTCGAGTATTGTTTTTTCTGTGTGAATTGTTTTCCTCTGTCTTGTACCCTTGGTCATTACTATTGTTGCTGTTACTGTTCATTTTCTTATCTCAGTTCTGTTTCCAGTAAATTGTTCTTATCTCAGGCTGTGAACTTAACTTTTTGTGCCTCCAATTCTCTCCATCCTGTCACAGGGAGAGGGGAAGAGGGAGAGTGAGCAAGCAGCACATAGTTTGGAGAGTCTCAGTGGGAACACTTAATTGGGGAGTATCTTCCTTAAACCACAAGCCTTGCTGTCAATAGCTTGATGTTCAAGTGGAGAGCAGTGACAAGCAGCGTTCCTCAGGGAGCAAATAATACATTTAAAAAAAATGGGACAAATGCTATCTAATATCTTGATCTGTGCCACGTGGACAGTGGGATCCAAAGCACCCTCAGCAAATCTGTTAGCAACACCAAGTTGAGTTGTGTGGTCTACACAGTGAAGGGGTGGATGCCATCCAGAGGGACCTTGGCAGGCTTGAGAGGTGGGCCTGTGCAAATCTCACAAAGTTCAACAAGGCCAAGTGAAATGTCCTGCACTGGGATCAGGGCAATCCCAAACACAAATACAGGCTGGGAGGAGAATGGATTGAGAACAGTTCTGGGGAAAAGGACTTGGAGGTGTTGGTGGACAAGAAGCTCAGTATGACCCAGCAATGCACACAGCTCGCAGCCCGGGAAAGCCATCTGTGGCCTGGTTTGTATCAAAAGCAGCATGGTCAGCAGGTTGAGGGAGGTGATTCTGCCCCTCTACTCTGCTCTTATGAGATCCCACCTGCAACAAAATTTTTGTCAGGGCCTGTTCCAATAGGACAAGAGGCAATGGTTTTAAATGGAAAAAGGGTAGACTTGGATTAGATATTTGGAATAAATTTTTTACTGTGAGGGTGATGAGGCACTGGAACAGGTTGTCCAGGTAACCTGTGGATGCTACAATCCTGGTGGCAGTGTTCAAGGCCAGGTCGGATGGGGCTTTGAGCAACCTGGTCCAGTGGACACTTCCCTGCCCATGGCAGGGAGGTGGAACTAGATGATCTTTTAAGTTCCTTTCCATTCCAAACCATTATAGGATTTTATGATTTTAAGGGTATTTGATAATATGTACTTAATGGCAACCATCCTTTATTTGAGGATATTTGAATGTATCCTTAAAAAAAAGTTTTATTTTAAAGGCTGTAAAAGAAATAATGAGTCTTACACTTAACCCATGTTTACTTATCAGATGTTTTCATTATTATGCACTTTATCTCACTACTTTTAATTTCAGCAAGAGTATAATAAATGAAATTCTGTGCTAATTTGCTTCATACTGCTATTAAGATACCCTGGACTGTCACAGGACAGGAATGAGAAGTAAAATTGAAGGCCTGTTAAATTGAGAATCCTAGTTTCTTTAATGAAGTACAAAAATTAATTAACATGAATTTGGTAGATCCAGTCATAGATATACTTGTGATTGGTGGCTGGTTTCCCCTTTTCAGCACCATCAAAGCTGTGTTTAAAAGTGTCTTGGCGAGCATATCTTCCTTTTAATATGTTTACCAACTCTCAGATGGATGCTGAAACATTTTGTAATAGAACTGCTAACTTATTTTTCATTAGAGAATCTCTTGATGAAGGTATGATAATGTATTTCTTAGTATCTGAAATATTATCTAAATGAGAGAAAGAAGGAGGCTTGGGAAGTTCCTTCTCTTATGACAGAAATGTGAATGGCATGATGTCTCAGCCAGGGGAATGGGAGTGTAATCAGTAACTTAATACTGGAGTCTGAAACAAGCATATGTGGAGAGGGAAGAAGGGAAGGGTGAAGGTGGAAGAGAGCAGAACCAGTTGGTGCAGCTGCAAGGAGGACAAAGAAGCTGTACCTCATGCAGCTCTGTCTGAAAATATGAATCAAGTGGATATAGAAAAAAACAACATTTCTTTTTGTATTACTAATGCTATAACAAAAAAATTATATATTTTATATAGGAAATGTTTATTATACATGTATATACAGGAAAAAGTCTGAGATAAATTATAGATTTAGTAAAAGCCAAAGATATTTAACAAGAGAAAGTAATTATAATTATTACATCATAGCTATCACCTGAGTGTGGTATCGTCATGGTTTAACCCCAGAAGGCCCCTGAGCCCCACCCAGTCACTCACTCTCCCCGCCCCATGGGTGGGTAAGAGAATTACAACACGACAGCAGGACTCCGTCATGTGTAAGGGTGACTTGGAAAGAAAAATGTCATCATTCCAAATGTCTCCCCTTCTTCCTTCTTCTCCCCTGGCTTTATCTGCCAAGCATGACACCTTATGGTCTGGAATCTTCCTTTGGTCAGCTGGGGTCAGCTATCCTGGCTGTGTCCCCTCCCAACTCCTTGTGCACCCCCAGTCTCCTTGCTGGTGGGTAGGCTGAGGAGCAGAAAAGGCACTTCTCAGCAGTAATGAAAACATCCCTGTGTTATCAATTCTGTTTCCAGCACAAATCCAAAATACAGCCCTGTATCAGCTCCTCTGAAGAACATCTACTCTAGCCCAGCCAAAACCAGAAAAGGTAGGCAGAACTGATAACATCTATTACTATTAGAAGTGCTTGATTCTTTCTATACAATCGTTTTTCAGTGTGTAATTTTGAAAAAGTTAAAATAATAAAATTTTCCATGTTCTATGTCTGTCTCATATTAATCTGACCATTTTTATCCAGAATAATTTACTCATTTAAGGACTGGTATTAGGGAGTAAACAGACACTATTTTCAAACATAATTAATTACATCTGGAATTCTTTTTTGTATTATTGATATTTAAGCACTTCTAGAAGAGGCAGATTATTTTTGTTAATTGTGATGCTTCTGAAAATGCAAGCAAATTTGGCTGAGTTACAATCCCGAATTCACGGAGGCTCTCCATATATTTGCTAGAGATAATAATTAAGTCTTCAAAGAGCTATTTTTCTTGCACATGCTGAAGGTTCTTACTGCTTCTACTGGCAACCAAGGTGCATGGGTATTGTTTTCCCAGGGATTAAGCGTGATTAGCTTCAAGATGAAGACAGCCTTTTGCTGTAACACATCACTCCATCCTTGGATGTGTTTATGTACTGGAACAGAAAGATCAAAATCTTTCTTTTTTTATTCCCTAGAATAAAAAGCCCAACTGAGAAACAGACTGTATTAGTTTGGGAACAGCACTGTGTTAACACAGCTACATTTTGAGTCTGAGTAGCTTTGAAACTGGGCATTAGTGGTTATATGAATCCACCTGTCTAGATGGGTTTTGGGAAAGACAGGGTAAGGAAAGTGCAGCTGGGAACCAGGAAGGGAGAGGGGAAACTTAATCACTCAGATAACAAACTCTAGGGCAAATTGGAGCACAGGGAAATAACAAAAGACAAACAAAAATACCCCCAAACCTAAAACCTAAAATCACCTTCACACTAATCTTGGATGCTTGATTTATTTGTGCTTGATAATTCAAGATTTGCTCAGCCTTGTAAAGCACATGAAGTGTATAAGAAAATTCATGTTGACATCAGCTGCATTTTTTGGTGGGTTTTTTTTTGATCTTGCTGCTAATTAGAACTGAAGCTTTCAACTTCAGTAGTGAGAAAATTAGGCATATGCAATGACCATGGGTGACAATGTTCTTTTAAATGGCTTACCCACTGGAACATAGAAACACTTTGGCAGAAGAGGGGGTCAAAGCCAGCAGTCACAGGAATGATTTAAGATTTTAGCTGTAAGATCTTCTTGATTATCTGCGCACACCCTCTGTTGTGGTGCAGATGAGAGAGAAGTATTGAAAACCATTTAATCCAGATAACCTTAATTTAATTCCAAAGGAAATGGAAACAAACAAACAAACCCAAACAAACAAACAAACCCCCCCCCCACAAAACAAACATATTCCTAGTCATTCCTGAGATACCACAAACTGTATATTTTCTTCAGACCAAGGAATAAGCTTTGCCCAGTTAAAAGTAGGTGCATATGATGTTCCATATGGGTAAGTGACTTTAATGATCATTCTGAAAAGCTTAATCAGATGACAAATATAACATCTGTTTACATATCTCCAGTTGAGATAACTAACATTCTTTTCAAAGTCACCCTCAGGGTCTGGGAAGATAATATCGTGGTTCATTACTGAAGAAATTGAAGATCATTCTTTTTGTGGTTAACATCAATAACTACAGAATTGCAAAAGGTCTTGTAAAATATGGAAATTACCATAATCAGAATGATTTAGAATCTGATGGGATCTGGCTCTAGAAGCAGAAATGTGACTATAATGAAGATTGAAGTACTAAGGACCAGATTCTGAACTACTTTTGACTGTTTAAATATGTTGTTTATTTGCATATAGGGAGGACGACAGAGCTTTAATTCTCTGCATCTTCTCATTACTTGTACCCAGTGCAGTGCATACATGCTAAAGTATAGGACAGTGCATTGTTCAGTGTTCAGCCCAGTTTTGTTCTGGTCATGGTGTCATGCAGCCATTTGTGAGACAGGGTTAGAGTTAAAAGTCAGAGCAAATAGGAGCCTTTTTTCTGTGGATGAATTTTGCTTATTATAAATTGACTAAGTGGGTTTTAATGTCACACCAAGTTTCTAGATTTAAACAATGAGTTGAAATTAATTACTTTTCAGGACTGAAAACTAATTGGGTCTAAGCTGTTGCCTTATGAATGCTATGATATGTTTACATTTTACAGGTGAGTCGACAACTTTTGTGAGAAAAAAATTGTAACTGAAAATAATTGCCACATTGGCAGGTGTTGGCTATCTTGTGGGAAGCATTTTCCTTACATGTTAGTTCCATTAATATATCACAGTCCCAGACAAAACCCATGTGATATTTATTAATCTTTTTCCTGTGTTTGAGCCCATTGGTTTATACTGAGCCCTCTAGATCACTTGTGAAGCAAGGTTCTCTCCCTAACCGCCTTTGTGATGACTGAAACCTGCTATTAAGGTCGTACTATCAACATTGGCTGCAGAGACAGAACGGGTGGTCCTGGTGAGCACTAAGTTGACCACGAACCAGCCTTTGCAGCAAAAGAGGCCAACAGTCTGCTAGGCTGCAATAAGCTGAGCCAGCAGGATAAGGGAGGTGATCCTTTCCCTCTGTTTAGCACTGGCTGGTTCCTTCCCACCCCAGCTATTTAGTAATTTTGTGAATTGGGTCTGTATGAAAGTATGTGCATTGTCTTTGGGTTGCTGACATGGGTAAAACAGCAAAGCATAGCAGCTCAATTGAAGCTCTTTTATTTGTTTGGTAACTAGGGAGGCTACTGGAAGGCATATTTTTGACTCCCTTGAACTATTTACTAATTTCAGTAAATTTTGCTGAATGGTTTTTAGTCTGGAAAAGGTTCTGGACGTGCCTCAGTTTATCACACAGGCAGAGGTTCAAGAAAACCAGATGGTGACACTTTCTATATATCATCTGCCAGTCACCTGTCCACATAGACACATAGAAAACAAAGATGTGTGCCCAAGCATTTCTTGTACTACAGTAAGGACAAGTCAGTTTGGTGACTTCAGGTTGAAGTGCAGAGTAAATGTCATAGAATTTATTGATGTCACGTGTTATACCTAAAGAAGTATAGTAGATTCTGAATGTTCTGTGCTGCTATTAAAGAAAAACTCTGTAGTGATGAATCAACATAATGATTACTGGGGTTTTGATTTGTTCTTTTGTTTCTGTCAAAACCAAAACGTATCTTACAGTATTTATTTGTCTGTTTTGATGCTCAGAGAAAGGAAGAACATGAAACAACTTTCAGTCTACCTTTTAGCAAAGTGGTTGTGGTAGGAGTCAGATTCTGGAAGATGTGTTTGCGAATTGGAAATCAATGTAAAGTGTGTTCAGCTTTAGTTTAGAAGTAACCAGGACCATCAAGTCTTGGTTTAAAGATTATTTTTTTTTTTTTTTTTAGGACTAACATTTATAGTCTGAGAGCTCTGCTATCATCATTTATTTGATCTCTTCCATGAAACTTTTTAATTAGAGTCACAGGCAATGCAATCCATAACAAACTTTTATTGGCCAAAAAGAAGCTTGATAAATTCAGGGAATAAGTGCCTGATTGGTAGGCTATTGCTATCAATACTAAACAAGCTAAAATCAACTTACACTAAAATGAACTCGGGCAAGACATCCTGCACTCACTATCTGACTTTTCATACTAATGGTGAGATCAGTTTTTTGTCGGTGCCATATCCACTTCTTTGAGGACAAGAATCTCAGCACAAAGGCTGGGACAAAGCACTGTTGGCTGGGATTATCTGTTTTTGTTGGACAATTTGAGCAGGATTCTGGATTGAGATACTCTGAAGAATGAAAAGACTTGGTTTTAGGTCAAGATAAATCAGTTAAGTCACACCTAGGGGAAACTCAAGAGTGTCTGTTAGACTCCATGGTAACCTTATCTTGGGTGAGAGCCTCAATACATGAGCTATTATGGATAATGACCTCCTACTCCCAGTAATTTTGTAAATATAGCTTTTATTTTGCTTTCCTTTTTTTGAACAGGTAAATCAAATACAATCTGAGTCATGTGTTAGTTGAAGCAGAGGACAGCCTATTTCAGTAAGAAAAAATATTAACTTTTAATATTGATTTAATATGAACCTCTGTTTTAATTGGGCGTGTAAATTACTTTTGGATGGCAAATACATATATATTGGCAAAATACTGCTGACAGATCTTTACAATAGCTGTCTGTCCAAAGAAAAGTGAATCTCAAATGCCTTAGAAGATAAAAATAATGAAGATGAAGGTCATAGAAGACATTCAATAGAGAAGTTACTTGCCTGGCTTTATGTAGATAATTGGTTTTTGAATTTTGCTGCCAAAATTCCATCTATACAGAAATTATTTTATGCCTGTAAAAGTATTTTTTAAAATTATTTTGCTGTGAGGAGATAAAAAAATCTGAATATTTTCTATATCTACACTAGTTACTTTCAACTTGCAACACAAACAGAATTTGTAGCTCAAAAGGATGCACGTGTGTCCTCAACTATCACAAAACACTTGGGAGCAAGTTTGAGGAATGCATTCAGTGCAGTAGCTCAGGGTGAGGCTGCAGTGCAAGCTGCAGGTTGAGCTCAGGGAGGTGGGAGCCCGAGCCCCAGACAAGGGGTGTGAAGTGCCGACCCTTTGCCAAACAAGAGGGCTGGGGACCTGTGGCTCATCCAGGCAACCGGACACCCAGGGACACAGCAGGAGCCGATGACTCCAGACTTTTGCCGCTTAAACCATGAGTGGATAAATGCCAGGGTTTCAGTCATCTGGGGCCCTTCCTCGGAGGCTCCAGCTCAAGGTGTTACTGTGCGAGGATTGAGTTATGTTAAGGACCGAGATGTCTGATACTCTGCTATGAGAAACGTGGGGTTGAGAGTGCCAGGGAACCTGGTCTGACTGTGTGAGTGTGGGGTGTGTAGCTGCCAAGGGGTTCAGTCCCAGCTCAGGTGGTGTGAGCGTTGCTGCCGGAGTGGCTCCGGGATGGTCGGACAGGGAAGTTTCCTTAACAGCAGGTCGTCCAGGAACTGTATTCGTGTGTTTTATTCCCTGATTCCATAAATTTGTGGGTCATGAGCATGACTGGACAGAGCAGATCTGTAGTGGAGCTGAAGATCACATACGGCGGGGCAGTCATGAGGATGGGACTGGTGGCTCCAGACTGGGCTGAGATGCGATCTTGGACTGTGTGGAGAATGGGAGAGGACATCAGCAAGCTGAGCAGGGACAATTAGGCCTCCTAGTCCCTGGGCCCTGACACTTGTCTTGGGTATAGACTGTTGGTTATACGTGCATTGTCCTACAAACCACTCCACAAAGAACAAACGATTTAGAAGACTAAAGACATTCAATTAAACGTTTCACTCTGTCAAACAAATACTTCACCAACACACTTCAAAAATCTAATCCCATGACAATTTACTAACAGCTGCCAAAAATTTTTGACAACAAATGTATTATCTCTTTTCTTAAAGAGAACAGACCATCAGTATTTAATGCAAACTGGTTCTCTTCTGACATATTGGGTGTCTTAGGAAATTAATTTGAGGCTGATTTGTTTTGGGTGATTTTTATAGTTTCTTCAGTTTTGTCACATTCTTTCAGCTTGTTGGCAGATCCACAGTAAGAATTTTCCAGACTGACATAGTTTGTCTTCACCTGCCAAGATCTAGAGTCAGTACTTTTAAAAAATAGTTGGGAGGAAATAATCAGGTAAATGAGGCTGAGTTGACTCTTGCCAACTACTTAGTTTTGTAAATAGGAAAAAATTGTCCCTTCTATGTAACAGCTTAATCTACATTAAGATAATTTTCTTATGTGGTTTCTACTAGCTGGGTGTCTCAAACAGATACCAAAGAAAGACTGACCAGTCAAACATCAAAAAATGTCCTCTACAGTAGAGGACATTTGTTGAGCAAAGGAAGCACTTGCAGCACTTGTATAAGCATTAGTGGTTTTTATAAGCTGGGCAACCTGTTCCTATGCTTGATCACATTCATGGTAGTATTTTTTTTCCTGACATCTAATCACATTTCCTTTGCTGCAGCTTGTGTTAACTTGCCCTTTTCCTGCACAGCTCTGAAGAGTTTGGCTTCTCTGTAACCATCCATTTAAGAAGAGGGTCAGCTGGATTTGCCCCTTAGAATCTTTTCTGGCCCAGAAGACATCACATGCTTCAGTCCACTGACACTCTTGATGACTCTCCATTTGACTCACTTCAGCTTGTTCATATCTCTGTTTTTCTGGATATCCCTAAACAGACATAGTACTTCAGATGTGTTTTCATAATACTCAGTGGAAGTGAGGAATCACTTCCCTTGATGTATTTTCTACACTCTTACTAGTGCACACCAGTACATGGTTTACATTAATTGTTTCAAGGGCACACTGCTGATTCCTGTTCAACTTGTCCATCAGGCCCCAGTTTCTTCTCCGCAAGCCTGCTTCCAGCCAGTCAGTCCTCAAATGGTTCTGTTGCATAGGATTATTCGATTATTCCTCCCAAGGTGCCAATCTTCACATTTCCATCCTCAAACTTCATGAACATTCTTTCAGTGTACTTCTCCATTTGGTCAACATTCCTATGAATGACAGTGATGCCTATCAGTGAATCAACAACTCTTTCCAATATATGAACTGTGAACTTTTTAATTTGTTCTGTAACCTCCCAATGGACTGACATTAGGGAGACCATCATTTAGTTCCCCAGATCCTCATCTTGCACTTTCTGAAAATAGGTATGATATTTGTGATTTTCAGTTTTCAAGATGCCTCCTGACACCACAGCCTTTCAGCAAGGAGAGAGGTTTCACTATAATGCTGTCAAGCTTCCTACGCACTTTTGGATGCATCCCATCCATTCCATGGACTTGTCTGCATCCAGTTTACTTAAATGATCTCTAGCTTCATATTCCTGTGTTGTGGGTAGCACTTCCAGTCCTGGACTCCACTACTCATTGTAGGGACTAGGGAGACTGAAGAGCAGACCTCACCTATGAACACCAAGAAAGCAAAGTCACTTCACAACAAAGGCTTTTCCATGTCTTTGTCACTATGTTCCCACATTTCTCTTTGTATTTCTTGTGTTGCTGCTGTACCTATAGCAATCTGTCTTGTTACCCTTCATGTCCATCTCCAATTTTAATTTCAGCAGCACTCCAGTAACTCTCTTTCTAGAGAATTTAAATAACAAAGAAAACAGAGCTGTCAAGTGTCTTTGTAAGTAACAGTACGTGCTCCTTTCTGCTATTCTAAAATGTTTTCTGAGAAGCACGAAATATTAGAAATTTCAAGTAATAGTTCCTTTTTTCTTCCTAATGATAAATTTTCATTGAATTCTCCCTCTAAAACTTTCTGTATTGCTTTCAGAAGTTTCAATAAGTCTTTCAGCTTATTCTTCAGCTGAAAGAAATCTGGAACATTGCTGTTGATATATGCTCCTTTTCCTGTTGTAATTTTTTGCAATCATTATATCTATTTAAGAACATATTTAGAAACAGTTATTTTGGCATAAAAGCAACTCACTAATCAGTCATTAGTCATGAGGGAACAAAATTATATTTGATTGAAATGGTAGATGAACATGTCATCATGAACTAGTTAAAAATACACTTTCACATTTCTGTGAAGTTTTATTTTTAATTAAGACTTAGGCACTGTATTTGGTGGTAGTGAGAAAAAAATTCACAAAAAGTTGTGCCCACTCTTCCAGAGTTATCTGCCAATAACAGTATATATTTTTCTTGGGACCACCCAAACCTTCTTTATCTTTATTTATTTATTTATTTTCAGCTCACGAGCTATAGTTATATATACATTATAGAAGAATTATAAACATAGCTTCTACCAAGGATGCCAAATTAAGTATTGTTTTATGTACAGACAGTGAGTTCCATGAACTAACTTTGGAGAACATTTTTCATAATATTAATTGTTTACCATATTTTTCCCATATCTCTCTTTGGTCTTTTCTTGAGACAAGTAATATTATTCTGTTTGTGGAATTCAAGTAATAGGTACCTATAAATTATTTTATGGATAAACTGGAATCCTTTGTATAAGTGAAGATACTGGTGCATCATACTTTTAAGAAACTTAATACAAAGAGGAAAAGCCAGAGGATATTTCTGTAATCTGCATAGGAATAATGCAATATAGTGTTAGTGAAAGCAAACCAAAGACAAAGTTCTCAATATGTATCAAAATGAAGTAAAAAAATGCTATAGCGTAATATGATATCAGAGCCATACTGTTAACTGAATAATAAAGAAGTTGTGGTTTAAGGTGTAAAAATTGATGTTAAAAAATGAGAAAATTGCACAAAAGTTCTCTTAAATTAATCTTAACATACTCCAGGATATTAAGGAAATTACAGTTTGCCAAGAATGGTCTTGGTAGGAAGTCTGAAGTTGTGTGGACTGTTTATATAAAATTGTTTTATCAATGTTCTAGGGGCTGTTCATTTTCTTTGGTTTGGGGATTTTTTGTGTCCTAAGGTTTGGTCACTTACCTGTCACTAACAGCTAGCTATCACACAAACCTGCAAAGGTCTAATCCTCTTTGGATTCGGTAAAGTTGAAAGAAAACAGTGAAATTATTACGGAATGGAGCTGAGTTATGAGTGACTAGTTAATAGAGTGGATAAACAGACTAAAAAAACATGACAGCCTTTCATTTGAACTTAATGATTGCTGAGAGGGATAAAGAATGATTTAAAGTAAAATTAGAGAATATAAATTAATTGATGAAAACAAGGAGATGGAAGTTGAAAACAACTGGCAAATGGTTCTCAAAGTGAGAGCTATTTGACTGAAGAGCAGCGTTTTTATCTAAATGTTGGAATTCTTTGCAATAAATGATGCAAAGCAAAACAAAAACCTTGGAATACACATCATTTCAGTACAAGACTACTCGACTGTTCCTTGATTTGCTCTTACATCTCCTTTAATAATGTAGGCAGTAGATCGATCTATCACACAATCAATTAGGCTCTAAAAGATCTCTGGGATCATGAAGTCTAACCTATGACTGAACACCACCATGACAAGTAGACCATAGCATTAGGGATTATATCCAGTCTCTTCTTAAACACCTCCAGGGATGGTGACTCCACCACCTCCTTGGGCAGTCCATCTCAATGCTTAATCACCATTTCTGTGAAGAAATTCCTCCTAATGTCCAACATAAACCTCCCCTGGTGCATCATGAGATACGTCCTCTCATATTATTGCTAGTTTCCTGGGAGAAGAGGCAGACTCCCTTCTGGCTACACCCTTCTTTCAGGTAGTTGTAGAGAGTGATAAGGTCCACCCTGTGCCTCCTCTTCTCCAGGCTAAAAAACCCTAACTCTGTCAGCTACTCCTCACAGGACTTACCCTCTAGACCCTTCAGCTTCATAGCCCTTCCCTGGACATCTGAAAATCAACCTTGTCTTATGTCCCATAACTTTGTCTCTTTATTGCAGAAATATGGATTTGACAGATAGACCACTCGGTGGATAAGGAATTGGCTGCATGGGTGCACTTAAAGAGTTAAGGTCAATGGTGCAACATCCAAGAGGAGAGCAGTGACCAGTGGTGATCCTCAGGGGTCAGTACGGGAACTAGTGCTATTTAACACCTTTGTTGGTGACATGGATACTGGGATCCAAAGCACCCTCAGCAAGTTTGTCTCAACACCAAGTTGAGTGGTGTGGTCAGCACGCTGGAGGGAAGGGATGCCATCCAGATGGACCTTGACAGGCTTGAGAGGTGGGCCTGTGCAAACATCATGAACTTCAACAAGGCCAAGTGAAAGGTCCTGCATCTGGGTCAGGGCAACCCCAAACACAAATACAGGCTGAGAGGAGAATAGATTGAGAGCCATTCTGGGAAGAAGGACTCAGGGGTGTGGGTGGACAAGAGGCTCAGCATGACCCAGCAATACACAGTTTGTAGCCCAGAAAAGCCAACTGTGTCCTGGTTTGTATCAAAAGCAGCATGGCCAGTAGGTTGAGGGACGTGATTCTGCCCCTTTACTCTGGTCTTGTAAGACTCCACCTGGAGTACTGTGTTCAGGTCTGGGGCCGCCAAGATAAGAAAGACGTGGACCTGTTGGATTTGCCACTTTACAATATATAACTCTTTTTCCATCAGAAGTTAATGTGTTTTCTTTGTGATCCTGTCATATAGACCAGAACGTTTTCCTAAGACAACAAGTGGTTCCAAGAGAAGTAATGTGTTTTGTAACCGAGGACTTCTTTTCTGGATTTGTTTTTTATTTTTTAAATGATCTACTTAGGATTAGGTCTTCTCTTCCTAAAATAGCTACGAATAGCAGGCTACGTTTACATCCACTAATATAGAGAAACTGTTTAGCTTTAGAGAAGCTTTTTATCTTATCCATTACCTTGCATTCATTTATTTGTACACTGCTAGGCACACAATTGTGGTTTGTTTAACCTACTGTATAACACAGATAACACACACTCCACAATTCTACCTTGTCCATCCCACATTAAATTCAATAGCTTCTAGCTGTATCAAAGCAAAGAACAATGCATCCAGACCTCTGAGGTCACTTTGAGGTACAGATAAGATGTAATGTTACAGATGATCCAAATATTGACAATAGATGGTTTTTACTCTTCCAAGTAATGGAGACTGATATTAAGAAAAAATACCCAAATATATACAGACATCTAGAGTGACTGTCTTTATGGGTAAAGTTCATTATAAAGCCCCCAAGGATTCATTTTGCTTCTGTATCACCCTTTCTTGATTCAGGTACTGTCCTTGCCATATAAATACAAAGCATATGGACCTGTACGTAATTCCGCTACAAAAACACATGAGGATATTTCTGTGTGAAAAATATTTTTAGACATTGTTTACAACTGAAATGAAATCTCTGCGGTGGCCAGATATGGACTGTAGAGAAGCAAGATAGATTTTCATTGTTCTTTTAATATTTATCAATCAGTTATGTTCTAATCAAATGGTTTTGCTTTTGTTGTGAAGTTCATATTAGTTAAAACAAGTCTTGGCTTTCCAAAGTGTGGAGAGGGAGGTTAGTAACTTAAATTCTTGGTAATGTGTGCTATAAACCTTGTCTTTTTTGGCTGTGCTGTGTGATTACATTTTTCTGCTTTCCATTCATCTGCAGTAGAAACTACTAACTGGCCCATAATAAGGTAGTGCCAGAACTGTGCCAAACTGTTTAAAGATATGTTAGAAACATAACACAAATAGCTTCATAGGGAAGAAACAATTTCTTATTGTCTGCTCATAAATTTGAGAGAAGTTCTTTCAAAATAACTCTAATGGAAAATAATCAGTTAGAAAGAAGATATTGTAATAGGCACTACACCTAAAAAAGACTGCCTAGTTGGCTAATTGCATTTTTATTTTCTACATGTATAGCCATCACTGGAGTTAAACTTCTAGCTTGGTTATATTGTCCCCTTTCTTTATACAGGTGATGCAATATATGTATTTTTATGTGACTGCAATGTGACTATAATAAAACTCCTGATTAATTTATTCAATGGATATCTCCTGGCTATTTATGGTATACTTTTCTGCTTATGTTGCTATCTTGATGGAGACCCAGCATGGTTTAATTTCTCTTTCAAAATCAAAAATCACCTGTCATAAATAGGTGCACCCCCAGCCTCCTTGCTAGCATGGAAATACAAGGAGGAGAAAAGGTCTTGGCTCTGTGTAAGCATGGCACAGCAATAACAAAAGCATCTCTAAATTAACCCTATCCCAGCCAAAACCAGCACCACACCTCTACCTGAATGTAGCAGGGTCCGATAAAGGAATTCTCTGTATGGCCAAGGAAATGCCCTTGTATTTCACTCCACTGAAATTTTATGATTCTTTGATTCACTTGGATGTGAACTTGGTAAACCTGCTGCACTGTTCTCCACCAGCTTTGACATGATTGACTTTGACTTAATAGTCCCAGCTGAGGATTGTTTTCTTCTCTTTGTATAGTTCCCTTCCAAACCCTTATCATTTTTTTTTCCACTGTACCTTGATTTCTATATTATTGTCCTTATGTTAAGCCTAAGACATGCAATGACCACTGGAAATGGATATGTTTGTGTTTGTAACTCTTAAAAATGAGAAGAACATGCTCTTGATCATAGAGGTTGATCTGTTGTGCAGAGAGCTGCATCTCAGTGCTGTGCTGGTATTTTTGTGTAAAACTTCAAAGATTGTGACCCGTCCTGTTGTTTAAAGGATATGGGGATCATGCCACTTTTTTTTAAAGTAAATAAAATATTGTTCTTAAAAGCCATTGATAGATCTTCAATGAAACTTCCTTGATGGTGAAATTTTTATATACCACCTTTTATTAAATATTTCTTTTTCTACTGTTTTATTTTTGATTTTTTAGTCCTGCATGGCTCTTGCCTTGCACACCTGGAGGAGCAGATCAGTAGAGAGGCCTGAAATAGAAGCTGAGCTGTTTTGCTGTTTTATTTCAGCTGTGTTCTTCCCCACTCCTTATGTTCTGGTTTCAGTTGGGTTGTTTGGTTTTTTTTTTCATTTTACGTATGAATAATTATGGAAGTCAAATTATATGTCCAAGATTTTCTAGGTACCCCATGATAGCAATGAGTTGTGTCAGGTCAGTTGGCTCCTGACTTTATCTTGGACTAATCACAACCATTCCTTCTAGCCCATGTCACCACTGAGATTATTATTTCTATAAAAGCATAATTGTTCTTCAGCAACCAACCAACCAACCAAACAAGATGCAAAGAAATTGCGTTTGACTTATTTCAGTAGCCTTGTTATCATGTTAAAAATTGTTCTCATTATTCTTCTTTCAAGAAAAGCATTTGTAGAAATTTAGGATCACTAAATAAGTTGGTCCACTCTCTGTGTATTACTCTTATTCTTCTTTTATTTTGTATTTTTTATGGTTGCGTAACATTGCACTATTGGTTGGAGGGAAAAATCTGCTACTACATCTAAATCATCTTTGCCCATGATTCTACCTTTCCTTTCAGAACTCTATTAATAATTTTTGTTTCCCATATGTACTTTTTGTTTCCCATATGCACATTTTTGCCTGAAGCAAACTATTCTCAGCATTAATTTTTGGTGTATGTCCAACATTAATGTAATCCAGTTACAGTTATTTGCTGGTAGAATATCAGCTAAACCTATTTCCTCCATTTTGTCATGCCCACTTAATATTTTAAAAAGAAAATTAGTGAGATTTTTCCACAAAAGTACTGGGTCAAACACAGTTCACATCGTGTATTGTACAATATTCAGTTTTGCTTTGTGCACCAGTTACTATCAAATTAGGATGACAGTTGGGCATGTGGATTTGAGCCATGTGTTAATCCAAGTTCATCCAGAGGTGCGTGCCATCCTGCCTAATACAATGGCTCAATTACAGCGGATAAAATTGCATTATCTTTTGAATCCATCTTACCGTGTTGTCTGGCAATTAGTTGCATGTATATATCCCATATTCAAGTGTTTTTGTCACACATAGGCAGTGACAACCTTTAAAAAAATTGTTGAGGGTAAAATCATTTATTTATAGGATTTTTTTTCATTACAAATTTTGTCGTGTGAAATAGCCTAGAAATGGGTAGGTTAAGGGTAAGTTAAATGGTGTCAAATTCTTTTGAAAAAAAATAAAATTTTTCCACATTCTGATAAGAGGCTGTTTCAAATATACTGTTTTAACAGTGTACACATAAATGTTACAGTCAAGACGATGCCTTTGCAGTTCTGCGTTGTTCTGATTGGGGTGCAGTAAGGTTGCTATAAGGTCATCTACTGCTTTAAAATATAGGGTTGGGGCGGTTGTGCATTTTAGTGGTACAGATGACTTTACCAACATTTTGTTTATAGGTGGCCTGCAGACTCTGTCTGGTCACAGAATGTGTAGATTCTTTCCACTCCCCAGCCCTGTTGTAGCTGTTGCTTGCCCTTATTTACATATATACATATATGTATATATATATATACATACACATATATATATATTATTTCAAGTGGTCTTTTTGAAGTTTATATATGAGTTTTGTTTTTCTTTAATTCTGCAATTATCCAGATTTCTCCAAATAGCTTTGAAAGATATATTAAAACTCCCCCCCCTCCCAGTTCTGACTGGCATTTGAGAAAGCTGCAAGAGCATCAGTAAATTCTGGCATGAACTGGGTAGCTTGCTATGTGACAAAAAGGCTGATTGTCTTTAGGTGATGGTTAATACAGGTCAACAATGACGGAAATGAAAACTGAATTGGACTTTGTTAGTGTTTTGTCTTATATATATGGTATATAAATAAATATGTTACAATTTTATATATATGATATGTAGCATCACTTAATGGTGATATATTCCTTTTAATAGAGATAGTCCTGCTGGAAATGATGCAGTAATGACTTGAATTATTTTCTTGTAGACAAGTTTTTGGGTGCACATGGTTGAATTACCTTTGACCATTAGAGGAAAGCAGCTTTCTTGACAGCTCATAAACCTTCACTTCTTATGCTTGAGTAAAATTATGAAAACATAGATTCAATCTTATGTATCTTTACATTTACTTTACATGCAGCAATGATTACCTCGCAGACTCCCTTATCTCAGACTTTTAAGTTCTGACTTCCACATCGACACTTGCAATTCAGAAGTACATTAATATTTGTTTTTCAAACATGAAGTGACCTTAACTGTGTGCAAAGCTACGTGAGTTCTTGCAGTTGGGTTCTTGTTACGTGAGAGCATATGGTGCATAATTTTGTCTTTTCAGTGAAATTCTGAACAAACCTTGCATTATCACATCAGTTTAGTATAGCTAGGACAAGCACCTTGAATGAAAATACAGTTAAAACAGATGTAAGTTTCACATGTGGCAGTTTGAATTACAATGTTGTCAAAATATTTTCTCCACTGTTAGAGCATTGCCATGATTTTTTTTTTTTTTAATCAAGAATCACTACTAGGTCTTACTGTTATGTATTTTAGCAATGTCTAAACTTTGAGGAATTTTAAATTAGCAATTTAGGAGGCATTAAATTACTGAATCAAGTTTTTTTGCACCAAAGCATCTGTAAAAATTAATTTATCTCACTTGAAACTATATTTGCAGATTGTCAAATAGTTGTGTCTCTGAAATCTTTAAAAGTAGGTTTGTTTCAGACTTTGGAATGGTAAAACTATATATATCACAAATTCATCCTAGTTGTACACCAGTAGACATTAAAGTATCCTATCACACAGTATTGTGTTTGTTTTTAAAAATCAATTCATTATTTTCTATGGTTAAATGTACCCAAGATATGCTTAAGTTAAAAGAAAATCTAAAAAACCCATACATGTATATGGGTCCAAGATCCACTGAGTCTTAAGGGCCTAAGGACTTAGGTAGATGAGACTGAAGAATACCCCTGAACCTCTCCAGATGCTTGGAACAATAAGCCCAAATTAATACACTTTACACTCCTGTCACTTCTATGCACAAAATATAAAAGAAAATGCTTACAAATAAAAATTTCAGGAAAATTCAAGGAAAAGAGATTGTATTAGTAAGAAAAACCATAGAGGGGACTTGCAGAAAACTCTATACAGAAAGTTGTTGGCAACCAGCAAAGAATTTGTAAGGGGTGAAATACAGAGGAAAAAAATGATAATCAGAATCTTGAAGACCTTGCACACAAATAAATATATTCACATCTACATGTAGAGATGTAGGAGATTTGTTAATTTGTGGCATAGATTTTTTCGAGGTGGCTTTATTTTTAAATTCAGCCTCTTGCTCTCTCTGTTATGTTTACGCACATTAGCTTATACACATGAGCACATACCGACGTTCATGCTGTGGTTTAGCATTTAGGGCAGATAACATTCCTCCCGAAGTTGTCATTTGCATCTTCTGATGCAATTTTGTTGACAAGGTCTTTTCAGGCATGAAGGGAAAAAAACCACTCCCGCGTCTGTTCGGATCATTGGCAAAGGAGTATCCTTTTCAGTACTTTGTCTAGATGCTATTTCCACCAGAAAGCACTTTGCCTGTGAAGCTTATACATATAAATGTGCTTCAGCAGGGTGCCTGTGACTTGTGTCAGGGTCAGCTAGAAAAGAAACTAAATCTTCCTGAAAATTTCAAGAGTGATTTTGTCGGATTTTTTTTTTTTTTTCCTTCCCGTGGTTTGTCATCCAGAAAGGGATGCAGGCGTGCGTCCCAGCCACGCAGAGCATTGATTGCTTCTGCCTGCAGCGGGGATGCTGTCAAGTCTCTGCGCGAGTGGAGTCCGGTATTGACACAGAGCTGCCCAGAGCTGCCCAGCAGCAGCTCCCGCTGCTCCCTGCTCCCGCCATGCCCTGCCGCTAGCTGCTGCCAAGGGGCTGGACAGGCCCCGCCACAGGACCTCACCTCTGCCAGGAGCGGCACTTCCATGCCAGGTGGCCAAAGGCAGCCCTGGGTGCGCCATGCAGGCGCACCTTCCCAAGCAGCACAGCTGCGGCAGGGGCTGCGAGGGCTCGGACGGAGGCAGGAATGTGCCTCCCGTCGCCAGGGATGCCCACTGCGCCTGCCGCTGGCACCAGCATCCTCCGGGCCTCCAGTATAGCTCTCAGGCGCTTGCCTCCTGGGGACCTGGCGGTGCCAACCAGAGCAGGAGCAAGTTTGTCCCTTTGTGGAACACAGTGCGGAAGAGCCCCCCTAAATCCCCAGCCAAGCCCCAGGGCAGCCCCGGGCAGTGGTGGGCAGAGTGCGCCTGTGCCCACGGCTGGGCCCCCCCGGTGCAGGTGAGCTGATTCTTCACTCTCCAAGCGACTTAGAGGATGCTCCAGGGAAAGAAAGTGAGGTTTGGTGGTGTCGACAACTTTTTGTGATATGTCTTGATGTGTGTTTAGTGGTTTATTCTGGAAATTTTATGTGCAAGTGCAAGCTGTTGGGTGGTGATATCTGTGTTTGAATATTGCTTCTCTGTCACCTGGGAAAATTGTGGGGTCCTCCTGGAAAGGTTTTCTTGCTAAAATGTTTTGGTTTGTGCCTCAAGGTTCTACATACTTTGTGTTCCATTATGCTGTATAGTAATTATGTGTTTATCTCCCCTGTGTAATGGATTTTGCCTGCTTCTGTAAACAGCTTGTTTTCAAATATTGCATGAAGTTAAAAAGATATTTTAAATAGGGAACATGAGAAAGGGTTGTCAGATTTATTGATAAGAGAAAGTGTGACCTGTTTTTCCTCTTTGGAACTTCAAATGTAATTGAAATCTTTAATAAATATGAAATAGCTCTTTAGCTTTTTCAAATCTGTAGATTTTTATTTAACGTCAAGGCAGTGTATTTTCAAATATAAACCAAGCAGGGTCTATGATGTGTACAGATACCTGCAAACAATGAGACTAAAAATGATTACACACCAGATAACCCAGCACTGTGAAATAGATATCACAGTGACACTCACATGTTGGTTAATATTAAAAAGCATTAACACTACCTCATACATGTTTTGGTTTCTCCCTTAGAAAACTTTAAGCTCATTCAAATGCTTTTGTTACAATTTCACATAAAAAACCCAGAATTTATTGATGAAATAAGTTTTTGAAATATATCTTTATTTACTGATGTAGTATACACTAGAGTTTAACTAGCCTCAGCTCACACTGAACACATGCACCCTCTCTAGAGATTAAATCAATTCTTTCATGGAAATGGCTTTAATATATTTTCACTGTACAGAAAAGCAATAAGGCAAAGGATTGTCAGATAGTGTTGCTGTACTTTATCTTGTCTGATGGCCTAAAAAAAGTGATGCTTTGGTGACTGAAAATGATTGTTATATATAAAAAGCTTCATTTTTTTTACCTCATATCTGGTATCAGGTGGAAAAACTAATCTTTCTGATATATTTTGAGTGACCAAAATGTTGCATGTGAGTATGGTAGATTTTATACATTTTCTTTCATATACAAAGCACATACAGCCATTTGCGTTGGCATAAAGCCAATGTTAAAATAACATATAAAACATAGAATTGGACTTTGTTCCAATTTGAATTCTAAAAAGCTCTAAATATTTTCTTAGGCTCTGAACATTTTTGATTTGGAAAAACTTTGAAGGAAAACAATACCTTCAAAGAAAGAATTGCTTGGTTTTCAAAGGTATACATATAAAGAGAAAATGAAGGAACATTATTAAAAAAATTAAAGGCCACTTCTAAAACTACTTTGATATCTATGTTATGGATGTATTATAAAGTTATTTCAGTATTTTCAGTGCCTTTTTAATAATATCCGTGTGTGTTTTGCTAATGTGGAATTATTCAGGTTTATGTACTTTCGTATATTTAATTTAGAACTCTGCTTTGTAAACTTTCTTTATTGTATGTTCTAAATGCCAACTACCTTATTCTGTTTAGGAAAGTCCCTTTTTTGGGTCTTGACTATAAATAACCACTTTACCATCAACCAAACTGATGTTCTCTGTCTAGGGATGGACTGATGTACTTAGGGAAATACTTGGTGGTTTCAGTGTCATAGAGTTGAGATAGTTTGTTTCAAATAATCTGTTTTTCTCTGTTCAAAGTAAGCATTGTATAAGCTATGGGAAGGAAGGGAAGAGTGTACGTGTGTACATACAATGTTGTATGTACATACACATAGACAGTAATTTTATCAATTATATTGCATAGAAGCAACAAGGGAAAACATTACAGAGCTGCTCTTGCTAATTCCCCTTACTTCAGGGATACAATTTGATGTCAAAATGCTTTTTGGGAGATATGTTGTGTGGAAAATATCCCTTTCTTGCTAAATTAAGGAGCAGTAGTGGAACAGTTATATTTGCTGGGCTAAAGAAAAAAAAAAAAAAAGGAGGATTTATTTTAAATGTCTATCTGATGTGTAAATGTGATAATAAATAAGACAGTGAGAGTTTCAAACTTCTGTACAGATTTTTGTTTAGATTTACTTTTTTTGGAGAGACTACTTTCTTCAAGCACAGGAAAGACATAACAGCTTGTGAAACTGCTTCTTGATTCGTACTATAGTACCAAATTTAATGCACAGGTTCTTCATTCCTAGAATCAGTGGATGTAGATGACAGCTCTTGGATTGATCTTCATGCTGCATTCATAGAAATGAGATCACTGAAACATTGTGAGCAATCTGTGCAGCTGCCATGTAATAGATGTACAGAAGCAGAAATACAAAAGCTGTTAGCATGTTCCTTTGGAAGATGAGTGATATTGTTCTAATGATTCCTGTATCCAGTCCCACTGACTGACAGAGGACTCTGAAAAGTTTACAGCACTCTGGGTAGCATTCAGATCTGATACTCTCCCAGGACAGCTACTTTAGAAAACTTTATACTTTTGCATTCATGTTTAACCTATTTCTTCTACTAAAACCAGTAAAGCATTGTTATTACTGAATTCGTAGCATTTAGGCTATGTTTGGCGTAAAAAGGATGTCAAAGCTTAGCCTTTGAGTCCTCTGTGTTGAGGCCAGCAATTTCCTTAGTGATGTATGGAACACTCCTGGTGAGAAGTAACGTGAACTGTGGCATAACAGCCTTCCTGGGGAAGTGGTGGAATCACCATCCCTGGAGGTATTTAAAAGACACATAGATGTGGTGCTTAGGGTCATAGTCTAGTGGTGGAACGGGCAGTATTAGGTTAGTGGTTGGACTCAGTGATCTTACAGGTCTTTCTAATCTCAGTGCTTCTATGATGCTGCTCATGTAACTAATTGAATGGTATGCAGCGAAAAGACCAAAAACTAAACATGCTGAGGCACATTAGGACTATCTCTATAACATGAAAGGTCCTTCCTTTTTAAAAAAAAAAAAAAAAAAAGGAAAAAGAAAACTGTTGTGGGAGGAGGAGCTCGGAATACATTGACTTTCTTCACAGAAGTACCACAATGCTTCAAACTTTATTCAAGAG
>JAWWES010000001.1:32550663-32565552 GCA_035583135.1 Lophotriccus pileatus
AGCTTAGCAGAAAAACACCAGGTGCTTATCCTTGTCGCTGAATTGTTTCTTATTTCTGCTATTCAACACAGTTGACTGCCATGAACTGCCCAAGGCCTCCCGGCCTGTGCTTCTCTGTGACAAAAACAGATTTTGCACCAGAACAGGCCCACAGTAGCACTCCATGGCCTGTATATTTTAAAAATTCTCCCAACAGAAAACCCAAGTGTCAGTCATGAGGATTTGTGCTCTGCAGATTCAGGAACCTGAAGTCTCAGTCATTCCAGAATTTCCACTGTGTCAGAAGGGGTCATTCGGCCACCTCTACCTGAATTGATACTGTAGCATTGCTTTGTAAAGGCCACTGGGAGTAAAATGAAAGTGGATATTCTTTTATTTTGTTTTTACATATAATATTCTTTCTCCTTCTATTAATGTATCAGGTCTTTCAGCAGTGTTTTTGATAATACATATTTTTTTATTTAATGCATAAATAATATTTTTCATAATACATAATTTTAAGTGTCAGCGAAGACAGTTAAGAAGTAGGCATGGTTACACAGATCATGACAGTATTTGTGTGCAAAATGTTCTGTATATCTTCATTTAAATACTGAAATGGATATATTATGTACTGTACTTACCAGTGATAGTAATGATTTATAGTTTAACTACACGTTATTTGGCTCCTGCTGATTGTTCAGTCATAAATATGTTAATGTATAATTTGCATCTGTGGCACCATATTTAGAATTGCATTTAATTAAACTCATGTTTCAAAATTTCTCCTCCTAGATGCTTCAAGAAGCCAAGAACATTTTCTCCCCTTGACATATAATTTGGCTTCTGGGATTTTCAGGGTGAGATGAAAGGGGGCATAGAAAAGGAATTGCAGAGTTTGGACAGGGATTGTTTGTAGCATTGGTAATTGGCCAAAACTGCACAAGTACTCTGATAGTCCTCCTGCTATTCATTTCTCTAATATTTGTTTATTCACTTGTTTATTCCCTAAGACATGGTTATTCACCCGTGGGTAAACTGTTCATCATATTTGAAAACAGAGGGGTATTTCTCTAGGACAAGAGTGGCAGAATCCAAAAGGATTCCAAACCTTTTTTTTCCCATCACTGTTCCCATATTCTGCTGTGTGTAATCCGCTCCTAGGAATATCCAGGCATTTTCATCTAAGTATATCCTTACCATTACAGGGATTTACAACACAGAGAAGTCCTTGATCTTTCATGTACTATTTCATATATTTCATGTGGCACAGGCCACACAATAGAATTTTAGTCTTCCTGTCTCTTAGACTGACTTTTAAGGTTATATATGGCTGGATCTCTTTTGTGGTATGACAACAGGATTGATAAATCGGATGCCCTCTGTACTAAAAGGAAAAAGGGAAATAAAAAAAAAGGATTGCCTTATGGCTTGCTTAATATGGTAGGAATAAGCCTTGATAAGCCTGGTTGTGCTTTGTGTCTAATACTCCACTGCATTTAAATTATGCATGCAAAGATGCAAAACCTTTCTATAGCAACTCAACTAGATGGCTTTGGTCTAATCCAAATAGAAGTGATGAAGGATGATGCCTGACAGTTTCTAACTGGACACAGAGCAATGGCTCAGATTGAGAATGACTTGGTCTCAGCTATTTTGGCATGACTTGAAGGTACAAGCTGAAAATTGATTTCTCTTTTGGAAATGACTATCTCTACTGTTCTGGGGTATGAAAACATCAGACTTCTCTACAAAAAAAAAAAAAAAGTATTTCTGGTTGTAGTAATGACCATATTTACAGATTTTGGCAGTTTAGCTCTCTGTTTCCTCATGTCTGCATGTGGCTTCTGGATGAAGGATAATAAAAGTAAAGCCAAAAAGGTAAAAAGTTAATTACAGATTCAATTACTTTGCTTTTAAGAGCCATGTTTGCTTTGAAATAAGCCATAGATTGTAACAATAAATTATAAATTAAATAACATATATTCGTTTACCTTTTTGTATATTTTCTAAATTACTGCAGTTAATCGATGAGTTGTCTCAAAAATTGCCTAATTTCAAAATCTCCCATTATTTTGGGAGTTAGAAATAAAGGAATGAAACAGGAATTCTTTATGTATTCAAAATAGAGGTTCTGTAATATCTGAAACGAATATCAGAAAAACAAACAAAATAATCCTTTTTGTAAATTTTAATTCTGGTCTAAGCTTTCTTTTAAGTCGCAGGTGCCAGCTACGTGACTTACTGTGTGACAGTGCAAAATCCAATTTAGGAAAATAACATCTGGGTTTGGTTTAGTTATATTGTACTTTTAATACAGGGTTTTACCTTTTTAAGTATTTGTACAAGGAGAAGCAGATTACTTCAGCAGCTGAAATTGTTAATATAACTGGTGAAACAGAACATCAGACAAATTATTTTTATTCTGTATTCCAAATGACAGCAGAATGATGAAGTGTAATAGAATTCCTGTAACTGACACCCTAGAGAAACTATGCTGCACCCAGATGTGAAATCAGTTCATACTGAACTGCTATTTGTTCCATTTGTGATCACAGAACATTTTTCTATCTATGTGTGTGTTTATGTCCTGGTTTGTCCAAGTTTTTATGTTGCAACCATCACTCACCTGGGAGCTGAACCCATTAATATTAATTGAAAATGTGAGTAAGGTCTAGGCTCTTTTTTATTTTGTGTCATTCTTTAATGTCTACTTTGTGTAGGGGTGGGGGGGAGAGGGAGAGAAGAAGGTGTTTGAGAGACAAAAAGGTGTTTGAGAGACCTATTTCATAGCCCAGTTGATGTCCACTTGCACAGCTTCTAGTGCCAGCACAAGGCTGAGTACAGAAGCATGTGACAAAGGACATGTCCCAGAAGACAGTGCCCAGCTGCCTCTTCCAAAGGTAGTCACACTTAATGTGCAATCTGATGTGTGCAGTTTTGTTTTGACAACCCAACAGTGCTTGGGGACCTTCCTGTGCTAAGTGCAGAAACTTGTATCAAGCTCTTTGCTACCTCCAAGAATTCAGAAATAATAAAATTTCACTTGGGAAATGGAGGGTTTTGGGGACACCTTGTTCCCTTTCTTTCTGTTCTCACTTTCTGCTCAGCAGACACATCTGTGTTCTATCAAAATCTGTCCATCTTGCAGTCATGAGTACATAAGTCACTTGTCATGGCTCTGTGAGTCTGCAGTTGGGCACACAGGATCGAACAGCCAGATGATATTTTGGAAGAAAGAAACCCCCAAAATTCTTAACTAGATATTCAGTAAGAATGTAGTAAAAATCTCAGACCCTGGTCTCATATTCAGTCTGGGTCCAATGCTGCAACATTTCCTGCTGTGTTCTGAATGATCTCTTCACCACCAGCTTGCTCAGGCATAGATGTTGGTGCCTTAGACATGCTTCTATTGTATTATTTTTCAACAGTTGACTTTTCAAACACAACTTTTTAATGCAATGTTAGTAAGACATAAGTTAGAAAACAAAAAAACAGCAATCAACTTCAGTAATTAAAACTCACACTAGTACTGAAATATTCATCTTCAATGAGTATGGCTCTGGCTCTGCACAGCAGTTTTGTGGCTAGCTGCTATTTCTGCTCTATTACTAAAATATCTCACTCTTATGATATGAATTCTTTTCAATTTTTTAATTGTGTAAGTGTAGAAAAAGAGTAACATTGAATGTGCACATTTAGAGTGTACAAGACTTTTATACATTCATGCTAACATGCATGTAATGTTTTAATACATTTATAGGTAAATTGTCATCTTTTATGCAATTTGTTTTGTTTTGTTTTTTATTCTTAGTATATGGAGTTAAAAATAATGGAGATAAATATATTTTTCTTTCTCTTTTTCCTGCTAATTTGTGCATTTGTGTATGAAATATATGAAAACTCTTGCAATAATCACGTTCATTCAGTTATTGACAACTGTATATCCTCAGTGCTCAGTGATTTAATCAATGCTTTTTCAGCATTGCACGTTCCGAGTAGAACAACAGTATCAGGAAACTGTTGGTAGAAATTGTCTGCAGGTAAATAACTAATAAAACCCGGCTAGAGATGTAGTCATGGTAAATCTGGGGAGGAGGTTAGAAAGTGATGGGAGAAGAGGATGCCAGATCTTCATACTTAGAAGTAATCTAATTTTTGGAAACACTCATATACGCATCTAATGAAAGTATTAATCATGGAATCACAGAATAGTTTGGCTTGGAAGAGACCTTCAAAGGTCATCTGGTCCAACCCTCTTCAATGAGCAGGGGCATGTTCAACTAGATGAGGTTGCTCAGAGCCCCATCCAAGCCTGTGCCAGTGTTTTACCACCCTCACTGTAAAAAAATTCCTTACATCTAACCTAAATCTATCCTCTTTTAGTTTATAGAATCACAGAATATGCTGAGTTAGAAGAATTACTGAGTCCTACTCTTAGTGCTGCACGGGACCATCCCCAAGAGTCACTAAACCCATTACCTTTTGTCCTATCGCTACAGGCTCTGTTAAAATGTTTGTCCTCATCTTTCTAATAAGCCCACATCAAAGGCCCCAATGAATTTTCCCTGGAGCCTTCTGTTGTCCAGGCTGGACAACCCAACTCTCTCCAGCTCTTCTCATAGGAGGTGTTTCAGCCCTTTGATCATTTTTGTGATCCTCCTCTGGACTCACTTCATCAGATCCACGTCTTTCCTATGCTGAGGATGGTAAAGCTGGGTGCAATGCACCACATGCGATCTCATGAGAGTGAAGTAGGGAGAGAGAATCACCTCCCTTGACCATCTGGTCATACTTAGAATCATAGAATTATAGAATATCCTGAGCTGGACGGGACCCACAAGGATCATTGTGTCTAGCTCCTGGCTCTGCACAGAACCACCCCAAGAACCACACCATCTGCCTGAGAATGTTGTCCAAATGCTTCTTGAACTCTGGCAGGCTTAGTGTCATGATGAATTCCTTGGGAACTCTGTTCCAGTGCCCAGTCACCCTCTGGATAATGAACCTTTTCCTAAATGTCCTCTGACACAATGTCATGCAGTTCCCTTGTGTCCTGTCACTGGTCACTAGAGACAAAAGATCAGTGTCTGCCCCTCCACTTCCCTTGTGAGGAAGCTGTACACCACTATGAGGTCTCCCCTCTGTCTCCTCCAGGCTGAACAAAACAGGTGACCTTAGATTCATATGGCTTCTTTAGGCCCTTAACCGTCTTTGTAGCCCATCTTTTGATGCTCCCTAATAGCTCCTTTTGATGCAATCCAGGATATGATTGTCTTTCTGGTCTGCAAGTGTGCATTGCCTTTCATCCACCAGTTCCACCCGACCCTTATTGGCAGGGCTGCTCTTAATCCATTTCATCCCCTAAACTGTATTACCCTGTCCTGAGTACAGGACACTGAACTTGGCCTTGCTGAACCTCATGAGGTTCCCATGGGCCTATTGGGCATTTCTGAAAAACCTGGCCTATAGGATTTACAACAAACTTGAAAAAAATTATAGGTTGCTGTAATTATTATTACAATTTTTAATAAATATTATTTAAAACTTTAATGTTTTTAAAGACATAAAACCCTACAGATGCATGAGGAGGAGCAACACCAGTATGTTGCAGCTTGATTTGACTGTAACATATTTTTGTGTATTGTGCCACATGTAGATCTACTACAGGTAACAGGCAGAGTCATGATATACTGCAGTTGCCTCTGGGGCAGTTATTAGCTTGCTCAGCCAGCACAAGTATAAAAGTAGAAGCAATCTGATCACTTCTGCAGGCATAAATCTGCAAAAATATTGTCTTTTGTAGTTCTTTTTTACTTTAAGTTGTCATGGTAGTATCCTCAGTGGATCTTCTTTTTTCATTAAGATGCATTTAAGTCTATGTAGTCAGCAAAAACCTTGAATTCACACGTTACTTTTCAAATAATTTGTGCTGAAAATTGAGGTGATTACTCCCTAGTTATTTTGGTTTTAAGCACTGGTTGCTGTCTATCAGCTAAACTAATTCATGTACCAAAAAATAAAACATCATGTTAATCATACAGAGAGTACAGAAAGGAATGAATCAGCTCTTTGTAGTGGGTGAAAATGCAGAATTGCAGAAATATTTTGCCAGCTGCACAAAACCTAAAAAACTCTTCAGATTCATAATTCTTGGGTCCTTGTGTCTTCTGATCGTAGGCCTTTTCACATCTAACCGAAAGGTTGCCTTTTGCTCATTTTATGTAATGCCCTTTCAAAACACATGTTGGTACTGGGGAAATTTCATATCTGTTTTCCTTCTCACCTTTGCTCCTTTCTGTCCTCTTTCTGAAGAGTTCCATTACTTCTACATATTTTTTCATAACTCATCTGTATTTTCACATTTTTGAATGGTTGCCAAAACAGTAGTGGAATTACGGGGGTTTACCTGAATGCTCTTTGTCGTATTTCCAGATGGAAGTCTTTTTTTCTTGTGGTTCACTTGGCAGCATTTGTCCTCAGGTGGTAATAACTTTAATGTACTTTCTGCCAGTTTCTATTTCATCATGTTACCTCTTGCACTTGAAGGTTCAGCGAATCTGACAAACCAGCAAAATGCAAAAGAGAACAGAATTGCCACAGCAGAAACATTTCATGGCAACAGGGTGAGGGGTAGAGGAGCTAGGTTTTGGTGTTATTAATAGTAAAGGCAATAATAAAACTACAAAGATGCAGGAAATTCTTTGTGCAGTATGAAGTATGAGTTGGTGTTCAACAAACAACCAGGGGCAGAAGAGGTGATGAAAGCAAAATTGATCCTGTTTGTTTTCTCCGTATGTCACTTATTGCCTGATGTCTTGACATTTCTTGAAGTGCCTGAGAAGGAACAGCTATATGATTCTTTTGTTCTCTGATACATTTGTGAGTTAGGTCAATGTTCATTTCATTTCAGACTGGAAAGGCTGAGGCATGGAGGTTAACAAACATTTGTTGTGGATTGTACATAGAACAGAGGGGGGGTCTTTATTTTCAAACCCTTTATCTTAGCTTAGTCCTACAGGCAACAGCTGGACTGAACCTACCTGCACCATTTTTTGAAGGAGTGTAAGTTTTAGCTGGTTTATGCTGGTTTTGGTTAACCCATCTATGTGGAAGGGTATCTGGAATCTTTTCTCATTGGACTTTTAAGGGTCCTTGCTGCTTGCCACCTCTGAAGTGTAGCATCAAGCTCAGTCCCCTTGCTAGGAATCTCAGTGACTTCCAGGATCCATGAGCCATGTATATGTTGGTAGGTTTTCCGTCTTTTTGATATTAGTAGTTCTTCATGTTACTGAAGAAAGATGCAATGGGTAGTGAGTTCTTTGTTGAAGTGGGTCAGTTTGCATCAGCTCATTTAATCTATGAGAAACTTCAGCTAAAGGAAGGGCTATACTCTTGGGGTGATATTGACTTGGAAATACAAAGCAATTACTTAACCAGCACTACTTCAAGTTTTTCCATCAGTCCGATATGGTTGTTTCAGCAGTTTGAGCTGACCTCATGGCTAGGGTGTTGTACTGAGCTGGACAACTCAGTTTGACCAGTTCCTGTACTGCTAAGCTGGTAAAATTGAAGTAGGAGGAGAAAATACTGAAAATGTAAAAACAAAGCAATGGCAAAACAAGTCATTAAACAAAGCTTGAACTTCTTAAACAATATTTTTCTTCAGGGGCTTCTCAAAAACAGAAGTTCAATAAGAAGCCACTGTTGTGACTCACAGTTTAGCACAGTGCTTTACGCTGTTCCCTAAGCACATTGATATAGTCTGTGTGGGTGAGACTTTGCATTACTGGCAATACTTTGAATGCTGAAGTCAACCCAAAAGTTAAGTACCCTTCTGAACTAGAAAAGTAGTAGTCTATCCTGCAATTATTTGTTGGGGGTTTTTTTTGTTTAATTCATGTCCTTTTCCATTTCTATGTAAAAGTAAAATACGAAAATCGTTTAAAATCCTTTTGATATGGAATTGCCAGGATTCAAAAGAAATGTTTTCAAAGTTGAATATATCAAATGCAGAGAAAATACTATTCTTGTATTTGTTTATAATTTTAAATTTGTCTTGAAACCACAGTTACAAAAAATGGCAGAAAAGAGGAGGGAAGAAAATTACATTTTTGTAGATATCTTGCACTCAAATTCAGTCCAACAAAGGAGTTTAGAGACAACAAAAGTAAAAGTTAATTGCTGCAATGACTGATTTTTACTACAGCCCTAGTGGGAAAAGTTAGTGAAGTAGGGTTTCAGTTGATCTTAAAGTATTATAAAGCAGTATTACTGCTTCTGATTATTAGATGCAAAAGTTCAGACATTGTGATGCAGGAGTTTTGAGCTGGAACTTAGCCATCACTATTGTATCCCTTACTTCCCTTTAATTGAAAATTCAATAAGAGTAACTAGCAAAGTCCTTCAGACTTAAACAGCCTGTGTATTTCTGCAACCATAAATAAATAAAGCTGTATGTAAAATTGCATATTACTTATTCTTCTAATGTAAAATATTTCCCATATCAACTACTCAGATACCTCTGTCCTTTGTTCCTAATCTATTAGAAGTTTGTAAACAAGGCATTGATAAAACTTCAGTGAAGATTTATAGAAGCTATTCTCTACTTAAATTTATTTTAAAAATTAAACATGTTAATGTTTCATAGGAAAGCAGTAATCCAGTTGGAAAGGTTTAAAAACGTAAGGTACAGTTAAGCAATTTCTAAAATTCTCTGCTGGACTAATCCCATCAGATCTGTTATATCAACTCATAAAAAGTAATCTTACTGGTTGAATTATTTAATGTTTACTTGATCGACAACAGTACCTCTTTTCATAGAAATAAATATGTGTTATAAATGGCATTTCATATATAAGTCATAAAGGAACATGGAATGCTATTTTTCCTATAAAACATAAAGGCAAAACTGGGAGAGTTATGTCTTTTTGTATAAATTGTATGAGCTTTTATATGATGTAGTTGCGTCACCTTTTGTGATACTTTGATCTTTATACCATATGAGTTCTTTATTAAGGTTTTGTCATCAGTGTCTTGATCTGAGGTATTACATGTCTGTAGTGGTTTTTCAGAGATACTGGAAAATCTTTGGGTATTCCATAAAATCATTTTTTTAGGTATTACATAAAACCATTTCTTTTAAATATAATTGAAACTCTCTTGAAAGGTTCTTTAATTGGCGGACTGGTAGATGAAGTTGTGGTGAGTTGGCCCCAGCTGGCAGCACCCACACAACCGCTCGGTCACTGCCCCTGCAGCAGGGAGAAAATCGGAAGAACAAGAGTGAGAAAGTGCATGAACTGAAATCTACTGCTCTGGTCCTGTTGTTCCCTCATTCTCTCTTCCTTGGCATTTTCTGTCCTTTATTAAATATGTTTTCACAGAGGTGTCATCAGCTTGGCTGAAGGGCTCAGCTGTGTCTGGCACGGTCCATTTGGATCTCTCAAATTTACAGGATAAGATACTTTGTAAATTAACCTTTATTTTATGAGCTCATTAAGAAATACAACAAACAAACTAGTTGCAACCATTTTCACAATAAGTGATCCCTTTTCTGTCCTAAAAGAAAGTGGTTTAAACATTAGTTACTCAAATCAATGAAGAATTGGCTAAGTATTATGCTTTCACTTTTCAAGTCTTCAATTTTTCTTAGAAGCCAATGATACTGACCTGGTGGGTCCAGGGAAACCTTATAGCATCTTTCAGTATCTAAAGGGGCTACAAAAGAGCTGGACAGAGACTTTTTACAAGGGCACGTAGTGAAAGGACAAGGGGTACTTGCTTTAAACTTGCTTTTAAACTGAGCGTATGTTTAAATAGATATGAGGAAGAAATCTGTCACTGTGAGATTGGTTAGACACTGAAAGGTTGCCCAGAGAAGCTGTGGATGCCCCATCCCTGGGGGTGTTCAAGGTCAGGTTGGATTGGGCTCTGAGCAGTCTGGTATAGTGAAAGGTGTCTAGTGGAAGGAGGTCAGAATTAGATGATCTTTAAGCTCTCTTCCAACCCAAACCATTCTAGAATTCTGTAAGTTGATACAAACAACTGTACTGTGTGAAACTAAAGGCTTCTTCAAGCTGTTATACCAAATAATGTGCTGAGAGTTACGGAAGGAGTTTTAAGGGAAAGGAAAGCAACCTGCTTCTGAGTATACATAGTTAACATATTTCAGAATTGCCACTAAAGGAACATGTTCAATTGGCCAAATAAGATATTTTCCGAAAACCCTTTGCAAGGATATTGCATTTTAGTTAACATTGAAGTGTTTATATAACATTTAAATTAGTGTAGGATTTTCTTATTAACCAGCACAATAGTATGTTCAGGGGTGAAGGGGAGAAGCAGCATTCGATCTTCCTTTCCTCATCTCCATTCTGTAAAAGTGCATGGGTTTTGTTGCAAAGTCTTCTTTAGGTCTCTTCATTAATTGGTTTTCTTAAAAAAGAAAAAAATGCAGTTTTTACCTTAGGGTGCATTCCTTTTTTTCTTTGAAAATTTGTATATCTTTTTTTTTTTAAAGAATCTGTTCATCCAAAAGGTGCTTTATGATGCCTTGTGTTTTACAGCTTTTGTGTTTTTTGGAATATTTTGTTCTAAATCAGTCACACCTGTAGGATTTTTTAATGCTGCATCTTTATTTGCATTTTAAAAATCAGTATTATTTTCTAAACTTTGCTCAATTTGACAAGTATTTTGGTCCTTCTGGCATTGCTTTTCAATTAAATTTGACCGTGAATACTTGGAGCCCAAAACTGGACTGTTACTAGGAGTCAAAACAAAAAAGTTTAATGCACAGGAAATGACATACTGTTTAAGGCCACTTGTTCCCTTGTTCCTTATACTAGGAGTTTTCAATCTCTCTCCTCTCACTTCTTCACAAATAATTACTTCCTACTTCCTTTTGGACATCCATTTTTATGAGAAGGTAATGAATTGGGGAATATAAAAGTTGTTATTTCCAGTATTTCATCCTTCATACCTGATATTTCCATTTCATCATGACTACCTAGCAACTCTGACATTTGGATTTGTTTTAGAGCTTCTTCGGCAAAAGATGACATCTAGTTCCAGAAATATGTGTCATGTCAGTCTTTGTGTGACTTTTCTGAGCAGACAGCCTGCATACACACTATATCCTCCTCCCAAAAAGACATCATCACTCAAACCCTGACCTTATTGAAACCTTCAGGATTTTTGTGAGCTCGGGATTTTACCACTGGGTAAAACAGACGTGTCTTTTCTCTGAAGGATGGAAGCCCTTTAATTTCTACAGTACCACCCATAAGTGGAGGGAATATAAACCTGAACAGGTAAAGGGAGCTCTCAGCTGCAGTTTGGAAATGGAGGCTGGAATTGCACGTTTTGGGAGAGATAAGAAATCATCCATCAGCTATCCTGTGGTTATTAGGGTAGTTTTCTAGGATTTAGTCACATTAAATGAATCCTTGTAGGTTGATTCTTACGGTTTGTCACCAAAAGTCCTTGCAATACTTTTTCTCACACCAGTTCTGTATTCAGTTCCTTTCAAAATTTCTTCCTTTTCAAACAAATATTTTGGCTATCACTTTAAGGAGGTCTGAGATCTGGGTGCTTGCTGCACCAGAATAGAAATTTAGAGAGGTCTTCTGAGCTCCACTGAGGAAAACAAGCTGTAAACAGTTTAGTCCAAAGTAACACAAAGGGACTGCTTTAATTTTCACACATATATTTTCACTTCTGAATAGTGGAACACAATCTAGTTAGGTAGTTGCACGATTGTCCCAAAGTGAAATAGCTGTCTCGGCTCTAATCTTGCCCTCTTATTCTTCCAATGAGGCTTTTTGATTAACTTTTTATTCTTAGGATAGCAATTTGTACCAAGGATCTAATTAGAACTTTATGTAACACAGCCAAAGTCCTCCTTTTGCAAGTCTATCTCACCTCAGTCCAGCTACTCTTGCAGCTTTCAGTATGGAGCATTCTGAAATATCTGATATTTCAAGCTATCTCCTCTGGTTGAAAACAATTTCATCTATTGAGAATCGGGAACAGGGTTCGTTTGATTCTTTTGTCCCGGTAAGGAAAACTGTAACACAGCTTTAAAATAAGGCATGTTTTCAAAATTTAAGCTCTGAGGGTTAGGCTTCTTTTGGGGGAAAAATGGCTTAAACTGAATTCTGTTGAGCTGAATGAACTCAGATCTCTGACCATAGGTCTTCTGTGTTTCTTTGTGATGAAAGGAAGATGGATAAAGAACTGTCTTTTATAAAAGCTGATGATTCTGTGGAGAGAATATATAGTTCTATATATCTGGAGTTAAAAGATAGGGACAATATTTCTATTTTATCATTACTTTAATGGTAAAGAAAAGAGAAAGTTGCATTAAAAAACTTGAAATTGAGATGTAGCTTTTAAATGGAGTATTTTCAATTGTATATAATAATATAAATTGAACATATGGGTATTACTGTGTATCACCAAATGATATGTAGTAATATGATGTTTGTATCATGTATAAAATAAAACAATTAAGTTAAATGTTCTCTTCTGTGTTTATATCAATATGTGTTACTAATTTTAATTCAAAATATTTTGAAAAAAACAATTTATTTATGTTAGTGTCATGTGCACTAGAAATATTTTATTAGCAGATGCAGGATGATGCTTGTGATGACTAGGTTAGGTAAGCCAGGTGGAATGTGCTGGAAAGGAAAGAAGAGGGTATCTTTCTTCCATATGTCTACATTTCATGTGAAATTTAAATTTAATGGGATTATTTTAAAATGAAAATATGCTAATATTGTGTAAAGATACATACATCTGAACTGTCAAGTATGCTATCAACAATCTGAAGAATTATTAATTTCTAACTCTATCAGATCAGTATTGGACTAATAAGTGAGCAAAAATGTCATCAATACCAGATGGACTGATAACAAAAGATGCTTGGCCCCCTGTTTGTGTATGAGTAGAGAGGTTATACTGTAATCAAATAAGACATTTCAAAATGTGTCACAGAGCTTATAGTAGCATGTGAAGGATGGGCTGACTTTAACTTTGGAGTCTCTTGATTTCTCCTTGTTACGGCTGCCCTAAAAAACCTTGTGCCTCCCACAGATTCTGTGTTCTTCTTGCTGTAATATTTTCTATGTCATTTTTCTCCCATTCCTCTGAAGCACACGATGTTCCCATTTCTTGTCCTCCCAGCCAAACATTTATTTAGTATCAGGGTCAGGTCTGCAGTGGGGTTTTATATGTTAGTACTCAGAACAGTACACCTGCCTGTGAAGTTGGTTAGCATTTGGAAAGGACCATCACATTAGGTGTTAATTTTTCCCAGACGTCCTATGGCGAAAGTCAGGATTTACAACAGGCTGAGAATGGTAAATGTGATATTTCTGGCAGGCATCATGATTTACTGGATGAGGGGGATATTTTCTTTTGGAGGGTGGGATTGATGCCTATAAGATAGGGTAGGAGGAGACTGGATCTGTCCAAAGGGTTCTGGGGAAAGGCTGCTTCATGTCTGAATGTCAATTTCTTGGAATAGATGTTGAACTGGTTTTGAGGTTGAAACACTGCTGTACAGGCGCAAGAGAAATCTGAGTTCCTGAAGCCGAATATTTTTATGACTGCGCTCTTTGATTCCTGTATTCTACCTACCTCCTGCCGTAAGCAGACAGCTCTGTTTATCTTAGTAAATGCTATGCTTAGTCCTTTTCCCGGTGTTGTCTCCTAGCACCTGGTGTATAGTGCATAACTTCCACTGTTTTTTTTGTCAGAAAATGTTTTCTTTTTCCCTAACAGTAATCAAAGCTTATTTCTGACAGTCCTCTCCTGGAGCTTTTCCATTAAAAAAAAGAGAAACAAACCACCATCATATCAGAGACAGAGGACATAACCAGGAACTGCTTATTATTGTTATTATTGCTATTATTATAGGAAGAGGCTGTCTTGATGTTATGAACCATTTAATGTTCCAGTGTTTTTGGGGATCATATTAAATTCATGAAGGGTTGCTGTGACATTTGGAGTTCCCCTAATTGATCTTGGTGGATCAGTTCTGACAATTTTTAGGTTTTATTTCTCTGTGATTGTTACATCTATTGTTTGATACAATGACAGTGGAAGGTCAATGTTGTCTTGTGTACAAGGAAGGTTGTTTCATTTTGTGGGATAAGTGGTTTTGAATTATACACATTCACACAGCAAATCCAGAAAGCACAGAGCTTTCCTAGTCTTGTCCGGATCACCGCTAATTATGTGTACAAATAGCAGCATCTTAAATGTTTGTGTTTTACAAAGCAGAAAATATGTCTTTATATCAGTAACTAAAAGGTATGTTATAATCTAAGAACAGTTATGTGTCAAAGTGGTGAGTTGTGTTACTTTTGTGCCTGCCTCATGAGAAAAAGGGCCATGTTACTGGCTGCTAGATAAGTCCCTGTTAAAGTTGCCACCATCTATTTTAATTCAGTTTAAGATAATAATTTTTTACTCAGTGTTTCTTTATCCAGTTCTAGCCAAAATAACACGATTCAGAAATTCGTCTGTCAGAATGTGAATATTGCCTACAGTAGGTATTTTAGTGCTTACTCTAAGTTTATGCAAAGGCAACAAGGCAACAAGGCAACAAGGCTTTGATGTCTCCCCTAGAGAGATTATGCTATAGTTTGTTGAATTTGCCAGACAGTTCTATCTGTGTATAAAATCTGCTTGGCTGCCCTTCACATGAAACTGAAAAATATTCCCACATTAAAATTAGCAAAATATTTGTTGAAAAGCAGGCAAATATAATTTTCTGATATGGATTGTTTTTCAGCATCGTTCATAACACCAAAGATTTGTTTGTTGGGGATTTTTTACATTTCTTCCTTTTGCTTTTAGTTCAGCATCTGAAGTCTGTCTTTTAGTATTGATTCACCTATT
>JAWWES010000001.1:32565652-32585298 GCA_035583135.1 Lophotriccus pileatus
CGCTGTACTCTCCAGTCATGCTGATTGTGTTTCTTAGGCTTACAATAACCCCTGGCACTTTCTTTACTTAAACCATGACATAGAGAGCTCCTTTTGTGGCGCTGTTGCTTCTCCTTTCAAGTTCAGTCCCTTTACGTGGTTTCATTATTCTTCAAACTTATGGTGCCATTTTGTGTTGATTTTGTATTTTGAAATTTTTTTGCTTAGTCCTATTTCTTAGAATTAAGAGGCCAACAGCAGTGCATTTTAATAGACATAATAATATGTCAGGAGAAGAAGATGTAGCTTTCCTTCTCCATGGAAAGCTCTCTGTAGAGGATATGTTAGGATATATATGAAAGAATAATCAATTGCTACCTTATGTGTTTCTGTTTTTACATGATAACTTTCCTTGTGGGTGCAGCACTGTTTCCACTTCTTTTTTTGTTCAGAGACTTTATTGTGGCCTTGCAGTACTTGAAGGAGTCCTATAAGAAGGATGGGAACAGACTTTTTAACGGGGCCTATTGTGATAGGACAAGGGATAATGGTTTTAAATTAAAAGGTAATTGATTTAGATTAGATATAAGAAAGAAGTTTTTCACAATGATGATGCTAAAGTACTGGCTCAGGTTGCCTGGAGAGGTGGTGAATGCCCCATCCTTGGAAATGTTCAAGGTCAGGTTGGATGGGCCTCTGAGTAACCTGATATAGTTGAACACGTCCCTGCTCATTTCAGGGGGCTTAGATGGAGATTAAAAAATGGTTGGCAGGCTCTACAGTAAAGTACCAAATAGGTGTAATTTATGTAAGAGAGCATCTCCATTGAGAAATGCATTTTATGCCACACAAGGCTAAACCATGTAAAACAGCTGATTCCCCCGCAGCCCTAGGTAGCTGCACTTCACGTATGGATGTTTCTTTTCTTTTGAGCTGATGTACTGCGGGTGCAGTGGTCCTGCAGTTATTTAGAGTTTGAAACAGCCTGTCAGAAAGCGATATATTTGGAATTATTTTGTTAATTTTGTTCATCATGTAGTGATTCTGGGACATAAAGGGACACTTCGGGACATCAATTAAAATTTCTTCAGAGGACGTTAGATAGGAAGCTTACTTCCACTGACATAAAAATCGAAACATTCTTTGCTCCAGCACAGATCAACTCAAATTTGAGTTTATTGCAGATATTCAAAATTGAGTTTATTTCTTCAAGATCTTCCTATACAGTTAAATATGTATTAATTCAGTGAAAGCATTTGACAAAATAGCTTTGCCTCTATATATACTTAGCCAGAATCCATGAGTGAATTTGTTGGATTTTATGGACCACAGTAATCCCCAGCTCTTCTCGTGGCCAATTCAGTGCTGAAACAAGTTCAATGGCGATTTTGTTATTTGTACTGTTAGAATTTTTCCAAAACTCTGTCTTTCTTTTGTATTTCTTATTCTTTTCTCCCTATGGAGAATTCTAGCTGTGGCACCAGTAAGCCTTGTCGTCTTCTGCTACTGCCAAGCAGAGTTGATCACTCTTTGGCACTGATTCCATTCTTTCTGGGCTGCTGTTTATAGTGCTCAGTGTAATGGATTAGTTCCTGACAGCACGTGTTTCATTCTTTGAAATTTATGTTCTGATAAACCTCTTGAACAGATACCGAATTCTGTTAAAGTAATTCCACTATTTCACATTTAGTTTTGCATTCTCTTTTTTTGTTCTCTTTACCTGCATTGTAATTTTTAGTCTATTTGTTTCTGTGTTTTTGAGGCTGGTTATAAAAGCCTCCGCACAGGGATAAATGTTACTCTCAAACTTCAGGTATTTCGGGATGTAAAAAGGTAATGGAATAAGATACTGGATAATTTCTCTGTAGGCTTGATGTTCCATGATTTTAAAAATAGCAGCTCATATGGTGGGCAAGTCAGCCTTCACTTTTGAGGAGAAAGGAGGGAAAGACAAAAATGAGAAAATACCATAATAAGAAAATACCATAATTGCAAGTGCAGTCCAGATCAATCCCTTCCATCATTTGTGTTGGGATCACACATGCATTTGTTTTCCCTCCGGCTCCACTCAGCATTTGGAGAAGGTGTTGAAGTATTTGTAGATATGGCTTAGTGATGGCCTTGGCAGTGCTGGATTAACATTTGGACTCGATGACCTTAGAGGTCTTTTCCAGCCTAAATGACTCTATGATTGTGTGAAAGAATGGCTGTACTTTTTGCTTTGCTTTTGCTTTTCTCTCTTGGGGAGGAGTTTTATCTTTGTGCACACCAAGGCTGAAAGAAAAAAAGGAAAAAAGAAGCATGCAGCTGGGTTAAATAGGATGCCTAAAATCACAGAATCATAGAATATTCTGAGTTGGAAGGTACCCTAAAGAATCATCAAACCGAACTGCTAGCACTAAGACATCCCCAAGAATCACACCAGCGCCTTGCCCCTGCTCTTCCCCTTACAAGGATGTGGCTTCCTATCAAGGCCCTTCACCATCTTCACTGCCGTCTTTTGGATGCTAATGTTTGTGTGTTTATAGATATCTGTCTATATTTATATATATATATATGTGTGTCCACTTGCTACTTAGTCATGATCATTTTGTAGAAGTTTAAAATCCAGTTGGAGAGAAAGACTACTTTTAAAAAAATGAAGAAGTAGCCTACGCTCATGGATAATGCAATACATTAATGTACTATCAGGGTAAAAGAACTTGACAGGTATTTGGTAGGTAGTTATAGGACAGTGGAGATAAGAGCAGAGATCAGAGCCGAAATCAGTGTAATAAATTAATGTTATGGGCCATTCACTTTCAAAAAGTCAAGAGCATGTTCTGAAGTGTAAACACAGGATTTAGGCCTAAATTTCTGATTGAAGCTGGAGCACTGGTGTAAGACACTCATCAATTTCTTTTGTGAGAGAAAACATCTGTAGAGATGTGATAATGAGACCTCTGTGTGAGTCTTAGTATGGCACTTGGCATCCTAGAATGAGACAGATGGATCCACCCTGTCCAGTGATAGGAAGGTGGTCACCTCAAAATTTAATGCATAATAGCATTTATTTGAATAATATCGTCACTGGAAATTCTGATGTACCATAATTATCCCTCATTCTCTATAGGGCTTTTCTCATTGACATTTCTGTGTCCTTTGCTAGATCTTATACTGGACAAAACGTTACCTAGTATGTTAATCATTGCTAATTCAAATTGCTGACAGCTAAGAGGAAACTTCCAGGGAAACTTCAGCAACTGTAAAGTAGGTGCTTTCTTGCCATTCCCTCTGATAGCCTATTAATCCACACAGAAATGCTAGGTTTTCCTTGGGTCTAAATATTTTTTTTTTTTAAATGATGTCAAATAATACAATTTTAAACTGGCAAGAATTCCTACAGATTAAGTGAAAACCAATGTAAAACCCCAAATCTGAAAATAAGGCCACCTTCTTTGAAAAGTACAATTTACATTTAAATTAAGTTACTTTATATAAGGTTGCATTATATACATAGGGAGCGGTCTCAAGGATTTCTTGAGGCATTTTGATTCTATTCTTGACAGCTGCAGCCTGCAAGCAAAGTTGCTTTTGACTTCTGTTTTATGTCTCTATATAGAGGTAGGACTGTTTGCTGAAAAGTCATTCTTTAGATGTTCAAAGAGGTTCCCTATCTTTTACATTTTCTGATTAATAACAATGAAATGACTTTTTATCCTTCTTGGTCTTACAGTTTGTAATTCAGTGGTAAATACAAAAAAGGTGCTTTGTATTCTGTGATCTTGAGGCCTCATAGCATGCCAGAGAATTACTGTTTTGACATCTAAATTGTCATTTAATCTTTCCTGCCATTGTATGTACATGTAAATCTATTTCTTGCAATTGTGAAACTCTTGAAAATATGAAATTAATTTAAACTAATTCAGCATTGCTGTCTTAAGGCCTTAAACAGTCTGACACTATATATCTGAGAAATGCAGCATGCCCTATTCATGTACAAATATAGGGACTGCTCCAATTTGTAATATTAAGACACAAAATGCTAACATTTTGAAGTAAAATAAAACTGTAAATGTATATTCCAGAAAGTGGTTTAGAATTTAGGGGTAGCTGCCTGGAAAGATGAAGCCCTTAACTCTGATGTAGAGTTCACAGAGTCCATTGTCTGCAAAAGGTGGCAATAAGTCACTGACAACTCAACTTACTTTTATATTGGTAATACATACACTATGTATTACTCTAAATTTCACCACCTCTTTATTTTGAGTTTACTTAAATGTAATAATGCAAGTAATGATGGTGATTCATTAACATGGAAACAGAGTTCTAAGTCAAATTTCCTAACAGCCTCAAGTTGCACCAGGGGAGGTCAAGATTGGATATTAAAAAAATCTCTTCACTCAAGGTGGGCAATCATTGGAACAGGTTGCTTAGGGAAGTGGTGGAATCACTGTCCCTGGAGTGTTCAAAAAAGGTAGATGGGGTGCTAAGGGACACGTTTTGGTGGCGGATCTGGCAGTGCTCAGTTAATGCTTGAACTTGATCTTAGAGGTCTTTTCCAACCTTAATGATTCTATGATTCTGTGATTCTATGAAATTAAAATCACAGCTAGGAATAAGCATAGATGGGCACTTTCAAAATGATCACATATTTGATTGTGTTTTCTAGTTAAGAAATGCAAGTGATTTTATGGTCTGGCATTGAATAGAGCACTGCATAGTAGGAACAGTTAAAATAAGGAGGTATGAATGCTAAACAAAGACAGAAACTGAGAATAATATGGATAGTCTCTACAACTGTGAGTGCTATAAGCAAAAGCAGTCAACCAGGATAATGCTAGCACTCGTGGTAGAGAGAAAGTTCATCTTGTCTGAGAGGCATGAGTCATGTCATACACTTGTAGAGAATTTGGTAGCAGAGTAAATGTTCATGAACTAGACCATGTGCCTTTTTGTTCTCTTTCTACTGGGTTCAAGTGCTTTCACTCTACCTTGCTTCTAAGTTGTGCTTTTGGAGGAAAAGCAACTAGACCATCTGACTTGCTGCAAGCAGAACAATCTCATATATATTTGTGGAAGCAAAGTCTGTTGTGCTCAAGTCCTTTAAGAAAAGTAAAAAAAAAAAAAAATTCTTCCTTCTTATTTTTTTCCCCAAAGCTATTCAAGTTTTGTCTCAGCTAAGCCAATCTGTCACTGCAGCTGTCAGTGTGATGCCTTTTCTTCAACACACAGAGATGGTTCAGCTGAAAGCACTGCTTCTAATCAAGGACAGAAGAAAGGTCTGTGCAGGGAGCAGGAGCTATAAGGCTGATAGCCCACACAATACATTATCAGCTTATTATAATACTTAATGTATAGTTAAGGATGGGGGCACAAGGGAAAGTGAATGAGGAATGGGGGAAACAGGATCGCTCAATTTACTGCACTGAGTAACATTCACTCTTCTGGTGGTTGGTTTGGGTTTATTTTGCAGTTGGGAAAACCTCAGTAAAATGTAATTCAGTGTCTTGGTTAAGACTGAAGAGCAGGTCAAAGGGCAAAGCTAGGAATAAAGTAATTATTTTCCAGAAAGCTATTTCTTCTTCTCACTCAATCTCAAACCTAGATAGAGAGTATATGTGTATGAGTGGGTATATATGAGAGATAAGAGGCAATGCTGTCTCAAAGACACAGTAGGCAGAGGTTCCTGAGAGAATCTAGACAATTTTTTGCATGCCTTTTTTAGTTTATGCACAATTGGAAGTACTGTTGATGAGTTGATAGATTTCTCAGTGTTCTCCATAAAAAGTACAGAGATACCTAAGTATCTTTTTTGAAAATTTGGTGAACCGGTGCATGTAGCATGTTTTCAAGTCAGCATAGATACAGACACATCATCCTGGAAGGTAAAATCTTTCTGACTCTCTGTCGATGCTGATTGTCTCGACTTATCCCTTCAGTAGTTTCACTGGGATTACAGCACTATTTTGATGCCATTGCATACTCTGTGGCTAGCACTATATTTAAGGCTCTCTCCAGTGATTGCAAACTGTCTTTTCAGTGCTACATGATTGAAGTCTTCTACTTTTCTTTAAAGCTTGAGCTACAAACAGGGCCTATCTAATAAAATCTTCTAAATTTCCTGAACTTTAATTCAATGTTGGAGCTCAGGAAGTCAGCACTCTTCAAATTACCATATATCAGAGAGACTGAAGCAAAATGTTTGTATTAAATAATTTTTGTCATTAAAAAAAACAAACAACCCCCCAAAAAACTAAAAAGACAAGTCCTTACATAGATGCACTGTCCCACACATGCACAGATGCAAACACAGGCACAGATATGAACAGGAGGAACAGAAAAGGAAAATGTACTGATGGTGTTAGTTGTGAGAGTGCTTGTAGTCACTATATCCATCTGAAACTATTCCTCTGTGAATTTTTTTCATGCCCATCTGTCTGATCAGGATAAATGTCTCAGTAGCAAAAAATAATCAGTTTGATAGTTTAGTTCAATTCTTCCAATCAATAAAAAGTACAGTAAGAACAGTGTTGAAATGAACCCTGAGAGATATTCTGGCCTGAAAAGTAATTATTTACAGGCTATATAGAAGGGCCAGCCAGGGAAGGATCACACACCATTCAGAGCAGCTTCAAATGCTCAGACTTTTACTGTGTAAGGGATGATGGACCAAGTGATAACCTGGGGATCAGGATTAGGTAGGAAGCTAACAAATGGAAGCATTCTGGTAGATGCCTCCAGGAAGTCTTGTCAAGGCTCATGAAGAACAGAGGGAGGTGATTACACAGAGGGAGGTCAATTTACAAAGGTTAGGCTTTGCCTTGACAGCCTAACTGTGATGAGAAGACTAGCCCTGTGGATGAGGAAAAATCAGTAGCTGTCATTTGTCTTGATTTTATCAAGGCCTTCAGTACAAATTCTCAGTTCAGCCACATAAGAGAGAAACTGAATGGATGGATGTACTTCTAGAAGGTGAGTGGGACACTGGTTAGACCACCAGATCCAAAGGGTAGCAGTCAGCACCTCAAAGTCCAGTTACTGATGGCAAATTTCTTGTGGTTTTCATACAGAGCTGATATGGGAGCTAATGCTGTTTAACATCTTCATTAATAACCAGAATGATTACGTAGAGTCTACTGCCAGCAAGATTTGAAATAATACCAGACTGAGAAGAGCAGATGATACATTGGACAGTTTCTGTTCAAAGGAATCTCAATAGGCAGGAGAAATGGGCTGAGAGGAACATCACAGAGTTCAACAGAAATAGGAGTTCCTGCCTTGGGACAGAATAAAACATGGAGCAGTCTTGGCCAGGCACAGTGGAGAACAAGTTGCACATGAGTCAGCCATGTGCCCTTACACGGGTTAAGGCAAACAGCAAAACAGGTTCATGCCTACCATGCACAAAAAGACACTGTGGTCTCTATGATTTTAAAGTACAGACAATCATTCTTTGACAAATATACACTGTAGATAAATAGAACTAGTGAGCTAGTGTAACAAGCATTAGTATTTTAACCACCTCATGACAGTGCCTGAAGAGTCTTTGCTGCCCAACCGGGCACTAGTCAGGCAGAGAAGGTATGCCTCCATCACTGTACTGACTACATGTTGATCCTTCTCCTGAGTCCTTGAGTTATTAACAGTCCCATCTCAGTAGTCCTTCCTCAGTTTGACATTTTACTGATGGTCCTTGCCTCTGGCCTACACTTTCTCACAATTCCATAGTTTTCTCCAGAGTCAGAGCCAAGATTGTGAAGCTGCGTCAAATTGGAGCTTAGCCTTGGATCAGTACCACTGAATCCCACTGTGGGAAGAGGAAGAGGTTAGGGCTCTTCAGTTGGCTGGAAACTAGCCTGAATAGGAGTTTCATCAATAAATTAAAGATCAGGTTGGGCAGCTTTGCAGATTCACAAATCTTTTTAATTGAATCTGTATTTCAATCTGAATCTCAGTTGGGTGCATACAAACCACCCAGAATATACAACCTTGATATAAATGTCATAGTATATGTGCATACACATACACCTCACAGCCTGTATAATACTTCTAAGTGGTGTAAACATTAAATGTTGACATTCATCCTCTGTAAAGATCTTGGTTTTGCTCACACACAAAAGGTGGACTTGTAAGGTAGGGGAGCTGAAATCCTCAACCCCAACATTCCCTAACTGTAAGTTGAATACATCAGATTTCTTATAGTTCTAGTAAAAAATGAATGACTAGATACTATATTTCAGGATGTGATCCAAAGCCTAATGAAATTGAAAAGAAAGACCACAGTAAGCTGTGGTTTGAAGGCTGAGAATCTATTTCCTTCAGCCTTAATTGATTGGACAGTACCCAAAGTTATGTACTGTTATACGATTTGAATTCAATGGGAAGACAGGCTTTTAGACATGTAATTTAATGTATCCTTATGGGTATTTCAATATTAATGAATTTCAGGTCTTTAAATTTATTTTCTCTCTTTTTTTTTTTTTTCTCTTTCAGGCAAGCCCTGCCCCTATAATTGTCAACACAGACACCTTGGACACAATCCCTTATGTAAGTATTAAAGTTTTTTTTATTAATTTGTAGAGTTTCTTTATTTTCACATAGAAATTCTGTTCAGTATGTCATAGAAGTTATAAACTGATCTGAAAATTAATCACATCTTTTACAGTTACAGAATTAATTTTTTTCTAGAAAATCAGGAATGATAATTGCACTCAAGTGAATTAGAGCATATTATATACTCATAATTTGTAGTTTATACTTGAACACATACTGTAACTTACTAAAAGGTGGTTTTCTTTGGGAAAAAAAAAAAAAAAAAAGTGATTTCATGAAGGCTGTCCTCCTTACCAGGGACATAAAGTATGAATATTTCTTTTTAGAGCAGTGTGCACACTGCTTACTTATTAGAAAGATGCCTAGATGCACAGTGTAATATTAAACTGGTGCAAACAGCTCTTCATTTGTCTGTCTATACTTCTTTTGTAGATGAAAACTGCTCATGATAAATAACAGTTCAAACTAATTGACTTAATATTTTCTTATTAATGTCTCTTGTATGACTTCTAGGAAAAAAAGATATACTAAAATAAATGCATGGTTTTATTAGAGTTTAAAAAAATCTGTTTTTCAACAAGCATTTGATATTATTGTCATTTTAGACAGTAAAATCAACTGTAGTTGAAGATAAAGGACACAGAGAAAGACAAAGCAAACACATTACAAAGAGAGTAACAGGCTTAAATGACTGGAGGCAAGAAAAGCAAGTAGCACAAAGCTAGCCAGCCAGTGACTAGTCTTTCTTCCTGCATCATCTTAGTTATCTTTTTAGAGCTCCTAATTAATGTCTCTCATCTGTCATGTTTTGTCCACATCGGTTTCCTATGCTACGAATGCATAAACCTAATTATTTATCTACCTACACTAATCACGTTGCTGGGTTCTGTCTTTCTGAAGGCTTTTGATGATGAAGGAGTTTAATAAGGGTTGTCCTGGACAGTTTTTTTTATTATTGACAATTCATAAAACTTAGAAATTATGGTGCAGAGTGCATGTAAAGATCACAGCCAAGAACAATTTAGTAGAATGACAGTGCTGTAAAGCGGAAGAGAATTAAATCCCTTGGTGGGAATATCAACCATTGGGAAGGGTGGAAAAGTTAAATAAAATTTCTCTGTTCATTTGCATTCATCTTTCTTCAAAGGTTTCCTATCATTTCTGTCTCAGTTTTCGATTCTAACATCAGAACCATCTGCTATAGTCTCACTTTCAGTAGGGCTGTATAGCTTTTCTCCTGCTTTTTGATGAAACATTTTACACTTAGTGTTCTCTGGTTCTTCAGAGGGACACTGGGAACCACAGCTCTCAATTTCAGTGCTGGGCCTGTGCCCAGGATCCTCTGCAGCTACAGTGTTAGAATTCCTAAGTACAGGTGCAATTCCACTAGTGGCAAGATGCTCAATCTATATGATTTATTCCCATAAAACAGTCTATCAATACTTACACACTTTTATACCACTTTTTACTAGTGTTCCTTTCTCTTAAATAATAAAGAACAAACAACCAAACGCATTCAAGAGAAATACTGACAGTAGACTGAGAAGTGTCTGTGGGCTATTTCAGTTTCCAACACATGATGTGAAACTAGATAAATACACAGAAGGTGCTTATTTTAGAAATAGACAACTCTGAATTAGTCACCTTGCTCTTACCTGGTGCCTGTAAACAGTTATTTCTCTTGGATATGAGACACAGCAGAGCTATCATAGAAGGACTTATTTAGACTAGCCAATAAGAAAGGTCACAGTGAAGTGTACCTGCTGAGCCCAGGTCACCATAGTGCCCCCCAAGACCTTGTGTCTCTGGCTTACAAATAGGCATTTTCTAATGGTCAGGGTTTGTATGCTTGAACGTTCTCTAAAATGAGACACAAAGGCAAATGATGAACAAATGACCTGTTCCTCCAAACTAATATTTGGGAGAGTGGGCTGGGAGACCTGTGTTTTCCTTCTTGCTCCTAGGAGTAATTCAGTTTAATTTATTTTGGTTTCATATTATGATGTTTCCTCTGCTAGAAAGATGCTGTACTCAGTGGGTCAGATACATGTTTGCTTATGTGTGCGTCCTCTCCTCGCCCAGGGAACCATCCCAAAACAGGTTTAGTGACAGCATGTGGTGGACTGGCTCTGGTCAATAGCCAAACACTCTTTTCACTCCTCTCTGATGTGGGTCAGGAAAAAAATAGGAGGTAGACAAGCAGAGTTGTGTATTGAGATCATGGCAATTAAATGGGAAAAGCAAACGCTGCGTATGCAGGTAAAGCAAAATAAGGAATTCATTCATACTTCCCATCAGCGGGCAGATGTTTAGACTTTTCCTGGAAAGCAAGATTTCATCATGTGTAGCTGTTACCTGGGAAGACAAATGTCATAACCATGATCCCTTTCTTCTCCTTTCCCTGAGCTTTTATTGCACAACACCATATGATCTGGAATATCCCTTTGGTCATTTGGCATAAGCTGTCCTGGCTGTGTCCCCTCCCAACCCTTTACCCACCCCCAGCCAACTTGCTATTGGGACAAAAAGGGAAAAACTGGAAGGAGAGAAAGCCTTGATGCTGTGCAAGCTCTGTTCAGCAATAGCCAAAACACTGGTGTGTTATCAACATTGTTTCAGCCACGCATTGGATCATAGCTCTACATGGGCTACTGTGGAGAAAATCAACTCCATCCCAGCAAAACCCAGTACAGCCTATAATACTATGTGTGTCATACAATACATCATAAGCTGTTAGAGAGATCTTCTCTCTCTTAAATATTTGGAAATATAGAGACAAATTTTCAAAACCAGATGAGCTAAGTGTATGATACTGCAGCCATCGTCATACAATTTATTTTACAGCAAATATAATTTAGCAGATATGCCCTAAATTTTTTTTTCTGGACAGGTCACTTCAGAGAGATAACAGAAAGCTAGATTTAATTATGATTTTTGCAACTTGAACATGACTCAAGCAGCTGCTTTTTCCGCACTGTCAGGAAGGACCTTCACACATGCCTGGTGGAAGACCGTAAGTGCCTAGGGACATCTTTAGTGAGTGTTTAAGTATCCTTAGAGTTAACTAGCTAGTTATTAGCACTTCTGAAAGGTACTATTGTTTTTTAGTTGCCATCTAACACTATGGGGACAAATTATTTAATGGATCAGAGAATCCAAATTAAATTTTCTGTCCAAAGCTAAAAGAAGCCTCAGTGTAAGTGGGTATAGAGTCACTGATCCTCTCATATCTGTAGAGTGTCTAAAACACCCAGAAGTGCTGATCTTAGTATAGTAATCTTAGATCCCTGCTATTCATCCCTGCTATTCAGCTCCCATTGTCCAAGTACAGATGGAGTCCAGGAAGACTGATGGGAAGAACCAGAAGAATTTTTTAGATCTTAATAATTGGGTCATGTTTCCAGTGTTCACATTCTTTTTTTCATATCCTGTCTTTCTCTAGTCTCAGATGGTTTTCCTTCAATTCTTTCCATTGAATATGCCTTCCAGAAATCTGAGTAACCTTTCTAAATCAACTTGTTAAATAAAATGAAAAGGCAAATGAATGTATAAGTAAGTGATGTTATCTCACACAAACATTTTTTACATAATATATTTTTATTTCTGACTGCTAGGTTTTTCTAAGTTGCTTTTCATGACAACTAGTTAGTGCTTTCCATTCGTATATTTGCAAAAAAAAAAAAAAAAGCTGCTTTAAAAAGATAAACCATATAATTTTCCTTTTATTAAAATCTATTTTTTCTTAAATAACTCTCATTTTCATTGTGCTTACCATAACAAAGTTAAGTAATCCATTTTATACCATGTAGAAATAAGCATGGACTTTCAAATTTTGGTAAATCAAAATGGTATTTTTTTCTGACATTACTAGCCACAGCTGATAGCCTGATAGATCCCTAAGTAAGGTCAGGCTGTTTTTAGTATTGTTACATGCCAGATGGAGATTTCTCATGATTCCATTAGGCTGTTGGATCAGCAACAGGAGAAACCTGTCTCATTGTTTCATTTTATGCAATGTACCTACGATGCATTTCCATTTAATTAACAGCTCTGCCCATTCCTCTGTGCCATCTTCCTCCAAAAATTCCTGAGTATTTTTGAGGGAGACCCCTTGCAGTAATGATCAGCATTCACAAAGCATTTTCAAATGTCATGTATTCATTGGTCCACTGGACAGATATTTCCTTTTTACCCTTGGTATACAACTGGCAAACTGAGTGATTTGTCTCATTAACACTCCAATGATTTAAAATCACATTATTAAGTGTTTGCTGTTGACATTCTTCAAACTTTTCAAGTCAATAGTTTGGAAAAAAAAATCATCCTTTGAGGAACTGGTTTTCATCAGTAGGCCTTTCTTAAATGGGACAAAAGGCCTTATTCTATTAGAGTGTATGTTGTTCCTTATAATTTGGGCCTGCAGCAAATAACAGAAGAAACAGTTAATTAGTCTTTTTCTAGGTTCAGTGGTTTGAAAACTTTGGCTCACCAAGCTTTGGACATGGGAATAAATTTGATAGGAAGCTTCGATGGTACAAAAAGAATTAGTCTGTGGCATTTTAAGCACAATTAAACATTTGTGGGAGTTTGTTTGTTCTCTATTCTTTGGCTGTAAATTTTAGATCTCTTTGTATAATGAGAAGCATTAATTTAATAACATATGATTCATCTCATTTTCTCTGTGGTGCAGAATAAGCCTTATTTATTTCTTTTTTAGTTTCCAGAAGGCTGAATAGTTCAGTTAGAAGTAGCTATAATGCTGGTTTTGCTGTATCACTTTCAGAAATTGAAGGGAACCTTTCTATTTATTTTATGATGGAATTTTATTTTCTTTTCATCCTAATAAAAAATTAACAGAAGTTCACTCAAGTACCGTGGTTGCCCCTTCCTCCTCCATCTTGTCACAGTGATAAGATCTGGGGAATATGTACTTTATTCTCCTTTCAGTCACAATGAATTACTCATATTTCTTCAATCTCCCATTGTTCTTCCAAGTTATTATTATTTTATTTTTATTATTACTATTTTATTATGAGTTACTTACTGTTATTTTATTACTGGTTTGCTTTGCTAGTTGTGCCACCTATGCTGAGTTCCATGCAGATACACTCAAGTTGTTTCTGGAAGAAGTAATTTTCAAACTATGTAGGTTATGTTCTCGTGAGCTGTAATCAAATCCTTGGATTGTTTTACACATGCCTGAGCGTGGCCACGCAGATGGCTGTGCAGCTGTTTGGGTGCATCCCTGCTTAGGGACACTGTGAGCTCCTTTCCTGGAGTGTGGCAGTGCCCTACGATAGCTCCTCCTCAGGCAGGAGGAGCCTGAGGGGGGGAGGGGCAGGACGATGCCAAAATGGGGAATTTAGGAAAATTTTCAGCTTTCTTCTCTGTCATCCAGCCATTGCATCTGGATTTAGCACATTTGAAGGAGGTATGTAAAAGCTTAAACAAAAGCTGAAAAGAAAAATAAATTCTTCCAATTCTGATGTCATGGATGAAATCATGCACTTCACTTTCAAGTAAGAAGCAATATATTTTATTGATATAAGAGAGCGAGTCAATGAAGACCAATGCTAAATGTGACAGTGGTTTAACAAGAATCAATGGCAAGGTACACCTGAATATTTACTGCATAGAGAACAGAGTTAGATAAAATTTTCAGGGAGACCCCCCCATTGAGTCATGAGATTCGGAAAGGACCCTGTTGCATTCCAGACTTCGCAGAGGGAAGTTTAGGTACAGCTGGATCCACACTTAGTCTCAGATTTAACTGATGATTTATGTCTAAAGGATTACGTATGTGCAATCACAGAATCACAGAATCAATTAGGTTGGAAAAGACCTCTGAAATCCAAGCTTTGACAGAACCACCATGTCAATAGACCACAGCACAAAGTGCCATGTCCAGTCTTTTGTTAAACACCTCCAGGGACAGTGACTCTGCCACCTCCCTGGGAAGTCCTTTCCAATGTTTAATCACCCTTTCTGTAAGATTGCCAGGTTCCAGTGTGCTTATTCCCAATTCACTTACTGAGCAGCTGGTGTGATAAGGAATCTCTCAGCCTTGAGGAGTAACCTTGAGAGGCATCCCTGCCATGCAGGAGAGTTCAACAGTCCTTGGGCCATCCACTATTCCTGGAGTAAGATGATTGACTCATAGTCTTTTTTGCATATTGACCCAGATGTTAGTTTCTTCCAAATTTGCCTTGAGTCAGGCATTGATCAGCATTTTGGTTAGGTGGGCATGTTGCCCAAATTAACCCCTGGCTATTGTGTTGATAACTGTCTCCCCAAATCCACTTTGAACCAGATTCAGCCCTCAGGTCCAGAAACGTCTCTGACTGACCATCACTTGTGATCACTTGAGCAGGGTGACTGTTATGGAATATAAAGGTCAGGCTGGGGTGGGGGGGGAGCACAGAGTCACATCCAACTGTAAGAAGGATAGGGAAAATGTGGAAATTTCTGAGAGACCCTCAGTGCTCTTATGGTTTTTCTTGGATAACATTAATGTAGGTGCAGCCTAGACCTAGATAATATGTTGGAGGAGGGAGGTGGCCTTATGTATTTCTTCAATAAAGCATGTCTTTTGCCATTACATAATGAATATTAAATGTAATATGTGACTGTGGCTGATGACCAAATTTTTGAGGACAGTGATAATAGAGGAGTAAAAAAAAATCTGGTCTGAAAGGGTAGGATCTCATTTTTTTACAAAAGTAGGGAGCACATGGAGTTGGGTGTTTTTATTAATAGTATATTAAAATACATAAATATCATCATATAGAAGTATATAGCTTTTCCCTTTGACTTGTCTTCAGAATAAATTTCTTGCTTCTTTCTTAATTAGTTTGATCATAGTCTTAAAAATCAGATTGCACATCTTATTATCTCAAATGATTCTTACCTTTTCCAGATTGTTAACAACCAGTTTTTGTTGGTTATTGTTTATACTCATCTTTCAGGCTGTCAGTTAATGTGGATTACAATGGAAAAGCGAAATCTGGTAGAACTTTGTGCTAGTTTTTCAAAGCTGCATTGGCTTGGCTTCTCTGTTTTGGCCCTTGGATTGTATTACAGCAGTGTTGTTTGCCCTGGCAATCACTGTGTTCTGCATGTCATTGTTTCTGCAGTGGGAGAAGAGGTTTTTCTCTTGTAATAGCAGTATTGACAGGATTGATTTTGTTTATAAAATATTTTGTGATCATTAGTGAAGAAGGCGCTACATAATACAAGACTAATGAACATAAAACAACCCCCCTTAACCATGCAAAAATAGAAAATTCTTCATTCTGCTGTCTGATGACCTAAATGGATCCTAGTATGATGGATAACAGAAAAAATATGCTGTTTCTGTTGAAAACCCAAAGCAAAAGTACAGAATGGATCTTATGAATCTGATTTCTTTTGCCTCTATTTCATATCAATTGTTTTTCTGAAAATCAATATATTTCAAACCTTGTCCTTTAAAATATACACTTTTAGAAAGAAACATCTTTTAAGAAAGGGCCCAAGTGATATTGAAGTAAAAATATAATTGTTTTTAGTGGGTTTCTCTTTTAAATTCTGGATGCAGTTTTTAATATTTATACCTTATCAAAGACATAATTTTTAACTACTGGAAAAAGCAATTAAGTAAAATACCTTCAAGTTTTATGGGATTACTTTTATTTTCTTCAGGAATGAGCACTACTTTGCATATTTGATATTTTGATTTTTTATATTACATAAAAAATCAGAAACCCCTGATTGTTTCTGGATGTAAGTAGAATTATCAACATCCTGTCAATCCAACAAGTAAAAACATCCTTTGGTCACGTATATAATTATTCTTGCAGACTTCTATTCTGTAAAATTATAATACTTTCCATTTTCAATTGCCTGTGAATAATGCGGGACTTAAGATTCAATCAAGAAGTTCTTTCTGTAGATGTTTGAAATGTTGTCATTAGCAGTCTGAGAGAGAGAAGCTTATCATACTTATGTAGAGAGCACATCGTACCCTCTTTTGTGTCCCTCTGCTTCAGGTGGACACAGCATAGAGAATGTGTAATACTTTTTGGATCTGGACTACCCAGAGCGCAAACACTTCAGCATTTCAGTCCAGATCATGGGTGTGCTTGAGGAGCAAATTCCCTACATTTACCCATCTTAGTTAACACTCTGAAGTTTATGAAGCAGACTTTTTGTCAAACAACTAAACTTGACAACAGCCTTCTGGGTGCCCTCTACCCACTGTCAGGCAGTCAGTCCTTTGGATGACAAGGTAATACACCCCTTGAAAGAGGTACTGTGCTTTGCTTTTGCAAAGTCAATTCTTGACGGGCCACTCTTTTTATCCTTGTAGCCTCTGCTGCAAGGCATTGCTCTGTCAGGTATTTTTATCACTCTGAGAAAAATCTTGTACACTATTTACATGTGGGAGTGGGGGTGTGTGTACATGCCCCTCCTCTACACTCAGCTATACGTCATTTTTAATTTGTCCTACATAATTTTTCCATGACATTGGCACGTACTGCAGAATGCAGAGTATGTCTCTTAAGAATTGTTTGAAGCACTTGGAGATCTGAGTCAGGCTAGGATTGCATGGCCCCAATTGATCTAAATTAAATGTAGTTTGAATTTGGTTTCGTCTTTCTCTCCAGAACCTTCAATTAGCTTTTGGTTTTGTGTAATTTTTTATATATTACACCACAGACCCACTGCTAATGTTCCTGGATGTTGTAGCAGTAGGCTTAAATCAGTTGGATTGGTAGGTTTGCAAAGATCCAGTGGCTAAAATATCCTCTCGAAAATAAGCTTCTTTAATACAGTCCATGGTCTTAAGCCATCAAACCTATCGTCTTTTGCTTAAAATGCTTCATTAGAATATATATAATTAAGACCCATGGCAGGTGGATTGGAACTAGGTGATCTTTAAAGTCCCTTCCAACCCAAACTATTCTGTGATTCTAAGAAGTTGATAAAGTTCTTCAAGTACACAAAACTATTTTTCCACAGTGATAGCTTTATTTTGACTTATATTGTCATGAAGTCACAGCTCTGGACTGAATTGGGAAACAGCATAAAGAGTACAAGTGAATTAAGCCTATAGACTTAATTTCTTTGTGATTCAAGAAAATGGTACTTTTACGTGGATTTCACTGTATTAGAAAGGTGCAGAACTTAACTGAAAGCTGTTGTCAAAAATGAAAGAAGAGCTAGCACAGGTATCACCATCTTAATAGTTTTAATTATGCAAAAGGAAGAAAGCTCTCCCATTCCATAAGACTTCATTTTGGAGGATTTCAGATTAATTAGGCACAATTTAGAGTACTGCTGTCAGAGACAGACATATTCCTTTGACCTTGGATAATCTAAGAATTAAAGAGAAAGTAACTACTCAGGTTTGAAAAGAAAGTTTATTTTGATGAAAAGTGGAAAAGAAAAATATTGCTTTCATGTATTATTGGAGATAGAATAACTTGATTTCAATGCTGTTTGATTCCTTTAAGGTGAGTTATGTTATGTCTGAAATTTATTTTACAAGAACTCTTCCTTGGAATTTTAAAAATATTTATTTTTTTTATGTGTAGAATTGTTTGATATTTTACTTTGCAAGCTACCTGTTAAAGTTCAGCCAAGACAAGGTTGTTATCCTGGCACTACATAAGGCATCAGTAATAATAACATTAGATAGAAAATATTTCCTTCCCTCATAATCTTTGATGTATTGCTCTTAACATTATCCACTGTGTTTTTCATAGAAGCATTTTTCATATTATTTATGTAAACTTAAAAAATTTAAGACTAGCTAAAGTGTGTTCTTACTCTTTTCCTACAGCAATATAAAAAGATCTAAATGAACACCATTATCTTTTAATAAAAATGCAAAATCAGCCATTTAAATGCTCTCTCATTTTCCTCCATTATTAGATTAGGATTAGCTGTTCCATACTATAAAACTAACACAACTCCAGCACAGTTTCAGCAAATATTCTGAAGTCAAGTCCCTACTGTTGCAACTTGTCAGTGTAGACTGTTTTGGAATATGACTCATTTCTAATACATATTTTACATAATAAAACGCCATGCTACTTTTAACGCAGTGATCTGGTGAATGAGCCTCAATAGTAAATTACATTTTTAATCAGTGTTTAGATGACCTAGCTTTCTGCATAGAGTAGAAAACCCAAATATGCCACAGATAATATCTGTTTTCCTGATCTTAGAAATAGCAGCCCTCATAATTTTCTATAGAAGATTGACTTGGTTTCAGGGTAATATAAAGTAGAGATGCCTACATGAGATAAATTTCCACTTTGTTGAGATTATTAATAGAAGGAATTGACATTTGAAGTGCATTTCTTTTTGTGTCTTGCATTAACATATTCAATCAGCTGTTGAGTGATTTGTGCCTGCAAATTGTTCTGTATAAAGATGACAATAGTTTAAAACTTTGGATTCTTTTTAGTCGTAAATTATTTGTGCTGAATACATGGTGTTTTTTGTTATCTAGGCAGAAACACTTTATTGGATATTGGCAGTGTGGGATGCTTTTATTCTTTGCACATGATAAGTGAGCAGTAGTGTGGTCATAGCAAAATTAATCTTGTCTAATGTCCAAATCCCGGGCTTAGACTTTGAAAGCCTATGGAAAAGTGAGCGTAGCACACTGTGGGTTTATCTTGATACTAACGAGCTATACTAATTTTTCAAATAATGTGCGTAGTGCAAGGTTGCTTAATCACTCTGATTCCAACACAGTCTTTCTCTTTAGTAGAAGCAGATATCTGGTATCTTAATAGCGCTCTTTCTTATTCTAAAAATTGTAAAAATCTTCAACAGTCCATATGACTTTTTGGTTTTCCACCCAAGAAGAACTGTAATTTGCAGCTGGTGCTTTCAATACCATTTCATTTCTTTTTAGAGGCACTCTGTAGTAACTGGAAGTTGGTTTGTAAAATAGGTCAGAGGAAGTGCTTTTCTTTCATTCTCCAGGCATTTGAGTTTTGTGTAGAAGGCAAAAATATTTTTTAGTTTATGAAACATTTTTCCATATATGTTAACATACAAGAAAGATGTTAATCTTTCTTTCAAAATAAAGACCAATCTGCAGAAGTCATTCTCATGTCTTAAGGAGACTTATCAAT
>JAWWES010000001.1:32585398-32672590 GCA_035583135.1 Lophotriccus pileatus
GAAAGATGTTAATCTTTCTTTCAAAATAAAGACCAATCTGCAGAAGTCATTCTCATGTCTTAAGGAGACTTATCAATAAGACGTGTTGGTCCTTAGGACTGGGCACCCCTGTTTTAGTTATGTCTCAAATGAAATTAATCTCTATATGCAGATATATTGAGGGAACATAAATTATACTTGACTTTCTCCCTAGCTCTTGAATTCCACATCTTTTTGATTTTTGGCTGTAACTAAAACCTAGTTAATTTAGAATTTGTAGACATTCCACTGCTTTACTAAAATTAAAGCTTTAATGTTGTATGTAGTTCACCATCATATACACTTTGAGCACATTCTTATTTCCAAATCTTCTTCTAGACATTGTTCTTTCCCTGCTGTTTCTTTATGAAGAATGATTCAAAAAGATTATGAGAGTAGCTTTTCTTGTCACATTTTTAATCTTTCTCCTTTGATGAAAATAGGAGGTACATAGCGATAAACACGAGCCTGCAAAGTTAAAGAATTTTTTTTTTCAGTTTAGCATCACATGGTGTTATAGTTTATGATAGCAAAAAATGCTATATTTGCAGTACATGTTCATGAATTATTACAAGATGTTAGGGAGTTGCTAAATTTGGTAGCCTGATAGAGGCAAGGCTGTTGCAACTCCATGCCACAGTGCTCAACAGTAGCAAGGCTGAGCCTATATCCCAGTAAGGACATGCACAAACAGAACACATATACAAGTATACACATCTGAAAAGAACACAGCAATCAATGTTCACACAAACAGAAGCACCACCAATAACCTCACAGTGTCCACCTCCCCCATGAGTTGCATATATATATATATATATATATATATATATATATACAGTGTGAAAACTGCCAGTAGCTCGATTTAGACTCAGAATAACTGTCCCCAAATCCTTGCTGTCCCAGAAGCTGTTACCTGGCTGTAAGCACTTGAGTCTGCAATCCCTCTCTAGCTGCTGGTACAGACTGCTTTGTACAAACCAACGTACACACACCCTCTGGGTCTATGATCCCTCCAGCATGAGTCAGATTCCTCCAGTAGCAGAGCTTATACACACATTCCATCCAGTAGCTGGCCCTGCATCCTTGCTCTTACTTCTGCACAGTAAAACACACACACAGAGACAAATGGGTGTCTCAGTCAGACCCTAGATCCTAAAGTCTTTTGGTCAATTGCCATGGAATCCTTGTCCCTTCAGTAGCCAACTTTTTCAGTTTTCTTACTTCCAGTTACACACCACCCCCTTGCCTTCTGACTGCTTCACCTTCCCCTGCAATTAGCCCAGCTTGATATGTACTGGCAGTCACCGACTGCTACGTGCACCCTCATGCACTCCAGTTGCTGGTACCACAGATTCCAACACACACAGAGAACAGAACGGCCTTATCCCAAAAAATGGGTAGAAATGGAATTTAATAGACAACATGACAGAAGATGCTCAGATGGCAAAGGGCTTGGGCAGGGAAGTGAACTGACCAACTTCGTCTACATGTTACTGGCCCCTTCTATCCACTTATCCCTCTGTTTTTCTGTGCTTCTTTCTCTCCAAACCACTTCTATCCCTACTTTTCCCACACCTTTTATTCCTCACCTAAAAATCTCAGAAGCCTTGTTACAAAGCCAAGATGTTCCTTCCCTGTGTCCTGCAGTGTGTCCCACCCCCACAGGCAGTGATACCCTCCCCAGGCTGTAAGGTGCCCTCCAGCTGACCCACAGTGCTGAGTGTCACCCTGAGCCCACGGGACTGAGGCTTCCCAGGGAGAGGATGGATCTGTGACAGGTGGATTCCTCCACCTGCCCTTGTGCCTCTGTGCTCATATGTGTGCATGCACACCTTTGATGGGCTGCTGTGATGAACCCAGGATGAGTCAGAAAAAGATTTAACCCTGAAAAATAACTTTGCTGTGGAACAGACATTCTAGAGCATGTGCAATGTACTAAAGGCCAGTAATATGTCTGTTTAGTGGCCCTGTGTATATTAGAGAATTTGATGTTCAGGAGATAATTTATACACAAATGTAGCTTCATCAAATATTGCTGAGATAAGAACCAGAATATTTTCCATATCTCTGCTGCCAAATAGTTTAGTTTTAGATGTGGAAGTTATAGGTTTCATTATGTCAGGAAACTTATGGAGAACATAGTAAAAATACTTCATATAGCTGGTAATATATACTCTGCTTCTGGAGAGAGATGATGCGATACTTGACACTTTAAAGTAGTATTGCATGGCATTAAACATTTTCAAAGTACTTCTGTATTTCATTTGTGCATTTTAATGTAGTAAAAATATTCTTAGAGTGTTTCTTCTACCGTAGATTTTTCCAACGCTGCTTTCTTAGAGTGAAGGAGCTTGTTGTGCACTGCAAGCTTTTTGTGCTTGTTTCAAAGAACATTATGTGTCAGCATTTTTCTCAGGCTTTCTTTTGGCTTTTTCCTCAGTGCTTCAGTAAAGCATCTCTCATCTCTTCTGTTGTATCCAGTAGTTAATACGTAATCTTAAAGGGTTTTTGGTTTTTTAGAATACTGAGGCAATGCATAGAAATTATTTGCAAAATAACTGTCAGGTTCAGCTTTCAAGATTTAATTATTGTGTCGGAAATTAGATTGAAGTTGGATCAAATGATATATCCCTCTCTCCTTAGATTTAAGTTGAAGAAATTTTTATGAAAAACTGAAATTCTCTCAGACTAATGCAAACCAGTTTTTTGCATACCAAGAGATCTTGAGAAGTATTTGGAACAGTTTCCTGAATTTTGGCTAGGTTTAGATTGTAACTGGTGATGGTCAGTCAGGCTGTATTAGCTTCTTCTTAATCCCTGTGAACAACAGTTACATCAATTTTCTTTCTCTGAGCTTGGGATGAGGAGTAGAAAACCAGCAGCAAAATTAATTGGGCATGAGGGAGGTGTTCTGCTGTGCTTTTAGTTGCAGAGTGCAGAGGACTGTGGCTCCCTGCCCATACATACACTAAAGAGTCTTCCAAGATTTTAAGAGAAATAGTGAACCCTTCTGCTGCTGTAAAAAATACTTGTAAAGCAAGTGAGTCAGGCGTAAAAAGATTGTCCTGTGGAATACATAAACATTTGATTTTAAATGTATGTGTCCTTCATGTACATAAATACTCTTTATTATGCTTTTTTTCCTTTTTTTTTTTTTTTTTAAATTTGTACAAGTATTTTCTGTACTTTATCAGGGCTGCTCCCTCCTGCAGGCGTAAGTACATCCACAGATGAATCAAGGTAACATCAGTTAAACTAGGACAAGTGCAATGACACCAATGGGATTGCACCAGTGCTACTGACAGTGTAGTTTAGCCTTCAGTACTCTGCTAGAGTTAACACATGAGAACAAATAAACCCAAGACAATTCTTTGATTATGTTTTTTCTTTTTTCATGGGGTGAGAGAACAGTGAAAGGAATATTAACTCTCAAAGCTGAACAAAGAGACTGGGAGACAATTTTAGTCACAGAATCATGAGTCAGAGTATTTTCCCTTTTAGCAAATTGCAAGAGATTAAATTATGCTGGTTGCATATTTATTTATTGAGGAAATGGGGCATACCTATTAGATCTATTATATATTATTTTCATAATATGATTGCCATTTAAGCATGTCATGGATATGAAAGAATGGGTCAATTAGTGTTATTCTTTCTTTGCCTAAAATTTTGCCAGTTAGTATGCTAGTGATTTCTCCCTAAAGCTGAGAGACAACTTTGTCTTAAATGTTTAAATTAATCAAACTTAACCCACAGTTTAATTTAATAATTTTTGCCTTTTAAACACTCTAACTACAGTTAACAACTTTTAAAATTAAGTTGTGCAAATTTTAGTATTACATTTATTAAATAACGTTTTAAGTCCCAAGTTAAAAGTATTTTATAATCTTTGTTAATGGAATAAGGTCAATCAACTAACAGCAGTTTTCCAATTTTTTTTATCTTGTGCATGGAATGATAGATTACACAGGAGAATAATTTCTAGAAATTTATGATCTGTTCAAATTTTTCACAGGTTTGATGGATATTTTTCTAAAACTGAAATAGAGCAGAGAAAGAAGAACCTAACAAACTGAGCATTCGTGATAACTCGTATGTTACCATGTCAGCAATGGCAGAAGCACATTAGAAAATGAAAGACTTAAGTGACTGTGAATTTCTGAATCTGTATAGTAAATGACTTGAACTGTACAAGAAAGAATGTGATTTTGTGGAAAGAAATTACTGGATCCAGTCCTCTGCACTGATGTATATTCTAAATTTAAGATACAAAAATATATGGAATTTTCATAGAATCATAGAACTGCTTGGGTTGGAAGGGACCTTAAGGATCATCTAGTTCCAATTCCCTAGCCATAATTTTAAGAAACTATTTTTTTAGGATGCAAATCCTAGAAGTTGTCTCTATATAGTCAGTGGGCAGACACAGGTTCTTCAAATGACAGTTCCATCCAAAGACTAAGACACATGGCATAAATCACCCCCTCTTGATTCCTCTCTCCAGTTCCTGTAAAAAAAAAAGCCTAGATGACTGCTTGACTTAGATATCTACTTGTTAGATAATTAATATAACATGATGACATGAATTTCTCGTAGCAGAAGGTTGGAAGTACCAAAGCTGAACTGTGCATTCTTCTTCTTTGTTGGTATTATTTTTGTACAAGCTGGAAGTGCTAGCTTCAACAGAATTCAACATGGATGTAATTTCATTTCCATTTACTGTGAACCCTGCTTGAAATCATGATCTCTGCTTTGATCTGTTCCACATGTTATGCTTATAAAACTGGGAGTTTTGTGTTGCGTCTGCATTAGCTATATCAAGTGCTTACACTTACAACAGTATGGGCACTTTTCTTTGGTGGGGTATGTGGCCAACATCAGAATATGGACAAAACAAAAAGATGAAGGAAAAATTGATGGCTTGCATCGTAAGGAACACAGTGTTATCACAAAACATGTGAGCCTCATAAAATAAGAATACCTAGGAGGAGGGTATCAAGATTTTTGTTTATCATACTGTAGAAAGTGTCAGTTCAATGGTGACAAAACTGCTGAAAAAAAAAAGTATCTAAATTGTTGCTGAATAGTGAAAAGGATTGTGAAGAGTGTGAGAAATGAGTAGGGCAAACAAGAAGAGAATCCCTTATTTTGACAAGATTTTGAAACTGTGGTTAAGCAGGTGAAGCATTAGTGAGAAGAAGCAAGGAACATGGAGTGTATGGGTGACTTAATAGGAGTCATGGGAGAAGATTATTTTTAAAGTTTAGTTGGAAAAGATGAAAAGGTAGAAAACCAGTCATGAATAATGCTTTGGTTGAAGTGGGATTAGATAAAATATGTTTAAATTAGTACATGTGTGTGTCCATCTGTGCATGAGAGAAAAACAGAACAAATTTGGGAGGTAATAAGAAGGAAGAAACAAGTAAAAAAACTGGAACTAATTTAAAATCAGAGAAAGTGGAGGCTGAGTTGGAGACATGAGAAGTTGTGATTAGAGCCGGGGGATGGTAATTCACAATAGATACAGGAAACATGACTGTTCTGAACAAGGTTTGAGGAATGGGGTAGACTAAGATAAAATTACAGATTTGGGAATCAACCAGAGTAGGCTGATAATGGTTACTTTCCAAATGACTTTTTTTTCTAATGGGATGAAAATAAGAAAACCAAGCAAACCCAGGATAACAGGAAGGAGGCAGAAAGAGCAAACGATGAGTATGGTACACAAACAGGCTGACTAAAAATTAAGTCCTGGCGGATGTAGGAGACATCTCAGAAGAAAAGCATGAGTAAATAAAGCACCCTTTGAGCAGAGCACGAGTTGATCATGACTGTACTGCATATTTTTGCAGGTGCTGATCAGGAGCTGGATTTGGCTTCTTGGAGGTCTGTTTATTGTGTATTGAGGGTAATATCTTCCCTAAAGGGTGCACAGTGACAAGTGGTTGAGTGCTCCGTAGGCAGCTGTGGAAGGATCCACAAAGACCTTTTCCTGATAAAGTATAATTTTCTTTCAAAACCATATGATCTCTTCACTCTTCATACTAGTTACTCTTGTAACAGTTCTATTATGACAAGAAAGTTTTAGGTTATGGTAAATATTGATTCAAGGAACTTAACATATTGTCCTTTTTGCCTAAAGGAAATACAGGTAAAAAGAAGGAAATGGGTTTATGCACTGTAATTAAAAATAGATGTGGGATATCTTATATAAAAAGTCCATAAAATGTACTTGCTCACTTAGATGAAGAAGAGTAGCATGAAAAGCTTTCTGGCAGCCTTTTTAGGACAGCTTGAAAACACAGAATCATCACATTTAAAGTCAGAGAAATCAGGACAGTGTTTTCTATATGTTTATATACAATAAGAAAAGAAAGTTCTAATGCTTTTGGAAAGCAATATCAAAAGAATATCAGCAGCTTTCCTTTGACAATTAATGCAGAAATTTTTAAAAGACAAATTTATCCTGGCATTACTTGCACAACAGGAATTTGGCAATCTTGTATTCTGCTGAGGTTTGGGTGATCAGACAACTGGTAAAACCATACAGCCAAAGGAATTAAATTTGCGTGTTGAAGGGTAATTATCTTCCTATGCATACAATAATAGAAGTAAAAGAAGCATTCTTCTTTCTTGAAGATGGCTGAAAAACAATATCCAATTAAATATGAATAAAATAAGTTTTGCTTGTAATAAAAGTCTACAGATGTTACTTTTAGGGAAAACAATCTCTTCTTGAAAATAAGGCTAAGCATAACAAAGAGCTCTAATGACAATTTTTATTAGAAAGGATAGATGCAGTGGCTTTGAAATATTGCAACTGTATAAATTGTATATGTTTTGTTGCTGTTGCTGATATCATAATACACTTCTTATCATTAAAATTCATATGGTGAAATCTATTTCTTATTGAGTGGGTGGATGCAGTTGAAGGTAAAAGTTTATCAAGAAAGAATTATGCAATGCTTACTTTTTGAGTGTAAACAGGTCCATCAAATCAAATAATTGCAGAAGTAAAAAAAAAAAAAGTATCAAATTATTATTATTATGTGAAAAAATTCTTAAAACATCTTAATAAAGTGGTAAAGTATGTGGCAGAAAATTAAAAACTCAACAGAATATTTTTCTCAAGTATTTTAGGAATGTAGCGTCTCTAGAACTGATTTTCATTAAAGGACTACTTCAGCTGCTTATGTCACCCTTAAACTGCTGTAAAGGAGAGACTTCCTGGAAAGTCAGAGTACAAGTCTTCCCATAAAGGAACAAACAAATCTCTGTTTGTCAGGTCGTTACTTAGGTGTTCTGTGTGCTAAGCTTTATTTTAGATTTTTTTACAAAATAGTATGTAAAAAACTCTACCTGTTCCTTATTTTTCATTCTTCTAAAAGTAAGTGTCATTTGAAGAAAACTAGGGTTTTCTTCTTAGAAGGATAAGCAAACACTAACGGTGATGAGAGCTTTACCAGGAAATCTCTCTTGAATTAAAAAGTCTAGATAGTTACCATATATTACATCTCTTTCTTAAAAACATTTTCTTGTAAAATTTGGGGAGAGTCCTCCAGAGTAACAGGTGCAGCTGTAAATGAAAGGCAACTGTTACCTTGCCTTTATAAGTAGTTGTTTTAAACATTGGCGCTTAATGAAATTGTGGTAACTTACTCTACAAGGGCTGGATATTCACCACTCTCTGAATCATGAACATATGTAAGGTCAGGAGACTGAGAAATTTCTTGCATTAGACCTGTATGTTGTCAATGCAACAGAGGCCTTCAAAATTCCCTGAAGATTTCATGCGGACCTGCTCCCATGTAGCACTTCTACATTTTGTCCTGGTCAATAGTATCTTTTTTCTTCTGCTGGAAATAAAAGATGTTCCTGGATGAGACACATTTTGATTCCAGACTCTGTGCCTTGAAGAAGGGGTGCAGTTGATGGTGTCCTCCCATGGACCTCGTCTAGTGCACCTCTTACCCACTCTTGCTGGAGTCCTGTGGGGCCATTACTGTCACAGCTGGTGTTGAGCACTCTGTCTCAAGAGTGGACGTCAGCGTCCTAAATCAGAGAGGGAAGCCATAAGCAATGTATCTTGACTTTGAGCTTTGGGAGAAAGGAAAAGACTGAATTGTTCCTGGTGGATATCCTAACTGGTTGGGCATGTGGGAGCAGGTGCTCGATGTCATGCCATGCATGTTCTGCCAGTTACAGGTCCAGACAAGTCCAAAAAAGAAATCAGAAAGGTTGCTAAACTGGAGACTTGGTCTTTCACTGGTGTATAATTATGAAAGACATACAGCATCCCTTAAGGAGAAAGTTTTTACCAGTCTATAGCCAGGAGAAATGCAGAGAAAAGAGATTTAAGGCAAGTGCTCACCAAACTTCACATGTCATTTTTAGACTGTTTGTACATAGTGATAGGAAACCTCAGGGCACAATTCATCTCACCTACCTGAGATTTCTAGTGTAGGATGAAATGAATTAAGACCTCCACGTGCCTGGTTTTTTTCTCACCTGAGTATAAAGTGTTAGATGAATACTTCACATTTCAGAATTATAAATATAAAAAGTTACTGTAGATTAAAGATATCTGCCATGTTGAGCTTGCACTCCTGAAAGCTGAGAAAGAATTTTCCCAAACATCTGGGAAATACTGATGATTTCTTTGACTGTGGAGAAGAGAAAACTGTATGAAAATGTTTGGAATTTTTCATTGTTATCTAAAATCATGCAGGCTGTAGTAAATTTTGCTGAGTGTTCTTGCTGCAATCTGATATAAAAGTAGGATTTAGAAAACTCGTGAGAGAGACAGAAGAACAGGTTCCCACTACTTGCTAGAAATCTAAGTTGCAGATTCAGAGAGCTTGTTTAGTTGCTTTGACAGGCCAGAGACTGTCGAGTTAAAATGTACAAAAACAGAGGGTATGTCCATATGCTGCTAAATGAGAGGACAGTCTAGCCAGTTACAGGGCTGGAGCCATGATTCTCTTCCTGCTTGACTGTTGGCTCACTCCTTGGCTATTTGCTTCCAGCAGGCTCCAGACAGAAACAGCCTTAAGCACTGAGAATTGGCTGAAAACTGACTATAATTTAGCAGTGTAGGTGCAGCCAGAAAGTGTAAATATGTAATAAAATGGTGCTAGCAATGAATGGTACTACATACAGCACTGTTTCACCAGCCTCAGGTAGGTGCAATTCCATATTAGATCCTTTACAGAACAACTGCATTGGTCTGCTGAACAATCAGCAAAAGACAAACAGGGCAGTCTGTATATGCAGACATATATGTTTAAACAAAAGGAGCTGGATCAAGATCTGCTTTTTAATTCATATCACCCTTGATGCTATGGAACCTGGTAATGGAACTCTGCTATGATTAATCACGATTTGAAGGCATTTTCAGAATTGCAACTGTGGATGATAATAGAAACCCCTCAGATGATCATAAGCAATATATCGTTTATGTGCAAATACAAATTGAGTATTCAGTTTGTGTTTTGTCCTTTCATCTTTATACAGAGGTTGCTCGCTTCTCATATCCCTCTTTTTCCCATTTTGCTGCACTAACGAGTTTTTAATGCAAAGGAAAAGCGATTATAAGCAGTGAAGCAAAGACAGCTTTATAGAGCAAGACTGAGGAATTGAAGACATAGATCAGAGCAATCCACCAAGTAAGATGAAAGAGAAGTTCATGAAAACAGAGACATATAGATGGCTTTGATTTCATTATCATTAGACAAGAAAGGACAAAAAATGGAATAGCTATAAAGCTGTTCGTTCATACTCAGTAAGTTGGCTGTAATAATAAAAGACTCAATGCAGAAAGCAATAAAGTGATAACATAGAACAGGAAAACATCCTATAGTAATTTTTTTTTTTCACTTCTGGTTTTAGTATAGTGTGAAGCGATCACCAGATTGTAATAAGTAAAAAATACAAATGTTATGCACATTTTATTCATTGGGGCTGTGTTTTCATTCCATTGTTAAGCATGAGTTGTTTGTTTGGACTTTTCTCCCTCTTTCCTTTGTAATACAGATTCTGGGGATTGAGTTTCTGTTACTGATTTCATGGTTTATACGATCTTGAATTGCAGACAAATTAAATAGCTGGTGGATTTTATAGAAAGCTTTTGTTTGGTAGATGCATCTACCTTGTTATAATATTCATAAGAGAAATACTAATTACATTTGAAAGGTGCTTGACTAGATAAAGAATGATTTATGTACAGTGTGTTCCAATTACAGTTAGAAATCTAATATAGAAAATTAGCAGTTGGGAGTGGGGAGGCGTAATAAATGTTCTTGTTCTGATAAATAACAAATTTATTCCTTGAAGATCAAACTAATCCTAATGCTTTTCTCTGGTTTAGATCTTGTAAAATATATTTTTTTCATTAAGTATAAATTAAGTAAAACACTAAATCAAAACTATTTTCCAGGACATATCCTATCATCACAAAAACTAAAATGTCATTCTTCTTTTTTTTTTTTTTTTATTAATCAATACTTTTTGGCCAAGCCAAGAAAATGCTGACTGGTTGTAGCTAAGTGATGCTTTGAAATTCTTCTAAGATTTTAATGAGAGAAGTATTTTCATTGCTCTGCAGTTTACTTACAATATAGTCAGCCTTTGGAGCTTTCTCAGATGTGGTACTCTACCCATTTAAGAAATTACAAAAGTAAGGGATGTTAAGTGAGTTGCCTAGAGGAACAAAAAAAATCCGTGTCAGACTGGAACAAGGTTTCTGAATACTGCTTAAATCAGTGTCATGTCTTCAGCTGATAGATTTCTTGTCTGGTGCAATCCATTTTGGTACTCTACAGTTTGTAGCTTAATTTATTTTGACACTGAGACTCAGCATAAGAATTACATTAACATTCTGTGCCTTTTTGCTATTTGGCTGTCTATTTCAAAGGTCCTCTGTCATGTTCTTGCCCTAGGTTAATGTAGTAAACAAGATCTATTTCAGTGTATGTATCAGTGGGTGATTTTTACATAAGTGCTATGAGTTTCCTGTCTGTTTTTGTATTGCAATGTAAGTTGCAGCTCATAAGACAATGCATCTTTCTTCCATTTGTGAGAATAATTTTTAGAAACAGGTCTTCTTTTTGACATGAAACTATTACCTTAGAAATTATTTAAATATTTGCACAAACTCCACAAACACATTATATCAAATATCAGTCATATTACATAAGGGACTTACATATTCATTGCATACTGAACTTTTATTATTTTCAAGTTTATAGGCTTGATTACATGCCATTTAAGACAAAGGGGAGCTAAGTATTCTACGATTTAGAAATCCTCACCTATATCTTGAAAAATGTGCTTCAGTTAACTGATGACACTGGAATAGCTGTACAGCATGCCTATGAAGTTACCTTCCATGTGTGTTTAAGGAATATTCTGATTTTATTTTGTTTAGGTCAATGGAACAGAAATTGAATATGAATTTGAAGAAATTACTTTGGAGAGGGTAAGTATAATTTAAGCTCTCTTACAAGAGAACAGTGTAATAAAAATAACACCATTAAATATGAAATTGAAGGTGGTTAAGAATAAGGTTGTTTATATTTTGAATAAAGGTGGACACTGTTTATTATAAACTATAAAAATGTGAGTGATACAACAGGATAAGCAATTCATGCTATTAAAAACTTTCAAGTGTAGCTACTTGCAGACAGTATTCAAAATGCTTTTCTTCCTACTAACTCTGTCAGAGCTCAACTAGGCGTTTGATTATTGTGAAGAGCCTGCAGGACTTGGTAACTCCCTTTTTAGCATGTCAGTGGAACTGTGGCATCTTTTCCTTTTGAAGATCTTAGTTTTCCTTGCACATGTGCATAATAGAGGACATGCAGTGTAATACTAAAAAAACAAATATTACAAAAGGGGTTTTAATGTTTAAGTGGCTACATAAAAGCCATAGACCATATCTATGTGTAAAGGATATGCTTTTTCAAAGGCCTGAGCTATAATCAGGGCTTGCAGTGAAGGCTTTATTTGTAGTGTGTTTTAAAAGTAGCACCAAAGAAAATGAGATATTTAAAATTTGTGCTGCATCATGTCTTCCTGGGTTTGGTGTTTTTTCCTAGTGTTTTGGTTACATAGCTGCTGTCTTTACACGGTGGACTTTGTTTGACACAAAATCAAGACCAAATGGGCCATGTATGGTGTGAGAAAGAAAGTCTGAGCTTTGCCATGTGTCATAGTGCTTACAGAGATTTCTAGTGGATGCAAGAATGCCATTGCTCAATTCCTTCAGTATTCTACCAACATCCTAGCAATAGGAAGTTTTTCCATCTTGGAGCACAGTTCAGCCGCTTTCTACATAAAATGATTGAATGAAAGGCCAGATTTATCAAGATGTGACTGACACCATATGAACAAATGCCTATAAGGTAGCAAATTACCATTAAATTTGATACTTAAATTATATAATTCATTGCATTTCTTATGCATGTTATATTTTTAATTGTCCAGGATAATGAATTCCATAACCATTCAACTTAAAGGGATACAAGTTTATGTTCTCATTGATTTTGCTCTCTCGGGCAAATTATGAAAGAGCAATATATCTTTTTGTCTTAGCCATCCTCCTAACAGATAACATATAAGGTTATAGGCACTTTTTATCTACTGTCTCTCAACTTACTCGCGCATCACTAGTTATTCATTGGACTAGAGTTTCCAAAGGTCACTGAACAGAATACATGCCTCCTGGGTGATATTTTGAAACCACTTTATTTCTAACAGATGTGTAACTTATCAGTGTACATACTGCAGAATGAATGTGATTTGCATCTCCTGTACCTGTCAGATGCAGATAATTAATTGTTCATAATGCAACATAATATCAGTTAAAGACTGAACAAGGGTAGCAAAAAGAGATACAGATCTTAATGGAGAATATTTCAGTTGTTTTCTGGATGCTGCTGGATCTGTAGCTTCTGATTATTACTGCTCGAAATGTTCTGTCATATGTATTAGTGTTTTGTCTCAAAGGCAGAGTACTGTGTCTGCTGGTTTTTGTGTGAGACATAAAACACAAGTGATTGCCTTTAAATAGCTGTCATTTATGTCAGACTAAAAGCGTTTTCAGAAAAAAAGACATTCTCCATGTTGATTACCCATTTTCTTCCACAAAACTGCTTTTAGAAATTAGATGGAAATCTTCTCTCTGTATTTAATGGCAAAGCTGCAAAACGTATTAAGGTTGCTGCTGTTGAGAGAGAAAAATGTAGTTTGCCCGTACCAAACAGTTGGTAATAAACTTTACATTTTACTCCAGCTATTCAAGTTACAGGACTCTGCATCCTCAAACCCATCAAATATTTTTTTCATGACTTTTTCTCCACATTTTGAAATAGTTAATATAATTTTAAATTATTTTACAACATTAAAAAAATTAGTTGAGGGTGTATTAGGGCTTTTTCATTCTTACCTGCGTTTTTTGAATGACATAATGAAAGGGAGGGTGGTAAAGGGTTGATAAGTTCAAAGCACTTTGCAGTCTCTATAGACACCATTAATTTAATTTAGGAGATCACCTTCATCCATAGGTGACATAAATTCATGGGATCTATTCCTGAAGAGAGTTACTGCCTTTGATATGAACCTTGCCTCAGGGTGAAGAGATGTCCCCATCCCTTGGGGAAAAATAAGACCACTGTGTGTATGTTGGCAGAAAGTGTCCCATGTGAAGCTGAGGAGCAGATTATCAGGGTCCCAAAAATGCCAAGAGCAAACCCTGCTAATGGTCTAGGGGGAAGGACTGTGCAAAGCTTACTGAGACCCGGCTGGTGTACCAATAAATGACTTCAAGGATAGAGTGGGCTTTTGAGGAAACCTTTTTTTTTCATTTTTGCTCTTTGAAATAATGTTGTTCGGTTGTTTTTATTTAAAATGTTGTGTCCTCCTTCACAGTTAAAAGGGTTTAGGGAAAGCTCATATAGACAATGAATTTGAGGGAGATCCACCTTAAATCTATGATCAGTTCTGTTCCAGGAGTTAAAAATGTTGTAAGTACACTTCTGCCTGCCCTCCCTGTAGTGAATGCTCTTATCTTCTTCTTCAGTTGTGCCATCCACTTCTCAGGTATCTTCACCAATCCCTGAACCTACAAGGACCACTGTTAAATAAGCAATTCTCATTCGGAGCTCTCATAAGAACATACTTGAATAACAGCTCACAGTTAAGACAAATTAAAAAGACCCCCAAAAAAGTGTCTATAAGATTCTTTGCTAACTTACAGGCATAAAAGATCCTCTAGATCCAGGTGTCCAGGTGTAGACTAAAACTTCGTGATTAGTAAAAACCTACAATGCCTAAATGCATACTCAGAAAAATTTCTTTAAAATAAACCATTTGGTCTAGCTTGAAGGTTAAAGACATTTTAAAAAGGAAACTATACATAAAATGACTCACATTAGTGCAGTCATGTTAGTTTTCCATTACTGCAGGACTTGAAAAACGTATCTAGTGCTGTCAAGAAACCGATCTGCATTTGTAAATCAGTGGTCAGTGTAAGAGATAATCAAATAGATGCTGGTACAAAGCCTAGCCTAACATCCCTAAGCTGGAGGAAAGTTTTAGTTGGTTGGCTCCTTGATACAGTACTGTGCTTGGAGACAGATGCTGAAGAGAGGATTTTAGTAGAGGCTGATGGAATACCACCCAAAGTTATCTTGAAGAAAAGAGAGACAGTGGATCACTTAATGATTCAAATTGGATTTATGCCAAGTTCAACATCTGATGTCAAATCTCAGTACTTTTGCTCATCTAACCTTGCCTACTCTTTTGATGTTAGGAAAAAGAGAGCAGTTATGATTAGTAAGGCTCTTTTCATGTTCAGAACGTATTTTCATTCAGTATCTGTATAAAAGGAAAATCATATTACTTTTTGTGGAATAGATTGCTTAGAAAAATTAAATTCTATCAACACTGGAATTAAAGACATCTAGTTCCCAGAGCATTTGCATCACGACGTTGAATAACCTTGGTATCTGAACAGGTCCAGCTCTAACTGAGAATTTTCCCAAGGTTGAGACATGCACGAAGTGTCTTTACTTCTTTTTCTTTTATACTCCTGTGGATTTTCTGGCAAATGATAATAATTCAGATTACACAGCAGTATGTCCCCATTTTTTAATGAACCACATAGTTTTACAAAGTGTTTAAGAACTTGTTGTTTTGTTTCATACTCACTTTTTCACTTTTTCAGATTGGTTGCAATTGTTATTGGTCTCACTACAGCTGAGGGAGAGACATGGATGCTCACATAGCATAATTATTTCCTTAGAAAATCAGGTTAAATATATTCATAGAACCATATTCGAAGAGAATAAATTCTCAAGGATGATTTATCATCTTGGAATGTGCTGTGATAACCCTGAAAAATTTAATTCTGTATCCATCACATACTCTGTTCAGTGGAGAGACTAAAAAATCTCCTCTGTCTCTCCTTTACTTTGACTTGATAGTTCAGTGACATCAAGCACCATGAAAAGATTTAATTTTTATCGTTCGAGATTATAGGTCTCTAAAGGGTAAGGTATCCACATTTCACCAAATAAAAGAATCTATTCAAATTTCAACTAAAAAGGCTATAACTAATCATTGATAAACTTTTAATATTTAAAAATCCTGAGGAAACAGTAGAAAAAGAAATTCTTACACATTTCAGTAAAGAATTTATACCAGGCCTCTTTTTTTTTTTTTACTTTAGATACTTGTTTTCATCTTAGAAACTGTTTTCATCACTAATTTCCTTTGTGCAAACGTAGAAGTTTGCAAAAATATAAACAGATGCATTCCACTGAACACTGAAGAGCAGTGAGAATTAGATTGTATTCAATGATGCATGGATTTAATTTGACTCAATGTCTTATTTTTTAATACTTATCTATATAATCTTGTTTTGGTAGAGATCGTAGAACCATAGAACAGTTTGAGTTGCAAGTGACCTTTAAAGGCCATCTCGTCCAAGCCTCCTACAATGAGCAGGGACACATTCCACTAGATCAGGTTGCTCATAGCCCTGTCCAACATTGACTTAAGTGTTTCCAGGGATGAGGAATCCACAACTTCTCTGGCCAACATGCTCAAGTATTTCACCATCCATATTATAAAAAATTTCTTCTCTAGATCTTGCCTAAATCCACCCTCTTTTGGTTTAAAACTGTTACCCTTTGTCCTACAGGTACAGGCCCTGCTAAAAAGCAGTTTGTCCCTATATTTCTCATAAGCCCCCTTTGAGTATTGGAAGGCTTTAGTAAGGTCTCTGTGGAACCATCTCTTCTCCAGGCTGAACAACTTGACGTCACTCAGCTCTCTGATCACTGTCATGGCCTCCTTGGCACTCAACAGGTCCACATCTTTATGTTGGGGCCCCCAGAGCTGAATGCAGCTCCACGTGGTGTCTCACAAGAGCAGAGGAAAGAGGGGGAGAATCAGCTCCCTCGACCTGCTTGTCATCCTGCTGTTGATGCAGCCTGGTAACATTCATGACAGGTCATGGCCATCTTCTCATCAACCAAGATCACCATTTGCTGTTACATGTGGGAAATAAGGTTTTCACTATTAGTCAGTAGTGTATCTTTCTTCTGCCTCTTTTTAAGGTGTTAGACAGCAGTTGTTCATAAATCATTATGCTTTGACCTCTCAGGAATGAGACTGTAGGACACTGCAGTGTCAGGAAAGCCTTCCTTTAAGTGTTTCAGAAGTAACAAGGTAGAAGGGAGTGGTCAAGAAACAGCTGCTAGGAAAAGGTATTTTCAAAGTTTAAAAGCGTATGCTGTAGATGCATGGCTTGTGAGAACCCAGAGTGCACAAATCAATATCCAACCATCAACAGCCCCAGTGGAGTGGTCTGACATCTTCCAACAGGAGAAAGTGAATCTCTTAAAGCGAGTGTCCCTCAGGTACCTGCCAAGCTCCTCCAAATGTAGTGTTGTTCTCTGAGTGTTTATTTTTGCAGAACTGTAAATGATTTCTTCACAGTTGAAAGCTTTCTGTCTGCTCTTACTACATTTACCTGCTTCCTAAGTGGTAGTTATTCTTGCACCCTCAGACTGAAATAGATTATAATTCAAAGGCAGAATCCTTCTTATTGACTATTTTATACCAGATTCATAGTAGAATGCTGATCTATAGGTGTCTATTGCTATAAAGCTTACCCATGGAAATTTTTTCCCAGAAGACACCTTCAAGAAGAGATAGAAGTGTCTAGGTACGGAACTGAGTTATCAGCAAGCAGAAAATGAAAATCCCATAGTTTTCATTGCTGTGCAGACAATTTGAAATACTGATTTCTTGGGTATTTCTCTGTGGGTATATATAACACAAAGTTCTGTAAAAGGAAAAAATAAATTAGGAAAGATCCTTGAAAACACATGTGTAGTGAGTGCAATCACTGTGCAGGAAATTCTCTTCTGCTTTCTAATTCCAGTCACATCTTAGTTTAGAGTTCAGACTGATGGACAGTTGTGTCAATGGCTGTTGTTTACCTTCAGAGAGGTTTGTAAGTACTGGAAAGGGCAGACTCTGAATGCAGTGGCTGAAGCAAGGTCTGTCTCCTTTCATCTCTTGTATCTTACCAGACTTTGCTTTGACCTGAGGTTGTACAGGAGTGAGCTGATGAAAGGAACTGAAGGAGCCTGGTGTGCAGTCCTGCTAATAGAACACTGAAATATCAGGTCAACATTTTCCAAATCAACTGCAGAATTTGGTTGCTTTAGTTCAATGACCTAAATTAAAATTCCTTGGAACAGTCTGAATTTTTTTTAATATTGCTCACCCAAATCATGTGACTTTCTTTCACCTCAGAGCAGCCCTAATTTGGTACCCAAAATGTAACTAATCACAGGAAAACTTTGTTCTTTGTTCTTATTCTGTCAGAGAGTCATTATGCTGAAACTATTCCTGGTTGTAGAGTGGTGCATTACTTGTGTGGGCCTGTTCCACCTGTGCGTGGTAGAGGTACAAAACGTGCCAGTCCGGAGTATGCGTGGAAAGACAGAAGAGCTGGGAGACAGAGGGCTGTACCTTTTGAGGCATAGAAGCTCCTGCGTGGTGTTATCTGTCAATTCTCCACATTCAGTGTCTGGGACTGGAAATTCAATAAACCCACATAACTGTCTTAGTGAAGATTACTGAAAGTGAAGACTAAGAGCAGTGAAGGAACAGCTATTAAATACCGTATCCCCTCACAGAGATGTGAGCAAAATATTTGTATGTTTTGTTATTGCTGTTAACAGTCACATTGCTAAGGAGTGAGGTGAAGTAGAACAAGTGAGCTGCACACAGCTGCAGCATTGATACTGTCCCAAAAAGAGGGATAGGGATAGGTGGACTAGTCAGATGTACAGATAGGGATGGTCTAGACTGCTTCAGAATACATGCTGCCAGAAAAAATTGATTTATCCAGGGCAAATGCTAAGAAAGCATGTGGTTTTCCCTTGAACCTTTGTTTGTGAGAAGGGTATGCTCTATATTTCACCATTGCTACAGCTGTGAAGCTGCAACACCACTGATCTCAATAGTCATGACAGGAAATCTGCAAAGCTGGGAAAGTGAAGACAATGGAGAGGAAAAGGCTGTAAGTGAATAGGGAAAAAAATTACTGCTACACTGTGATTAGAAAAAGAAGCTGAAATAACACTATATATTTAGGTCCCTCTGGGAAGGATTCAAAGAAATGAATATTTTCATATTGTTTTCTTAGAATCCTACGTTTAAGTGTCTGAAAAACATTTCATGGGTGCTAGCTGGGTTATATCAGAATAGTGTATTTATTTGGATGTATTGCTGAAATGCTATTTAAATTCCTCTGAGGGCATTATCACAGTGAAGGATGTCCCCTCCCATGCACGTGTTAGCTTTATAATTCAAAGTAAAAAAAAATACATGGTTTGCATTTACACTTGCTGATTTAAACTTTCCAAGGCAAAGAATATTTGAATCACTATGAATTAATTAGGCTTTTATTCATCTGTGTGTGTAAATGTGACTACGTACTCACTGATTTTAGTAATTCATATAATAATTTCTGGATAATTCAAATGAGGGGTTCACAATTTGTTTCAATGAATCCTCAGGTCCACGGAAGATTATGAGAGTTCAGTGAGAAATTATAAATGACTGAATATTCTGTTATGAAAGCTCACTCTGGTATTTTAGTGGTTTCAAAATAATTTGAAGCTTTGAAAATTGGAGAAAGAAAATTGGAGATTCTTTGCCATATTTTTTAAATTTAATGAGAGTCACTTGACACACTGAGCTATTTTGTTCCCAAAGGAGTAAATTTCATTCTCCAATATATCGTATCTCAGGCCTGAAGTTACTTAGATTCTCTGCATTGAAAACTCACAGGGAATTTGTTCAGGGAGAGCATGTCAGTAGAAAATACAGATACTAGAAAGAAGGCATTAACACAACACTAGAAAGCATTCTGAAAGTGATAGAAAACAAAATTAAATCAATTTCAGGAAAATAGTATGTGTATTCCATATAAAAAAATGAAGAAAAGTTAAAAAGTTAAATATCATTTATTTAAGAGTTTGAAACCTACCTAACTGAGTATAGGAAAAAGAATTATTCATGTTCATCTCTACTTAAATGTTTTATCCCTTTAACGTTGTCAAGATCACTGAGACCTTGAGTTACCTATTATTTGAAAAGTTACTTCATGCAAGTCATAGCTGCCTTGAGGCAATGTTCTGCTGCTGTTTCTTTTAAATTATTATTATATTGACATTTTATTTTTCAGGTAATATCACTCATTTATTGCATTTCTCTCATTTCCTAACTCACTTGCTCTCACCAGACAGTTTGCAGGGAGTAATTCTGTTGCTTTTTTGTATTATTTATGACTTCATATGAAAATTGTCTTTACTTCAGATGTAGCTCTTTAGGATGTGGCCTTTCAGCTCATTTACTCTATTATCTTTAGCGGATGAAGTCCAAGCTATATCTCACTCCTATTTGGTGTTTGGAAAGTGAGCTTCTAGTGCAGGCTGGTTTTGAAGCTGCCTTGGAGGTGAAGTCAAACCTGCAGATATTGCAGTTTCTGAAAGGAATACTTCAGCGTGCCATCTATAATGTTGGTCTAAGGGAGAAAAGCTTTGTACAGTGAAACAGGGTGACATTTGGAGCTGTATCCTAGTGCTCTAGTACGATTCAGGATAGCAGACCTTTCTCTCCAGCCACTGTTATACAATAATTTTGCCTGTAAATAGTTTTGCAGGAGTTTAATCCAGTTTGAAAAGTCAGTGCTTAGATTTTATCCAATTTTCAGGAAGTGCAAACAAATTGGTATTATATTCCACACAGTTTGACTTTTCCAAACGGGCATAAACTAGCCTTTTGGAATAGGCCCATGGAGTCACCATCCCTGGACGTGTTCAAAAAGGAGTACACATGGCACTCTGTGGTATGGTTTAGTAGGCATGGTGGTATTCAGTCAAAGGTTGGACCAGATGATCTTGGAGGTCTTTTCCAACCTTAGTGACCCTATGATACTATGAAAAAGCCTGGTAGAAATCAGTCTAACTGTACCACCCAAGCAAACCTGAAGCGTCCCACTCTGCGATACTCCACATCAATCAGCACTAGTCCCTAATGAGCAGAGCTGCAAGTCGGGCTTCCAAGTAAAGATGCTAGTTATGAACAGAAGCTTCAGGAGCACTAACAAGAGGGTATGTATACATTAAAAAGTAGTTATATGTGTGTCTGGGATGCTGTCTTTTCCAGGAAAGTATGTAGGGATCTTTTTGCATAAAGACTGAGAAAGCAGTACAGAAAAAAATATGAACTACACTGGTTTGAATCATTTTTCACTTAGTTTTGCAACTGGCATTGACAAATAATATGTAGATTTAAAATATGTACATTTAAGTAAATGAGAAAAAATGAACCTCAATTTACTGGTAGAAAATGAATCATTCTGGAGATGATAATAATCACCTTGCAACAAAAATGGTCATTTTCGAGGCAAGATTTAAAAAAGCCATCTCTGATGTACTAGATTTGTCTCTAAGAAAAAGCAAAGTTTTGCACTGCAGAAAATTGCTTTTCATTTTTGTTATAATTTAAAATCAATTGTAATGCATAAATTAGGTCCACACAACCTTGAGGAATCAGTATGCCATTTTGGTAGGGAGTGACATTGCAAAGATGAAGAGGAATAAGGGGAAAAAAGAATTTGCTGGATTACCCAGACTGAATTCCACAATTGTCATTGCTGTGCATCTTAACACAGTATCACAATAAAAATCTCTGATTTGTTCTTTGGATGCAATTATTTTCTGTTCACATGCATTTGTATTTGAAGCAGTCACAAGATCATTTGTCTTCCAACTACCATTCAGCTTATCTTTGACACTGTGAAAGGAAGAAAAGCTTTTCCTTGTCACAGGAGGGCTGAGAATTTATCTGATATGCTTTTTTTGCAAAGTAGTTTTACAGGAGCAATGGCCCACTTTGTAGCATGTTCTTTGAAATTATGTGATATAGACTGTTTCCTCTCAAATTTGTCCCTATGCTTAAAACTGCAACTAAATGTCAAATGGATAAGGTACCACCAGGTATTCTGAAGTCATAAGTAGATGAAAAGCAATTGTATGCTGCTTATGCATGTTTTATATTGCAAGTTATTGCTTTACCCTAAGAATTTGACCTAGCTGGTGAGACTCAAGCATGGCTTGAAAGTCACCTTATGCAACTTAATGTGATATATGAATTCTGACTGAATTCTATGAATAATTTATTTTTTGAGTGATTTTTAATTTTGCAGAGTTAACTTGTTCCACATTTCTTATACCTCACCTGCAAAGCAGAAGAGAGCTCCTGGTAGCATATTTTCACTGTGAAAATTGAATACAAAGATTGCTATTAACAAGAATTCAACTATCTAGGGGGAAAAAAAAAAAAAAAAGAAATCAGAAACCACTAAAATAAATTTTGATCTTGTAATTGTAATCTTTACTAATGGTGAATAAAGTGCAAATATTTCTCTTAACTGTAATGCTGATGATGAGAAGTAGGATAAAGTACCTAATGTTTTTCTCATATTTCATGATGGGGAAACTTAAAGCACAGAAAAGCAGGCCAGCTATAAACGTGCATATCCTTGGATCTGTAGTCTAGTAGCCTTCTTTTTGAAGTCCACAGTGAAAAGCACCTATTCCATTGGTATCAAGGGCCTTAATAATACTGCAAAATTTACAGAAGTTTACAAAATATGGAAAATAAGATAGCGTTTTTTATAATGTCCCTTGAATTTTTAAGAAGGCTAAAATATGTGTACTTACTACTTGTCCATCCAATATTTATTTAAGAAATGTAATAAATATTTGAAAAATAGATACTTTTACTATATTTCCAAAGCAGAAGTAGGACTACATAGTGAGGTTGTTCTACATGTTTTTTGTTAATAAACATATAATTAAAATATTGAATATTGAAATCTTAATTGATTTTTTAAGCCAGAAGAAATACTATACCTATGCAACTTACATTATAATGAATATGCTTAGAGATTTCATATTAAGGATTCTCGTGAGAAAGCTAGAGATCTATTGTTATAATTCAAGTGGGAGGAATGCCTTTCTGTGAGGAAGCTTAGAAAACGAATATGGCATTTTTAGGTGTATTTATTATAATGTGGTTTAGTGAGAAATGAGTGAGTTAAAAGACTGTGTATATGTATGTGTGTGTGTGTGTGTGTGTGTAGACCTACAGTAAAAAGAAACTATAACTGCTTCAGGCTATAAATTTTGAGCTAAAGCAACAGAGGCCATTAAAAATCAATGTCTCCCCTGATTTTCCACCTCCAAACAATGCCATTACTCATTTCTCCCAATAGCAGAGAAATATCCATCAAAACAGGCTGAGGAATATCATGATCTTCCTGAAGCTTCAGCTCTAGTTTGACTAGGTGGAAGGAAATCAGATAAATCCAAATATAGCAAGGACTCAGAATCTTTATACGAATAAAGCCTCAAACTATCTTTAATTATATGAATGAGCGAGGGCCTTGATTTTCCAACCCGATTTCTAAAGGAGTTAATTGAACAGCATCTGCATCTGTTACATTCAGTTTTCAAGGGATCTCTGAGTACTGAAGAAATTTTAACATATTGAAAGAGGGCTAACCCACTGGTGATGTTTAAAAAGGGTAAATGGATGGAGTGATTCATTATGGTGTCTGTGTTGGTCAGAGGAAAAGGAGTGTCAGACTGTTCTGGGTAAAATATGGGTGTTGTACACTGGCCAAATCTGAAATCATGTGTCAAGAAAGGGAATACAACCTGTGTATGAAATCAAGGACTCCTGCCTCAAAAGCAATGAATCTGCAAAAAACTCCTAATCCTTCTTCTCTGTTATCAGCCAAACACAATTTTTCAGTCCAGTGTTGTAACCAAACATGTAGTGAAGGCCTACAGTGCATAAATGAGAGCTTATAGAGTAGAATAATGTTTGGGATATGGAATGTAATGGGATTTGGGAGCTAATGTGTAAAACTTTTGGAATGTCTGGCTTAATTCCACTTGAAAAAGATACTGATAACAGAAGTGTCTCTAGGGGGGTTATAGGTCACAATAACCTTGAGGGTTATTATGACCTTGGAAAACACACTCTTTTAGTGAGAGGCGCAGGTGCCTTAATGAATTTATTTTCTTGGGGGGAAATGAAGGGGTGACTTGGTCAGAGAAAACATGCACTTAAATGAGAAAAATGTTGTCCATCCTATCTGGAAGGAGATAAGAGGAGCTGATGGTTTGATGTTGAATTTAGAGAGGTTGGGATTGAACATAAATATGTTAATATGTCAGCAATGGCAAAGGAGCAGGACTGGATGAAAGCTTTAGGAAGGGGATCTGATAGAAAAGGAAAAAAAGAGAGCATAGTATAAGTAAGAAGGAAAAAATATTAACAAATTCAGAAAAGGTTGTCAAACACTAACTGATCTGATCAAGGGCAAAAATGGACATTTTGGAAAGGACAAGGAACACAGCAGATTGTTAGTGGTGAAGATCAGGTTCAGCCATGCCATGTTAGTGTATATGTGTGACACATAGCTGTGTATGTGGCGTATTTTTAACGGATCATCAAGGCAAACGAAGTGCTCCAAAACAGCATACCATCCTTTACTATCATCCTTTATGAAAAGTAGAGGACATTAAGTAAGGAAGGCATTAAAGCTATAGTTTTTGTTTGGAAAAAGAGTTCTCAGGAAGTAGAAGAAGACAGATGTGTGCTCAATTTCGATAAGAAGGGGGGAAACTGCAAGCCTATTCTGGGTTTTGTCTCGTTTTTGCAGTAATTGCTCTGCATAATGAAGAGATGTTGTGGAATTAAGTGGTATTTTTCTCCTGAGATGACTTAAGTAGGTCCTATAGCCTATATTAGGCAGGAGTTCAAGGTAGGTGATCCAGTTGTTTCCTCTGTCTTAGATTAACTTTGAGGATTGATTACCTACCTGGACATAATTAAAAAGGTAACAGTTTTCCAAAATTGTATTTGTAAATTAAATGTCTTTATTTCCTTGTTCTCAGAAACAGATTATTTCAGATGCTGTAGCATAATGACTGTTGTTAAATGCTATCATTTTAATGGGAACCGTCGAGTCACCCCTACAAGTTTTTAGTGTTTAGTAGATGATATATCAGTGTTGTCACTGAAAACCAGTCTCTCTTAAATGGAGACAGAACTCTATTTGGCCAAAGTGATTTTTTAATAAGATTTTTGAAACCTTCAGGAAAAATAATCTTTAGCTTGTTCAAATTTACCTAGAATATAGTGGAGGAGAGGCCATAATGTATTTGTGAAAAATACATGCTCATTGAAAACAATTGCCAAGAAAAAACGGGATTGAAATAACACACAGTTGAAATGAACAAAATTCTAAAACAGAAATAAGCATTAGACAAAAGCAACCTACATGAAGAGGAAATAAAAACAATAACAGCTGTTATGGGATGCAATTGTATGCTTTGGAAATTGTCAGATTTTCATTTCTGTTATATTATTCTGCTATGCTTAACAAACATATTGCTTGTATTGTATTATCTCAGGTAAATCAGCTCTCTAGACACCGCTAACTAGCAAAGGAAATTTATAGATACAAAAGCTCTTGGTTCACTGAAAAACAGAGTATATCTATGAAAAATGCACAAGTCAAACTGAATAATGAAGCACAGTACAGCAACCAAGCTGGATCCTGAAGGCTAGCTGCATTACAGAGAGCACAACCACATTAACTCTTTCTGAACAGAAACATGCACAACAATACACTGGCAGGACTACATTGGTAAATTCAGTCAATATACTCCTTTGTATACTACAGAAGCAATGTTAGTTTGATGTTCTTTGCAGAGCAAAGTAACACTATGTCCATAAAATGCACGAAAAGCCCTAGCTGTCAGGTGTGCAGTGAAAAACAAAGTCATGAGCATGCTTTTAGGAGCTTAAAAAAAAAAAAGGTCCAAACCAGGTGCATTTAGTTGGGTTTTAGACTGCATAGAGATCTGCAGCCTACAAGAGAGAAAGGGTTTTTGAGAAACTGAATGGCAAACCATTAAAGGCTGGGTTGAAAATGGAACTATAATTGTAAACATTATTATAAAAGCAGTAATTTTATCAAAATCTTAGTTGCCCCAAATCCTCTTTCCATCTTCAAATTTTAAAAATATTTTTGCATTTAGAATGATGAAAAGTCCCCTTGAAAATACTATCAAAAAGCAAATGCTATATTTTCCTATATATCTTCTATTTCCAGTGAGGGTGTTTATTTTTTTACCTTTATCTGTTGCTTTCCTTTCTTTGGAAAGCGCTTTTTTTTTCCTTTTTTTTTTTTTTTTTTAATATGTCACAGTGTAATAATTACCTATTAACTTTAAAAATAAATGAAAAAAATCAAAGTTATGCATCTATGAAGATACCTGACAAAGTGGTTGTCAGAATTAGTGAGTGTTGGGTTTTTTTTCTATTCAGTTAAAAAATTAAAAAAAAAAGAAAGAAAAAGGACTGGTTCACTGGATAATGTAATAATGATTTTACTTTTCCACATTTGGGAGAAGTGGCGTAGTGCTCCAAAACAACATATCTTCCTTTTCTGAGGTGATATATGTGACTGAGATTCATAGAGGGACTCAGATGACCAAAAGAGCTACACAGATGAAATTCAGGTCTCCAGCTCTAACATAGTGCCTGCACCACCGGCTCTGTGTTCATGTCAGAATGTGCAGCAAATGACTCTGGGGATCTTAATTCCACTCTTGTGCTTTCCTGGGAGCGCTGCTGCTCATGGATCACCACTTATCTTTCAACTGGCACCATTCCTGAACATGTTGTCCCTGGGTTTGGATTGCTTAAAAAGTTTAATTGCCCAGAGGTAGTCTGAACCTGCTTATTTACGGGGAGAGAAGAAAGGAGATGTGGTAGCTCTTCACACCCCACCACCATTCATATGGAGACATGGATGATTAAGATCTCCTTCACTTGAGGAGGAACTGTGAATACAGTTTCCATTTCCTAAGAAAGCACTTTGGTCACCAGGTAATTTGCATCCACAGGATACAGAGATGCTTGACTCTTCCATTCAAAGGAGCAAGAGAAAAGAAAAGCTACTGTGGAGTCAGGAGTTCATGATTTTGAGTATCAGGAAGACTAGATTAGAGAGAATTTGTTTCGCTAGCCTAAGGATGTTGAACTTTCCCAGGGAGACTAGGAAAGTTGTTTTAGGGGACTACTAGGATACTTTGCATTTTAAAAAGTTCAGTTTTGCATTTTAAAAAATCTAAAATCCAGAGACAACACTAGATGGGAGCTCGGTGAGTGGATATAAAACTGAACCTCACATCCCATTATATTTCAGCTGCAATGGATTGCCTCTTCTTGATGTTCTGGGTCTTTTTAGTACTCCAGATATTTGCTAAAATTTTATTCAGAATGGTATTTATGATACTCAGTTTACTGACTCCTGGTTTGATAAAGATAAAGGAATATTACTTTGTTTTCATTTTGAAATAAGAGAACCCTCATTTGCGTCATCGCCAGGACACAGGAGTATTGGCTGGACAGCTAGAAATTTTAACAGATGGATTTAAGTCTTTCTTTTTGACATTTCTAATGTCCCAGAACACATCTGGAAGACTGCTCAGATTAATTTCAGAGTTTCGGGCTCTATCCAAGCAATTTGGGGAAATTATATGACTTGTTGCATTTATCCAAACAACTGATCCAAACCTCTCATGCAACAGCAAGTCCTTTTAAAAGTGCACTGCAAAGCATTTCAGGGATTTGAAGGTCACAGTGTTTGCATCATAGACAATGGTGTGTGCTTCGAAACAAAAGTGCTGCAATGAAAGCACATATGAGTTCTCTTTGGATGTAAAAAAAGGGCAGCTTATCCCCATCACACAACATTTGGGATCTCTAACATTTATACTGTGGAAAATCCAGTCATTAGATGTATATCATTTAATTAATCAATGGCAAGAATGATGTCAACATCAATTTGAAGAGACTACTGCAGAACTGATTTTTTAAGTTTTTTTCTCATGGATTTTGAGTCAATATCTGTGTTTTGCAAGGTAGAGTTTGAATTCCATGGACTGCTGCTGGAAAGCAGGTTTGAAGGCATTAGGCACAGGGAAGACTGAATGAAAAAGTAAGTCATTCCTAAATAATTTTGTTGTTGTAGCACTAAATTGTTTGAGAAAACAGTTTATTGTTCTGGATTTACTGAAAAAGGAGGCATTCACCCAATGAATTGTTTGAAACAGTATTCAAACTTAAATGGTTGGAGAAACCATTCTTTCTAATTATTTTGTTCTAGTGTCATAAGGCGAAGACAAGTGCCTGTATCTTCCCTTCCCTTTCTTCTATTTTCATTTATTTTCTCTGTCCTTTCTGTTACCTTGTAATGCATCAATTAAACAGTAAAGCACTTAGCAATAAAGTTTCCTTGAAACAAGCCTAGTGAGGCAGAAGTATTGTTTAGTGCAGAATTATAAATAGCACTGCTATTAAACCTAACAAAAATTCACTTCATTATTCTTTGCTGGTGTTTATATGCTAACAAAAGCCAGCGTCCACTCATATTTGGAGGAAGAAGACTGTGTTGCTGATTGCTCTATCTTGTATTGCAGTATGTGACTATTTAACGAACAAAAAGAAAGCAAGCTATAATCTGAGAATATTATGAAAATGAGCTAGAGAAATGGCAGCATCCAATACTTTTTTAACTTAGAGGGGTAGTGAAGAAAAGGAGGCTATTGTAGCTGGTGAAAAAAAAAATGCAACGAAAAAGGAAAAGGCATCCAGCAGAAATTCTAAAGGAATGAGTAGAGAATAGAAGTCAGACCATTGGAGAAAACAGATGTCATATTCATCTTGCTTTAGGCTTGCACCCATAAACTGATCTAAAGCTTCCTGGAGTCAATAGGAGGCTCTTCACAGTCACTGATGGGTTTTGGATCTGTCCCTAACAAAGAGGGTGATATAGGCTAATTGCCTTACTTAGTCTGCTGAAAGAGCTGATAGATGTAGTTTCATAAAAGCAAACAAGTCAGAAAGATTTTTAAAATTCTTCAGCCAAATCTCTACAGGGTGAAGAGATCACAGAAACCACATCAGACAGAGGCTTTGTTCTGTCTTTGTTTTGTGCTTCAATCAGTGTCATTATTTATGTGTTCTTCATCTTTATATGCAAATATTTTATAAATGATAAATTTAATAATTCTGTACACATACAATGGGAAAAATGGCCCATGGGTTATTTAGCTTTTATGCACTCAGACTGTTTCTAGTGTGTTATTGATTTTTAAAATACACAGACTAATGTTAGTAGAGTAATTATTTTCCCATCTGTATCACCCCAACTTTGCTTATTGATATTTCCTTATTCTCACTGAATTCGGTGATGGTTGTTTCAATTTTAGTATTTCTGCTTACTGAGAGAAAAGGACTGTACAGGAGACATAACTTCTCTATTTGGAGGACATGGGATTCTAATAACAGATATTAGATATGCCTGGATTTAGTTGACAATATATTTCTTTACCAAATTGCAACTGAAACAGAAAGAATTGATAATGTTTTAGATCTCATTAATAAAGACCTCATAGAAGATCTGAATTTAAAAAAGAATTTAGGACCAGTCCTTTCAAATCCACTGTTTAAATTAAAAGAAAATGTTTCAATTAAATTTCTCTTTGTATAAAGGGAAAATTCAAGGAAATCAATGGAACAAATTATTCGACTAAAGAGTGGATGTAAACATTGGAAATGGAAAGACTTCGAAAGACTGTGAATGAGTTTTGCAACTTAGGAAAAAAAATGTTGTAAGGAAAGTTCCTTAAGTGGAACAGAACATACTTCTGACAGAATATTAAGACTAGAAAAAAGGATTGGTCTGTGGAAAAAAGTGTATCTGAAAGGTCAAAAGGAAATCTAAATGGAAAAGGAGCAGACAGTAAGTTTTGGAGCACTATCTAGTGAGATAAAATAGTGATTGGTTTTGTGCCATCTAGAAACTAGTATTTTGACTCCATATTTCTTAAGGACCATAACTTTGAATTATCTTGAAGGGCAAAACAGCAAATTATTTTAAAATAGAACACATGAGTGAGGAAAATTTCAAGAACCCCAAATTAATTTACGTTGTGGGAGGACAGGTGATTTCTTTTCTAGAATTTTAAATAAATGAAATGAAGTTTATAATCCATTTTAATCCATTCATCAAAGCAGTGGTCACACATTTGAAGCAGAATATAGAAGGATGGTGTAATGGGAAAGGAGACAATTTGTTACAGCCCATAGTTTCAGCTGGTTGTTCCAGAATAATTTGATAGCTCTTTTTTTGTTTTTTTTTTGGTTTTTTTTAAACTGACTCCCTAGGAAAAGAAAATCTATTCTCCCTTTCTTGACTCAAACATAGTAAGCATTGTGCTGAAAACTATGGGGATTAGTAAAAAAGCTCTGAAATGGATAGTGACTGTTTTTGTGGGAGATGACAGATTGCTCTAAAGAGGTAACTGTCAGGTTAGAAGATTATTAATGAGTCCTTCATGATGGTTCCCGAAATGCACTCTGCTTAGTAATGATCTTAGCACAAATCATTTCTACTTGATGTTCTCAGTCTCAGTGAAATTACCTGATGTCACAGCATTGGGAAAAGTTTTCAGTATAGGGAGGATGTAAGTGTGCTAAAGAGATCAGTGGGTAATCTCCAGAACTGATGTAAAAGAAAGATAATTAAATTTAATAACGCCAAGTGGTATGTTAAGTACCTGTAAGTAAGAACAAGAACTTATGCTATGTAACTACAGCTCATTAACTGACAGAGGTGAAAAACACTTTCATGAAGTAGTTTTGTATAAGTAAATTTATGTTAAGTGGTTGTAAAAAAAGATAAACTGAAAAAAAAATGTGCAGGCCTAGCAGTATCAAAGGAGGTATTTCCTGTAGATATGAAGATATGAAACCTATGTGCCAAAGTATCATTAGGTATACTGGAATATTGCATTTGTAAATTAAGACAGGTTCAGGAAATGGCTACCAGAATACTGTAGGTAATAGGCTGGCATCTGAAAAGACTGTAAAAACTTGCCCCATTAAGCCTAGAAAAGCAAAGTCTGAGAGGAGAAATTATTGTCATCTATAAATACAGTTGAAGGTAAAGACCAGAGAGGGAAGATAATTAGCAAGCTTAAAGGACATTGTTGATAGAATAAGAAATGAGACTGAATGGACCCTCTATAAATTTCAACTGAAAATGGAATAAAGTTACTAACCTTCAAAGCCATTATGCTTCCCTCCTAACACTGACTTTGTGGTATAGTCTTCCAGTAAGAAGACTATTTTAAGTGAAGCTTGACCAACTTTGGAGAGGGAATTACTTTATACAGTTGTCTGCAGCAGCCATGGAGCTCAACTAAGAAATGCAAGACCTCTTCCTGTGATTCTAAGGAATGTGCTCACAGACAACACTATAAGATTCCTGACTTGAAAACCTATCTAGACAGATAAATAGGGCAGATCAAATCCTCATTTGTATGCAGAATGCGTCATACAGTAAACTGGTGCTCCAGGGATAGACCGTAATTTTGAACTTACACCTGCTCCAGATGCATTAAAGCATCCCCTACATTCCTCCTCAGGCTATGCAGAACTGTGGTCATGCTCTGTTGTCACCTGAGCAGATGGTTGGATTATGCATTTATAACTTCAGCTGCCCTTACCCACACACCACAACTGAACGATGAGGCAATACAATTTACCTCTCGTGTTGAAGTGAGGAGAGGACTGAGCTTGTGGTGCATGAGAACTATATCTGAGTGATGTGCTTAGCACACCCCCACCAGCTCAGGACCGTGCTGAAAGGCAGTGTAGGTGTATCAAACTGTAGCTGTACACATTTCCCCAAGTTATATTACGCTGCTCTCAGCACCTTGGAAGTGTCATCTACTTCTGTGTTTGTAAAGTGCCAGGATAATCAAGATCTGCTTCGTGACTAGCTTTCCTGGAGATAGCACAATAGAGTGGATAAATGAGTAAATTGTTATTCATCCAATGATGGATTCATTTATTTATAGGTGACTAGATTTCACAGAACTACTGATGATTGTAGTTTTGCAGCATTTCACTATCATTTCACTACTGTTTCTTAAGTTGGAAAAGATATGACAGCTCTGTTCTAACTAGTTTTCTCCATGGCATGCAGGTACTAGATCTGGGCTTTTCAGTTCATGCTGTTTTTCTAAATAGTTATTAATGGACTTGAGATAACTTTAGTTATCCCTGAACTATATTTATCAAATAATGAAAACAAGTGTTCCATGACAAGTACAGAGGAGGAGATCATCAAAAGCGTATCCTGCTTCATTCAAATGCTTTCACGGGATGAACAGAAACATGATTTATTTTTCTTCCTACTTTTCATTTCTGTAATTTTAGCTACATTCAAAGAATCCACTTACTATCTCTCCAGTCCTCACCTGGAATGAGTACAAGGGATCGAATCCATCTTTGCCATTGATCGTTCTTCTCTCCTGAAAAAGCAAATAGGAAACTAATAGTTTGAATTATGCTTCTGCAACTACGTATTTGTTATTTTTGAGGCATATTTCACACCTCTCACTGTGTACTCTGTAACAATGATTTGTCCTTGACCTGGCTTATTTTTGCCAGAGATGAAGTTTTTATCCTATTGCTGTTTTCTTTCTTATCTATAAGTGCAAAACAAAATTTTTGTTCTATTAACTGTCTCACTCGTCATCACTATCTCCAATGCTAAAAATAATGGAATCTTCTGTATACCCAGAATTTTATTAAAGTTGGTAGAAATACACCAAATTTCAGTGGTAGCAAGATAGTTGCCCTTAATTCTCACTCTTTTTGGTTCATTTAAAAATTCTACTTCATGTGAGTAGAATTTAATTTAATTTATCATTCACTGCTTAGTACATTAATGGACTTTTTTTTTTTTTTTTCACTTTTGGTTTTTTCCTAATTCCAAGCAGAGAAGCCATCACATGTCAGAAATCAGATATTGCAAAATGTCAAACTGGGGGCTCCCTATCTTGAACAGATTGTTGCAGCACTGTTGACAATATGAAATTATGTAGTTTTAGCACACAGCTCAGTGCAGCAAAAGACTGTGGGGCTACAGGAGTGCCAGAGCCTAGAGTGCTCACTGTGCAGCAGACAAGGCTGGAAGAAATAGTAGGGAGGACAGTGAGAAGAGTTAAAGCTCACCTCTGCCGATTTATGCAGGGTGAATATTTCATTCTGGGTGTTTCCACATAAGATATTGTATAGTTAAGGAGAATACAGTTGAGATGAAATTTCCTGAAAGTTGCTGTTCAGTATGAATAAGAATGGGTTGATTATCCTGAAAATTACTGGTAGCTCTTTTCACCACTTATACCAAAACAGGCTTTCTTCACTGTGCTCTTCCAATTTGGTGTTTGGCATCACTTGATCAGTAGCACATCCCACTGGTTCTATGTATTCACCCATGTGTTTGTTTTTACTATCAGTGTTCTATACATCTTTTTACACATATATTGTAAACTTGTTTGGGATCTGTGTTTGCACAGCACGTAACAGGAAAAAATTACATTTAAAGTGCAGTATACATGAAACTTCTCTACTGCGTATAGTTGTATCCCAGCTTCATAATCCTTTCTCTTTCCTTCCCCAGATGGCCTTTCCATCTAGCAATCTTACAAAATAAAAGAAAGCAGGACAGTGGAAACAACCTGAAATTAGACAATAAGTGTTCAGGACTCTGTGCCTTTTCATGCTTAAGGGACAGTTCGGAGCATAGGATTGTAGAATCATAGAATGGTTTAGGTTGGAAGGGACCTTAAAGACCTTCTAGTTCCAACCTTCCTGCCATGGGCAGGGACACATTCCACTAGACCAGGTTGCTCAGAGCCCCATCCAAGCAATACTGAACACATCCAGGGATAGCATATCCACAACTTCTCTGGGTACAAGTTCTCCAGTGCCTTCCCATCCTTATGGTAAAGAATTTCTTCCTAATACCTAGTCTAAACTTGCCCTCTTTCAGTTTAAAGCCATTACCCCTTGCCCCATCACCACATGCCCTTTTCAAAAGTTCCTCTCCAGCCTTCTTGTAGGCTCCTTTCAGGTACTGGAAGGTGCTGTAAGGTCTCTTCCCAGAGCCTTCTATTCTCCAGGATGAACACCCCCAACTCCCAGACAGTGTCCATAGGAAAGATGCTCAAGCACTCTGATCATCTTTGTGGCCCTCCTCTGGGCTTATTGCAGTAGGTCCATGTCTTTCCTGGGCTGAGGACCCCAGAGCTGGATGCAACATTCCAGTGGGATCTCATGGGAGTGGAGTAGAGGGACAGAATTACCTCCCTTGACCTGCTGGTCACACTGCTTTTGATGCAGCCCAGGACACGGTTGGCTTTCTGGGCTGCAAGTGCACATAGCTGTGTCATGTTGAGCTTCTCATCCCCCAACAGCCTCAAGTCCTTCTACCCAGAACTGCTCTGAATCCATTCTCCTCCCAGCCTGTATTTCTGCTTTGGATTGCCCTGACCCAGGTGCAGGATGTTGCACTTCACCTTGTTGAACTTCAAGAGGTCCATACAGGCCCACCTCTCAAACCTGTCCAGGTGCCTCTGGATCCATCCTGGGTGCATCCTTTCCCTCCAGCTTGGTGCGGTTGGCAAGTCTTCTGAAGGGGCAATGGATGCCACTGTCCATGTCACCAGTAACCATGTTGAGCAGCACTGGTCCCATTAGCGACCCCTGAGCGTGTCCATATTGTTCATGACTCTTAGTACTTCTAGTGTATGACAAAAACTGTAATTAAAACTGTAAGCAATGTATGTGCAGCAACAAAACTGGGACCACTGAAACAGAAAACACAATAATGGAACAGTTTTACTTGAAGGCTGTGGCACTGTTCATGGGGTTACAATGCTAAGCTGTCCTTTAATTAGAACCAGTTCAGGAGAAGAATGTAGTCAATAAGTAATGAAAGGAAAGCCTTTCAGTTGCCAATTAGCAACTTCAGATCATGCATATTTTATGAAATTCTGAAAACCTGGGTAAACATGCAGCAGCAAGTGTATTAAATTATATTAAATTAATGATGGCTTCAGGGGCAGATGAGCTTGGCTGGCATTTAATCATATGTTTATTTTGTTATATAAATATATTGCAAGTCATTTTTACATACACAAGCTTTTATAAGTTTCGTTGTGTGTGTGTTCTTTCATTTGCCAACTGTGTTCTTATATTTCACCACTTTCTGTTGAGTAATAGTTCAAATAAAATAGTTCCTGATGTGACAACATGAGAAAGACAAGACCATATCTTCCTGTGCACTTACGTGAGAGATCTCTGAAGTGCTTTTGCAAAAAAGAATTTCCCAAGGGGAATTTTTTTATAAAACTTAATCTATGATACCTCCTATGAAATATTTTACATTAATTGTATTTACCATTCTGTTAGATCAGAAATATTCTTTCCAATTATTTGACCTGAAAGCAACTCGCTTAGATAGTAGCATTTCTCCTTGACCAAAAATTTCAAATTTTATTAATTCTAATTTTTGCTGAATATTGTCAGGAGATTTTCCCAATACTGATTGTAGCCTAATGCCATCCTAGTAAATTAAAAAAAAAATATATATTCTTTATATTAATCTCTGTTTATTTTCTCATTATCATCAGCTCTTCTGTATACATCATAGCTCAAAATATGTTTTTGAATTCAGTCAACAGTAAGAATACCATGCAGTTTTTTCTTCATATTTCAACGGCTTCCTGAGAATTGCTGAACTTGTAGACAGATTTTTTCTTTCTCTTCCAACTCATACCTAAGTATCAAACAGAAAGTAATTACTGCTTTTTTTGTCTCTCTCTCTTATACCATCCTTCTCTCCCCAGTTTGTTTTATTTCCTGTGATTTGAATGCTAGTTTCAAGTTTCTCCTTTGGTGAAAGATATGGAAGCAAAGGCAATATCAGAATAGGTTTTCAGGATTGTTTCAGTTTTTCTTAGGTAATATGCCCTGTTGTTTTAAGGATCAGTTTGGATAAGCAAAAGTGGTGTTGTTTCCAGAGGAGGATATTTCTTGTCTTGTCTCTTGTTGCATCAAGTTGCCACTTGTTAATGACTATCATGTTATAAATGTTAACGCTAATAGCATCATTCAGAAGCCTCAAATGGAAGTGGTTAATCTGAGGCTTGCTTGTTTCTTCAAAGAAAAACCACTACAAACCCTTCTAGCACTGAGTATTACATTCTTCGTCCTTTTCCCTCAGCTTCCTGCTATCTCATAAGTGACACAACAATTCTCCCTACCTTCTGTCCACTCTCACCTTCTTACTTGCTTTATTCAGCTTCCCAAATACTTTCTCAGGCTTCTTATGAGTTCACTTCCCCTCTCCCCATGTGCCTGTGTGTTCATAAATATCCTCTTTGTCCCTCTTTACCTCATCTAATCAGTTCAGCCTTGTGCAGCATCTGATATCCAGCATGTAACCTATTCTGGGGAAAAAAATTCCTTTGCAGGAAAGAATTAGAATTCTCTCTCGGGGAATTTTATGGATATGGCTTTAAGTGTATGTTTGTATAAGACAAATGATGTCCAAAGCAAAAAGACTTACAGATATTTTCATTGAATATTTATTAAACCTAAGACTCTAAAATTTATTTTTTTTTCTTAGATTCTAGTTTACTTAGCAACATTTCAAGAGGTGATTGACCTGATCTGATGTTAGATTCCTTTAGATTTCTGTTAGATTTAATTATGCAGGCCATGCAGTTTCTTACATTATTTTGACACCACAAGAAAGCCTGAATATGTTAAAGTCAGTATCAGATAAAATAAGAAACTCAAAGTAGAGTAACTGCAGGACTTAGTAAAGAGTTGAGAAATAGAAATATGGTAATGTAATGCTGAAAAATGTTTAAGAAAGCAGAAATATGTTTGGTTTGTTTTTTAAAGGAAATCTGAAAAAAAGAGAGAATCATGGGGTTATTGAATTGAAACAGTGATACTACAGAGGGTAAGCAAAGAACAAGACTAAGCAGAGAGTAGAGAAGTGCTACAAGGAGATAATGAACAAATTAACTGACTTTTCAGAAATGGTTGATACCTAGCCTTACTTTAGCAGTGGGCTTTAGGACTGGGATTACGATGGGATTAGAACTGAGTGGCTGCACTGCTGCTGGTGGCAAATCAGTGGGATATAAACAAGAGGTGGACCTTGTTAATAGCTATTAATCATCCTATTTTCAGTTTAGTACTATGACATGCACCTGGAGCATTGCTCCCCCACCGGTGTCCTTTTTGAGACAGTGCAGTACCTCAGGTACTTCCTGCTATTCCTCCCTTTTGCTTCAGCACTCCTGTTGGCTTCTCCATCCTCTGCTGGAAAACCTCGTAAAAAATAACAGTTGATCTCACAGCCTGCTTTTGAGCTGTGAAAGCAGAATGTGACCCAGTATTTTGGATAAGATAAACTTATCCTATAAGGGCAGAATTAGAAGTCCTGGGAGAAGAAAGACAGAGAATGTGGTGATATACCCTATTTCATCAGCTGTCCTCCACCAGGGAGAGTCCATTGCAATGCCTCTAAAAGCTGCTCTCCCTTCTGTTGAAGAGAAGCTGAGCAAGGAGGAAAGTTTTCTAAAAGGTAACACACTAAACAGTTGTAGGTGCATTCTGGTGTCAGTTGTATCATCTGGAAGAAAGGCTGCCTTGTACTTTTTTATAGTCACTATGAGTTTTCTAAACCTTAAGTGGAAAATCATCATTTTGATTTCTTGCATTATTTGGTCAGAAGAGTGATTTGTTCTTCCGCAAGAGGATGTGTTTTAACTGTAGGGTAACTGCACAAATGCTAATGTAAAAAGAATCCCATGAAAACAGCATGTAATAGTAGGTTTAACTTAGAAGACAAAGTATAAAACTAAAATCTGAAGCACTAAATTACTTATAAAAATTATCAGATAAGATTTCTGTAAGACCTCAGATAGTGAGAAAGATCTGAAGAAGGAATTCAAAGCAAAGTAGAATTCTAGCTTCTAAATAAAAGGAAAGAAGCAATCCTCTACAGTAAAAAGAAAAGAAAAAAAAAAGACTAGAAAATAACCTGTGAAAGTATTCTGAGAATAAGCATAATAAGAGCAAGCCCAGATGAACTTATCTTCTGATTTTTGGTGTTAGAACTACTATGCAGGAGTTGACTGTTTGCTATAAAGGAAAAGTGAAAACAGTTGTAGGCATGATGAAGAAGAATGGACTGATTAAGTTAACACAATGGTCTTTTTAATCACTGGGGGAAGTGTAAAAAGCCTTATCGGGGAAAGGTAAACAGAGCTGCAGGCTAACTGTACACTACTGATCAATACTAACTAATCTTGAATTTGTCCTGCTGAGACAGTAGGTAAGATGCCATGTAGGTGAAAGATGATATTCAGTGTAGGAGCCTGATCCAGAACCTTTTTACCTGTGGAGAATCAATACAATTACTCTTGACAGAAATAGTACATGTGCAGTAAATAAGTACGGGATTCATTCCTGAAGATGGAATACCTTTAAATGTTTTCAGTGAACATTCATCCACAGCTGTGGAAGGTGCTCCCTCTCTGAGGGAGCTCCCTCTCTGTATTTTACAGTACAGTATTCCCTGGCTACATTTCCACTAGGAAACATGGTCTGTCAATGATTTAAGTATTCTCATGAGCTTATAAATTTCAGAGTGGCTCCATTGAAAAGCTAGCTTACTGGATCCTTGTTGGGTGGGCACAAGAAAGGCTTTCCGAAAGTATAGTATACCCTAACTCATTAGTTTAAATTAATTTCTTGATTTTTCTCTATTTTGTGACCACTTTAAATAGAGTTGAATTTAATTTTTTACACTGGGCAAAGCTGACAAAGAGGGCTATTCGTTTAATCCATTTGTAGTGACTGAGTTTGATATGAAATCTGGAGGAAATCTTTTATGTTCACTGTGGTATCGTTCTTTGAGATAATTAGGGGTTTAGTCATGTTTCCATGTGCTCATATTCTTCCCTTTCAATTTCATTCACACCAGAAAAATAATCCCCCTTTCAATTCAGTGTGCTGTTTGGAGAAGTTTGCAGTGAAATTAAATGAAAACAAGTGATCCCTTTTTTATTATTTCATAAGTTAACACAGTAAATTTAAATTTAAATTTGAAAAGTTTTATGAAATATAGTTATGGGAGTCTTGAACAACAGATGGTAGATAAACACTCTACACTTTAAAATTTGGTATTCATAGCACTTGTTCTCTTTGAGCTGTGGGTTCACTCTCTGTGGATGACTCACATGCAAATATGCATTCACAGATAATGCAGAACAAACTTAAGTTCAGATCTGAATTTTTCTTGCTTTCCTGACTGTTTTCTGACTAATGTTTCTAATGAAGTAATCTGACTTACTTCTCTGTATACACTGTTCTACTTCATTGAAAGGAAGATGTTTTTGTTAACTGTCATAATGATTTTCATTTTTGTGCAGGCTTTTAAAAAAAAAAATCCTAATAATTAAGAATCATTATGGGAAGCCAGGGTGACAGTGAGAAAAGATTAATTGGTTCTTGTAAGTCAGTAAGTTTTAAAAAAACATTTATTTCTGTAGGGGGTTAGTTACATGTGTTTGCTTAGCTTCAACAAAGTGTTCATTAATCATTATTGTTAAATGTGACTGGAAAATAATTTAAAAAAAATAATTAAAAATACCAGTTGCAGAACGATAAGAATCTAAATGAAACAAAGTTCTGTCAGCATCTTGTCTCAAAATCAGTACTGAGCATTTTGGGAGAACAGAAGGTGGATGGTGGTACCAAATATGTAACATGTTTCATTTTTTTTCGCAAATGTGATGGTGGTGTAGGCTTAAAGTTAAGGCATTTGTAAAATTAGGCTTCTTAGAAATGATCAAGTCACATACTTTTGCCTAAGTGCTCAGGCATTCAGTTTTTCTAGTGTAATATTAATTTACATGTAAAATTATATCTCTAAAATCTCAGTATCATGTTGCAGCTTTTGGCACAGATCTAACAGTTGCTTGAGGCAAAAACTGAAATCTCGCCTAGTAGAGTCACTTTTAAAACTTGTAATTCACTTCTAAAAAAAACTTTAATTCACTTTCAAAAGCTTCAGCAATTTATCTTCTATTATTCCAAATTCTCATATCATTTTTACACTTGTTGTTTTAATAGCAGATCTAGAACTCTACAAAGAATTTCCTTGTAGCCACACGTTGCGTTAATTGTAATGCACATTGTGGCATATTAGTATTTTTGTAAAGTACTTCAATATTGAGTAACTACAACGTGTCTGTGACACTGAAGTCTAAATCATAATTAAAATTTACTCTCTCTGTACAACTACATCAGCAACATATAGTTTTATATTTCAGTGGCTTAAAAGTGTTAAATCATTAAATGCATTGACATCTATTACCCCCTTTGTACTGATGCATATAATTGTAATAATTCAGAATAGGCAAAACACATGATGTGTTTCTGAATCTTGAATAGGTGAAAGGGACAGGCTAATACTTGCTCATCATTTTGTACTAACTCCATGTTGTAGGAAAGAAAGGTTTTAAATCTTGTAAATTCTTATGAAAGTGACTACAGGAGGGAAATATCTGAGGGAGAATCATATGGATCAGGATTCTCTAAGTCGTTACACAGCTGTACTGGCAAATGTCACACCTAAATTTTAAAGGAATCAAGAAAAAAGGGTCAGAATATGTTTTCATTATATACACACAGCCACAGCCACACACAGCCCACACCCCATATTTTCAAATTTCTCATCATAGGAAAAAAAATCTTTGCCAGTAATAAGAGATTTTATTTTCTTTTATGGAAATCTTGAGTACACCAAAGTTGTGGATCATTTCAGATGTTATTAAAGCAGTAACATTGCTTCATAGAGAAAGCTGAGGCAGCCATTGAAATGAATTGCTGCATGTAAAACAACCATCCCCTTTCCTGTTCATGCATCCCAGCACATCTGGCTACTGAGAAAACAAATATATTTTTAAAGTTTTTTTCCTCTTAAGACCAGCCTTTAATAGGCATTTCATCTGTCTGCTGAAAAGCTGGTTTTTAACTCACTGATTGTTGCTTTTATTCAGAATCTAGACGCTTCTTAGGATGTCAGCTTTGGCATAAAACAAGCATATGCATGCCCCAGATATTTTGGCCATGTCTTATATTACCACTTTGAATGTACTTTCCACATGCTTCCTGTGTCAAAAGTACTGTTCAGTGGAGAGATTCTTTTGATTATGTTTATATGGATCCCACAATTTTCTGAGTAACAAAAATGTGTCTTTAACTTTCGCATGGATCTTTTTATTTGTTGGAAACTTTGGAGACAATGATGGACCTTAATAGATGCTAAAAAATCGACATGATACTTACAATTTTTCTTTGATGATATTCTACCTTTCACATATATTTGTTAAGAAGTAGCTTACATTGCAGTGACAACATGTAATTTATTTTCTAGCTATAGAGTTTTAATGACAAATCTTATTTCACCTGGAAAATACAGTTGCCCCCTTGGTTTTTTAAGGAGATCACCATTACTAGCAGTATACTTATACAAGTATACTTAGGCATGCAAAATAAAATTCTGATGCTGAACAGAGTTTGTGGATTTTACAAAGTGTGAGGACAATGTGCTGTAGAAGAGATTGATGTTTGACATTAAGTTGATGCATATCACGGAAATTGGGACATGCTTAATGCTTAAAATGACCATGCTTGTGCTTTGAATAGAATTAAAAAACAAACAAACAAACAACAAAAAAAGAGAAAATAAATATTTAATATATATTAATGAAAATAACACAGATTCCTTATGTTAAATATTTTGGGGCAATACCTACTGTCTCTGTAGTGAATTACAAGAAGGAGTTTTGAGATAAGCCAGCCAAAGTACAAGCTGTGATTTCTCCTAATTGTTTTTGTCCTTGACTGTATATCACTGACGGCAGTGTGAGAGTTGGATGTGAAACTTTGTGTCACCAACTTTTTGAAAGTATCTTTTTTTTTTTTTTCCTACCTCCACTGTACACTGGCAGAAAATTTCTCTTGCACGAGTTTTCTTAGGGGAGATACATAAAGTGAAAGGGAAAGGAAAAGGATTCACAATCATAATAAGAATATGTATCCAGGGTGTGGGAAAATGGGATTGACATGCTTCCCCTGCCTGAAATGTAATAGAGACTTGTCCGTGATGAATGCCTAGCTTTGCTTAGGTGTGTCTTTCTCCTGTTGGACCTGTTCCACTTTGAATATACAATTATATATTCATTATCAGAGATAGTGTGCCTAGTGATTAGAGCACTCATTTGAAATGTAAACCCCAGTGGTGCCTGTTCAGAACAGTAGTTTGGTTCAGGTTTTGCAGCACAGATGAGTTCCTCATCACTGGCCTGCTGCTTATTCTAATCTCATTCTCTCTCTTTTTTTGCTTTTTAAAACCCTTTCTTACCTCAATTTTCTCTCTCATTTTAGAGCACAAATTGCATGCCAGGACTAGGAAACTATTAAATGAAGGTTGATTGCAACTGATAAATGTATGTGAAACATTTTGACTTGTGCCAATTTGCATGTTGATGAATTGCAATGCAGAAGTGTCTCTTTCTATACAGCATAGAGAAAGGGTATATGGCATGTTTACCCTTATTGAAAATGTCCTACTGAACATGTTTTAAAAGCCAGGTAAACTGAATGCCACCTATATTGTACAAAAAACCCACAATCATAAAAAAAAAAAAAAAAAAAAAAAAAAAAAAAAAAAAAAAACATATTTCCTCATTCTTTCAGCTCCATGTATTGTGCTGATATTACAAACTAGGATTTTAGAGGTGTTATTCCTGGCGATTTTAGTATGTTGGTGATACTTAGTGCATCACTTCAAAACCCACTACAATTCCTTAGCTCTGAAGGGGATGTGAGAATTCTCTCTCCTTTAGGAGGAGGATATGGGAATTAACAAGTCTTGAAGTAGAAATAGTTAATATGTATGTTCATGAACAAAACAGAAGGGAAAGCTTTACTGCTAGGGGTACTTATAAATTCTGCGTTAGTTATTATTGTCTTTTCAACTGAAATTGCTTCCTTCTTTGAATTTTTCCAGTATTGTTGAAAAGTAAAGTTAGCTTAGGAGTGCCATAGTAACAGAAGCATGCTGCTTATATTCTGTGAATAAAATTTCAAACACACTTTCATTGCTGAAGTATAGTCCCAGTGTCACATACTCCTTTTCACTTTCTGAAGGGTTATTTTTTCCAGGTTTCATTTTGCGTTGTTACTGTCTGGATGATATGTGGAATACATTCCAGGAACACCGTAGAAGCCAACCTAATGTTTTTCATGCTGCAAATAACAGAAATTTCTGCTTTATTTCTGAGAGTGGCTATTCCTAAAGTGAACCAACAAAATAGGTCTTTAGTGACAGAAAAATACTGCTAATACTAAGAGTACTAGATATGAAATGTTAGGAATTAAAATAAAAGGTTGTATTTACAAAAATTTCTTACTTGTAGCCTGGCTGTTTCTTTTGAAATAGGTGGCAATTCTGTCAGACATCAGAAGGAGTAAGTTGGTTATTTTGAAAATTCTGCTCATCAAACTTATTACTATACTTAAATAGGCTTATCTGTGTGTGAGCTGCATCTGTGTTTGACCCAGCGGCATTTTTGACTGTGTCTTTTCATAGAGATTTTGAGATGAAGTGAAAATGTCTTTCACTTATGCGTTTCTTTTTAAAAAGTATACACTGGTCACTTCTAGTCTGATTTCCCCTCTTCTGGTAGGAAATTTGACTTAACCTCTGCCTCTTCCCCAGCCTGCCTTCCTACTACCTCTAAAAAAGCAAAAGTGGCATCTGTACAGCTGGGGAGGAGAGGACAGTCTTTTTCCATGAATCACAAAACCATTATTCTCTGCCAGCAAATCACTGACAAAAACTTTAAAAAAAATGTAACTAAACTCGAAAATTGCTATTAGCTTATCCTTGGTATTTTTAATATGATTCAGTATAATTCCTTACCATGAAATCAGAAGTAGGACATGGGAACTTCAGAATTCCTTTGAATTTCCAACAAAAAATAGTATCTGATATTATGTGTTATTAGATGAATACTGTTGGGGATGGTAGTCTAGTTCTGTTGCAGAGTGTTCTGTGTATTTATCTATATATGTGCATAGTGCATTCAGAACACTACCAAACATCTTACAAGTGTTGACGTAAGTATAGGAACAGTTAGTCTTATCTCATCTGACTTCTGGAGGGGCAGGAAAATATTGCCCAGGGAACGCTTTAGCCAAGTTTGGCAAACACAGACCTGGTTAAAGATTCCTCTTCACTTCTTCTTGCCAGAAGGACGCCTGTAAAATTGATCTTTCTAATGTAAAGAACTGTGCATTTCTAATTTGACAAAATTCATTTGTTTAGTTTTAGTATTAAAGTTACATAAGGTACAGTTTTAGACATGAGTTTAATCTGACTTTTATAGAGACCATGTTAAGCAGTTCTCTGTACTTAAGAATGCACAGGTATAAATCCTGGAAAAGAAATTTTTGTGATGAAACACATATATGTACACAAAACATTTCAGTATCATGTAATTGTTAAGATAAAATTCAGAAGGGAAGTGTTTAGTGACTGAACTATTCATAAACTGGCAGCAGATTTTGAAACATGTTTTGTATTTGTGACTCTCCTGTTTCATAGAAGTCAAGAACAATTCATTTTGGAAGGAATTCGTGAAGGTCATCTAATCCAAGCTCTAGAGACAGACAGCTTTGAAGCTGTGTCAGATTGCTCAGGCTCCTAGAAAGTCAGGTTTGCTAAAAGTAAGAAACAAAATGGACGCTGCAATGAAATGTTACAATAAAATAGGGTCAGCACAAAGTTGGGAAAATGATGAGATTTAGATGTGTGTCTGTGAAAAACAAAGAAGAATGAATTGCATTTTATGGTATTAATCCTTCTTTGTATTTCTTCTCAGTAAAATCTATTATTGAGCATCATGGGGCCTGAAAGAAAATTCTTAAGTGTTATTCAACATATGAATGTGTTTCAAAAGTTTGCTTTAATTTATAGCAAAAGAGTAGGTAATGCTAAACTCTTCATGCTTAACCACTGGAGTAATGCAGTGATGGCAAGGTAAGTGATGCAACAGCAAGAATACTCTGTCATTTGCCTCTGGGATTTGTGCTTGAATTTGTAAGCCCTAAGGGCTTTTTGGTTCATTAATAATTTAGCTTTTTGTTCTAGATTACATGCCCTGAAGATCATAATTTTGAATAAGGTGGCAAATTAAGGGTTTTATTCATGCATTTCCTTTCATGTGAAATTGAATTGGAAAGAATTGAATTGTGAGAGCTGGAAAGAAAATATCAAAATCTTACAATGGATGTAAATATTTCGGAGTTGTAAACTTAATGATTAAGCATATATGTATTTCAGTAAAGAAAAAAAACCCAAGAAATTGTTGGACTAAAATATGTTAAGAATATGCTAAAAAAAAACCCAAAATGCAAGATGAGAACAACTAAATATATTCATTTCATATCTGTGAATATGACAGTCAAATGGAAAAGAACAATAGCTTAGAGAGTAGCTTAGAACTTGGGTTTAGTCCAGCATTTGTGATCCTTCAGGGGTCTCAAACTCCCCTAAGTGCTTTCCACAGCAGTGCTATAGTGATCATGCAATCTGTACAAATAAAGCCATTTAGGCATGCAGCTGTTTTTCAACACAAAACCTTCGAGCTACAAACTGGTTTTAACCAAGGAGTTTCCACAGTCTCAAGACATCCATCAGGGTTTTCATAGCACTGAATTATCAGCAGAAAGGGATGAGAGATGTCACCATTAGAGAGGAACTGAAGTCAGCACTAGGAGTTTTCTTCTTTTCTTTTAATTGCTAGCACTATGTGCTGAAACCCTGTCGGTTCCCACAGCTTCAGTAACATCGAGTTTCTGTTCCCTAAGTCCTTGTACAGAACGTGACTGTCTACTTTTGTCATAGTTACATTAAGACATGTCTTAATTTCCTCGTTTTTTGCAGATAATTGCATTGTGAAAGTTTCAGTGATGATCATGTCAAAGTTTTATAAGTAGCTTGTCTCTTGAATAAGCTTTGCTGTTCCTTCAATTCCTTTTAGTGTTTTACTCCTGCTCTTCCCCACCTCCCTTATGTCAAGTTACTGTTATCACTTAGTGGGTGCTTTTGTTTCCTTGATCTGATTTTTTTCACTTTTGATTGTGTAGCCCTGGGAGCTCAGAAAGCCTGGTTGATGAGAAATCTAGAGCCTGGAGTGACACAACATGACAGAGAAAGATTTTTTTCAAGTGAAGTGAAACTTTTCACTCCCCAGAAGAGCATTTCTCTGCTCCAAAGAGCATGCATCTGTGTTTCGATGAAAGATTTTGGATATTTAGTTTTCTCTCATACAACTTCTCAGCTACTCATCAGACTGTTTTTTTATGACATTTGTTTGCTATCACTGTAGGTAGCCAACTAAACAAGGACATATGTTGCCTCACTTCTCTCTCTGAGGCAGAACAGGCAAGGTCATATGCTCCCATGCTGCTGGGAAAGACAATTCCTACAGATAACGCCAAAGTAGGACAAGAAATACTTTGAAGAAAAAAACTAGGCATACGTGTCAGCTCATACGTTACAGCTCAGAGGCTGTTAATAAGAGCTTAATAGAGTTACAATAGTGAAAACCAAACTGAGGAGAGTTCACATCTATTTTTTGCATCAATCTGTGCACAGAGGACACACTAGCACTTTTTCAAGAGTTGCTTCAATTTGAAAGTGGTTTCATTCCTTTCTAGATTTTCTGCTTTGCAATGTTGTAGAATTTCACGTGTAATATGAAAACTCAAATCCCATGGACCTTTTTTAAAATTCATCTTGAATGCTGTACTTGATCCTTGCAGAACTGAGAGAACAATATCACTCTATAGCTAACAAGTGAGAGTAAGCATACGAGGCAGTTGAAGTCAAAGCAGGTGTAGTCGTATATTGGGTTTTTGTAATGAATGTGCTGAACCTGATAAGGGACTTGAAAACAACAAATGGCACCATGAGAGATCTGAAATCTGTACCATATGGAGCATAATACAACTACGGAGTCTCAAAACTGTGACTCTGAGGACTGTGCTAGTGTCTGTGGGAGAAGTGAGAATTTCATGAATTATGTTACTCTTGAGTAGATTTGAAAGTAGAAAAGAGTTCAACAGCACTCTGATAAATATGCAGGTGTTCTCTGAATTAGACAGAAATGTGGCTTTGATGTTTAGGCTTTTGAAACTGGAGCTTTGGACAAAACACTGGAGAGCAAAAGCATAGTACAGTATAGCATGAGCAAATAAATGAAAATATTGCTGGAATGATTGAAGTCCAAAACCAGGATTAGATGTGGCAGGATTAGAAAGTTTTATCGTTTAAGTGGGAGACGGCAAAAGAACCACACGCTATGGCAGGAAATGGTTGGGTTATTTAGCATGTATCACTCTTTCTCCAGAACATAAAAACAGTGCTACTATAAATGCCAGATTGTGAAAAAATTGTAAAGCAGAATCTTGTCTTAAAGATCTTAGCGCCTTGAGTAGGTGGATTTAACAAACATTTTCTATAAAAATCCTGAATTAGACGGAAGTGTCTTGCATATTATAAAATCACCTGTTTGTCTCAGTGGGATGAAAACACTAACTTGTTAAGCTGTTTGTGATATGGCTGTGTGCTGTTGTACTGCACACTGTTGTGTGATGGGTAGTACCCCACTATATATCTCATGTTAAAATAAGTGTGGCTTAGTGAAAGGTAGAAAAAAATCCTGTATAGCTTTACTATCAGGTAAAGGAGACCTGTATTTTTTAGTTGAGAAGTAATTTGTGGAGAAAAATCTTATTGAACAAAGTCTACAGAAGTACTTAGAACCCACTAACCTTTACAGCAATCTCACGTGATCATCCTCTTTTTCTGCTTGGTGTATCTAGAGATATTTCCTTCATATAACCATCTTAGGTGCCAAACCTCATCTGCTTTAACACAGAGAAAAAGAGAAGGCTATGAAAGATTATTTCAGAGCAGCAGCAAATTCTGGTCCATTCTAATCCTCCCAAGACTGCCAATTAGGGTCAGAGTTTTCAATCTTTTGTCTCATTTGTAGACTATGTTACTTGATTCACTCTGCTTGTCCAGAGCACTTACTATTTTTTTTCCTCTTTTCTCTTGCCAAAAATATTAATTTCCCCACCATTTTCTGAGCTTGTCTCATTCTCAGCTTTCACTTTCTCATGCTGTTGAATATTTCTTGGAGAAACCTTGTCTTGTAGAACAAGGGTGAATGTAGTTTTTGGAAGGAAGTGCTATTTTTTTTTTTTCATGGAAGAAGGTGGTGTCTTTTTCATCTGAAACGGAAGTATCCCGAGGCAAGAACCCTAAGCCAAAGCTGGTAACAGCCTTAGCCAGCATCTCAGGTGTTGCTGTTCTGTAGCAGTTTTTGTTATTTAAAAGATACCCTGTAAGAGATTAATTTTGTAAACAACAAAAATTTGCTGAGTATTCTAGGCAGACAAATATTGGTTTCATATTTTACTCTCTAAAAGACAGCTTTGGAAGTATGACTTCACTTAAGCAGAAATATGAAAATTAAAAATGAGTGAAAATGGACTTACTAAAATGTATAAAAAACATCAACTTTCAAATTCAAGTGTCTCAGAGTATGCTTCATAGTCCAGGGGACATATTTTATACCACCCGAAATAAGCTCAACAGTAGTTTATGAAATAACATTTCCTCACAGCAACATTTACTTACAGGAAGGTGCTACATTAGAAGACTTGAAAAGCAAAACCAAATAAATCTCCTTTTTAACAAAAAGAGCATAATTCCTAAACAAACACCACCAGTAGTGCCTCATACAGAGTGAGAAAGTGCCCTGCCTGCAGCAGCCAAAACTGAAAAGCTTTAGCGTTTTTGATGCATGTATGTCAAATTTTGAAATTCTGTCAAGTGCATGACAAGCCTACACTGTCTTCAGAGAATGTATCTTACCTTTGTGTTAAAGTATTTTGAAGTTTTGCATAAAGAAGAGAAAACCAGCATTGCTAGGACTAAAGAAAGGTTACTGAAGGTTTACTGAACCTGCAAGTTATTACTGCGCTTAAAAAGCTGAAGGATAATTCCCGTTGTAAAATGCAACAGACAACTTTTTAAGGAGCACAGGTAACAAAGTTGATAGTCTTTGATAATTATAAGAACAGAAGACAGAAAAAATACAGCATATATTTAGGAATGAGTCAGCTATCATTCTGTGAGCATTCTCTTGACTAAGCTTGCTCCAACAAAACCTGCAAGTTTAGGCAGAAATTCATACTTTAAGATCATCTGTAAAAGATGCAAGAGTGAAAAACATTCCACAAATTTGGCTGCGAACACCAAAGTAGATGCAGGAAGCCTACAGGGGAAAAAAACCCCAAACATCTTCATAGAAAATTATGAGTAGATATACTGTCAAGGGTACATACAATTCTGCTTCTTATGATCATGTGCAAGATAATTTTATAGGGGAAGCTTTTTAGGGAAACAAGAATCAATGAAAGATTACAAATCACAAATTATTTATTATCTAATTAACCATACATCTCAATCAATCTCATATGATAAAAACTTGATGGTTTTACTTGGACAAAACCCTTGAACAAATGGAGAGCACACTGGGGTTGTGTCAATTCTTTTATTTATGTAATATTATTTATTATTTGCATAGTTCAGCATATTACAACTTTATTAATGATAACTTAAATTCCTTAAAAAATACCAAAAGGGTCCCTTAAACCCGCAATAAAAAAAAAAAAAAAAAAAAAAAAAAGATCATTTCAGTAACAGAGAGTGTGGAGTATGTGTCATCACTGAAACTGCTTTCAACCTCTGGAAAACATTCTGGGAAATACATTCCTCCTTCTGTCTTGGACTTTATGCTGACTGATGGACTCAGAAACAGGCTTCTTTCTTTGCCATGACAGGGTGAGGTTGCAGCAATAGTTAAGTGAGTTCTGTGCAGTTCACTTTTTTTTTTTTACTTAATGCTAGAGATCTCTAAAGTCATGTCACTTCAGAAGATTATGAGAAGTTATTTTAGGAGCACTGAAGTAATTAATTCATTCAAAGAGCATCTATGTGAGTTCTGCTGTCACCATATTGATTAGAATTAAAAAAGAAATTAAAAGGGAGAACAAATTCCATGTGATTCTGGTAAGCCTATTTAATATGGTAAAATAAAAATCACTTGGCTCTTATGCAGGGAAGTATTTAGTCTGCTTTTGATATGCATTTCTGATCTCATTTCTGCTTCTTGGACTAACATTCTTCTATGATTTTGTTAAAGACTGACTTTATATCAGGTGTAATCAAACTATGTTCTAAGGCAAATGCAGTCCTCAAAAAAAAGACATATGAGACACAGAAAGATGGAAACCATTTGTAGAAGTGTACAGGGGGCTACCTTCCGTGGAAAGCTGCAATGTCATGGGAAAATAACTTCAGAAGCTCTTAGTGTATACTCTTTCCATAAAAGTCAGTGTGGAGCACTTCTGAGCAATTACTCTCTGACAGAATAAAAATGCTGCAGCTTTATGAAGTTGCAGCCTGATATATGGCTGCACATAGAAGTGTATAAAAGGGAAAAAAACATAAGATGAAAGCCTAAGCAAGAAAAAGGTGAGTCTCATGGCCTTCTGGCTACCCAAAACTAGTACCTGCTGGGGATTCTTACTTTATTTTGTGATCCTTGTTTAGAAGCATAACAGTCTTGAGGGAAGAGATTCAAACCGGCCACAACTTTCAGGATTTTTTTTCTTTCCCTAGGTGTGAGTCATCCATTGTTCTGACCCCAAGTGTTGTGTTGCAGTTTTCGGGGAAGGTATAACACCAGTCATCTGCTGTTATGCCATGTCTCTGTTTGAGGTTATCTGACCCCCCAGGCCAGAAGAATTATAGCCAGGTCTCTTCCCTGCTCAGGCTGAGCTATAAAGAACTCAGCTGGTCCTTGTGTAGGTGTAAAGCCCCATTTGAGAAAGTCATAAAGGAGGAAGGCTGGTGTAGTAAACCTTAGAAAAAATGCTGACCTTCCCTTCAAAGGAGAGCAGAAAGGCAGCCTTAAAGGTTGGGCTGGGAGAAATTGCTTTGTTGTGGTAGTTTGACCTAATTTTCTGTGTTTGAAAAGTGAAGCTGAGCCAAGAGAGAAATTTGAGCTTGGTGGTAAATCTCTGAGAAGCATGAGGTATCCAGCATGAATAGGAAGAAACTGAGGCAATGTTTTTTTCTTAAGTCAAACTGAGCATGTTGTGCTACACGAAGCCTTTTGTCAGGGTGTGTGCATGATTGGAGCCTTGCAACAAAAGGCGGGGAAGCTAGTGAGAAACTAAACTAACAATTAAAAAGTACATTCATCCATCTATTGCTGTGCAATTTTATGCAAATCTTCCTTATATAGTCAGTAATTAATTATATGAGGCTTTTTTTGTAGTAGAAATTGACAGCTTTGACAAAGACATGGAAAGATTTAGGTCAAGAGATAATTTAGCTAATAAGAATTGAACACAAAATTATTTGGATATGAACTCTTATATAGAATCATAGAATTATATATATCATATATTTGACATGTGAATAATGTTTGAGCAATGCCATTAAAGTTTGTAGGTCTGAGACTTCTTCGGGTTTTTTGTCCCCCACATGTGCTTTGGGATTTTTGCATAGACAGTTCTACTGAAGAATCGTGAAACAAAACAGGCAAATATATTTAGGCCTAAATATGAATCTCAATTAAAAATTATCAATTGAGTATTCTAAAGGAGGAAGACTTCTGTTGCTTGGCATCTCTTCTCTGTATCAGCTGCTGTTAGTTCTATTGAGCATTTATCTGCATTGTCAACAGGCCTCTGAGCTCATTGTTAACTTGCTTTGTAAGCATCCAAGAGATTTAAGGCTTGGAATAGAAAGAGGACAGTGAATTAAATTGACAAAAATTTATGGGGAACCACTCCCAAACATGAATCAGCATGAGGGAAAGCGTGAATATTCCACCTTGGAAAATGCCATGGCTAAGTGATGGTTCAGTCATTGTTTTGGACTGAAGGGCAGCATTTTCATTGGTTAACATGAAATGGGAGGAAGACAGATATGCCAAGAAAAGCTGTGAAGATAATTACCACACTTTTTTTTTCTGGGATGCGGACACAGGTGGTGCAAAAAGTAAAGGATGGGGAGCTAATCCTAGCAGAAACGTTCAGGAAGCATTGCAGTAGTAGGCAGTACTTATTTGGAATTTAGAATTACAGCTTGACAACTACAAACTAAGTTCTTAATATAGCAACCATATGCTAGTGAACCTGCACACTAGATGCAGAACATGGAGGGAAGCATGAGGGAAGAGCAGAGATCAGCACATCAGTATTGCTGCTCAGAACTGAAATACAGTAACTTTTAACCAGCATATTCCTATTGCATTCTTTTTCAACCCAAGGTTCTTAAAAGGCCAGTTTACCCATGAGCGATTGTTGCTATGCTTTTAGCCTTGTTGGCCTTGATCTGAGGTACAAAGACAGAAGATGTTTCCGTGTAAGCAACGCAGACCCTTCTAGAACCACAGCGAAAAAAGGAGTGTAATTGCTCTTAGCTTTTGCAGCACAGTTTCTGGTGCAGGAAAGCCTTGAAGGGATACACCTAGCTGCCGAGGCAGCTAGTGCCTGACAGCTTGTGGATCCTGTTGATCAAGTCAAGGACTGCAGCCAGAATAATTGCTTGAAATTTTCTGGATACAGAAGTGCCAGTGAGGAGTACAGCCCTATTCCTTTTAAAGGTTACTCCTAAGGGGTAGAATTGGAATAGTCTTGCAGTGTAACAGATGTACATTTATGGGTAAATATCAAGGCTAGCACTGATTCTCCTGAGCAGCCTGTAGCAGTTTTATCACATCACTGCTTACAGTCAGCATCGCTATGTTGTTTAGCTCTAAAATGTTAATGGAAAAAGATATGGTAGGAAGAAAACAGTGCAGTGAAAGTGTGAAACCTTTTCAGAAATTATTTCCTGCTAAAAAATCTAATGAATTTTATGTGATGAACTGTAACAGCTAATCATGCCCCACATAACAGGCAGGATTTGATAGCTTTTAAAGCTCTTCAGGCACCCTTTTTTATTACAATATGGCTGTTTGTGTTTTGTGCTAATAATTACACCCAGATTTCTCTTTGCTACCCTGCTCTTTCTCCTTTCCTATCAAAAGAAGATTTTGGGGATTTGGAAGTCTACCTCTCTTCAGAAACACAGATTTCTGCGTATTTTTAAAATCTCTTTGAAGTTAAGAAGAAACACAACAATTTTATTTTATTTTTACAGGTTTGTTGTTTTTTTCTTATTGAAAATCAAATATTACTCAAAATTTTTAGAAATTTGCCTTTGGTTTTACTAGTGTTTTAAAGCTTTTATTCCAGGCTTCCTGAAGTGTACATGAGTAATCTTTTTATCCTTCCTATGTGTTGGACAATTAGCTTAATTAATAATATGATATATAGAAAAGTTTTCAGGAAAATATTCTTATTTGTAGAGTGCATGTTACTGTAGAGTTACTGTATAATTAGGCATGTGTTAAAATATTGGGAGAATAACCTGAATATGAGATGATACTAATGATGAGAGGGAGATTAAATCAAAGATTTTATAATGCTGGCCTGGAGGTGTTTACTAGCTGTACAGAAAACATATACAGTGTTTCAGTACTATTTTTTCATATTATAGCTAGATGAGAAATATTAAGATATGTATAGTCCTAAATCGATTTCCTTGGATTATAAATTAGTTCACAATTATATGATGATAGCATATAATCTGCAGCTGAAGACTGCAGGTCTATCTCTTTAGTAATGAGAACTGCATCTCTTGTGAATGTAGAATACTGATAATAGAATTGAGAACTGGACATGCTGCAACCAGGCAACATACAGGCTTTCACACTCAAAATGCATGTCTGATCTACTAATTGAAGTACAGTTAAAAAATGCAGATATGAGATTTGATTTAAACTATTTATGAAAAAAAAAATATGGAGGTGCCATTTTTATTGGTAACTTTTCTCACTGACCACAAGCAGCAGTGGAAGAAATGAACTTCCAATAATCTGAGAAGCTGGTGAAATAGAAGTATTTTAGTGCCCTGAATATATTTCATTTGCAGTAGTGTACGTATTCGGATATATATATATAGTTACATCACTGTGATAAGCCTAAATACCCAGCTATAAAAGTACTTTGGGCAGAAAGAAATTTAAAGAATCAAGTATTGCATTGAATTTTATGCCACCCACTATGCATAGAGGGTTCTTAAACCTGCATCTGCCTTTTCAATAAATAAGGGAAAAAAAGAAAAAGAATATTTATTTCTTCTTGGAAAATAAGGTAGTTTATACAGAAAACAATAAATAATATATACGTGATGTTGACTTATACAGAATTAGAATTGTTGGTTTGAATTGTATGTGAAAAACGGTGACTTAATTTCTAAGTGTATATGTGTGTACATGCCCATTTATCTTTCATGATAGTCCCACAAATAGTAGAAGCAATAAGTAAGATCGTTGAGTAGACTGTCATAATCTCTTTCAAACATTTCATTCTAGCAGATCACTAAGATGAAAGGAATAGTCTTGTTTTCTGGATCTGTGTTCTTTTTTTGTTTTGGTTTTAAAGCATATGAATCTGAGAAATGATCACTTTTCAACAGAAACTAGTGTAGTAAAATACTTTGGAGTTAAATGGTTTTCAGTGTTTCTCTTTATAAATTATGGTGGTTTGAAAAGTGTTTTTTCAAAGCTCTGAAGTGTTTTTAGCCTCTAGCTTTCATTGACTTGGGTGAATTAATATTAGAGTTCAGATGCTAATTTGTGTGACTGCTTTTGAAAACAAATTTAGGTCAAATCCTGTTTCTGTAGGAGTATCAATTAACTCTGTCATTAATTCTGGGAAATCTTTGTGTTCACAGTCTCTGTTCTTTAACTGACAATTAATTTTTCTGACTGAGTCACTTGCCTTCAAGTATGGAGCTGCCAAATAAAGTGCTCTCTTTAAGAAGCAAGGATATTTTTCTTGTGCACTGCAAATGAATTCTGTGGAAATCTAGCATCTGGGTGATGGATTTACTTTTTATTATTTTTCCAGGGGAATTCCGGCCTGGGGTTCAGTATTGCTGGAGGAACAGATAACCCACACATTGGGGATGATCCCGGGATATTCATTACTAAGATTATACCAGGAGGAGCTGCAGCAGAGGATGGAAGACTCAGGTAAAAACAAACTTATTATGTAAGTTTGGAAATTAAATGCATAATTATTATAATTATTCTCTAGGAGTCAAATGCCAACTGGGCCTTTCATGGAGTCAGGGGAAGTAAATGACATGACTAGAGTCTCCTTTCTGCTAAGAGAGCTCATTTAAGCAGCTTGAAGCAACTGAAATAAGGTTAGTTAAGTCCTGGTTAAAGGGGCTTTTGATGGTGCTGCCTCCATCTTTATACCAGTTATTTCATTTAGTACAAAAGGCAAGATGGGGACAGGAGAAGGAAACCAGCATATCAGCATGCAAGTTTTCCTTGCTTGGTCTTTGTATGTTCATGGCTGAAGAACTACACATCGGTGTTATACATTAAAGCTATCAAGACTTCCCAAACTACAAAGCTATTGCTAAATGACCATAGCTATTTGTAGACATTTCCTGTTATTTGACTGCAGTAGTGAGGTGTGCTTACTGCTGTTTCCAAGCGGGTTTTTTTGCTCCATGAAGATGATTTTGCTCCATAATCTCTATGTTTTAAGTCATCTCCTGAGTAGTTTATAGTTATAGTTCCTGAAATGGACACACAAGTCACTTGATGTGGTTCTCAAATACATGGCAGTATATCTCTTAAACAAGAAAACTTCTTGTTTAGAAGTGAATGCTTAGATTTTATTCTTCATTTAGAAGAAATGTGTGTGCTTGTCTTTCCTTATGGACTGAATGCAGAAAGGCTTCCGTCTATCACAAAGGCTGGTGCCTATCTGTTGGTCATGAAACCTGCTCATGCTCCAAAAAGGCAATTTAACTGGAAAGACTTGGGATAAAATTCTGATGCTTTCATGATCTCGGCACTGGAATCAACTCTGGGAGCCTTTGCCAAAAACAGATGGGCTAAAATTCATGAAACGTAACCAGATGGTAGCAACAACAATTTTTCTCAAAGCCTTTCTCTCTAATTTAAAGTTAAGTTTTTAGGGAAAGTTTTGGATATTTCTTATGCTATGTATGCTTAGCAATCTGATTTTGGAAATAATTCTTTTTTTTTTTTTTTTTTGCTACAATAATGATGAGGAGTCATGGTGATTAGCAGAAGAATTAACATTTTAAGAATTTACATTTTAAGTAAGATTGCAGACAAAAGGAGTAGGATCAATCTCATGTAACTTTATCACTAAAGTGCAGCTATCTACCATTAAGCTTAGAGTCCCCTAATAGTCAGTGGAGAAAAACCTGAGCATTTCTAGGTTGTGATTCATCTCATCCTAAAGTCAATGTCTAAAATATAACCAAAGAGTAAAAATGTCTATATTTTCATTGGTGTGTCAAATGAAAAGGAGTTTCTTTAACTAGTCCAGCTGTTGTGATCTGTACTGTAAATGTCTGCATTGGTCCAGATGAGCTTCATGGAAAAGAAAGCATGAAGAAACTGCAGTATCCAGAAATCATGCTGTTAAATTTGATAGGATGGACAACATAAGGGGGTCTTAAATATCCAACTGTTCTTCTAAAAACAAGAAAAAATCCCTTGCAAAAAAAAAATAATGTCTTTATAGGGGAGTTTTTAATTAAATTTGAAAGCTTTTTTAGTTTAAGCAATTAAGAAGACAGAAGGCATTGCAGTATTTTGTCTTGCTATCTTTGTATGAAATCAAATATTTCATAACTAAATCTTGTATTAACCACTGTAAATTGAACTCATGATTATTTCTGTTTTGTAAATGTCTTAGAAAGACCTTCTAAACCCACAAAAAATTAGCATACTAATACAATTAAAATATTAAAATTATTAAAATATTAAAACTAGACCTGGCAAACTTTATGTTTTGTAATAAAAGTGTAGTAGTACAAGTATACTTATTAATAAGACTTAGATTAATATTCTAATCGTATATTTGGTGTGGTCATTTTTCCTCTTCTCATAGATTTTAGAAAAATTTCTCCTTTGCTTGTTTAATCTGATAAGTGGGTTTCACTTTGCTTCAAAGACACAATCCTGTCACAGTTTATAAACACCTGAAAATGTAATTATCAGTGATGATTACTTATATGCCACTGAAGGGGCATATCCCAGGGCCATCTTCACTGACTTACATGATAATTAATTTTTCATAAGAGAGAGAGTTTATCAGGCCACTCTATAAGAAAAAAAGCTCAACATTTTTTATTAACATTTGCCAAGAATAGTGATAACCTAGGTTCCTAGCAAAAGAACAACTTTTAATTACCTAAGAATGAGAGACTGGTGTTTATGGACCTGTCACTAGTGGGGTGCTGCAGGGCTCCGTCTTAGGCCCTGTGCTCTTCAACAGCTTCAGAAATGACTTGGATGCAGGACTGGAAGGGGTGCTAAGCATTTGTGGATGACACAAAACTGGGAAGATCTGTTGACTCCCTTGAAGGCAGAGAGGCCCTGCAGAGAGTCCCTGACAAGTTAGAGGACTGGGCAATCACCAACCAGATGAAGTTCAACAAGAGAAAGTGCCAGATTCTGCATCTGGGATGGGGCAGCCCTGGATGTACATACGGACTGGAGAATGAGATGGTGGAAAGCAGTGCCGTGGAAAGGGACCTGGGGGTCCTGGCCAAGGGCAAGTTGAATCTGAGTCAGCAGTGCCCTGGCAGCCAGGAGGGCCAACCATGTCCGGGGGGGGGGGGCATCAGGCAAAGATCGCCAAACAGTTGAGGGAGAGAATTGTACCGCTCTGCTCTGCACTGAGGCGGCCTCACCTTGAATACTGTGTACAGTTTTGGGCACCAGAATATAGGAAAGATATTAAGCTGTTAGAGAATGTCCAAAGGAGAGCAACAAAGATGGTGAAGGGCCTTGAGGGGAAGCCGTATGAGGAGCAGCTGAGGTCACTTGGTCTGTTCAGCCTGGAGAAGACTGACGGGAGACCTCGTTGCAGTCTACAACTTCCTTATGAGGAGAAGAGGAGGGGCAGGCACTGATCTCTTTTCTGTGGTGACCAGTGACAGAACCCAAGGAAATGGCCTGAAGTTGTGTCAGGGGGGGTTAGGTTGGGTATTAGAAAAAGGTTCTTTACCCAGAGGGTTGTTGGGCAGTGGAACAGGCTCCCCAGGAAATGGTCACAGCACCAAACCTGGCAGACTTCAAGAAGCATTTGGATACACTCAGGCACCTAGTGTGACTCTTGAGAGTAGTCCTGTGTGGGGCTAGGAGTTGGGTTTGATGATTCTTTCAAGTACCTTCCAACTCATCGTATTCTGTGATTCTATGATATTTAAAACCTGATTAGACATGTTCCTGGCAACATATTCTAGCTAAACTTGCTTCAGCAGAGAGAATTTGACAAGGGGATCTCAAGGGGTGCTTTCCAACCTAAATGATACTTTCATTCTGTGATCTGACTGAGTCAGCAGTGTGCCCTGACAGTGCTGAAGGCCAGCATGGAGATCGGTAGATGTGCACAGAGAAAGAACTGGAGCCAACAGTCACATGTTGCAATGAGGAAAATTACAATTTGGTCTGAGGATAAAAAAGATCCTTTTAACGAGGGCAGAAAGGCACTGTAACTGGTGATTCTATGAGATTCTGGGATCTCTATCCGCAGAGAGATTCAAAATTCATCTGGACAAATTCCTGAGCAATGATTGAACTTTCAAATTGGTCCTGCTTTGAGCAGGAGATTGGACTAGATCTCCAAAGGTCCCTTGCAACTTGAATTGTTCCCTAATTCTGCAGATTATTCTTGTATATAAAACCTGTGCGTGAGACAAAGGTGATTAAGTTCCTGGATTTTTCCTTTAGTGGAGAATAGTACTTTTACTGACAGTAGGTACAATGCATAGTGTGGGTTTGTATCACTTTATGGCCCATATCTCTGCTTAAAAAATAACAATAGTTATCAGCCACTTAAGACTACATTCATTTTAATAAAACTTTCCTGGTTTTGAAAGACTTCCTGTTCAAATACTAATCATAGCAGCACAAAATCACAGAATATCTCAAGCTGGAAGGGAGCCATACGAATAACTGAGTTCAACTTCCTGCTCTTCTCAGGACTACCTAGAACTAAACCATATGACTAAGGGCAGCATTCAGATGCTCCTTGAGCTCTGACAGGTATGGTGCCATAACCACTTCACTGGGGAGCCTGTTCCAGTGACTGACCACACTCTGCGTGGAGAACCTTTTCTTCATGTCCAATCTGAACTTCCCTAAGGCAGTTCCATTCATTTTCCTCATGTCCTGTTGTTGGTCACCAAAGAGAGCAGACCAGCACTACCTCCAGCGCTCTCCTCAGAAAAGTAATATATCTCCTCAAAAAAGTAGTATATTTACATACTGCTCTCTCTGAAATGCACTGACTTCTAGAAATAGTGTAAGAACCACAACTCAGATTTTAGAAGGCATTTTACGTAAGTACACTAACTCTTCATCTTGCAAAATAAAGCAAGCTGTGGAATCTTTTGTGAAGTCCTTATAATATATAGAAAATAATTTCATATATAATAAATAATATACAGCAAGTAATTTCATGAAATATACAAATTATTTTAGATTTAATTATTTAGCTAAATGTGATTATAATAACCTTGGAACTAAATGATTTTTTTTTCTGAATGGTGCATACCATGTTTCTCTAAAGCTTTGAGTTTCAAGTCAGCAGTAGACAGAGAATATAAAACCTCTGAGAGTAGCAACCATTCCCACTTGAGCTGAAGGAGAATTTCTCTTAACAGTTTGATCTTTCAAGACTTTTGATGCATAAAAACTTCTGCTTTTATGTCATTAATGTCAGTTGTCCATGGGCAAACATGTACTTTTTAATAAAGAGGCTCTTAATTTAGACTTCTTTTTCTCTCTAGAAGAAGAGGATTCCAGTAACTATAGCTCAGTGCCTTCTTTTGTTTTGTTTGAGTTTTTTATAGCTTCACACAGTCCAATTCTGATCTTAGAGATACTTTTCTCAAAACTGTCTACAGGAATGAGAGAGTCATATCAAAAATACACTTTTCCTTCTTGTGAAGACAAGTATGAATATGTGATTTTTAAATAGTCTTGGGATCTGGGGGAAAAAAAAAAAAGCAAATAAAAGAGTCTTGGGTAGAACAAGGATTAAAACCGTATGTTATATGGCAGTCTCATCGTCACAAGAATCTTACTGAACCGGTGATACTAAAGTCTGTTGCTGCATATGTGACTGAATATGAATGAGTTTATTCACAGGACTGTGAGATAAATTTTGACAGTCTTGAGCTTGAATTTCAAGGGTTAATGTTGGTACCAAAGATTATTTTGGTATTTAAGCTTTAGTTTTACTGAAGAGGAAAGAAGGTCGATGTGAGGGATGAAAGTGGTTGTGCCTGGAGGTTAAAAATTATTAAGGATGCGCAATGTTCATCTTTCCTTTGTTTATGTATCTTTCTTGATATTATTTTAGTTACTGATGGTCAGGAGGTTTAGGATTGGGAAATTGCAGCATTTTTTAGGCATGCTGTGTTGTTCTACCACCACTACATCAGTTTCTCCCATTGGATCCACCCCCCACCCCTTTCCATCCCCCAGCTCTCAACATGATTTGGTATGAGGAAACAAATGTTACACACATGCTAATGGCAGGAGACAAGAATCCAAATAACTTGCCCTCAGTCATCTAGTAAGTCACGGAGAAAGCTTGGAATAGAATAGTGATTCCTTCTCTCATATTTCTGTGCCTTACATGCTTCAGTTAAATGCCTACCAGCAAAGGCTTTAAACAAATCAGATTTGTGTTCCCTTTATTTGTCAACAAACCCACTATGATGTGTCAAAGTATTACAAATTTAGCTATGTAGTAAGAGATGCATATGTAGCAAGACAGGAACTCTGAAGACCCTTTCTCAGGGATATTTCTGAATTAAAAAAAAAAAAAAAAAAAAAGTGAATTCAGAGCTATTAGGCTTTTTCAGATTAACATGAAGAGCTATTCTCAGGAGAGATCATGTTCTTTACAAGCGTGTCATGTGTCCCTAATCCAGTTTAAGAACTGTCTTTATTTCACCATAGTTATATATCAAAATAGAAATGTCCGCTTTGTGATTAACTCCCTAAGTCCCTATTTGTTAACTTTTGATCTTGTTTTAAGCCTATCAGTATCAGGTCTATGTGCCTTGCAATGGCATACAGCTTGTTCAGGATGTTATTATAATTACAGTGCTGCCACAAAACACTGATTCATATCTGCACTGTTTACAGACCTCTGACAATGCTATTAGTTCAGTACATAATTTAGCAGTAAGTTAATAAAGAGGCATTCACCCCATTAGGCAAAACATGCTTGCTTTGCAGACAGTCATAAATTAAATCATGAAATATTGACTGCTCGCTCTGTCCTGGTTTGTGTTAGGAAGTTTTATCTTATTAACTCTGTTTGTCTGTGTATCTGTGTGTGTCATTTTTTGAGCTATCGTGGAATTTAAAAAAAAAAGAGTTACCACAGGGGATCTACATGAAAAAAGGCAGGTCAGAAAATCAAAATCTGATTTTCATACATTATTTTCAAAGTTGAACATGTCTTACAATAGCTTATGTTTTAAATTAACAACTTTTCATCGGTGGAATATGTCACCATGTAATTTTGTTCTCCATTGCCTGCACTACTTCATTTTGCTTTGGCCGAATCCTCCTTTTCTCTTGTTTTCCTATTTGAAATTTGCATTGCTTGTTCAGTATTGCATATCCCCAGTGTGTCTCTGAATTTGATTATACTTTATTATTTATCATTATTTGTATTATGCTTTTCCTATTTTGAAAATAATTTGGTAGGCTGTAGCAATTCTTATATGTGATGCAAAAAAGGAAAGGGAAATTATGTATTAACAGCTAAATTGTCAGGTAAAGAGAATTTAATGAGTGAAAAAAGGTACCTCTCTGACTTGTGGTATTTGAAACTGATGAATTTTCAGGACCTTCGTATAGACATCAGTGATGGACATTTTTATAGAAGTTTCCTTTTGTAATACCAAGGATCAGTTTCTTCCCCTGTATGTTTCTGAGCTGTTTTCCACTAATTGAATTCTACTGCTTCTGAATAACATTTAAGCAAAGTAGCATTGGTACTAGGACTTAAGGTTATGTAATGCTCATTACACTAGAGATTACATGCAGTAGTACTGAACTGGTTAACAGGTCTCTCTCCCAAGAGTTCCTTTGTTATCCATTCTGCCTGAAACTACAATCACCCCAGAGTGCTGCAGCAGCAGAACAGCACCATGCAGCCAGATACAAGTGATTATTTCATCAACATGTCTGCACTGATACTGCAGTTACAAGTTTAAATAGCACAGTGACAATTCATCTGGAGTAAGACGCCTTCTGTGGTTACGTATGTTAGAAATCATCAGCTCTCTATGAAGTCAGTGTTAGTCAAGGGAAAAATATTTCTCATCTGTTCTTATACTCGACAGGTGTAACCCTCTGGGGTGTTACTGAATTTTTCATTTCTTTCATTTTCCACAAAACCGGGAAAAAAAAGAAAGTTCCTTTTAACCAGCAAAGATCTGACTGTAAAACTTTTAAGGAAAGCTTGGTCACCTTTTTGCTTCTGACAGGCAAAACAATTAGTACACTGTGAGACAGTCCATACACTGTCAAAACCCTTGGCTGTGGTTTGTATAAACACTTTGAATTTTCAGCCTTTAGCTAAACCATATTTCCTGACAGTATGTCATCATTGTTGTCATATTCCTTACTGCATAGAAGCTGCACTTCTACTGCAGCTGTTACAGCAGGGGTTCTAAATTTATTTCCCCACAGCATGTGAATTTTAATATCAAGCTTGCAAGACATAGGAATACTTTGTTTCAGTGTGCTGCTTATGTCATGCCATCCTGTGTGTTACTCAGAATCATAGCAAACAGAAAACAAGCTTTGGGGTTTTTTAATACCTACCTATTTGCACTCTGAGTTGCAGCTACGTTGAATGTAGCCTAATGGTATTGATGCTCTGAAGCTGGTGAAGTTTCTCACTGAACTTGAATGACGTGTTTTCTCCTCCCTCATTCTTTTTTAGGCTACACCTATGTTGGGAATAGCTATCCCAATCACACCAGAGCAGGAAGGAGGGTTTTCTGCTTGTTGGTGCAAGTGCCGGGGTGGCAGTGCTGCTTCATTTTGTGCCCAACTTGCTGGGCCTGATCTTTGGGAAAGCTTTTCTTCTTTTATGCTCAAGTTTCCCCATTTGTAAAATGGATACAGTGATCATTATCTTTGCCTCACGGGGGTTGTTGTGAAGCTGTAACGAGTTCATATTTGCAAAGCCCTTTGAGAGCCACAGATGAAAAGTACTTGTAAAAATCCTGAACCTGGAATTGCCTCCTGGGTTATCTGTTGTAACTGGTTTTCCTGCACAAACCTGAACACAGTACAGAGAGTGCTGGTGTCAGCTGGGAGAATTTTTACCAGGGTTGAGGAACAGCTGACTAGTTCAGTGCCCTCAGCGAGCAAAGCACAGCTTGGCCCCAAGTCAGAGCCTCAACCATGCCCAGGCTGGACATGCACAGCCTGGCCTAGGCTGCTGCCATTTCCCTGGGCTTCACAGCCCCCCATGGCACTGAGTCCAGTTGAACTGGAGGGCTCCTAGGGTAAGTCAGGGTTTCAAAGCCAGAGCCGTCCCTGCCCTCTACCACGCCTACAGCGCCTGGCCTGGGGCATTTTCCAGTACCTGCCAAGCAGCCCTGCAGCTGGGAGGAGCTTGGCTGCTTCCTGATGCCCTCATTCATCCCAGCCTTTACAGATATTTGTTTTCTTTTCCTTTCCTTTATCCCAACACCTTCCTCTCACAACACCCCACAGCTACCTACACCTCTTTCTGCTCATCCTTCTCCTTTCCACTGTTCCACTTGGGCTTCAGCCATTGACAGGCAGACATGAATCCTTGTCCTGTGAGGAGCAGTTTTCATTCTGGCCACCATTAGAGGCTGCCAGAGCCACCCGGATCAAGCCGAGCAGAGGCTGGACGCACTGGGAGTTCTCGGTTGCTAGTGGGAGTAGTTTCCGAAGGAAAACATCGTTCATGACAGTGGCAGGAGACGGGACGCAGAGATACTGAGGATAACTTGGGAGTTAGAGAACGGACGGAGGAATGGAAAAATGTGGTAAGAACCAAAGATACCAAAGACGAGGAATGAGCTGGATGAGAAATACAGAGGGAGAAGAAATGCAGGGTGGGAGAATGTTTTGGGAGAGGGGGAGAGAAAAAGGAAATAGTAGTTCCTATAGATCTTGCAAGATGTTAATAAAGAAAATTTGGCACAAGTTTGAGCCTGCTTCAGGAAAGGCTTGTAGAGCCCCTGCCAGCCGCAGCATCCTGCTCACTCTCCACGTTCCCCCTCCCTCTCTTCCCTGTCTGCTTCCTTAGCTGTCCCCTTGCTGCCATTAACTTGCCATTGAACACAGACATTTAACAGAACCATGGGTTGGCCAGAGCTGCCAAGTGGGCAGTGGCTGAGCAGGAGTTCGGGCAGTGGCTGACTAGGCATTCAGGCAGTGGCTGCCAGCTGAGGCAGTGTCTGCAGGTGTTACCTGGTGGAGCTGCTAGCCTGAGTCACCCTGCTCCTGTGTCTGTGTTGCATTATTGCAAATCTTTTGCTTTTAGTAAAGTCATCCTTGATTTCCAGTAAGCTAAGATGGGAATCAGGCCTGCCAAGTACAAAATAGTCTTCTGAGTTTGGAGATTTGTTTTGGTTTGTCTTTTATACTTGCCTGTCTGGCTCATTCCCAATCCGGCAGCTTTACCTTGACATATGTTTGTGTATCATGGTTCCTTGACTCTGCTTAAAGAGGATTTGAGTTGTGCAGGAAACATTTTAAAAGCAGTAATGTGTGGTGTGAAAGATCATAAACTTTGTACAAAATTACCACAGGTGTGGCTTACCTAGCAAAAGAGTTAATTTGCCTTGAGTTATTCTGGCCAAGCAATAACTGAAAGCTTGATGGCACAGAAAATCATTTAGTTATAAATGATTTAGAACAGCTATACCTCCAAAAGCATTAAACAGTGACAGGATATCATTCTGCTCTCAGGATGTTTGTGATAAAGGAAAATAAATAATAAAAGAAGAGGTCCTCCTGTTGTAGATGTACTTAAACTTGACTTTTACTCTAGAAGTTTATGCTTGAGTCCGTGTGCAAATTAAATGTCTGTCAGCTGCTCTTCCTTCTGCCCCATAGAGCTACACCCTGTGAGATGAGCTACCATTAATTAATAACTACTTGCCATGCTCAAAGTGTGCACAAGGAGATGTGGCTTTTCTGGGAGGCATTAAACCAAGTGGGATTTTGCTTCTCCTCACTGCATTGGGTTTGTCTGTGAAGCATCCTTAACCTCTCTGATTTTATCAGGCAGAGGAAGAATGGCACTCCTTTGTACTGTTCTTGTTGGCTCAGACTTCAATAGATATGAGCAAAATTTTATCAGTGTGGGGTTTTTTGTGGGCTTTTTTTTTTGTTTTCTTTGTTTGTTTCAGGTTCTTTTAGTTTTGTTTTCAAGAGTGAGGATATAGAGAATTATATTTGGAGGTGATTTGGAATTTGCTGATATTTTTAGCTCCTAAATATGATTGACCATATTGCATTCTGTAGTACGGAGTAAATTTTAAGTAATACCAAGTCAATACCTAAATGAATTTAAAAACTAATACTGATTTATAAATCAATAATATGACACTATTATTTTTGACATTATAGTAATAATCATTATTATTATTATTTGAAGCTGAAGTTTCTTAAATTATGTGAATGTTCACTGCATGATATTAGGTTTAAAATTTCCGTAACAAATTCATTCCTATGCCTAAAAATTGTCATGAATTAACACCTTACCAGGTTGGAGGGGTTTTGTCTTTTTTTTTTAATCAGTAATTTAATATACATATACTTAGTGCATTTGGCAGTAGTACATTTTTAAAAGTTTTCAGTGTATGTGTCAATATATTTAAATTATACTGTTTCTTTATTTGGCTTGTAATAACCTATTTAAATAACCTATTTTTTAAGTCTCTTGCCCTTGTGATCATTTCTCAATTGAGTGCTGCCTGCATCTCTGCATAAATTTTACTATCTAGAAATTTCAGGTCTGAAAAGACTTCTGGATATTAACTAAAGCCAAGCAAGCACATTTTGATACAAAATTAGGTCCAAATTGCTTTTAAGTGGCAAAGAAAAAAGAGTGAAAAAGCAGCGTCGAAATCAGCTTTCAGCTCACCTCTGAAGGGAACCCTCCATTTTCCGTCCTTCTCTGTCTGGGGAGCATGAGGCCCCAGCTTCCAGAGAAGTTATCAGACCACTAAAGTGGAGGGGCCATGAAATTCTTTCCTCTCAAAAGTTGTTTCACTTCTTCAAAGACAAGTGAAGGTTACTCGGTCCAGAGCAACCTTGCAGGGAATGTGGTGTTTTGAAAGTCAGGTAGAGGCTGTGGACCAGGGTCTCCTTTTTATGGGTGCCCTGAGAACTGTTCAGCAGCAATCTTACATGCTCCTGCATAAGTAACTATTGTTGTTAGAATTTATGACATAGAATCATTGAATGGTTTTGGTTTGAAAGGGACTTTAAAGATCATCTAGTCCCAACTCCCTGTCATGGGCAGGGACACCTTCTTCTAGCCCAGGTTGCTCAGAGCCTCATCCAACCTGGCCTTGAACTTCTCTGGACAACCTGTGACAGTGTCTCATCATCCTCACATTAAAGAATTTCTTTCCAATATCTGATTTAAGTATACCCTCTTTCAGTTTAAAGCCATTACTCCCTGGCCTGTGACTATGTGCCTCGTAAATTTCTGTAATATATGTAAAGGTTTCATCAAGTCAAAGTAACAGGCAGAATTTCTGTCTAGTCCTGTGATTGAGGATGCTCTTGTAATGGGATATTATGACTGCAATTTTAAAAGAGCATTACATTATACGAAGTGCAACAGGTTCAGTAATGGAAGCAGAGGCAGTGAAAATGTTTTTCTGAGAGATGATATTGGAGACAGCAGATTGTTGTTTTGATTTTTGTTTCTCTATCTGATCTTTTAGTTTATTCAATTTTATTTTAATTTGAAGCTTCTTAGAATTAAATTTATTTTTGGCTTGACTGGAAAATTTAGTCAGCATAAACCAATGTCATTTTTGTCAAGGAAAAAGCATAATAAAAACCAACTTTGACCTGAACTGCATTTTATTTCAGAGTTCAGCTGTAAATCTGTAGGTGTTATGGCCAAGAAGCATTCAGTTATACAGAAAGATGGATGGCGGTGTTTCCATCTCTGAAATTAAGTTAGTGTTACTGGTAGTTCAGCTCTATGCCTTTGGCTTGAAGAGTTTGTCTAGCAGGGACATTTGTGATGAAAAATCAGGTGTGAGATGTAAGAGGTTATGTCTTGTTTCCTAACTACAGGAGAGAAGCAGAATGACCAGGGAGCTACATTTTCACTCCTAACAAAAGTATTTGAGGACATCAAATGAAACCAATAAGCATCAGGTTGAATTAATCATTGAAACTAATAAGCATCAGGTTGAATTAATCATAAGGAGAATTATTTAATTGGTAGCAAATCTGTGAGATTCCTTGACAGAGAACACTCTGAATGTTGGAACTTTGCATGAGTTTACATGAGTTTTGAAAACAGTTAAATTTGTTTAAGAGTCTATCTATTAATTGGAAAAAAAAAAAAAAAGTATTTCTGGCTCAGGAAAGTCAGTCAGATGAAAACGTGTTCTGGGTAAAAATTGTGCTAAGGTTTTCCTTTATAATCGGGTAAAGTCTAGATGGAACCGTGGTTTGGATTATCTCTTCATACAGCTTTTATCTTTTAGGTGAGCAAACTCCTCACTCCACCTGTTTAGCTCCGAGCTTCCCTACTGCATGATCATTCTGGAACAAGGGCAGCAGTGTTTCCATTAGGCCAAGGGCTGAATCTCTGGGTGAGCCACCGGGCCCTTGGTAGGGATGTGGTCAGTGGGTTCAGCTGGGCAGCTCCAGTGCAAGCCTCCTTGATGGCAGCCTTGCCTTGCTGCCTCGGTGTGTGCCTGCAGCAGTCCTGCTGCCAGGGGCCATGGTTTTAATCTGTTGGATAGGTTTTTGTACTGAAGGGTGGTGACTGCTCTCTTTGCTATTTCTGTTTGGGTCAGTAGCAGTTAATGGTCCCCTCCTGAAATCAATCACTGCATAGCAGGATGTGCAAGAGCTCAAGGTAGTGCTAAATGAGCTCAGCATTGCAGAGCTGCATTAATGTGGCCATTTACCTGTGGTGATTGGCTGTACACATATGAAAGATATTGATCTATGTGGATTTCTGCTCTAGGTCTACTCTGTCAGTGTTTGAGCTGGTTTGGATGTCTCTGCATGGGATTTCACTGTGGCAGTTTTGTTGTAATATGAGCTGTCTTTAGGGTCAGATTCTCTTCGATTGTAGATATTAGCTTGGTGGGTATTTTCAGCCAAAAGTTGCATATATACACTCCTCCAAAAAAAGACACCCTGTGATAAAGATATACTACCTAAAAGGATAAAAGGGTCTGTTCAGTGCGGCAGAAGGGGTTAACTGAGGGGTTAACTGAGGTTTAGCCCTTTGCCCCAGCTTTGCCCAGGAAGTTCTCGGAAATCATGTAGAATACGTAAAGGATCCAAAGTATTTTAAAAATAAATAAAATTATTTTTAGCCAAGTTTGTGTCTGGAGTGAAGTCTTACATCTGAGTTTAAGACCTTTAAGAAAAAAAAAGGGAGGGAAAGAAAAAAGGAAGAAAAAGGAAATGCTGATGCATCCTCTATTGAAACAGTGTGAATGGGAACATATTCAAGTTTCTAAATATATTTTATTCTAAGAGTCTAAGGGCTGGAGGGACTTTTCCATTCCTAATTATATAGTGCAGTATGCCGTCTGTTTCTGACTTACAACTTCAAAAATAGAACTTAGAGTCATAAATGAATGAAATACAAGGAGAGGGATAAAGAGATGCCATATATGATAAGGAGATGCTCTGCTAATATTTGTACTGATGTTGTATCCAGTCATTTGTGTTTTAAATTCAATGACTGTTATGCAGACCCTTTAATACACTGGCATTTCATTAAGAGGGCTGTTCAAAAAAAAAAAAAATCCATGGGTAACTAAAGCAGTAGAAAAGGACAATCAATGTAAATGTCTTATGACAGTTCAGTAGCTGTGCTGGTTGTGTCTCAGGTCTTAGCCAAGGTCGTGTCTTTAACAGGGTATGGAAACAGTCATTCCAGGCAATAACACATTCTGAAATTCATAAGTATTTTCTGAAATCTGATTTATTCCCTGACAATTTGGGCTTCAGTCTGTGTTCTGGAAGTGAAATAATGCTCAAAGTCCACTGGTGGCACACCTGCAAATCACACTGTTGTGACCTATAGCCCTCCTTGTTGTGATCTGAAATTTTTGACCGCATTACGATAGGCATTTTTGCCTCCAAAACCATTACTCAACTCCTGGTATACAAAGGAGGAATTTCATTTCTCCTTTTTGATTTCTTATGCAACCTTCTGAAGGACAAGGACTAGGACTTAATGCTGGTGTGTCCCTGGATATGGGAATCAGAAAAGTGGCTAGGACTACACCAGTCTAGAAAGAGTGAGCTGGATCCACATAGGCAGGCTTTTTCTGATGCTTTCTTCACATTCTGCTATTTAGGCAGGAATGATTAGGATCAGATCTTAATCTAATCAGCGTCTGATTAGACAGATCAACTTTCCCTTGGAAGAATAAGTGTCTGTTTTCTATGCCAAAAATACTGAAAAAAATTCAAAGGAGTGAACTGTGTGGATAACTAACACAATTTCAAGTCACTCTCCTAAACCTTATGCTGGCTGCTGTGGACTGAAGGCTGCTGGTATGCTAAAGGGTGGACTGGGTGATTTCCATTATGGTGTAGTACAGTCTGCTCACGTACTTAAATATTTTCAAGATTTTTTTATTTCAATCTCTGGGCTGAAATTCATTCCAGTTGCTGGTATGAGTTGTGAGGCTGCAGAAGCACTGCTCTAGGCTTAAGTGAGCACACCCTGCTTTTCGGCAAGACTTCTTAGCTCAGTCATGTGCCAACCTTCAGGCTCCAAGAGGCCAATTCACTGAAACTGGTTTGCCAGTGCAGGAGGAGAAAGCATCTGCCTAGGTGTATTTACTTGCAGAAATGCTGGGCAAGAGGTTATTTTTGCACACACACACAGACACACACACACAGAGCAACCTTTGTGCATGGTTGAGGTGTTTGCCTTTCAACTCTCGCTTCTGAAGACTGGTTGCAAGGAAAAGGCAGGGAGCTGCTTTGGTTAGTTATCCATTATTTATGCTGAATATGCCTACAGGCTGCAATGAGGGTTAGTCCCTGTTTGAATTGAGCCGAGAAGGTATAGACTCTCCTCTGGAAAGTTTATTTCGACTGCAAACAGGATGCAAAGGAAGCGGAACACAGGTGGAGTTTTAATTCTCCATTTGTAGGTTATGAAAGAAAGAACCTGCTGAAGGTTGCACATGAAGAGCTGGGGTGGCACCAGGCCAGCATTATTGAGGAAAAGATTATGTATTATTCAATTTATTTCTTTACAACAGATTAATGGCATTTCATTCAGAGGCTTGAAGGGTTTCTCTCAAAAATGAAATGTGGTTTTAGTCCTTATTTACTTTCCTTGGATCTAAAGATAATTCTGCTCCTGCTAGAAGCATAGGTTAGATTCAGTACCTCAAATAGTGCCTTCATGTTAAATACAGTTGGGTTACCATTTTACTGCACCAATATTTGCACTTATTTTTAAATCAAAATCACTTCTAGAACTTCAGATTTTTATTAAATTCAGCTCTATTTCTGTTGTGTCAGTCATAAATTAATACACCTCTCCCTCCCAGTCATAACTTTTATCAAGTAGTGTTTTCAGTTAGTAACTATTCAATGTGATATATGGAATTTCATTATAAACAACATACATGTCAAATTTTGAGTTAGGATTGGCTGTTACCTTCATCAGACATTTTCATAACTACTAGTTCCTCTCTAGCTTCCAGAACTAGAAAGGAATTTTCTTCTACTGATAATTTTTATCTCTTTATTTTTAAAATAGACATAGCAATAGTTTTATATCACTTTAGTATAAAATTTCATGTCAGATAGGGATCTGAAGGTGTATGTGAATTTGCTCCAGAAATTGGGCATATGTTTAAAGATCATTATATGTAAGGAAACAGTATGCCCTAAACTACATACATATCACTGGCATTTAGTTTTAGCTGTATATTCTGTAATTATAAAGGTAGTTCTGAAGGCTGATATAGTAAATGGGAGATCCTTTATTCTGAATTCTTAGTAGTAATTAAAAAAAAAAAAGGTATTATTCCTCTTGGAAAGAATTTATATGGGCCACTGTCAATAATTCCAGTTTTTTACCCCATATGCTGTAAATTTTACTTACTATGGGATAGAAAGAGTGTGTATAGAATTTAAAAGAAAAACCCACACCAAAATCAAAGTAGGGGAGAGTCAGCCTTCCCTAGCTAAGACTAGACATATTCTATTAGGGTCAGTTAATATAATTATTTGCTGATTTCTTCAAGAAAAGATAATAATCAGTCCTTTCAGCTTGTCACCTAGAATCTTGTGTTCTTGGTTAAAGTGCTGTGTTCTAGTAAGTTCTGGATGAAAGAAAACAACAACACTTTTATGGGCAAACTTTGGCTAAAAAGGTTAGGCAAAGTTGTACCAAAGGAATAAAGGGCAAGTTTAGTGCTTCTTTGATTTACTTTTGTAGTCTACCTGATACCTCCATGCTGATATATGGAGGTATGTACCTGATGTACTCCATAGCTTTGCACTGTTTTCTCCCATAATAACTATTTTTACCTTGATTTCTAAGATTTGACTAAAGAATAAATGAAGTCCATATCAGTTTCAACTTTTATGAGAAGGCAACTGAAAAAAAACCCTTAGCTTTGATTAGAAATAATCTATGAATGTTGGCCATTTGGTTATATAAGGCATGGTAACTCTATTTGTGAAAAATGGGATTGTCCTGTTAATACCAGCTAGCCAGGAGGTGTGTAGGTCATAGCTAAGACCTGTGGATTACTGCAGGATTTAGTGTCATGATGTTGATCCACGGAGTACAGATTATTCTTGAGCCTACAGTTGGTTCCAACTAGCTCTGCTATAAGCTGCAAGTGGGGTAATGTGTGCTGGCAGAAACATTTGGTCTTCTGGGGCTCTTAGCTGCCATACTGTGCTGCTTTGAGTTTCCCTTCAGGGCACCATATTGCACAGAACAAGTGAACAGAATGATCATTACCAGTTGTCACCTACTATATGTCCAGTGAGTGCCTAAGGATTGTACTCGTCTTCTTTACTTACAACTTGACTGAAGCAATTATCAGCTTCTCAAAGATGTCTGCACAATTTCTTGAAAACAGTAAAAATGAAACTCAAATGAAGATAGTCAAGTTTAAGCCCTTAAAAAAAACATAGGGGTTTTTCCTTAATCCAAGCCCTTATTTCCTTTGAAGATAGCTATAAAACTGAGTCCCTAATCTTCTTCCTTAACAACAAAGTATCACTCATATTTCTTCTATCAGTTGTAACTGCTTTGGCATTATTATTGCATGTTTTCTGTGTTTTACGATTTAGGGTTCTTCATATCTAATTTACACTACAAAAGTCTTGTAGAGTATGTCCATTTTGTTAAAGAACTTAGATGAGTGTGAAGAGCTGCTTAACTTATTTTTAATTAGGCTGTTACCTTCAGTGGGGATTCTACACGCTTGAATATGCATAGTATTTGACAGCAGCCCTGAGGAGAAACATATGAAAGCAGCCCTGAGAAGAATGACTTGGGGGTATTGATAGGTGAGGAGCTTGATATTACCTGATAATGTGCATTGGCAGCCCAGAAAGCCAACTGTGTCCTGGGCTGCATCAAAAACAATGTGGCCAGCAGGTCAAGGAAGGTGATTCTGCCCCTCTACTCTGCTCTTGTGAGACTCTACCTGGAGGGCTGTGTCCTGCTCTCAGGCCCCTAACAAAATACCTATTGAAGTGAGTCCAGAGGAGGGCCAAAAGGATGAATGAGATCCCTTCCAGCCCAAATATTTCTATGATTATATGACAATACAATTACTGTTTGTATTGGTGAAACTGTAAGGATCTCTTTTGTTCGACTTGCGTAGTACTATCTTGGATTATGAAGCAGATCTTCTCCTTTGCACAGGTCTGTAACTACCTGAAACTAACTTCTACATGTAGGGTATATCCACCCAGAGGCCTTAGGAAGATTTTGAGATAAATGGGAAGATAAACTTTTGCCATATACTTGTCAAATGAATATAAGGCCAGGAAAATACAATGGAGAGCTGCTTACAAGGGCTGAAGAATAATTTTGCCTCTAAGTAAGAATTTTCTTAAACTGGATTTACTGACTTCTTTTGCTATTATTATTTTATGCTGTTGCAGCGTTTATAGTTCACTAAAAGAGCAGAGTTCTGACAGAGTAGGAACTGTACTGTGAAAGTTTAAATGGAAGGAAAAAGTATCCCAAGCCCATGGTTGCAGACTTCTGCCTTTAGATAATAATAACTGTGCTATTTGCCATGAAAACCTTTTGCATAGATTTAAGAAGAAAAATATGACCTCATATTCTTTGTGTGGAGATATTTCTTCATCTGTCTTGTTTTGCTCTCTTCTCTGAAGTTGTCTCCTTTTTAGTGAATAATAATTTGTTTTTATCTTCCACATGCACTTTGTTTCTAATTTAAAAAAAAAAAAATCAGATGTTTCTAGATTGATAATAATGACATAATAATTCAGCTATTATGGTTAAGGTTAGAGTCATCTCACCAGCCTAAGTTATTTATTTTCATTACACCACAGACCTGCATTTTAGAAGGCTGAATATTCTCAAAGAATATTTGTAGACCTCTGAGATCATTGTATTCTCTTGATCTAATATTGGGTCAGCATGCTATACAAAAATGGTGGTTTTTAAAGCCCTCAGAACTCTATAGGCAGTATATGTATATTCACACAGGCATGTATGGGCATGTATGTTCTTTAATATTTATTTATTAAAACCAAAAAACTCATTTTTTTATGAGAGAGGAAAAAAGCCTACATGTGTGGAAGGAAATAGAATGGCAGCAACGTAGATTGATTTGGATTGAATGGGACCTTAAAGATCACCTAGTTCAACATTCACTGCCGCGAGCAGTGACACCTTCCACTAGACCAGATTGCTGAAAGCCCCATCCAACTTGGCCTTGAGCATTTCCAGGAATTGGACACCTAGAGCTTCTCTAGCAACCTGTGTCAGTACCTCACCCTGCTCATGGTGAAGAATTTCCTCCTAATATCTAACCTAAACTTACCTTTTTTCAGTTTAAAGTCATCTCCCATCCTGTGCTGTTTCTACCTGCCCTTGTACAGACTCCAGGAAGGCGACACAAGTCTCCTTTAGCCCCTTTAGGTATTGAAGGCTACTCTGAGCTCTCCCTGGAGCCTTCTCCAGGCTGAACAACCCCCACTCTCTCAGCCTGTCTCCATAGCAGAGGTGCCTCAGCTCTCCAGTCAAACTTCGTGTGAAAGTGTATCTACCACTGGACTGGCTTTATAATCTCTAATTCCTGAATTCATTTTACACTGAAAGTATCAATCTGTGGGTTTGGGTTTTTTGTTTTGTTGTTTGGGTAGTTGCTTGATTGGTTTTGGTTTTTGCTTTTTATTTGTTTGGGGTTTTGTTTTGGTTTGGTTTTGGTTTTTTGTTTTGTTTTGTTTTTTTTAAGGTAGTCCTACTGTTTCAAAGAAGAAGATAAGGCAAGATTTCTGTTGGGAGTGTAAATGTCCTTTTCCAAAGTGTCTTTGTTGTTCAGTAAATGGAAGTGTGTGTCTTACTGATTTTGGAATGTTAAGTTTATGTTGTTTATTTATATCTCCAAAAGACATTGTTTTTTCTTTAACAGGGGGCATCACTAGAGCATTTATGAGAGATTTTAAGTAGAAAGAGTTATCTACTAGTATTATTATTTATCAATGCAGGGCACAGAGTATATGATATCAAAATAAATGTAATCCTCCTTTTGGTGTTTTTGCAGTTTTTTACTCCCTTTTCATCTTCATAACAATCCAATGAAAAAAATCAGATATATAGTAATATTACTTGTTAGATGATCTTTCTGAGTGGAAATCATATATGAATACATGCAGAATGTATTTATCATTTATTTTCAAGAAAAAAAGCAATTTATATCGGAGCGCTTATTAATTTGAAAGACAAACCTCACATTAAACGTTTGGAAAAGTAATACTTCTGGCACTGGGGGGAAACCACCAAACCTGACCAGTGAATGAAAACTGGAAACTTAGCAATATAGTACTTTTTCTTAGAGGGGAAGTACCAATTCTGTGTCCTTTCCAAGTTTGACCAGTTTCAAATAATTGTGGTCTTTTTGGTTTTTTGTTGTGGTTTTGTTTTAAACAGCAGTACAAGAACATGACAGAAATCCATCCTAAATTCTCAAGAGTTCTGGTAAACTTTTGGTAAAGCTTCATTCTCCCTCCACCTGCTAACCAGTTCAAGTATTCTTTTGCTGTAAAGAGTAACATTCAATAGTTGATTTTTTTTGTATAGAAACGTAGCGGAAATTGAATATTTTTAGCAGCCCGTATTTGCTCCACTGATTGTCCTTTCAGACATGCAGAACAACACATTCATTTACATATGCCTTTTTCTTCTGTACCCAAAATACTTAGAGGCATCTCGTAATAAATGTGCTGCACAAGAACAATAGAGTTTCAATTCATCTAGTTCTTTGGAATTTGCTCTTCTCACTTGCTCTCATTTGCACAGAAAAGATTACTCAGTAGTTAAGTCATTAGCTTTGGAGGTGGATTTTACTGCTCTCAGGTTTTAGATCTCCTTTCCAACTACGACAAATCTGTCAGATAAGGAGAACACAACTCCAGCTAACCAGGACATTTTGAGGGTGATTATATGTTCATCCTCAGACAATGTAGTAAATGCTCAAAGTAAGGCTATGAGGGAATTTTATTAGTATTCTGGGAAAAAAAGTACATTTACCATACAGCAGATCTTGTAGCCTTCAGTTGTTGAAAATATAAAGAATGAAACTTAAGTTATTTAGCATGAAGCATTCTCTTTTAAAGTGTCTGCTTTTTGTAGGACAGCATTTTTACTTTGACAACTTAGAATTCTTTGCATTAAACCATGAGATTCCCTTAAGAGCAACTGCAGTAGTAATAGCATGCAAGCATAAGTGTTTTAAATCAATTATATTGTTTAGTGAAAACTGTTTTAATGAAGTCTGTAAAGACAAGTTGTTTATTACTCATTTCTATCACTCTAGTGTTTCTAACCCAATTTATGAAGGAGGATGGTAGGTGTGAGTGATTAGGTAGACTTCAGTTTGAATCAGGGATGTCTTTTGGAAGGACTAAGTGTTCTATTTCTGTCTCATTGCTTATGAAGCATATTGCATTAAGTCTGGCAGAGTTCCCGATTAAGTATTCTTCATTTTACAGCACTACTGTCAAAACTCTGTTCTGTCCAAAGTAGCAGCTGAAGCATTCAGTATCTACGGTTCTCTGTTTTTCTCATAGGGTCAACGATTGCATCTTGCGAGTGAACGAGGTTGACGTGTCTGAAGTCTCACACAGCAAAGCCGTGGAGGCCTTAAAAGAGGCTGGCTCCATAGTACGATTGTATGTTCGTCGAAGAAGACCTATACTGGAGACCGTGGTAGAGATCAAGTTGTTCAAAGGACCGAAAGGTAGTTAAGAAAACGAAAAGACATCCATTTCAAACTTAGCGCTTAACCTCTCTTGTAGCTTAAATTGCACCTGACCTTATTGATTGGTTAACTGGTTGACCTCTCAAATACTGAAATGCAGTTAATTTTGGCTGGTAGAACTTGAATTCATGATTACGTGTCTCTTCCTGAAATATAAGGGAGTTCAAGGAGTTGTGGTTTGCTTCATTTGATATTTACTGTAGAGATGGCGTGTTACCTCCTGAAGAGATGCAGAGATACTATGCTTTACACTGGCAGCAGTTATACTTCCTTCAAAGTTCCACTACTGAGACATTTGACTTTCATTTAAGGTGCTGTTGAACAGAGTTTCTAAATTCTCCCTTTTTTCAGAAGGCTTTTTGATATGAAATGAAGAAAGTCATGTCTCTTAATGTATGCCATGCACATGAGATTATTCTCCCTGTTTTATCTATAGTGAATGATCTATACCTTTTTCCATGTTTTCCCTTACCTGTCATGCCATGTGAATATTACAGTATGATTCTAGGTAGCTTTTTTTTTTCATGCCAGTAACGGAGTATATTGAGATGTTTTGTTGAGATTGACCAGTCATAGTCAACAAAGATATGGCACTGCTTTCAGTATTGCACTGGGCCTCTTCTACATACACTACCGTTATTTGACACTGCAGTGTCATTATACTGTACTCTTGGAGAACAGAAAGATATATTTAAACATGCATCTGAGGGTAAATCCCCACAAGTTAGTGTTCTTGTGCTCAATTACAGTGCTAAATTGTTTTTCTAGTAGAAAAGCACATCTAATGGTGTTTTGTACATGTATGAACTCATAGTGGAAGTGTTTTGAAAGCTTTGGAATTAAATTCAGTGTGTGATATGATAGTCATTTTGAGTAACCTAAGGCTAAAGAAACTAAAATTAACATATCCTTTCTGGTTGTGATGAAACACTAAAAATTATTCACCATGACCAAATTTTTGCTACATCGTGGAAACAGACAAGAGAGGCAATCATTATGGATTTGCGTCATGTTTGTTTTCCTTGTATGCCTGAAACTATTTCTTTTTACACTTATTTTCATAAAACAGAACAGATACCAAAAAAGTGCCTTTTATGACAAACTAAAGAAGCTTTGCTGCTTACTGCTGCAAACATGATTTTGTAGCTATATTCTTATATAAAGTTTACTACAGATAAATGCTATAAATACTGAATTTTATTGTGAAGCTGATTTTTTTTTTTTAATTTTCACTTCAGTATTATAGAAATAAGTTAACTGCCAACTTGGAGGGGAAAAAACAAAGCAGCGTTTTTATCTTCATAATTCAGACTGTGAGGAAACATGACCTGTTATGTCTTTCTGTATTCCCCATATAAAAAACCAAATGAAGAAAATAAAAATTTTATAGATTGGATGAAAATTTTATCAATACTAATTTTAATATCTATAGCACTTTGCCCATGATTTTTTTCAAAATCTTCCATGAAAAATAAACTATCTGTTGAGAGGCATCAAACCCATAGGAGAAGCTGAGAATAAAAATCTGTGACTCTTGGCTGTAGTCACTCCTGTGATGCTTATCTACTCATATTACAGGTGATTTTTCTGTGAACTGCTCTTCACACCATTACTATACTGTGTAAGAAACACTTAGTATTTATGTAAACAGTGTTTCTTACTTCCCAGAGTGAAATTGAGATGTTTTGGTATCCAGAGCAGGACCTGAAAACTAGCATAGTGGTTTCCACAACATTTTCTCCTTCCTATTCAGAAAATGAATGAAGACAATGAGGTTTTTTTTCAGACAAGAAGATTGTTCCATACCAAACTTGGAGGAGAAAATATCTTTTCAATTCTTTTCCTGACTGTCTCTGTCAGTATATAACTCGGCGTTTACTGAGTTTGTTCCTCATTGTGTTGAGAATTTACCACATGAAAGCCAGTCTTGACTTCCGTTCTTGAATACCAGGCAAACTCAGACATCACTTGCTTGCCAGTCTATGTGTAGTAGATTATATCTTACAGCACTTGCAGTTGATAAAGAAAGAAATTTGCAAGGCTTTTTATATAAATATCCATTTAATTTCACCTGAGATATTTAGGATGAAGGCTTTTACAAGTTATGAGTCCATAAAGGTTAGGTTTGTTTTAAATGGGTGTTAATTTTTCTAGCTAGCAGCCACTATATGAAAGATACAGGTTAATTTGTCAAATGTATTTTGAACACAATATGTTAAATATGCATTGTGTGGCAATGGCTTTGGGCATATGACAGGGGGATGGTCATGGTAGTATGCTGCCAGGGCATCCCTTCTGAATGCAGGTCCCTGTGCAGTTGTTCCTGTTGCTTTACAAAAATGTTGTCCTAGCATTTGTTTGTCCTAGCATATGTGCTAAACCCTTTAACTTTATTTTTTTGTGGAAAAGAGGTAAGCAAAGACACAAATAAGTTGTGTAATAGAAAAATCAAGGATTCAAACAGAACTGCAGCTGTGTAGGCGTTTAAAGCTGATCATCCATCAGTTTGCCACACCTGGTTGATATCACTGGCTGATGTCTATAGCCTGTGTCTTGAAGGTAGTTGCTAACTGTCATCACTGCAGGAACTTCCTCACTTTCATGTGCTTGGGAGGTTGTCTTTTGTATGTCTCGTATGTTTCTTCAGTCAGGCATACAATTCACTGTATGGTTTTGCGAAGCATTTAGTAGCAAACAGTAGATGTTTTATTTCAGTCTTTCCCAGGGCACTGCAGGTTTTAGCAGCCAGTGTCTTTGCAGTGGTTGATGGCTGTGATAGAGGAAGATATGCAGCAGAGCTTTCTTATTGAAAATCATCAGGATTTAGGCACACTCAAAATCCTGTCCTTAAGTAATATGCTCTTCTTGCTCTGTTATTGAAACCTAACAAGACTTACATTGATGATAATGGATTGTGCACGCTGTGGTATTTGTTCCTGGGGAACAACATTCAGGCATTCAAAACAAAGCCATTTAATGGTGCTGTTTGGCTTTGTAATATAACCTGTGCATTAGTTTCCTGTAAGACCCTGGAAAGAACTGTGCATGGGCAGTGAATTATGAACTTCAGTCACTATTCAGAGATAACAGTGCTCAATCCTATTTGATTGCATTTGACTGGAGGATTTTAAATCATAGCTCCACTGACCTCAAGACTTCCATGCTGTCCTATCACATGCAAAATCTACTTGTACTAAACCCAAAAGCATTGAGTAGTATGCTTGATGCACATTATAGTTAGTTATAGAAATTAAACTTGATTTTTTTTTAATTTAATTTTTTAAATGATCAGCAGAAAAACAGATTTTTTACCACTGTATAAAACCTCTGGCAGTCAGAAATGTAGATAAACACAGAGGTTGTATAATATTTTTCCTACCAATACCTAACTGATATTTTAAGCTCTGATATAATGTACCAGAAGAAAAAAAAGACAGAATGTAAGAATTCTAGTAACTACAGCAGTGTTGGATCACATAATGAATTTCTGACCTCAATTCTACGGGAAATATGGTATCTTAAAAGACAAGATAACTGCAGGAATTAAGTTCAGGGTACGTGAAGCAGAACAGGCGAGTGCCAGGAAACTTGAGAGGAGAAATAGCAAACTTAAAATACCCCAAAAAGGAACAATCAAAAGGACAGCTGATTCTGTCATCTGGATATTCTAGTGGCTTGAGTATAAAGTCATAGAGAAGTAGGATTACTTTCCCACACCCTTCAGGATAATTCAGTAGTAACTACCATTACAATGTTTGAACTGTGTCGGAATTTTGCTGTGATGACTGCAGCTCCCCTTTCTTTCACTGCATTTTAGATGGAAAGGCTCTGGATGGAGTAGCAGCTATGTCACCTTTTTTGTTGTCTGTAAGCATGCTTTTTGTTCATTCCAAATAAATTCAGCCAGTAATACATTCTCATCAGGTTCACCCCACCCAGCTTAGGGGAGTGGAAAAAAAATGTTTGGGGGCACTTATTTCTCTTCTCTTTCTGCTCTCAGAATTAGGGCCATATAAAAACTTTTCTTTTAATCCATTTGGAGTGTTATTATATTTTGGAGCTCTAAATTGGGTATTAATCTGTATCTTAAACACAGTTCAGCCCAGTTCTGTATCTCCCTCTGGATGGCTACTCTCCTTATCTTAATTTTCTTTTTAATCAGCAAAGACTAAGCTCCTAAACAAGACATCTCAATAAACTACTCAAAAATAAAATGGGATTAATATAAAGGGTGTAATGTTCATTTATTTTGAGAGTTATATATACCCATCTAAATGTTAGATGAAGTCACTGAGCATAACTAGTTCCAGAGTTTCCATTTTATTGTTTTCAGTGCTGGACTGAAGTGGCTCTGCTGCACATGGTAGATTTCCTTTTCATACAACTATTTTTTTATTCCTGATGACACTGAATAAAGTCACAGGGTGGTAATGAAGCTTTCTTACTACACTAAGAAAAGGATCTGTATGGTTTAAGTAGTGTATTTTTAACCCTCTAATTAGTTATATTATTATATTGAGAAGAGGCAGAGATTTTCACCATCTCTATAAGGTATGATTTTACTGTAGATTTATCTTGAATTGTTCCTGAAATCTCCTCTAGTCCGTTACTGTCTATAGTTTCCTAGAGACTCATATTTCTTTTTCATAGAATTGGAGATATTTTAGTTTGGATTGATGACTTTATTGAAAAAATCTTGTGTTCTGTTGCCTAGATAGTATCGCAGCTTGCAGTGACAACTGAAATAGTCAAAAAAGTAGAGTAGAATTATGTGTATTTCAAAATGGCTGCTAAAAAAAAGTGTTCAATTCAAAATACCAGAACAGAGAGTTGTTTTTATTAAAAAAATCTTGCAAGTGCTGCTTTCAGTAAGGAAAGGAGTAATCGTACCACTTTTATCTAGTCAAAGGTTACCTTTTTATCTCGGGTAGTAGCTACAGCACTTAAAATGAAAGGGACTTTTGCAAACAAAAAACTCCAATTATTTCTTTCCAAAATTCAGAGAATAGTGAGAGCTTTCAGATCTTGCTGTTTGATAACTGCTTGCAAGTGCTTGCTTCAGACTGATCATGATACATATTTTTTTATTGATATAGCTATCACTTCTACTACTTTAGTGGTCTATTTTCTCTAATTGAAGAGACACTAAATACAGCCTAGCAATCTGTAGTGTGTGGGAATAGGACTTTTTATGGCAAGTTGGGCAGATAATTTCTTAATTTATGATCACTTCTAACCTTCAAAACATTTTTTTTTATTTTGTGCAAAAATATGTTTTGCTTGGTCCAAAGTGTTTTAAACAAAATTGGGTTTTTTTCACAGTTTGAACAGTACCTAAAACCTTTTCTTATGGTCTTCTAAGAATTTCAGTCTTATGATCTTACCAGCTGTGAATTTACTTCTGTTTTTCAGTGTTCTGTGCTGTGAGCTTTTTTGTGAACCCTGATCTAACCCTAACCCAAAACAGAGAAAAATGGGGCAAGCTAAAAAAAAGAGCTGTATAAATATGAGGAAGCAGGCAAACTTTCTCAAACCTAAATTTAACAAACTATTTCAGTTGTCAACTCTAATTTAAAGTGCTTCACTTCATATTACTGTAACACTATCACTTACTGCAGGTATAAATAGAAAACCACCACAATTGAAAGTAAATTACCATTTTTTGTTAAATGTCTTTGCTTGAAGGGACTCACATTTCATCCAATTAGCAGAAAGTGCTCCATCAAGCACTAATACATAATTTTCCAATTTTAAGATAGTGACTCAAAGCCATCATTTATAAGTTAACATCACTAAAAAGCATGACTTCCCTGCAGGCTGGATTGTCTAATGTAGGAATATGTGAGTATCTAATAGTTTATCACATGAAAATTGTATTCTCTTGGAACTTATAAAATTAGAAGCCTCCATGATAGTGCTATTAAAGCCTTTGCTGTTTTTTCAACAATATTTTGACACATTTGTATTGCCAATGCCTGATGGGGAAGATTGGGTAGGTTATGTCTGCATCTTCATATTTTGCAGATTGTGGACATTGTTCTTTAATTTAAATTATGATATTTGCATAGAGCTGCAATTATCATATTCTGCTTTATGGTACAAATGAAATATTAAATGTATTATCTGCCTCTGTCACTATAGACTTGCCATCTCATCTTTATAAATTACTATATATAAAGAATTTCTTAAAAAAACAGTCATTCTGTTCCATTTTTGAAGTAGTGCTTGTATAAAATTTCACAAAATAGTAGTTATTGTTATTAGAGTGTCTACTCTGGTGTATCAAGCTTTGGCTACAGTCTTTTTGTTTTTAGTGGAGAAAGAATGTAAATCTGTCATGGTTTTTGTTAGAGTTGCAACTAATGGCAGGAGGTGGTGGAATCGAATTGTTGTCACATCAGATCAAATTCAACCATCCTTGGAGATTAATAGTCAATAATTAAAGTAACTATTTTCCAGATCAACAAGGATTTTTCAACCATTTTAAATTTAATTCAAAAGCATTCCTTCTGGCTAGTTGGCTCACCTAAAACTGGAGCTGTCCTGTGAACTGCAGGATATTATTTCTTTAAGTCTTATATTTTCATAACTATGATTTTCCTCAGTATTTAACTGCCATTTTCCATTAGCAGTAAAGAAATAAATAACATGACTTGGAAGATTGTGCAGCAATTTTATATACATGGGGGTTTTTTTTGTTTTTCCCTTGAAACCATTTAGCTCTTAAGAATCCCATGTTCATATGCAAAGTGAACATCTAATCTCATAGTAGATTTTAAGCATCATTTTCCAGAAATCATTCACAAAGTGTGAGGTTTCCACTGAAATGAACAATGCTTTCTGCGGCTCCATCATGCTAACTATTTCTGAAGTGGTGCAGTAGCAATTTCAAAGTGCAGTGCTGTATTTTAATAGCCAATTGAGATGGCTATAAAAATCCAGCACTGTGCATTAAGATCATTACTAAATTGCTTCAGCAATACTTACTGATGAGGCAGCTTCTGCAGAACACACTTCATCTTAATGAACTGTGGCTGCAGTAGAGCAACGGCAGCAGCACAGGGAAAGGTGATGTGCGGGTAGGCTTGGATACCAACAAGCTGGAGGTTTTGTTTCAAGAAAAATAAGCTTTGCCTGGTTGCTTTTTGTTTTCAGTGGAGAAAGAAATCTGTCATCTTGTTTGTTACAACTGCAGTTAAATAGCAGAAGAGGGTGCTATGAAATTCTTCTCATGTCAGACCAAATTCAACCACTTTTAGAGCTAAGTAGATCACTGACATTTCAACTGAAAAAAATCCTCTGTGCTTGTCCTTTCTGAATTAGGTAGGAATTTTCTATTATTATCCAGTTGCCTAGATAGTCTCATCAGCTCCAAATAGAAACAAGAAGTATGGTGTACCATTGTGACCTTAATTTTTAGCGTCCTGTCATAAAGTGTTAATCCTTTTGCTGTGGTCAAAGTTACTTCTGTGACTTTTGCCAAGAATCAAGAGCTGTTAGCATGGCTTACTAGATTCCCCGCTCCACACACATACTTTTCTTGTCACTTTAGTGGATTTAACTCTGTAACTTTTCTCTGGAAATATGAGGGGAGAGAGATGTTTATTTTTCTTTGTTCACTTCCTCTACTCATACAGAGAGAAAGGGCTTTTAATTTTTGTGCTTAGCTGTTGGATAAGTAGTGGATGCATCTCCAGCTTTGGCTCATATGGCATCCTTCTGGGTGACAGTAAAGCAGACCATTTTAAAATTCTGTATTTGATTTATCCAGTCCTTGTGGAAATGCTTCAAAGGAACTTGCTTGCTAAATGGATTTCCCAGTTAAACAATGATCTCCAGCACACTGCTGAAAAGTTTCTTGGAACGTCTTTTGTCTTGTGCTTGTATGAAAAACTGTGATGTGTGTGCTTTGGGATTCTATTTGACACTGCTTCCTTTTTCTCTATGTAATTTTTAAAAATCCCAAGGACTTGTCTCCACCACTAAGTGCTGCTTTTTGGGTTTTTTTGGTCACTTTTTTTCCTAACACTATGACAAGTGTTAGGAAAATTCCAAATAGATCTTGGCCAACTTCTTTTTCAGTTCTAAAGTTTTGTCCTGACTAAATGCAATACAGTAAGTCTCATAATTTTATCATTATAGCATGCCTTTTTACTCTTTTATTTCTTCAGATTGTAAATTTCTGGGTCAGAGAATAGTTTCATCCTTTCCCTTCCCATTCTGGATTGCTGTGTAAGAGTTAAATGGGGAGTTAGAGATGATTTCTTTCAGCCATAGCTGTTTTCATCAGGTCAACATAAGAGAGGGAGGAGATGCAGCAGACAGTGTAGCAGTGTTAATTGTCTCATCAGTATTTCCAGATACACAATAAATCAAAATATGAGAAAGGACAATGGCATCATTTGCTAAACGACTGTGCTGAGTGTGGAAAGAAGTCTTTCTGTAGACAGGAGGCAAATATTTTTCTGTTTTTCTAGTGGAGCAGTGAGAATTTCCTAGGGAGTGGCAGTTGTCCTGGCTTTTTTTTCCACTACCTATCTGCTCCTTGTTTTAAATTCCTTAGGTAAATGTTAAAGAATTATTATGCCTGAACTTTCATCGCTTTAGTAAATAAACAGTTATATGACAGCTATTGCTGGAGCCTATTGTGACATCCTGATGCAACAGAAGATATATTAAGCCTTTTAGTCTCCTGTGTGAAATACATTCATTGACACAACATCTGTCATTTGCACCTGAGTAGTCTGAAAGTCCCTATGTTTCCTTCTTTGGTGAGCTTCATCCTTTTTTGAATATAAAGCCAAATGTGCAAATTAGTCAAGTGAAACTATAGAACAGTGGTTCATCCTTTATTATTCAGTTAATTATCTATGTAGCAAGTTCTGTCTTCATGATGTCCAGATCTTTCTCAAGAAATCTGTTGTCTAGAAAACAACACACATGAGGAAAATATGGCACTGCCATGAAAAGCACCTTTAAAACAATAAATTGTATTTATTTCAATTTTTATACCTTGGGGAGCTAGAGCTCTTAATTTTTCTTTTTTTCTGGCCTTTTTTTTTCTTATAATCCTAAGCACAGGCAGACAGAGTCAGTATTTTAAATCTTCTGAGAAAGGCCTTACAGATTCTAATCATAGTGAAGAGACAAAGCTGCGTGAAGCTTTAAAGATTCAAGTGATATGGTAAATTAAATAGCACTCTGCAGCCTACCTTAAAAAAATATTCTAGATTTTCAATATCATTCTTTTGTTTCCATTAGTTGGAGGGAAAAAAAAAAGGAAGGAGTTACATTAAAGGATCTTGGAACATCTGAAGGGAATAGCTGGCTTAGTCAGTAGCCAGACACCAAAGTCATTAATTGCAAGTAGTCGTTCATCTGACTATTTCCAGTAATATATCCTAGTCCTTTCTGTGGGTCGGCATCCTCATTTTGCTTTCAGTATTCCAAATTCTAGATTATTCTCTAGTTATCCGTAAGGAAACAAAAGAAATACTACACTTGTCAAAAAGAAATTTCCCTGTAGTGTCTTAGGTTTAACTTGCTATTTGTTATTTTAGAACTTTGATCCAAGAGCTTAGAAAAACTGCTTTTCTTTCATCAGTGGGGGGGGTGGGGGTGGTGTTTGTTTTTTTTCTTTAAACATTCCTAGAAATGACAGCTACTTTTAGAGTTTAGGTGGAAGATCTTTTGCTGTTTGACATGAAACACAGTCAGTGCAGATGACCATACTTTCCAGTTGTGCTGTCATAAGATATGAGTCTAAGAAGTCCAAGCTCTGGGACTCCAATGCACAAACCTTCTGGTACTGCATGTGTCGCATCAGTGATGTGTACGAAGGGCAACTGATTTTTGATATGTGGCAGAGCTTTCTGTATTGCAGAACAACTGAGATCAAGCTTCTTCCAGAAGAAAAACACAGTCTTGCTGTGCCAAAGACTTGTGCTCCCTGACACATAGGCAGCTGCTCTTCAACTCTTCGTCTCTTGACTGAGCAGTAAAACCATTGATTTATGAGAGCATCACTACTTCTTCTTTGCTTGCAGAGACTCATTTAAGATTTTTTCATTCAGAGATTGTGCCACTTGGGCCAATGACAAGTTGATATATTTTTCTCAGCATGAAACGTTTGGTGTGCTTGGTAGATGAAAAGAATTAATGTGACCTTCTCCAGGGTAGATTTTGGCCATTGTTTTATGCAAAAGGCAAGGGATAGCTTAATGCTTATATCTTTAGTGGCTAATAACACTAGATAGAATATCCAAAATATTCCAAGAGCACAAAGCTCTGTGTTTATTACCTCAGATGCTGGCTTCTGAATTTTGAGTCATAATTGATATGAACAAACAAAAACCTGCTCTTGGATTCCTTAGAAAAAAAAATTTGTGCTATCATTACTGATTAGAAACAGTTTCAAAGCAAGATCTTAGAGCTGCATGAGATGTAAAAAAGGGTATAATGACACAAAAAAA
>JAWWES010000001.1:32678586-32741158 GCA_035583135.1 Lophotriccus pileatus
ACGAGTAAAATTGCAACAGTGTGATTTAATATGATTTTCAGTGAACTTGAATCCTCATTAGTGTTTTAAAAGTCAAATTATTGTGAATAATTAGGCAAATTCCCTAATCTTTTCAAATCAAATTTTAAAGTATTCTTGAGAATTCCTATTGTGCAATTAGGCCACTGCTTACTGTCTGTTCTTTCTGGAAAATTTATTCCTAATTAATTTGAATTAATGTAAAAATATAGAATCAACACAATTTCTAATGAGGCTCTAAGTGTATTTTTCTACCTTGCTGTTTCCTTTTTTTTCTGCTGTATCTGAAGAGAATCTGTCTTTAGGGATAAATATATGCAGTGAAAAAATCGTAAGAGGAAAAATATTTAACTGTAAAACAATAGAAAAGAAGGAATTGTTTTCATTTTCTTGTTAGAGAATTTTTTAGAAACTCCTAAAAATAGCAGTGTAATTTTACAAGATGTGTTTTCAAGGCTTTAATAAAGATTATGGAAAGATTAGCTTTACTATTATGATAATGTACACTGATGCTTTATCTCCTGTACCTACAGCGTGATTGTTTTTAAACATGCACTCATTGCCTTGCAGCTGTATTAACATTTGCGTCATAATCTCACTTTCTCATCATTTCCTTTCTGGCTGGAACTGTAAACAATTTTTTTTAAACCAAGGGGTGTAACCCTGTGCCCTGAAAACAGGTTACTTTCTTTCATGTTGTAACCCAATACATTTGGCTGCAATGTTTGATTTTGATGACCAAAAGAATGCTACAGTAGTTGGAAAGAGTTTAAATTGTTTATATGTGCTCCTGAGGCTAGAGCAAGAAAATCCCTGAAATATCCAGAAAACGTTTTTTCATATTCTGGACTCTTTTATGCTTCTGACTTTTGTGGGTCTCAGGCGATGCTGATGAACCCTTTTGTCCAAAGAAGATGGAATGTTTTGCACTTCCTTGTCCCCAGCAGAAGGGAAAGCTCAGATAATGCAATGCTGGACAGGGAACTTTCCAGGATATTTGAGCACAAAGGCACTTTGGAACAGGTATAAGGAGCTGTAGTTGGCAGTGTGGCAGTCAAATTCTAAAATTACATATACTGAAAACCTGCTTAGATATTCAAACAGCCATCGCTACATCAACAGATGGCAGCTACCACCACAGTCTCTCCTCTGAATTTTATCTGGCTGCCATTTTTTCAAGCCTTCAGCCCATCAGAGAGCTCTTTAGGATAGTATGAATGTACATATGCACAAGTGTCTTGAAGACATTTTAATCTCTGTGAGATCAGCATCTTTGTTCTCATCAGGCAACCATCAAAGACACGTCTCTGCAGACTCTTGCACTGGGATTTTCAGCAAGTTTTTGTTACTATAATGTTTTAAATTTCAATTACTTTTTCTTTTTTTAATAAATCAAGAATAGTTAAAATTAAAACTAACTATACTACTGAAATTTATTTTAAAAATTTCAGTTTTCAAAGATAAAAAATTTATGCAAATACAGGTAAATAAATCATGAAAAATTTTACTGTTTACTTTCTATTAAAACCTTTACCAAAATCTGACTCCATGCAGAACAACTCTAAGTTCTCTCTCCCTAAAGTTATGGAGGGCTCGAATCCTCCAGAGAGACATGCCAGTGTTGCTGTGCAGTCAGTGCTCATTTGCAAGGAATCACAGCTGCCAAACAGCATCCAGTCTTAGCATCTCTCATGAGCATGCTGGCCATACTTGGTGGAAGTATGGTGTGTGACGTTCAGTTTGATCCTCAGTAGAGGTTGTACCGTAATCTGGCATCTCTGTTGGTTCAGTACTATGGAAAGGTGATGCACAGGTAGCCAGAATGTAGGGATTAATGAAAATAATAACTATAAAAATGGCTGTGGGCAAGAACAAAGGAACATGCAAAGGAACTATGCAAAAACAGTTGGATGTATACATGAATATACAGTTGGAGATATATATAATGATGCGTAAGAGGAACAATAGTTTCCTTCTTGTGTAAGGTGGTTTCATAGAATATTCTTCTTACCCAGTGGCACTGTACATCATTTTTATTCTATTTGACATCAGCTGGGAAATAACTGAAAACACTGGATATTTCTGAAAAAAAAAAAAAAAAAGTCAAAATAATAAGGAAGATGCTTGAAGTTTTTCACCCAAGGCTGTTAGAAAGAAACACCAGATAACAATATGCTCTGTTAGATGTGTGGGGACTTGTGCCTTTTTCCTGGTCGAGACTATTTTTAAATTGTTGGTTACTAAAAGAGCCCTCTGAAGGTATCTGGGAGCAGGGTCTGAAACAGGAATTAACAATGGCAATGAAAGTAGGCAGCTTTTAAATATGTTATGAATATTAGTAAAAGTTTTATGAATCATACTGTGCTTTAAACTGACTTTTTCATCCACAGAACAAAATGTAGTCAAATTTTGTTCATCTAAGTCCTTCTGGTATAAGCTGTCACATGAGTCAGGAATAGGAATTCTTTTAAGAACTCACTCAAATAAATTGGTACTTTAATCTATCCCAAAAACATGAAGGAGATGAGATAGATAAAGTGACATCCTATATTTGGGATTAATAGTTTCTCAGGAATTGATTACAGCAAAAAAAAGACAGAAAGAGAGAGCTCTGTAGAGGATGATCAGTCCCTCCTTGTAACATTGTATAATTATTGTGAAACATATTTTAATATTTGTTTTGTAATGTATTTAATTTTTGTAAGTACCAAATAAAAGAGGAATCTGCTGTCAATAATGAAAACTAATCATAAGTCGCAGCTATAATAAGCATATTAAATGTCCACAATTGTGGGATGCTACTTATCTATAGTCCTATATATCTCTTCCAGGAAACCTAAATTGGCAGCTAGAGGCTTGAACAAAGGACAAGGGAAGATATTCCCTGCTGCTCCTCTGTTTATAATTTATATTTTTATAGTTTGTTTACTCATATAACACTGAATATAACTGTGGTACCTGTCAAAACAGATCAATCGTTCTATCCGTCAAAGCATTTTATATTACCCATATTCCTTTCATCCCTGCAACTGGAATTTGATTAGTTAGAGACCTAGACTGGGCTTCAGTGTTCTGGGTTTGACAATTTCATTGGTAGATTCATCAGTATGATACTTCTCTGCCTTTTGGAGGAAAAAAAGAGACTATATAGATATCGGTTCTGTACATTTAAGTAATTTAAACAATAAGTAATTTAAACAATTTAAACAATAAGACAACACCAAGCTTTGTTTTGTTGTAGAAGTGTTGTAGAAGTGGCTGACCCTTGGAGGAGCTGCCTGAGTTTGGGTTCCTCATTGCCTTGTCTGGTTGCTTGCAGGAGCATGGTCGATGTGTTATGTCCCACACAGCAGCCAGGCTGGCAGTGTCAGGGAAGGTCCTCAGTGGGGAGGATCCTTTTTTGAAGGATGTTACATTGATCCTTTCTGATGGTATTTTCTGTTTTGCTGCCTGAAACAGGTTCTTAAAATCTGAATTCATAGTGTTGTGGACCACAGTTCATTTCATACCTGTAGGAAATGATTGTGGCAAAAAGCAATGAGAGTCTGTACAGGAAGAAGGAATAATATACATTCATGAAATCTCCAAAGAAGTTAACCAATTATGATCTTTTTTTCATTCACTCTTCCTTTTATCCCCATCTTCGGCCCCAGGATGCATGTGCTGAGGTGATCTGGCTCACCTGTGTGTGACACAAAGGACATGGGACATTGAACCCTTTCCACATCTCTTCTCATTTTCTTGATTGGCAACCATGGACTGACTGATTTTGGAGAGATGATTTATAATCTCTAGGAGTCTAGTGTTGTTATGGGGTGGTCCTTTATACTGCATTGTCCTTTCCTTAGTGTAAGTCTTAGACTAAGTTTGCTGTTCATTGCCTTTTTTTTTTATTTATTAAACACACCTCTTTGTCAATATTATCTGCTTTCCTGTTGGGCTTACAGGCCAGATAATGGCATATGTCGCATGCTACAGTCTTGCTACCAACGTTCCACTGTTATGGTACAAGGTCTTCTGCTGACAAGTCACCTATGTTGCAGTCTTCCAGAGTCCAGACATTCTGTCCAGGCATGACAGAAATTACTCATTTTAAGTTTTATTGCTAGGAATGTGTTAATACACATAATTTCTCTAACCTCTCTTCTTTCTTCTAGTGCTTACATTCAATTTCCATTCATATTTTGTTTGTTTCTGTGATAATATTTCTATTACAAGTCCTATTCATGTTTTGGCTTCAACAAGTTACTCTGTGCTCACAGGTCAGTTATGAGGTAAGGCATACTGTGGTATAGCTAGGAGTTATGCATTTTATGTCTTTGAAGCACACTGGTTTGGTTAAGAACCTGCAAATCACACCCTTCCCAATTATATTTTAAGGTCATGACTTAAAAGCTGCTTTCTTTGACTTCCCCATTATTGGGAACTCTGAAACTCATGTTGGATTTGTATTCTAAAATCCTTAGTTTGCTGATTTAAAGTAAACTTGGCTCTCTGAGTAGGATAGGAGCAAAATACAATGTCCATTTTGGGCTATGAGTGAGTTTCTTTAACTTCACTTCTCATTAGAAAGCTGATATTATCTAGCTGCACTTGGTTTTCTTTAAGCTCCCTCAGCTTACTGCAAAGTGGTATGTCCACAGCATAATTCATCCCCTGTGTCTTAAACAGTGATTTTATTATTATCACAGAGAGGTAATTTTGCTGGACTAATTATAGGGGAAGGCTCCAACCTATGTTTTATCAGAAAAGTGGTTAGAACATATTTTTTAACTATGTATTTAAAATATGTATGGTGCAGAAAATAATGTAAAATGGATGTAAATAGTCCTATGTTATTATTCACAAGATCAGTGTTTGTTTTGGAACCCAAAAGAAGATGAGTTTTACAAACACATATCCAGTGGAAATGGGAGGAAATAAAGTTTGACTCGTCTTCCCTGGTTTACACATTGAGTCAATATTTTATATGGTCACTTCTTCAGTGATTTTGAACAAAACTGAATTTGACTGGTTGTACCACTAGTATTAAATCCAGTCACCTTTCTTTTTTCCTCTTGGAGTAATCTTTTCTTTGTAGAACCACAGAATTATAGAATGTTTTGCATTAGGAGGGATCTTATATGTCACCTAGTTCAACAGTCGTTTACTAGACCAGGTCCTTGAACACTTCCAGGGTTGGGGCATCCACAACTTCACTGGGAAACATGTCCTAGTGCCTCACCACCATCATCATAAAACATTTCTTCCTCAGCTCCAATATAATTTTATCCTCCATCTAATTCCTGTTGAGCGGAAATGGAGTGTTCTGTCCAAGCTAAGCTATTGCTGTGAAACGGATTGCACATCAGCAAAAGCAGAAGTGATCAACTCCTGGTCTTCCAAGTTCTGAGAGAAATGTTTTCCCAGCCACAGGAGTCAATAAGAAAAAGATTCTGCAATTAAATAGCCTGTTTTATTTGTTGTTTTTTTTAATTCAGTGGAACAACGAAAAAGGCCATTTAGAAAACATACTTTGCTCTATTGTTTCCAATTGTTTGAATGATTCTCTGTTTTTAAAACAGAGTAAGAATCTGATACAAGACCAGCCTGTTGTAGCTAGTGATGAGGGATGCATACCGGAGTTGTGCCAACCTTTCCAAAGTCTTAAAACAAGACAGAAACCTTCAGTCTAGATGGAGGTGAGACTTAACTCAGGTTGTGAACTTTCATAGCACTGATTTTCCCACCCACCTCTTCCCACATCCAGCCCCCCAACCTTTCAGAAACTGAGAATGTGATTCATCTCATCTTTTTCAGATGTCTAGTTGAGATGAGATGAATCATACTTTAAAAGTTCTTAATGAATTTTCATTTATTGTGCAGGTAGCATAAATGATTAGCATAGTTGTCTGATGTCATTTTGGCCATATGAATCCTACCCAAAAGTTTTACTGTATTATACTTTCCTTGTGCGCTAGCAATTAACAAAAGTCGTTTAAGTAAAATTAAATGGGCCATTGTTCTATTCCCCATTCTTCCCAAGAAGAAATCTTTTAAAGAAGGCAACTATGACTAAGCAACAGCACTAGATCATTATTGATAGGAAAGACATGGAAAATCTTTCTGTTCCTCAGTTTTCTTTCCTACCCACTCTCCCTTTGTTCCTCGCAGGGTTACCCCCATGTTGCTCTGCTCTTTTAAACCTTTTTATACTCAGTGCTCATTTTTTGGTATCCCAAAGTCAGACTTTGCTTACAAATAGCTTGTAGCCCCACGCAGTGTAGCACATCTAAATTTTATGTAGGCTGAAGAAGAAAAAGCCACTCCTTTCATTACTGTGAGCTTCACTTTTGTAATGTGAGGACCCTGTGTTTCTGCTCTTTTGCTCTGCGATTTCATGCATCTGTTGTGATAAAACCATGCAAACAAACAGCAAGCCAGGCACTCCACTCAGCACTGCAGAAAATGGAAGTGATCATCTTGGCTAGTACTTGCTTATACTGCAGCAGGACCAGGCTGCATGAGAACCCACTGTGTGCCAAACACAGAGTATCTGTGTGGCCAGAAAGACCTTGCCCCTTTACAAGAGTACAGTGCTAATAAAGGGGTGAGAGGAGGATCGAAGCATATTACGACCTAATCTTCTCAAGGTCATGCCCTAGGTGAGCAGTGGAGCTGAAGAAAGCCTTCTTGCTGCAGTTTAACCCACTCAATTGCTCCCATCATCATTCTAGAATACTCTCAGATCTTTACTTTAGAGATAGAAACTTATACAGATGGTGTTTGGGTGAGGATTATTATAATGATGTCACCAAGAAAGATTATTCATTTTTCCTTGTCCACAACTAATGTTTTAAAGAAAATTTCCATTCTTGATGTTTTGTTAGAATATTTTTTTGCTTCTTGTTTGTAGTCCCAGGGTATGGAGCAATTCTTCTATGCTGAAAAAATCATAATCTTTTTATCCTTGTAGTTGTCCTGATAGATGCACATAAAGAGCAACAGTGATCACCAGCTTTAGCTGGAAATTAAATAAAGCTTTATTTTAATTATCCATATTTCTAAATTAACTTCATGTGTATTGTTAATAGTCATCTTAATTAAACAAGTAGTGCTTCAATTTGAGATATAAATGCAGAGGTTTCTTTTTGTAGTCTACTGGTTTGGCACTATCCATTAAGTAGTCCATTACATTATCTGACCTCACATCTTTTTGAAGCTAAAATGATGAGCAAATGAATGTTAGGAAAAAAAAATATTTAATTGACTAAAAAAACCCCTTCTCTCTGCATGCAAACAGCTGCTGTAAAACCGTGTGCATATTAAATATACCATCCCTTAATTTTTATTGCCCGTGAAGTCTGGCTGTTGAGTTTGTGATAAAGTGCCAAATTCCAGACAATTCATTTTTTACTATTGCATTTTGCTGTTTCTTCTGTCTTTTCTCTGATTAACAGATTTAAATGTTCTTATAAATTAAAGTAATCATTTGTCTGTTTATGTCATATGTTAGAGGATAGGAAAAATAGGAAAGGGGGGAAACCGTCTTTATTTCTTCCTCCAACATCTATTTATTTTACCTTCCTTTTCTTGAATCATATCAACATATATTACGGACGTTGTTCCAAAGTGTTTGAGTGTTTATCTAGGAATTTCACAGATCTCTGAACACAAACTATATATGTACAAAGGACTATTGCTTTCTCAATTTATGTATCCATAACCAAAGATGTTTGTGTCCTAGGAAAAAAACCCCACGATTTAAATACAAACATCTACATTGTTTCTGTTTTACTTTTGCTGACCCTTCACTGTGGTACTCCATAAACTTGCAAAACCTTTAGTAGACCTTTCCAAATAGTCTTCAAATTGTGTGGACAATCAGAACACTTTTCATTTTGTTCTGATAGGTGATGATGTATTTTACACCAGCATTTAACAAAATAAACTTCAGAATTCATTGTTTTATTACTAGTCATAGCAAGTTGGGCCATAAATTCTTGACATAGGCTGTACTGGCCCTCAGTGAGTGGGTTTTATAAAATCATATCAATTCAATTATTTTTGTCTCTACCTTCCTACAATTGTAAATGACAAGGAATAGTTCTTTCCCTGACCTTTCAGGGAAAATAAGAGTAAGGACCCCACTTGATGTTATTTGTACTTCTGTAAAAAATACTATAAGTGTACAGTATTTTTGCTACTTTCCACTTCTCTTCAATGTTATATACTGTATTGCTAATATTTGTTTACAATATCTTCTCCAGGTCTGGGATTCAGTATTGCAGGAGGGGTGGGAAACCAACACATCCCTGGGGACAACAGCATTTATGTCACCAAGATTATTGATGGGGGAGCTGCACAAAAAGATGGGAGGTTACAGGTTGGAGATAGACTTCTTATGGTAAGTATGATAACAATTAAATCACATTTTATTTGTCTGAAAATTGTTTCATATAAGGACTTTCACTCACCATACATCTTTCTGGAGGTAACAAGTAGAACTGTCATAATAATTATGAGTTATATTTCCATCATATTCATTTTTCCCATTATTTTTATATATTTCTGAGACTGCAGTTAAAAAAACATTACTCTGGAAAACCAACATTTTATGAAGTGAAGGCAATGGATTATATTACTTTGACAAGCTTTTAACAGAGAAGAGAATAAGTGTAGTATGCTCATCAGTGACAAGTCATAATGAAATATAAAACCGTAAAAGATTTTAGACAAACTACTTGTTTTGGTAGTACTGATTGCACTGTTTGTTGTAATGAAATTGAACCATGTCAAAACATGACACTAAAGTCTCATATGTAGCCACTGTCAGTGAACTACTACCTACATTTCAGTACATGTAGAAATGCTTTATGTATATGTTCATATAGATGTTAAAAAAAGCAAAACATTTTCCAAATTTTTCATTCAACAAGTGTATTCTTCCAATGAAACTCACTTTCCAAAATCCTTTCTGCTATTTGCAGTGCTGGTACGTTGTTTCTTGTAGATAATTCTTTCCCACTCACAGAGTTTGTTTAATTCTACGATGAGGGGGTAATCCTGACCCTGGTGAATCAGCACAAGCTAATCTATGTCAAGTTGTATTCATGTCAATGCATTTGCATAGATTTCAGCAGGTAGAGAAATATTTTTTTATTAAGGGCCATGAAAAAAACATGTGCTGTGATAGGTCTGTTTTGTGACGTGACATTTAAGCAGTAAAAAATTGCCATGACCCTTTCTGCTGCCTGCAAAGCTATGCCTAATTGAGGTTTTCTTTATTTGACTAGGGACACTGTATTCCAGTCACATATGAAGATGACCATCATTTTATACAGGGTATCAAACAGAATTGAAAAAACATTTGGTTGCTGGGTTGAGGACTCTGACTTTTTTAATTAACCCAAGAGGTTAGATAAAACAGGTTAAGGATCAAGTGGTGTTATCAAAATCAAAACAAAATAAAACTAGAACTTAACATTTCTTTGGCATTTTTTCTTTGCAGAATCTCAGCACATTAAAATTCAAGTTACTGTTGGATAATGACGTTTTGGCGTATTTTTCTGTAGAGATGCATATTTATATTTGCCAACTTTGCACCTTAGTTATTTTGCACATTGTAGCAAGTCTGTTTCTGTTCAGCTGTTGTTTGGTTTGTGGGGGTTTTTTTACTGATAATTCCTTGCAATTTTTGTGTCTGTAATTTTTTGTTACTTTGCTCTTAATTTTTTCCAATTCACATGAGATAGTAAAAAATATATATTAAAAAAAAACTAATTAAAAACAACCAAAACAGATGCAAACTCCCCATATTCACCCTCTCCAGTGTAATTTAATCAGGATGAATTTGAATGGAAATATAATTATTTTATGTACTATGTATAAATTAATTCTTTTCAGATTTTTACAGGATTAGTCTATTTAGCATCTCAGTCTTGAACCTGTGATTCACTACAGTCGGGTATAGATGTTTCTTCATTGTGACAAGTTTGTACTTCTGAAAATGACCGGAGGTCATTCTCAGTGTGTTTGATGTTTTTGTTCTTTCAGTCTGGACCATTTCTTTACTTAATGTTATCTCCTTTTATCACTGCATCCAAATTGAGCAAAAAATTAAAAATACTGCTCTCCTCTAGTTATGTACTTCCAGACCCAGCTTTTCAGTGTTGTATAAGAAAATACTAGTCAGTGTACTCTTTGTGTACCTTAACCATTACATTTTTTAAGGTATATTTAAAAGATCAAAATCTATTTTTAAAATTCACGCAGATTAGACATGTTTTCTGGTTCTCTCCAACAAGACTCCCTGATTTCTTTATAACTTCTGCACCTTCAATAATTTTCTATCCTTATTTGTGAATTATCTGTCAGTTTATGACATTAACTTCATGTTGCTTTATGAGTAGTGAGTGAAAGAATTAGTTACTTTCTTTTGGAAGTCTATCAACACAATACACCCTTGTCATCTATACGGTTGTACTTCTGCTTCACTGATTTCTTATCAATTGTACATTTTAACAGTTCCTCTTTTTTATTTATTCGTCTCAGTAGGGCATTGTCTCTTGATCTTTGGTTGTTTCCATCATTTCTCTATCAGATTTACTGGAATTTGTCATCCTTCTGGAATTCTCAGCAGCTGCTGGGGAGCTTGTTTAATTTTTGTATCTGCATTCAGATAAGTTTGTGTGAAATGCTTTCAGATCCCGAACAATGGGAAAGCAAATTAATTCAAATTTAAGGTATAATAAAAGTGATGCTGCAGAATCAAAACTAATATTGAAATGTAAAACAGTAAGGGGCCACCTGTGCATTTTGCAGCCTGATGACCCTACTCTTATTAAATGCAGATTACTAATAGTGTGTTAAGCATTCAGAAGATGTATTATGTAAATACTGAGCATTGTGATTATTGTGAAATCTACACAATGCCATGTTATGCAGTTATGTTTCTGTGGCAATAAACCTGCACTTAAGGCTTATTATCCTGAGCGCTTGCACAGGAAAATTCTCCATTGCAGGATAATCCTGAGGTGCCGATTTGGAAAATTACTGGGGAAAGTATGAATGCTTAAGCCAAAAACTGAGTGGTTTCTCTAGGTACCTATGAAAGGAAAAGACCAGAGCTCTGCTGTGGAGATTTACAGTTAGGAGAAAAATTGTGTTCTGCTGTTAATGTCTGCTGGTAATGCTTTGGTAATGCCTGCTGCTGGTAATGCCTGTGGTGAGAATACCACTGCACTGGGTGTCTCAGCTAGGTTACTTCTCTTTGTTCTGAAAGGGAGCAAAAATACATCATAGGCCAACGTGGTAATCCAAGGTCAGCTATGGGGTCAGACAAGGTTGCTCAGGAATTTATCCAATTGAATCTCAAAAATCTCCAAGGATGGATGTTGTAGAGCCTCTCTGTGAAACCTGTTCCACTGCTCAGCTGTTCTGAGGAAAATACTTTTCCTTATAACCTGCTTGACCCTCTCTTGTTTCAACAGTTGCCTGCTGTCTCTCATCCTGTTACTACATACCACTCTGAAAGGTTTAGCTCTGTCTAGATGGTATCTTTTGTAAGCACTGATGGTCTGTCACTAGGTGTCTCTAGAGGAACCCCTTTTCCAGGCTGAAAATGCCCAGATCCCCCAGCTTCTCCTCACCAGGCCAGTGTTTGAACCGCTCCCATCCCAGAAGCACACCTCTCAACTTACTTCCTTTTGAGGTTTTTTCCCCATAGTGTGAGAATTAAAACCGAATACAGTTTCTAGGTACAGTCTAATGAGTGGCAGCTATTGGGGAATAAGCCTCTGCTGGTTCTCCAGACTCTGATCCTGCTTACACAGCCCAGGATGCTGTTGACCTTTTTGCTGCCAGGACACACAGCTGGCTCATGCCCAGCTTGCCATCCATCAGGAGCCCCAAGCACTTTTCCATAGAGCTGCTGCCAGGTTGTCAATGCCTGTGCTATTGATGGAGGTTAGCCTGTGCCAGGGGCAGGACTTACTGCTTCTTCCTGCTCAACATCATAGTTTTCTTCAGCCCCTTCTCCCAGTCCATGGCAGTCCTGCCTTCAGTATCTCACACTGAAGTGTGATGAGAGCGCACTTCTAACCTCTTTAGGGCCATTGTTAATGATGGTCAGGAAGAGCTGAAAAATGGTTTAAGTTATTACATCTCAGATAATAAATACTTTCTTTTATCTCATAACATCATCTTACTTTGGAAGAGTTATCTACAGAATGAATAAATGAGAAATCAGTATAAAACTGTGTGGTTTTACTGGTATATAACAACACTAATAGCTAGAAGCAAAGTATTTTTCAGGGAAAACTAAAAGCATTGGTGTTTATAAGAAAATTTAAATTAATATTTATCTTTTATAAGTATTAGCTTTTCTAAAATATGTCTCCTATGCCAAAATAGCCTTGTATATTTGGGCCATATGCTCTTGCTTCTTGGCCTATATAGTCATGGAGATCAATGACTGTACATAACAAGAGATTTAATTTGATTCTGTTTGCTTTGTGAAAACAGGAGGAAGAAACAGAAGTCACTTTCGTGTTCAGAAATGTAGGCTTTCTTTCTATCTACCTCTGTGCTGAAAAAAAGTATGTTATTTTCTGGTGATTTCATAGGACTGCAGTGGGGTTGTGGTTGTGCAACTATTGATGTGTCCCTTATGGGATCCCCTGCCAGTATCTGTTTCTTTCAGAGTGTATATGAATACAGGATCATGTTTGTATTAAAGTAATCAGAGCATATAATTTAAGAGGCATCTAGATTAGCATTTGATTCTGATTAGAGATGTTCTTTTAAGTCATTTTGGCTGTCTTTTTGGTATCATCTTTTAAAAAACAGTCCAACACCTGTACAACTAACTCAGGAGTCAATGGTATTATAAGTATTTAGTTAATCTAAACAGATTTACCTCCTTAGTAAAAATGATTAGTCCTCAGCACTGGAAAGCCTTTCACTTTTTGCAGCCTTGTAAAACATGTAGAGTTTTTAAAAAGGCCATCAGCATTCTAGATTTACAGCTGGCCTGTTGCAGTTGTTTACCAGCAATATTCACTGAGGAAAATCTGCTCTTTTTAGGAAAAGTCAAATATTACAGAAAAGCAAACATTACCACTGGTAAGGTAAAGATCACCTCTTTGTCTCATTCACAGAGTGAATCTAATCTTTCTTAGCTTAAGTCAGAAGAGACAAGGAATGAATCCCCTGTAATAAAGGAAAATTAAATAAGACAGACTTATTCCTCCAGAGCTCTTATTCTCATATCAGCTTATACTGTTGTGAATGAAATTATTCTTTAGAGCACTTGTGCAGTCATTCTGGGGATTCTAAGCTTTTCTAGCTCCTTTTCAGGGCCTTTGTTTCCCAGTAGGAATCTTGGAAAACTTCCAAATAAAATATTCCTGCTTAGGTTTATACTTCATCTCCTTGATTATGCTATTAAGGAAAAGGTCCACCCCAGTCTTTTTGTATCTCTTGGTACCATTTCTTATTAATTTCACCCATCACTCAAATAGCTTCTTTGATTGAACTTGTTTCTTTAATTTCATTCATACTGCTGTGTTATTTCTTTCTCTCATTCTTTTCTCATATTATCGGTATGTCTTTATATCACATACTTTCTATTTAAAGAAAAAGCTTTCCAAATTTATTTTTTTTTTTTACTTCTGGTACTGTTTGTTTTTCTGAATTTACATGGAACCTACCTTTCCCATTAGAAAAGCCCCCCTTGCTCCATGCTTGTTTTTCTTCTGGCTCCTCGCCTTTGGCTCCTGTTGCAGTATTTTGTGTCTCAACTACCCAGCTTTGTAGCTAACTTGATCACTCAGATAAATATCTTTTTTAGCATTTGTCTTAGGTTTTTTTTCCCCTTAATGTCAGTGTCATCAACTCCCTTCTGAGTTTTAGGCTCTGTCATTGCTCTTCATGTCAAATTATCATAACATACCTGCCATTGTCTCTTTCAATTAACCTTAAAACCAAGTCTCAGAATTGTAGAGGGAACAAAGTTTAAACAGAATCCTTACATTTAGCAATACAATAGCAATCATTCTTTCTTGGTGCTGGTGAAATTGTCTGGGTATGAGGAATCCTCTGGTCATTCATAGTAACTGAATTTCTTTTCAGTTACCAGACCCTTTGGCAGTAGCTTATTGTCACATCCAGCTTACTGTTCAGGTTTCTGGTAATTTATTGGTACTAAATTCCCTAGAAAGAACAGGGTTATTTTTCTGTGATTTACAGTTATGCTATGGTTGAGGAGACACTTCTGCTTCCATTTTGCATAATCTTTAAAAAGAATCCTTGCAGTAACTGTCAAAATTGGAGGGTGGCAATTTAAGTGACAATAAATTGTTGAGTATACAACATTCACTATGAAATGTAGGTCACTGGAACAGGCTCCCCAGGAAAGCACAAAACCTGCCAGAATTCAAGGAGTTGCTGGACAATGCTTTTAGTCATATGGTTCAGTTTTATCTAGTACTGCGAGGAGCAGGGACTTGGACTCAATGATCCTTATGGGTCCCTTCCAACTCAAGGTATTCTGTGATTCTGTTATTTCGGTTGGCTTACACCACATGTCTGAAAACTGTATCTACACCATTTGCTTCTTTCCTTTATCCTATAATTTCTCCATTCAGGATGTATATTTTTGAGGCAGGGAACATTCACAGTTCTGTTTACAGGAAGACAATCCACATTCTGTGGATATAGAGGATTTATAAGTAAATAAATTATATATGCTTCAATAATAAACCACTTTTGACACTTTTTTTCTTTCTGTGAGAGTAAAGCATAAATAGGCAAGACTGATTGTCACCATTTCCTTCCATATTTCATCTGTAGTCCTCAGCTCATATCCTTACTTAAGTATTTTTCTTTTCTAAAAATGCATAGAACCAGTACTAGGTTCTCTTTCTTTTTCAGTGTCCCTTTCCTGTGCTTCCAGAAAACTGACAAAATTTCACATCAAAAAATTCCTTTTTCCCTTCCAGAACAGCACTATTTCATTTTTTGCACCTCATAGATATTCTGTATACCCATTTGTACCCCTTATTATTTTAATTGTTAATATCAGTGATGGAAAGATTTGTGGTGTTGTTATTTCTTAGGTCCCAGCCATGCATGCTAAAAGAGGAATTTGGAAGTTCATCTTGTTAGGTCAAATAATGTAGGCAGTTTCTGTAACTGATGTGGTGTTATTAATTTATTATTAATCATAGTTTTATGTTAATTATTATACCAGTAACAGAATATGACAAAGGACTTTTCTACTGTTAAGACCAAGTGCCTTCTGAACACGTTATGATCCTGTGTATCAATACTGCTACATCAGTCTTTGAATATGCATGTGCTAAGAAGACTCTATTTTCTACCTTGCAGCAACAGTGCTTCTGTAATTTTTAGTGCTCTTTGTCTACAGGGATTTTTCCCAACATTTTGAAAACTGCAAGGCTGTGTCAGTTTTTATGTCTATATCTGCATTCCAACTTACCTGTTTGATTTCTCTTTCAAGGTAAATAATTACAGTTTAGAAGAAGTTACCCATGAAGAGGCAGTAGCCATACTGAAGAACACATCAGATGTAGTCTACCTGAAAGTTGGAAAGCCCACCACCATTTACATGACCGATCCATATGGCCCACCAGATATTACTCACTGTAAGTGACTTCTGCCGCTCATTTAGTAGGAGTTATCAGTTAATGGTTGTGTTTTTTCATAGCTTGTTCAAAGTACCTCATTAAAGTTTATGAAACACCTTGGAAGGCTACAAAAATGAAATGTTTATTGCCACTTAAGTATGCTACAATCATGAAATATTACAAATAATATAACTGCTAAAGTATCTTTGCAGCAGAAGTAACAATGTAGATGATGTATGGCTACACCGATTCCAATTAGCCATTGTGCAGGTGATCAGATTGAACTGTAACTCTTGTGACAATTACAGAAATAAGTATATGCAAATGTATTTTGAAATATGATTAGACTCGTAGCCTGGAGTACATTGTCCACTGAAAAACTGGAACAAGCAGCAAGCTGTCTTGAACAAACTTAGTGAAAAGCCTGGGGCAAATATATCTTTGAATAAAATATTTAATTGCAACATAAAAACCACTGTTCTACTTACAAAACTGTATCTATTTTCTTTTATATCCAATTCATGGAGTCACTGAATGGTTTGGGTTGGAAGTGACCTTAAAAGTCACCTAGTTCCAATCCCCCTGCCATGGGCACAGACACCTGCCACTAGACCAGGTTTCTTCAAGCCCCATCCAACCTGGCTTTGAGCACTTCCAGGGATTGGGCATCCCACAACTTCTCTGGGCAACCTGTTCCAGTGCTTCACCACCCTCAGAGTGAAGATTTCATAAATTATTGCTCCATTCTGCTTATTCTCAATTTGCCCATTAACTTTATATATGTTCATCTGGTACTTTTCACTGAGGACCAAGGCCTTATTTGTCCTTGCATTCAGTGCACACTCTGTTGTAGGAAAAGTTGTTGAAACAATAGTAAAAATCATGAAGTATCCCATAGGAAGGGAAGATGACTTCATTTTAAAATGAACTGATTTCAATCAGGCTGTGATATCCATGCATTCAAAATTGTATAGGATCATATCCAGCATTCAGGTAGAAAGATGTGCATCCACGTGCATCCCCAGGACTCCCTGAAGTGACCGTGTACAAGGCTGGGTGGGTGGCTGTGGAGTCCTTATCATAAACATATACCTTCTGACGTTAACAACCTCCTTGCCAATGTGTTTTGTACTCTTACAGAGATGACAGCAATAAGGATCTTTGTCTCTCCCATCTGTCCCACTTTTGCCTGTCTTCAGGATTTACCCACTTTTTTTTGTCTCCTTCTCTGCATGTCCTGGACTCCAACCTTTGTCTTCCACCAATATTTGTTTTAGTTTGGGTGTAGGCTTTCCTGGCAAGTTACATTGACTATTGATAACCTATTGTTTAATCTAGGTTTATCAATACATGTCATTCTTATAGCCCTTCTGCCAGTCATCTTGGTGTCTATACCCAGGCATTCCCATTCTCTTGTCATTCACAAAAATCATAACATTTCAGTTACAGTTCTCTGTACCACTGGTGCCCATTAGTCTAAACAGTTCATTACTGAAACTTCCTTTCTTCATTCAGCTGTTCATTAAAAACCCTCTGCCTTGGGTTCAACTACCAACAGGGACCAATTGCACCATCTAACAACTGAATAGCAATTTAATTTTTGACAAGAGCTTCAGCAACTGATCCATACCATCTTGATCTCCTGCCAATAATCCTAGGGGCACTTAAGGCCGGCTAAGGGCAGGGAAGTTGGCTAAAGATAGTAAATGCTAAAGATTTATTTTTTTCTACACATTTGTATAGTGTTGCTACTGTGGACAGACAAAGTTGAAGGAAAGGATAAATATCCAAAATCCTCCTCATATATAGAAGGGAAGGTTTTGTAACGTGCACATCAGGTGGTGTATGCTCAACTGGGCTGAGGATACCTATTCAGTTAGCAAATGTTACAACAGATGGCAATCATGTTGTTCAGTAGAAGTCTGGTCTGGATTCTTGCAAAGCGCAGGAAGTAAAAATGCTAAATGTCCCTACCCAATCTCCTGCTTTATAATACTTTCAAAATAATAATTTGGGAGTTCTAAAACAGTGTGTTTTATTATGTCAGATTATAGATCAGCAGCATATGAGAAGACAGAAGTAATTTCAGAGGGATAGTAAAGGTTGAAAAGATTTGCAGTAGCCCTTCCCGAGCTGTTGGTGCATACAGATTCATTTGTCCTCAGGGAACCTTTCATTATACCTACATGTTCTGAGTATTTCAGAATGCATAATGGCCTTTCCCTGTAGAAAGATTTTGCTTTGAAACATTCTGTATCTCAGCATCTGAAAGAAAGACTAGAACTAATACTAGAAATTTTAGCTGTCATCTTCTGATGAGAAAATTAATCATAGCTCATTGCAGAAACACTTTTCATTGTTTATCGTATTTATCATTTTCTTTTCTAATTAATTTAACTAGAGAGAAAATACAATCATTATGGCATCTCTCCAGTTATACATATCCCAGATAACTTCAGAATATCAAAAAGCAAGCAAACAACAAAACCTGCAAACTCAATATAGAATTAGACACCGCAGTCCTATGATTTTTTCATTAATGGTTAATATTAATATCCATTTCCTATTTTTAATATACAGATTTACTCTGGTCTACATACTGTCTGTGCTGATAGGAAATTTCAGTTATACTGCAGATTTGGGCACCTTTAGTAGATCAACTTTGACTCTTCACTATACATAATTCTTGCCATACATAAAATTCCTGCTCTTATCCTGCAGTAAGCTCTTACTCTATTACTCCCATTGCTGTATATTTGAGCCAAAAAGAGGAATGTGCTTTTAATCTCATTCTTTCCTACTTGCATTTGCTTATTTAAGTTAGTTCTAAGTGAAGAAAATGCATACTGTCTCCCAAACAGGAGAGCTTATTCAGGTTCCTTATTCAGAAACTGAATATCCTTTAAAGAGTCAATCCCTGAAAATGAGCCGCCATTAGTATTAGTCTTATTTTCATAAAACTCCAGCTGTTCGTTCTTTCTTGTTATATTTTAAGCTCTCTCTGGCAATGATTGTTTATTTTGATCTTATTTACAGCACTGAACATGTTCTTGGTACTTAAATAAAAAAAAAAAAAATACGTTCTTGTGATATCTATTGAACCGTCAAAGTTGCTAACTAGAAATGCTTATTTTTGCCATCAGCTTATTCTCCACCAATGGAAAATCATATACTCTCTGGAAACAATGGCACTTTAGAATACAAGGCATCCCTGGCCCCTATCTCACCAGGAAGATACTCACCCATTCCAAAGCACATGCTTGTGGAGGATGACTACACCAGGTCAGATGCTTCTCCTTATTTGTTACCTTTCATGATAATTGCAAAGGATATAGGTAAAGTATTCAGTGCATCTCAAATAGAATACAGCATATAGCTCTTTTCACCCATCTTCAAGGGAAGATGAATTGAAACTGTTACAGGTATGAAAAGCACTAAGAGAAAGATCACAGGAGTTAATTCTGACAGGAGGTCCATGTTGTCTGGGTACAATCCTGCGCTAGTTCCTAAACAGCATGACTGCACAAGAACAGTGCTGGCACTGAGCAAAATATCCTGATTCTTAACACAACTAGGAGCTCTCAGAATCAGTGACTCTTCTGGCTCACTGCACTTAGGGATGCATGGGCATCTGTACCATTCTGTGTGATGGTACCAGTCTGTGACAGTACCACTGAAAGGTCCAGATTATTTTAGTGAAAGAGAGGTTGAAATATACTGTATACACACATTGAAAGATTAATGTTATGGAGAGAAAACACTGTGGGAAAAGAAAAAATGTATAAACTGGCTGCAATTAAATATAGGAGGGAAACTGATGAAAGTTTCTGAACCATTAGAAGCCAAAGAGTCTCATCCACTTATGTATTCGTCAGCTTCATAACTTGCTGATTTGCATTTCATTTTTCTTGTTGCACATGATTACAATCTTAAGCCGCTTAACTTGTTGGATCAGACAGATTCAGATTAACTAAATCATGATACAGTGTTTAATCAGGACATAAATGTGTGGAAACCACACCTTGCATCCCTGTCTTGGCTAAGAGAATTTCTCCTTTGTTTTGATTGAGGATGCAAAGCTGAAATTGTTTTCCTTCAACTTATGAGACATTCAACTAGAATGAATTTTCTCCAAAGGGTTTCAAGAAGTTACATTTTTAATTAATAGTTAAAACATTAATTTCATTAAATTGTGCATCTAGGTTTTATCTGGTCTAATTATAATAACTTCTTAAGCACCCATGTATAGGAAGAATATCAGTATTACAGTATCTGGACTACAGTGATAAAGGCTTTGTCAATAGGCTTGCAGTGCTGAATTGTCTTCTTCTGCAACGCAATGTAAGAGCCATTATTACTGAGAAAGAGTTGCAAAGTTTAAAAACAGCAAAAATGCAATCTTAAAAGTAAATAATAGCTAAGGAGATCAAGAACTCCCAGAAAGTGAAGGAAGTAATTCTTAAAAGGGATAAGCTGCCCTGACAATTGAAAGGCTATTTAAACAATTAAAAGGCTTGTATGGTAATCAAGAAGTCCTGTGTTTCTTTTTGTTCCATGTAGATGATTTTAACTTTCTAATTACTTCTACCAAAAAATATATATATATATATATATATGTATAAGGGAAGACAGTGACAGTCCTACCCAATAGTTTAGCAGATATCCAGTAGAAAGCCTACTTGCTCGAAGAACTGTGCAGGCTATGTATTGAAATTAGTTAGTACGTCCTTTTGATCTTTTTTTTTAACATTTGTATCTTGATACTTTTAGTATGTTTTTAAACCAGTTAATTCTGCTGGTTTAACCCCTGAGAGTATTCTTGACTGAGGTATTCACACCAATGTCCAGTTTGTATCATTTGGGGGCAAAAGTGAATGCCCAGAGAAGTTGTGTGTATTCTGTGAAATGCTCCTCTCTTGTGTTTTTTTTCCCATCTGGATTTCCATATTATCATGTTGTCTAATGGAGGTCTGATATCCAAAGTCTTCTTTGTGGCATTGCTGCTACTGACTGGAGAGACTGACTCTACAAGCATGACCTTCTGTGGCAGGTGTGTGGCACTGGAAGAAATAAGGGTGTCAAGTGATAGGAGCAGTCTCTGAATGCCACAGAGCAAATCAGATGGAAATCTCATATTTCTGAACAAGTGTTAACTTTGACCTCTTGAAAAAGGAGGAGGCTATTATGAACTTCATTTTATTAGTGATAAAAGCCTATATGCTACACTGATACCCAGGAAACAAAAGCACAAGGAGAAATGAATGTAGTCATAAGACAAATGACACTTCTTGCCATTGCATTTCCTCACTGGACATATATCATACAGCACTCCAAGAGACACCCAAAAAAGAGCCAGAGACCAGTTTTCTCCTCTGACTACAACGATTGAGAAGCTCTGACCTTCGAAACCAGATCATTTAACCCTTGAATGCTGCTGAGACTGTTGTGGGGTTTTTTTAATGTCTGTTTATCTAATTATTGTCTATTGATTCAAGTGGGACTCCTGAAAATGCAACAGTTAATTTCACTGTGATTTTCACAAGTATAGACTGAGAGTAGTGAATGTACTCTCTCTGTTCAATGCCATTGGATTTGCTTATGAGTCTGCCATTAAAATAAGATATTTAGAAAGTCTTTGTTGCTGACAGTTTAGAAAATCTTTTGGTAATTGAATTATCATATTGATAACTTTACTAAAGCCTATAGATTCCTTGATTGCAGCATTTATAATTAGGTATTCTCACATAATGTTTCATAATTAAGATATTTGCCAGCTACTGCAGTGCTAAAATATTAAAACTACCTGGTTCTTGCTGTAATAGGCTTACAGGGCTAATTGACATTGTGGTCACATAAGGAAATTTATTACCCCTGCAGTTTTGCAAGACTTCTGGCAGATTTTCATTTGTGCCAGCTAAAAATATTTGGAACAGTAACTTCTCTACTAAAAAAAAAGGTTTTGAAATTTTGAAATTCTTTGTGCAAATTATTTGAGTGAGACTGATGACAAGCTTTCTTTTAACTTACTTGTGATAATGAATCTATCAGTAAAGCTTAAATGGTTGAACATTCAACTCAATTTGCCCACTTTCTCTTGCTTTTCTTTTTGCTTTGATATTTTGTTTATTTTTTTGTTTGTTCCAGTTCTAAGATCTTTTTACCTAAATACTTCTATTTTGTCCAACAAAAATAAGCATTGTATTTTGGTATTGAATTTGTGTCTGAAAAAAATTCAATACAGATTTTACTTGATAAAACTATGGGGGAAAATGGCCTAATCTGAGCACAAAGGACTGAAAAGTAACAAATCATTTTCAACAACAGATTTTAATGAAGCTGGATGTTGTCTTTTAATTACTGAGCTTTTTGAAGTTGTGTGTATTATTGATCAAAATGCTATCAGTGATGAGCATTATTTATTTCTTGATTTTCTGGATTTATATTAAATTCATTCAGGATGGAAATTTTGCCTTCCTGTATTTTTTATAAAAATTTTCACCTTTTCAATTTTAAATATAACACAATTTCAGGTTAGTAGAATGTGGGATCCAAAGTAGATGAAACTATATGTTAAGTAATTCTATCAGTACAATCATCATCACCCTGAAAGTAAGACCTTGTTGTTTTAGTTTCTAATAAGATTAAATTGTTGTGCAGGCAGTGCAGGAGAGTCCTTGATTGTGTTTCTGAATTTCCTGATACTGCTGGAGGGGAGAAGCAGGATTAATTCTCTGCTTGACCTGCTGCTTACAAGAAGGAAAGAACTAGTGTCAAAGGTGGTGATAAATAAGAGCTGGGATCAGAGTGACCATGAGTTGGTTCAGTTCATGATTCAAAGGAAGTCTGGAAAGATATTCAGCAAGTTATGATTGTTAAGACTTCAGAAGAGCAGACATCAGACTTTTTGGAGAGTTGCTTAGCAAAATCTCTTGAGATGCTGCCACAGAAACATAGAGTCCATGAAAGATGGATGATTTCTAAATAAAACTTATTGAGAACTCAGGAAGGAACCATCCTGTTGAGCAGAAAGGAGGGAGATTCAGCAGAAGGCCTTTTTGGCTGAGCAAAGAGCTTTCTGATGACCTAAAATGAAACATGTAAGCAAGTATCACTTGACTGCTTAATGACAAAATGAGAAAGCTGATTGATTTGAGCTAAGACTTAAAAATGTCGTAAAGGAAAACATAAAGTGATTCTGCGGGTGTGTGCTACTTTCAAAAATGAAGGTAAAATTTGAGGAAGGAAAAAGGTGTTGAATAGGGGGCAAGATGATGTACTGGCAGATAATATAGAAAAAGCTGAAGCACTCAACTTCATCTTTGCCAGGCACTTAAGGGACCATAAGGTAATGGGGATAGTCAGCATAGATTTACTAAAAGCAATTCATGTGCTTGTTTAGACTGGTTGCCTTTCCCAATAAAATGACTAGCTGCTTAGATGAGGGGAGAGGAGTGGCTGCCCTATACCAAGCAGTGCCACGGCACTGAGCAGGAATGTCTCTTTGCTGAGTGAAAACACAGCTGGCTCCAAAGTCATACCTGACCCATGTCATAACTCCCACAAATGTGCATCTGGGATCTGCTGTGGGGCACGTGGTGAATCCTCTTCTCCACTAGTTGCCATGGGAGTGGCTGTAAAGGTATTTGTCACACCTCTTCTGTGGGCAGGAGAAGCTATAACATGGGAGCACCCTTTAAAACTCTTTTAACAACTTGTCATCCAAACATAAGGAAGTGTTGGATTAATATGGACAACTAATCATAGCTGGAAAGAAGATATGATTTGTAATGGTTTTGGTAGCCTTTTGGGTATCTCCTGGATTGTATGTTGTATTACCTTGCTCATTAGCCTTCTCCCAGCATGGCTGTGCTAATTTGTACACAACGATTTCAGTAAGGCTTTTGACACAGCCTCCCACAGCACCCTGAAAGCTGGGGAAGAGTGAACTAAAAGATGAGAGTGAGTTGGGAACTGACTTAACCAGTAGGCTCAAAGGGTAATGATCATCCCTTGACATCTGTCAGGTGGTCAGTGATGAGCAGAGTAGCTGCTGGGGTATCAGTGAGTATCTTCATCAATGACCTAGATCATGACACACAGTGCACCCTCAGCAAATTTGCAGAGGATGGTAAATGAGGAGGGAGTGGTTAACATGACAAGTGCAGAGCTGTATTCTAGAGGGATGTTGATATACTTGAGGACTTGGCCAGAAGAAATCTCATTGAGTTCAGCAAGAAGTCTGCATCTCACGTGGAAGAGCTGCACACACTTGTACAGGCCATGAAACAAACATCTGAATTGCAGCTTCATTGAAAGTGACCTGGAGGTTACTGCAGACACCAAGATGAACATGGGCCCTGGAGCGCACTCTGACTGCAAGTCAGGTAATCAGCATACCAGCTTATCTTAGGAGAAACATGGTCAGGAGGAAAAGAGGTTATTTTCTAGAAAACTGTGACCAATTCACATTCTTTGACTTCAAGAGCTGTGGAGATGGTCCAACAAATTCTCAGAGCCCTAGATCACATGGAGGTTAAAGGGATGTTGAGGGAGCTGGGACTTGTTTAATGCTGTAAAGAGAAGATTAAGGGACAACCTAAGAGCACCCTATAAGCACTCAGTAGAAAAGATGATGCAACCAAACTCCTCTCAGTAGAGAAGAGAGGCACTAATGGCCACGAGCTCTGGCTTTGGAGGTTGTAATTTCAATTCAAGAAGAAATTTAAACACCAGATGGGTGGAATAGTGCTGAAGTAGTGCTTGCTTAGGAGGCTTGTGAAAAATCCACCCCTTGAGATTTTAAAGATTTGGCTAGGTCAAATTATGGATGATCTAATGTTGTCAATAATCCTAATTCAAGTACAAGATTGGATCATATGACCTACAGAGGTGCTTCCCAACCAAATATTTTATGGTAGGAGGAAGAAAAATAAAGTGTTTTTTTTGTTTTCGTTGTTTTGTGGAACATTTATTACTAATACAGCTGAGAGAGACATCACAATTTTCTCTTTAACATATTTCTGCCTTCCTACTTCTAGAAATATTGATATTATAGCCTAAAGCTCCTGTATCTTTTAGGTGTTCTTTTCTTCTGTGTTTAATGAACAACATCAGGAGAAAAGACCCATAAAAATAAAGAACTGCCATCTTAAGGTTTTATTTCCTTTTTAGGTTCAGAAAATGGTAACATCAAATTTAGGTGTTTCAGCTGATAAAAAATTCACTTTAACATTTAACTCTGGTTAGATATTAAAGATTCATGGATGAAAAAGCTGAGTTATCTGTTTTGCTGTGGAAAGCATGTTTGGTTTTTTTTACATGCATTTTTGCAAAATAACGTTTTCTGGGTGGGGAGGAGGTGCTGGGAATTGGAAGGGAGAAAAAGCAGAACCAGTAAATTGAAGTCTCAGGAGATCTGTTTCCCTGTATTGAAAGTAGCATTCCTCAACTGTTTCTTGTTTACTTATCTAAACTTGCTGGTAGAATTGACAATATTTTATGGAAACACTTTTAAATTTCTGTTCATACACAGATTTGACTTTTCAGTGTTAAACCATTACAACTAATATTATTCTGTGTTATAAAACTGTCAGCAACAGTTTTCTCATGATGGTTTTTGGAAGCACAGCAACAAGATAAAAGAACTGCAGCTTTTAGCAACGAGTCCTGGAAACTGTTCTTTGGGATCTTTACTAGGTTGACTTAGATCATCCACTGACAAGGTATTCTGCATGTTTTTAAAGTGTACATTTGTTGAAAAGGGTTAGCTGCATTTCTTTTCAGTCTTTGGGTGGGAACAGAGTTTAAACTTGTGTCTCCCAGTCAAAGAAGGTCTTTGCTTGCTGTAGGTAAAACTTTCAGATGGTGAATTTTACACCATGTTTTTGACCTGGTGTTACAATATGTGTGATGAGTAAGGACACGTAGAAGTCCACTGATAGAGTTATATGAGCGTGACAGGTAATTATGAGCTCTCAACAGTCATTCACCATGACCTAAAGAGAATAAATTATATGTAGTAATATGGGAAGACTGATAATGCCTTTTGTTTATTCTTCTTATTAAATAACTTGTAAATTTGGCAGATTAAATGTTCAAGTTAATATTTTCATGTTTAGCCTTTGCCTGGGGATGGATTTTTTATCTAGAGACAGCAAAGGTTTTGCTTTAATTGTTTTGTTTTAAAATTTAGTGTAAATTCTATCTGTTATTTTTGAAGTAATTTTAATTAACCACTATTATCAAATTAAATTGCATTTCGTTTTAACCATATCAGTTTGGTCATTTAAGAGATGGAGAGAGCATTATATACCTTAGTTCATATTCTATTCTATTCTATGTTAAAAATTGCTGTGATATTATATTTTAAATATCATAATATTCCATATAAACCTTCAGAGTGTTAAATTATGGGAGCTGATGAAACTGAATCCACACAGTATTTCCACTGCATTTATGAAAATCTATCTAAAAGCCAACGTATATGAGTCTTTGGAAAAACTGCAGTTCATTTATCCTCCAAAATATATTTAATATGTTTTTTCAGTAGACCTCTTCCAGATTCCATACTTACACTGCAATATATCAAAGCTTCTCACGAATTTGTCACAATGACTAGATTATTTAAAAAAAGCCAGCAAAATTGAGCAGAGCATTACATTTTCTCTCTACTAATTTCTTCCATCCCTTTCTGACATAAAAACATAGTCAGGAGTCATTCTGTTCTGTGCTCTGAATTCCCCGTCCTGTTAGATTTAACATTGAAGAGACTGGAGGAATAGGGGTAGTGTGTTTGACAAAGGATTATGGTGAGATTGGGTGTGAAAATGAGGGAGAAATTGTGACTGGTGTGTGAGAAACGAAATCAGAAGAAGGGAAGACTGGTATATAATCAGTGAAGAAAACTTGGATTTGGAAAGGGAATTTAGAACAAGACAGAACATAACTGAAAAATAGGTGAAGAGGCATGAAGAAGCAATGGAGAAAAGACAGCAATGGATTTCAGGGCTACTGAACCTGCAAAGCCCTCAGACAGTGAGACATGAGGTTTGGGATAATCAGTAGTTGTGCAAGAAGACTAGGGCAAGGAACAGAGATAGAGAGCAGGTGGGAAAAGTTTCTGATAAGGTGTTGGCAGGCTCAGGCTCAGCCATCTCTCTCTCCAGAATAATGGAGAACACAAGGTTTCTGGGGTTTGCACGGTGCGTGTGTGAGCCCACGAGGCTGTCTGTCATGATAGCTCATGTACATTGTCTGTCTGGAGGATGCCAACCTGCTGCTGCTGCTACTGGTTACTCACCAGTAACTCACAAGTCTAGTTCTCGTGCTCTAGGTGTTAAGTTGGTGACCTTGCTGATGATTACATTGAATTCAATATGGTGTCCCAGAATAGAATTTGTTTCTTGGTTTAATATTTGATCAATCTAAGAAAGTATTAAAAAAAATGATCAAAAGAACACTATTTGAGTTACACTTTAAATGTGCAGTTAAGGGAAGAAAAATATGTTTTTTCTGTAAATCTTTAAATTGTACCCGTGGTGAAATACATTTCTTAGATTGAAGCATGAAACTGCTAATTTGCAATAAAACTATTTTATATTATGTGTATTTAGTACAAAACTTTGATTTTAACTAATTGTTAAACTTTACAGATGCATAATTATCTGCCTATTGTAAGATTTTTTTTTTGTTATTGAGGTTTATTTTAAGTGTAATAAGTCTTGACTTGGGAGAATATATTAAAGTAAAAATTTGGTTATTGTCAAGTCACCAGGTAATCTGTTATTCCTGAGTTATCCTTGCATATTTAAGCAGACCTGTCAGAGTTCCCAAGTAATAGGATTTGACTGTTTCTAATACATCTAGTGGAATCTACTTAGCACTTAACACTTAAATTAATCAAATTTTGGAATCTTCTTTAGTGCTTGTATGGAGATTTTTGAAATGAGATAGTAGTATTGGCAGTGATAATACACACAGAAATTGTAAGTAAAACTCAATAGTGCACAAAGGAAAAAGATAACCTTAATTTCATACTATGTATATCATGTATCATGCACAGGAACTCTTACAGTAGCTTAAGACACCTTGGGGTGACTGTGATTAGTTCTGTGACATTGTCAGCTCAGTACTCAAGAGCAATCAAGAAGGCAATTAGGAATGAAAATAGGATCTGATAAGAAAGGACAGGACTACAAAATATAATGATTTTCTCTATGAATCTGTGGTGCATCTAAATCTTGAGCACTGCACAGAGACAACTCCAGAAGAGGGTGACAGAGATGAGCAGGGCTATAGCAAGATTTCCAGGGGAAGATAAATAACAATTCCAGCCTACAAAAAAGATGTCAAAGAGAGATAGAGCAGATATCTGTGAAAGTACCCATGGCATAGAGAAGGCAACAGGCAATTAGCACTTTCTTACAACAAGTGCAATTAGCAATTTCTTACAACTCAGGGACTTTGTAATGCATTGTCAAATTTAAAATATAGAAAATCAAAGTTTTTTAAATGTTACCATATGTTGTCAACGTCCAACCAAGTAACGAGCTTACAGTACACAAAGGTGGAACTTCTTGGGTGTGTCACAATCAGTTTCTGAGGTTCAATGCCACAGGGTGTCATGAAGCCTAAGAATATAAAAATATTCAAATACTTGTGAGAATAAGGCCTGATTCATAGTGGACAGGCCACTGACTACAATTTCCTTGGATTTAGTTTCTGGTCCATGTGGTCCTTGCTGATTTTCAGCAGCTGAGCAGGGAAGGGCCATTCTTTACTGGCCTTATTTCCTAAACAGTCACTGCAAGGGACTAGGACCTTTGGTCTGACAGTTTCACCATTCCTATGTGAAGCAGCCTTCTTTTCCATTATTGCAGCAGAAAATAATTTTTTTCAAATTAGGCACTCATTTAATTTCTTAATTCCTAATGGTTAAAAATAATGAGTGTAGAATTGGATGTAGAATAATAAGTTCTAAAGTAAGCTTACGCTTTCTTATAGGCAATTTCATTTGAAAACTCCATTAAAATGTTGAAGTAGTATTGTTAATAGGAACAAGGCAATCCTTACTCTTCATTACTATGCTAAAAAATCACTTGTTTTGCAGTTACAGAAAACTTTAAGGCATGTGAAAATAACAGTTAATAATGGAAAAGCTGAAAAATTATTAATCGTAGAATTTCCATGTAGAATGAAGGTACTGTACTTCTGTATTTTCTTCCAACTCTTCACATTCCTTTTCTGTCTTTCATCAAGTTGAAATAATATCAGTCATTTGGTCTCGTTTAAATTGCCAGGACACAACCTATGGAACAAAATCAACTTTTATTTCTAATTTACCCTATTGAACAATAAGGTATGTGATTCTCCTAGGGAAAAAAAGTTGGAAACTTGTAGCATTAAGAGATTTTTTTTCTCAGATTGAATTTAGTGTTTCCTGGCTATAACCCTGCATATTCATATGCTGTGAGAGTTAAGCTGGTTTCTTTCCATATCATAAAAGGTTTTAAAGTGTTTTAAAAGCTGAAACCGTTAACATTTAATGTGCTATGTGTTGGCAACCAAAGCCTTCCAAACAGGATTCTGCAATTTAAAAAAAAAAAAGTTAATTTTAAACTGAGGACTCTTCATGATGCTGAGGAGAGAATGGTTTTTAATAATTCCATTTTCTTATAATTTCTGTTGTGCAATTAAGTCAGCCTGAAACAATAACACGATGATAATCTAAACAAGGAATAATAAGGACTACAAACAACTAGGAAGATTTGTTTTCTTTACACAGTCTGTTATGAAATAAATAAATAAAACCAGTGTCAGATCAATTTTCTACCTCCCAGTGGTACTGCTAGCTTTTCCACCAATTAGTTCCACCTTTCTGTGGGAATTGTGCCTTATTGCTGTTAAGTCTGTACTGAATAATTCCAGCTTCATGCTACCATTTAAAAACTTGCCTTTGGTGTTAAGTGACTCAGTGCTCTGTCCCATGAATTGAACTATTTACTGAGGCATGTTCAAGCCACACTATGCTGCTACTTACTTTTAATACTTACATTTTCCGTTGCCTTGCCTTTGCTATTGTATGCGTCATTCTCACACTGATGTAATTATTGCTGTACATCCAGATCTACGAGCTGCTGCTCTTATTTATCACAAAACTTGAGGTGTAGCTCACTGATAAAGACAGAGAACTATAATGTATGTTTGTCACTGAATAAACAGTTAAAAGGCAGAAAGGGAGCAGATCTGCTAAAGTTGCAACAGTAGTTACTTTTTGTTCTTCTTCTTCTTTTTCCTTATAATAAAAATTACAAAAACTGCTTAGTGTTTATTTTAAAATAAAACCTCTGAATCTGTACCTTCTGTACCTGGAAGTGATGCAATTGCACATAAGTTACAGTGAATCTGTCCTTAAATAACTTATATCTACCCTTTCCACTTTTCTTAAAGCATGTTAAATGACCTACTTCATGTTTTTAAATTCATTTGAAGAATTAATGCATCATAAAATAAGGCATCAATGTTTATGGTCAGTCTGGCTCCTAATTATTTTTGCAAGAAAAGTTGAGGTGACCTTGACTGTATTTTTTCAGAATGGCACATTAGAAACTCTAAATAACATTCTCATTATCCCATGCTTTGAGAGAAGACAATCTGTTTCTGTCATAGCATTAGACAAAATGTGCAAGACAGGATTTACCAGGTGGGCTGATCCCTTTGGAAAAAAGTTCTTCTTTCTGTGAGGAGAAATATAAGTGACAAGAGAAAATGCTGCATTAGAATTATTTAATAAAGCTGGGGCTTCATAAATCTTTTTAAATATGGGATTAATGTCGTACAAAGTAGGCAGGTACTATTGTAGTTGTTGTTATTGTTGTAATTATTATTATTATTATTATTAATTGTAGTTTGCCATAGAGAAGGGGAAGAATCAGGAGGATATTTGAAGACAAGCTGTTGCAGCAAGTATCTCGTATTACTTTAAGTGACTAGTGACTTACATGGAACACAGTTTGTATGAGCAGGACAGTGATCTGCCCCATACATTTTAAGCATTCTTCTGCTTTATATTTTTTATCCCAGATTTCAAATATTTTAAAACTACTTAATTCATATTTACTAAACCAAATTCAGAGAGAAAATAACTTTATACTGATCTGAGCTGGACCCTGGATGTTACATATTGCTTTTTTTTTTTTTTTTGTCAAGTTCTTTCTTTTCTGTGCCAATAAAATATGCAGTCAGAGCCCAGCTATGCTGCTGATAGCTGTTAGCATATTCATCTGAATAGTGTGAAGGTATCTGATTAGTGTGAAGGGATCTACTAAAGGATTAGTGCAGTACGTGATCTCAATGACCTTGAAGAGAGTGGCATCTGATGGGAAATAGGTGGGTATGGTGATCTCAGACCATTTCATAGACCTTACAGCAAGTGCACTTTTAACTGGAGTTAACTTAGACCCTGAATCCTATTCTAACCCAGGAATCCAACAAAGAGTCCAAGTTTTAAAAGGATAAGAAGTATGAATTCATTTTCTTAACCTTAAGACCTATCCTCAGCTCAATTATGGGTTATGCTGTTAACTAGGTTGTGGTATCACTTATATAATATCAATGAGTAGAGGATTTTATAATCAGTTCTGTCACTTGTTCCAGTTCCCTGTTATCTTACCACCCGGCAAGAAGGACTTTGTGTTTATATTTGAAGGACTACTTTGGTCTTAATATCTAGGTAGATGTTGAATGTTTAAGTTCATTTTGCTTTTGCAAACAGCTTGTGACTGTCAATTAACAATGAAATCCCTCATATTTCTGTCATGATTTTTGTCTCAGCACAAGGTTGGATTGTCACTCACTGATGACTCAGTGTAGTTTGAGCATTCACGCTATATCCAAGGGGTAGCAACACTCTCATGTCATGTACAACTCAAAGACAGTTAACTTGGATATAGGAAGCTGATAAGTTGTTTGTGGACTGATTAGTGTTTTAAGCCATGGAGAAATCTACAGTTTTTATTCATCTTCCTGCAGTGGGACAATATTTCTTTAATTTTCTTAGTAGGTATAATTTATATTTGATATTTGTACTTGTTCGGTCTCATATTGCCTAAAAACAAGTTGTTTCTTGAGGGAATAAAAGACAGTATTGGACAAAAGTGAAATAGGAGTGGGATTTTTTTTCTCTGAATTTTTTGTGGTATTTTTGTTTGTTTGTTTTGGGGGGTTGTTTTGTTTTCTTTGATACTGAAGGCAGCAATTGATTTAATAAATAAATTATTAAATCCAACCCTCTGAAATAAGTGCAAGATACACTGATAAAAAATGATTGCAACCTTCAATATTTTTAAAGGGACTTTAGTAAATGCTTGACAGAATGCTTTATAACCAAATGAGCGACAGCTTTGCTATTTTGCTATTTGGTAATCTTAAATTGCCATTTTTTTGACTGGAAAGTTTTCCCTGGGAAAGTCAGGCATAGAGAGTTCTCAAATCATGTGTCAGATTGCTACGAATAATGTTATTAACATTGAATGAGACCAATTTTTGAGTAAAGCAGCTACTTCTTTTCCCCCAGAGGACAAACCCAGAAGCTAAAACCAAAGGAAATGAGGTTCTCTGTATCTGCCAGCACATCCATGACTGCAATAAATTCTGGTACCTGTGAAACTCACAGCAAAACCCACACCCATGTAAGGCACAGTGCAGCCAGAAAAACATAGAAGTTCATTAACTTCTTGGCCTCGTGTTATTTTCAGGCTTCTGAAATAAAACTTCCATCTAGCTAATACTGTGTTACAGTGATTAAAGACAGTGGCATACCCTGGATCTCCTGGCAGAAGCGAAGATATGACAGCAATTGCATCTGGCACTCTTTAGAGCAGAAATGTCAGGAAATGATGAATCAGGGTTCACTCTGCCAGTGAGCCCTGACGTATCTGCTGGGGCCAACACAGTAGTTGGAGAAGTTACATGGCAGGAAATGTACTATGTATGTGGTGTGGGTTTTTTTGAAAACTGCTGGATGTTTCCTGTGGATCCCAGGCTGGTTGGTACTAAAGGCTGAATTCCCTTCTCCCCTCTCCCAGGCGGCTCCTGGGAGGGCTGTGGTAAGTATTGCCTCTCCCAGATGGGTGGCTGGAGAGAAATTTTAGTTTCAGGATCTTATTCGTTGTATCTGACTTCACAAGCTGCTGTCTTGTAACTTGGAGCAGCATTGCAAGTGCAACTGCAGTGGCCTTGTCCACGAGGTTAACTGTTTCAGATGTGGTCTGCATAATCAGATTTTGAAGGCTGAATCTCAAAAGAGAGCAAAGAACTCTTGAAACGCAACAAATTGCCTGCCAATGAGATGAATGGCTCACACCATTTGTTACCATCAGTGTTATTACAGGACATGGCTCAATTTGACCCCAACTCAACTTGCAAAGCCCCAGCTCACTGGGGCAGGAGTATGTTGTATTAACAAGTAATATGTCCTTCATCTGTATCATAAAGTATTGGGAAAAAAATACTTCTTTTCAGGTTATAAACATATTTTCTTCTATGCTGTACTCAAAATTAAGATCACAGAAAGCTGTGTAAAAGTAATGCTGTTTGATTTAAAAATAAAAATAGCAAAAAGCAGAGGATGTGGGAAAATTCCTCACTTTCTCCACTTCAGAGATAATATATTCCCTTTCAGTGCCACACTTCCCATAGAGCAGTTTTATGGTCATTTGTATTGTGTATATCTTTATATGCAGTTATTTGAATGCCATACTACTTTTACCAAATTCTAACAATTCCTTTAACGACACACTTTACTTGTTGGAAAATCCCCACTGAAAAGGTCTTGACAGATTTGCTATGCATGCTTTTAAAATGATTGCTATGTTTTTTCTATGTTCTCAGCAACTAATATGCACCTGATCTTTTACTCTTGTCTCTGTATCACCAGGCCTCCTGAACCTGTTTACAGCACTGTGAACAAACTGTGTGATAAACCACCTTCTCCTAGGCACTATTCCCCTGTCGAGTGTGACAAAAGCTTCCTTCTTACAGCTCCCTATCCCCACTACCACGTAGGCCTGCTCCCTGACTCTGAGATCACCAGGTACTGCATGCGCTTCTTCCTCACCTCCTTTGTTAGAGTGCATGAACATCACTGGATTTATCTCATAGTTTGCATCTTCACCATAGATCTTTTTCTACAGCTTGTGCTTATTTTTAACCATGCTTTCACATCTGTACCACTGGAAGATATATGCTGCCTTGGTATATAAATTTGGTCATCCAAATCCAGTGATGAACACAGACAATGTTTTGATCCATTGGAATGGTGCTCTAAAATAGGTTACATAATATGTATCACATTTTACAGCTGAATTCAGTGCTTGTTTCTCCGTGAGTATGGAAGGTGACTAAGACTTCACTGAAAGCTATAGTAATTTGTTTTGATTTAGTCACTTTATTTCTGTTTCGTGCATACTTAATTCACTGAGCATCTTTGGGTTTATAGGCCAGCTGCCTAAGCCATTCAGAAGAAACAGAGCAAAAAATAATCAACTCCCTCACCAATTCAGGGTTAAGAATGCATCTAAAATTTAGCATTTCCGAGGCTAGCTGTGCTCTGAGTGGACAGTTAGTAAAACCTAAAATGATGAACATTTCCATAACTGAAATAATGGAAGACCTTCCTATAAAATATTGTCAAGGAATGCCTCCTCATAAATATTTAATGAAGAAAAGCATCCTATCCAAAAATGTATGCTTATATAACCCAGCTAATCTTCTATAGTCTACAATGATTGTAGTAACTATTTGCAAACAGTATTTGGGAGCTAGAGGAAGATTTAGGCACAAGTTTTCAAGAGTATTTGGTTCGTTAGGAAAAAAACTATCATCTTTTTTATTTTAGAGGAGAAGAAAAATAATTGTGTTTGGAGGTTTGATCATAGACATTTTCTACAGAAGACATTTTTCAAAGCAAAGATTAATGTGGGAAGAGAAGAGCAGAGTGTGTGAGTGGAAAGTAAAATGGTAAACTAATGTAAGATACACTAACAGGAAAGAAACCCCAGGGATTAGGAAAGATGCTGTGAAAGACATTTCAATGCTATAAAATAGAAAGCTCCATTAAAAAAAGCAGTAAGACAAATACTAGTGAAAATTGTGACACATGTGACATGACCATGCAGAAATTGTCAGTTTATTAGAATGAAAACTCTGGATCTTCTAGAGTTTGTAAAAGTTGCTTCTTCACTGGTCAAAGTGATTGATTAGTCAAGCTGTTCAGACCAGTGCAAGTTTGAGTGAAATACATTGGTTAGTGCAATGTTATAAAAAGGTATAAATATTTGCACAAGAGTGACAGGAACTAACAGATCTACCCACAATATTATCATTTCTCTGCAAATATTACCTTAAATGGAATAACTGGGCAAAATGTTGTAAAATTACTCCAGGTCTTTAGGTACAGTGTACAGTGGCATATGAGTAATTTATCTCTGCACCACGGTGCTTTTGTGTGTTTAGAATGAAATAATGCAAGAGTTCATTACAGAAAGACTCTTAATATGGTCGCTTTAGAAGGGAAGGGTTCAACTTGAACTAGAAAGTTGAATGAGTAGGTTCTAGGGGATTTGGTGGCCACAGAATTTGATGACCTGCTAACCACAGAGAAAGCCAATTCATTGCTAAATAGTTGATCTGTATAGACATAGCTATCACGACTATCGAGATAGGTTGGGGGAAAAGGATGAGTATGTTAGGGCTAATTCCTACAATCACATACTTAGACGTCAATAATCAGTGGAGCCCTGGAGAGCTCATAGAGCTAGGCTGTTTTGTCACCTGAAGGTGTAATTCTGTATATCCTTTTGCTTTATTGTTGATTGATTGAATATTTGGTCATCAGATATTTGATGACCTAACATCGGATTTAGAAAGCTGGGTATTGTTCTACTGAGTGTCAGTTGACAATTCTCTTAAAGAACAAGGTTTCATTTATCTTCATTCCACTTTGATGTAATGTTAAGCTCTAGCCCCTGTATATTTAATCAGTTTGTCTAAATCAACAGTCCAACAAAAACTGCAAGAACACAAAATGTGGGAAAGGACACAACTCATGGTTAAATGCTCTGCACTATGCTCTGCTACATGCTGTGGTAGAAGCAACTGATTACTATAATTTGTACTTCCTTCCCACTGTGAAATAACATTCAGATGGAAAATATGACAGTTTTCCATGTTCTCAATACTGTCATCTTTTCCACGGGACTATGAATAATTGAGCATGGAGGAAGACATTTGAAATATTATTTCACCAAATGCCTTTGTTAAGAAAAGTGACAGCTTTACAATGTATCATGATTCAATTTCCAAATGGAGTCAGTATTCTCAGTTGGAGAACAGATTTTAGGAAAGTATTGATCTCATTTTAACTGTAATCCAAGTGGCTGTTTTTGCACAAGTGTCCAGTGTACACAGCCCCAAATTTCACAAAGGCATTGTGTCTCAAAGGCACTCGTGTATTGAGTATTTTGAAGAATTAATCCAATAAAAGACTTTGTTTTAAATCCACAGCTGTGATACCACCATCTCTATTGGAAGCTATACTAAAAAGAAATCTTGCAAATATTGACCTGGTATTTTGAAAAGTCTCCCTTTCCTCACCTGAATTCCTCAAAGCTCTTTTCCTCCATGTTAAAAACTAAAAAGATCTCCAGTCAGAAATAAAAAGGTATCTCTGTCTTCCTGCAGACTTCCTAGAAAGAGTGTCATCAGCATTTGTCAGCCTCAGGCTTGGGGAGGGAGGGACAGGGGTTATTTTCTTCTTTTGGTAGCTGCAGTTATCATTGTATCTCAGTGCTCCAATATTGAGAATCTACTCTTGATCTGCAAGAAATTTAGTTTAACAAATGACTCTTTCAGAGCAAGATGAACATGATACCATGTTCTCCCAACTGAAATGCTTGTAAGCCAGCCAACACCTTTCAAATTGCTGCTCCAGATAATTTGTCAGCTGCTCCTCAGATTATTGTTTTTCAAGGCTCATTAACTTAATAGGATGAGAATTCATAGGCCAAAGCTTTATTTGCCTATTATAATTTCAAGTTTATAACCCCTGTTTTTATGGCAGCCTGTCAGCTCCTGGGAGGTTTGGAGGTCTAGAACAATATAGTCACATTTTGGGATAAGTGCAATTAGTTTCTTGATGGAATTATCAGTTCATATGAATTGATATTAACAGGGCTGTGTCAGTGTGCAACAGCTGAAAATCTGTGCCATTGAAGGCGGGAGTAGAAAGACAATTTTTGAGTATCAAGTCTTCCTTTGAGAGCACCATGTGGGAATGGATGCAGAGTATTCATTCGTATCATTGAAAGTTATGCCTACAATCAGAAGATCATGGGCAGCGAAAGGAAATCACAGTTCATGGATGTAACACTTTCCACAAACATAAGACTGTGTGTCAGCACTAGGTAACACAATGTATTGTGTTGCCAGTCTTTTTACTGAGAACTTTATATTCACATCTACAAAGACACACTTTAAAAACGCTTCAGTTTTGCCCAGAACTAACTTCCTTATCTTCAGTGAAATCTTTCTGGTGCTCTAGTTACCAGCAGAGTTTTTGCTAAAGGGCTGCCCTCATATTATTGCCTTTTTTGTTTTGGTTTGTTTGTTTGGTTTGTTGTGTGTTTTTGTTTGTTTGGTCCTGTTTTGTTTGGGTTTGTTTGTTTGTGTTTTTATTCTATAAGTATTTGCTTTTCTTATAGTGTCTGATCATGTGATTGAATAGTTTTTATTTTTTTCTTAGTAGATGCAGAGTAAGGAGCTAACAGTTTCAGACTTTGTAGTCATGGGAGGAAAGCTTGGGAACATGAATCCTCTCAAGAAAAGAAAAATTTTGTTCATGTTTAGTTTAGCTTTGATAAACTTGCAGATCCTCCTCATGGTGCTGGGTAGCTGAATTGAAAGTATTTGGCTTGCTTTTAAATCAGTGTTAGTTTCTTGAAGCCAGCCCCAGTTCTGGCTGACACTGTGATCTGCAGTATTAGCAAGGTAGTTAATGATTTTGTGCTTCGTTTTCCAGACTCTAAAAGAGATCTAACAATAATCTTATAAAGCATTTTGAAAACTAATCCTGTTGGAGACAGTAGTATTACTATTACTAATGGCATTTTCTGTTATTATTTAATTACATAAAAATTATTTCAAGGTATTTGATGAATTAGATTAGTGACAGCACATTTTGGACCATCACTACTTTCTTATCAGTGGGAATTAGAGAGAGAAGATAACACTGGCAGAAGGCTCTAGAGCAGAGGCTTTTGCAGAAAACAACATTCCATTAGCATAGGTATTCAAGGGTAACTGAGCATTGTGTAAGCCTTAAGACCTACACAAGCAAACGTGTGCTGAAATGGATGCAGGACATATGGCTAAGGAAACTATAATGTCCAAACTCTTAATGATGTGTGGTGCTACTTCCAGCATGCTACTTCCTCCAAGTAGGCACGCAGGGGTCACTACACTCCAGTAGTCTCTGCCACCAGAGTAGTGTATCTGCAACCCTAAGCGCTGCTGCTTGTGGTCCCCTCACTTAATTTTAGGGATTGCTGGAATTCTTCCACAGGCTATGCAGGGACCACTGAGGTGGTGCTGATTGCTTTTCACTGTCCCTGGAAGGAAGTTAAGGTAGCTGCACTTGAAGGTGTGAATGGTGAGTCTCTCTGGTACTCATTGTTACAGTGCCCTTTCTCATTATTAATATCTGAGCAGCCTTTTTCGTCACGATAACCTGCTGGGAGCAAGCTTATTGTCAAAATGATGCATATAACTGTACTTGCATGTGGCTGCCTTCCAGGGAGGCTCTTGTCATTTTTATTGTAATTCACATTGTACAGGAGTACTCATCATCCCCTTTTCAGTCCCATGTGTTTAATATGGGAATTATATCTCCCAGAACACATCTAACCATATTTTGTGTTTTTTGAAATGCCTGGCAACCTGAAAATGGGATCTATCAAGAAAGCAGTGAAAAGCAATGATATTATGAAATCGAGTCTTCAATTTACCCTACATAAATACAAAGACCTTTGTTGAATTTAAAATTAAATTCTACTGTTTGGTTGTATTCATTTACTTTTTTTTATTGCCCTATAGAAATTCCAAATACTAATTACAAAATGGGATATTAGTCTGTTTGGGGCAAATGGATTTAAATACTCAAAAATTTAAAAATCAGACGACTGATCTGGGTTTAATACACCATCTGACTGCAGACAGGAAGCTTATGTATAATGAAGTACCTCTACTAAATAGCATTGCTTAAAGACAGTGAAGGGCAATAAGTACACAATTCTTTTTGTGCATTTTTGAATGTAAAAATACTGAGGCTCAGCTTATTCAGTGTCAGTGGAAACAAATAAATCTTACAGTCACAAAGAAAAGCGTCTTTTGAAAATATAACATACCTGGTTGAAATAATTCTTGGTGAAGTAGCCCCCTAAAACCATAGGGTGGCATTTTAAAAAGTGAACATTGTGGCTTTGCTAAATCACTTTGGCAAAGTGATTTTTAAGGCAAACCTATACATAAATTTGGGCATTCAGAGACACAGAGCACATAGCAACGTCTAAACAATTTAAAACATTAAACTGGTCATCACAAAGGCTGTCTTAGTTGCTAATGTTCATACTAATAGGAATTGAAGCATGTTGTTATTGCTGATTTCAATGAGAATATATAGGTGCTATAGCCTTCACTCCCTAAACAACATCTTTAGCAACCCAAGCACCTCTAGACCTTTCTAAAAATAAGCTTGGAGATCCTGACTCACACACAGGAACACACATCACGGAAGGTGACAAGATGCAGCCCAGATGCATATAGCCACATGCACATTGTGCTTGACAGGGTTGTGCTGCTTCTGAAAACAGCTACAAATCTCCAATGTTTTATAGATATAAGGCAAAACAAAATCAGCATAAATGGTGTTGATTAACTGTCTAAAACTTTATTGCAGCATCTCAATGTAGATTTTCCCTGCTTGTAAATCATCCTCCTGAGGCCTTTAAATTATTTAGGATCTTTTAGAAAAGATAGAAGTTAATTGTGGCTTTTCCTTATCACTTTCAATTAGCAAATTAAAAAGTCTTAACTGGAACAGTTTCCTATAATTTCTATTTAATCCTGACTCAAGTGTTCTCTTGAAGTAAATAATCCAGTCATATAACTGTGAGAGTTAATGAAAGAAAGATGTTGCTGTCGTTCAGCCTCAGCTCTCATGTTATTTTGCATGGATGAATCTCTGACCCTAATAAGCACAAAGATTCCTACAGACTTTCTTATGTGCTTTCCTTTTTTTAATGAGGAGTCTCTATTTTGGATGCTATTAATGTAATTGTTAGGAAGATGCAACTTTTAAAAACTCAGATAAATGCTTGCAGGAGAATCTTAACCTACCAAGGTATAAAATCTCTACAGTTCAAGTGTTTGATTATGTAAAGTTATAGAAGCCTTTCAGGTTCAGATGGGGTGCTTCAGGTTAGAGTGCTGGGCTTTATTTGCAGTTGTGCTGTTGACTAATTCTCTTTAGTTGACCAAGTCACTTAGTTCTATTTGCTTTGCTTTATCTATTAGTAAAATAATCTTCTTAGTTATATTGAGAAGGATAACTAGTCTCATTAAACAAAACAGAATAAAAAATTTAAAATGAGAGAAATTTAGGTGTTTGTTCCATTCCATCATTTGGGAAATGTTTTATAATTTTTTAATATGGTTTGACATTTAGAGACATTTAGCTTTTGTGTGCTACAGATCTTTTATTCAATTCTGCATACATGGAAATTAAACTGTATATTCTTAGCTCATAAAAAGGACAGCAATATTAACTCAGTTCAGTTAAGTGGCGGTATTTTCTTTACTAGGTCTTTAAAGAAGAAAAAATACCAATTCTCAGTAAGAAAACATCTTTAAATCACTAGTATTAAATTTTTCCTGCTGTTATGATTACAAACAGAGCCACAGGGGAACAAAGGAAAGATGTCTCCCTTCTTTCCATGTCTATCAGCAAGCTCTGAAACTCAGTATCTAAGTCACAGAAAAAGCTCCCAAAGTATAAAAAGGCAATTTCTGTGTATTGGGTTTTTTTTTTAATTAGTGGTGAAGACTGGAATCAGGAGATTAGAAAGGTATCTGACTATTTTTAATGGGTTTGTGTCTGAGGAATTTGGCCAGGGCATTCAGTCATCTGGTATGGGGAGGTTGAGGGGGACCATGACCCTCAAAATTGAAGTTTTACCTGACATCTGCCTCAGAGGTTGCCATTCACCACTAACACTGGCTACAACACTTACTGGCTAGATACAAAATGGGATTGATGCTTCTGCCTATCTCATGAAAATCGAGTCAGTTCCTAACCAAGTCCACACAATAACTTTCTTGTTTGAAATGGTCCTTTCTGTGAGACACATTACTGTTTTCAGTGTATGTAAGCACCCTCTCAAACATTTTGTTCTGGTCTCTCCAAATCCCCTTGAAACAGTTCTTCCAAAATGATAGAGCACTAAAACTCCAGGCACAATGTTCAAATTCTTCTGAGCATTGGGAGAAATTTAAACCCGCATTTTTAATATTGGTTCCATATCTGATTCAAGTATATTCAGAATAAATGACAAAAATTTGTCAGAAAGTGTCACTCTGCATAGGAGTACTACAGTAACAAGCTAATGGAGCCATTCACTAATTCAAATCTTGTCCTAAGTGATGAAAGTGACAATTATTACCTGACAACTGTCTAAAGGCCACTATGAGAAATGGGTTTGGAGATTTCACTTTCATTCCTGCGGACAAGTTTCCACATCATAAAAATCATTACTCCATCTGTCACATTAATTGCTAGACTCTTGGCTCATCAGAAAAACCAAGAATAAATTTTATCTGTAGAACAAATTACTTTTTTTACCCCAAGGGAGAGTTCTTTGAGCTTAGAAATTAAATATTACTGTGGAGGCAGGGTAAATAAAGATACCCTATGGCTCCCTGTTCTCTGCCTGTTGGGAGAAGAATCATTTCCAGGGTTGTAACTGCACAGAAAAGAGCAAGAAAGCTTTCTGGTTTGAGCAAAGAGCTAGGAACTGAGAAATTTACCTGTGTCACTGACAGGTTGTATGACCTTGGAAAATCAAGACATTCTTTCAGTTTTGTTCCATTATGAAATAGGTGACGTGTCCGCAGACACCACCAACAGCCCTTGGAGTTAAAAGATATTTCCAACAGGTGGAGATATGCAACATTTTCTGCATTGTATAAAGAAAGATTAATCATTAGTACTAAGTGGAGTGAAAGGAAGCATCATGGAAAGAGGGTGGGATCTCATTAGAGCAGTGCAGTTTGTCAGGGAAATATGAGACGATTATAACAGTAATAATGACTCTTCCCTCAGTCCAGTGCAAAACTAGTCTTGTTTTGCACTACAGTTATTCCAGTGGAATAATGTAATGCTGACTCAAGCCCCCAGATTATTTTGTATTTAATTATCACCATTTATTTTTGTTGGTATAATCTCTCTATGTAGATGCTTGCCAATTGCTGTTCATTTTGTCAAGTAAGGTCTGACTTTGAATAGGATATATCTAAAAATGTTTTTGTGATATAGAAATCAGGAGGTAGCAGCCTCTGAGTCTATGCTAGGCCAATGATACTGCAAGCCTATTTGAGGACACTGTTGTGGATGGCATTGCAAAACTGAATGAGTTGTTAAATTTGTAATTGCTGATTTCGCAGCACTTTACTTCTTCTGTCCAAAAAGTATAAAATACTAATTAATGGAATAGTCAGAAGCACAAAAATACTTAATTTTAAAAAAAACTTTCTGATGTTTACTTAAAAATTATTTAGCTTTTTACTTTTTTTTTCTTATAATCTAAACCTCTATATATGTAGCTTGCAGTGAGATCTAAATATGACTTCAAAACTTAAAAATTTCTGTTGTAGATTCACTTTGGTTCAGAATATACATTCAGAGTTGGGAGGATAGTTTATGTTATCCCAGTGGACTAGGATTGTGTCTGTTTGCAGTCAATTTCTCCCAACTCCAAAGCTTCTTTAAGAACTGTAATTTTTTTCATATGTTAGTTTAATGTTTTAAAAATGTATGTCTGTAGGAAATAACAAAGCTTTACTATGGAGGAAAACAGATATGTTTAAGAACATTTGTTCAATACTGGAGACATTTCAGACACCTACTGTGCAGCTCTAAGGTTGTAGAGCTCACCTATCGCTACATTGCTTCAATGCTTGCACCTAAAATTTTTCCCAAATGTAATTTAAAAAAACCCCTACAAAAAATGAAAGCTATTCTGAATTATTATCATTATGATTATTATCAATGTCCCCACACAAGAAGGTGTCTTTCCTACTACTACTTACGAAGGACGTTGGGACCCGAACCAAAATCTTTCAGAGTTTGAAAATACTGAAACCTTGGTTTCAAACTGAAAAAGTGAAGGGGGTGGAGGGAGGGCGAGATTTAGAGTTCAAATTTTGGCAATGTAAGTTATACTGTTATTGTACCTCAACATAGCTTCTTAAGTGTCAGAGCATTTATACTGTGTTAATTTAAGTAGTACGGGTTGGTCAGGGGACAGGGAATGCAGGAAAGGGAGGGCAGAAAGAGGGATACTTAATTATTACACACAAATACAGGGGAAATGCAAAATCCTAAGCTTGAGGTTTTGGGACGAAACATTGAAAAGGTCAAGAAGAAAACTGCCCTTGATAAAACATATGTATTTGTGCAGAGGCATTCAGTGTGAATTTGCAGTAGTACAACAAATGGACATAGGTGTTCATCAAAAGCCGTAGTCATTATAAGCTGCTGTATCAATACAAAGTCCCTGGAAAAAGGTTTTATTTTTCTTTTGCTAAGAAAGAAATGAAAAAAAAACTACACGTTAGGTGTGCAGAAAGAGTTACAAGCTCTAAACATCCCTGAATTTTGTGAAAGTCTAGTTATGCAATTGTCCTTTTGTGTTGAGCTCAAATTTAGCCAAGTTGTCGTAAATTTTCATGTAGTATTTATTAATGTTTTGGGATTTAAAAGAATTAATTCTTTAAAAGGTTTTTAGTTCATTTTTAAAGAATAACACTAGAAGCAGCTAGCTTATCTGATTTTTTTTTTAAATAATGCTTATAGTGCATAAAACCACTGAAAAAGCAAGGTCAGTGAAAGATGTTAAAATACACTTTTTAGCTGACAAAGGGAAGAAGAAGCTTTAGTTTGACTAAAGAAGTTTTAGTTTGACTCGTTTTCCAGAATATTTCCATATTCCACATAGAAAATGCATAATTCCACAGATAATTGAATGTGCTTGGAGGTGCTTGTTGCATCTTTTGAGGATCATTATAGTTCTTTTATGCTGTTGAAATGGCTACACTGAGGAAGTGGAGAGCAGGGAAGAGAATACAGCTCTACAGTGTGAGTACATTTGTGTGTATGGATTTGCACATCAAAAATTGCTTTTTATTTGATTACGCTGATTTCTAACATCAGAATTCTGAATATCAGTGACTATATCCATACAAGCTTTCCTAAAAAGCAGACTGGAACCATCACAACATGTTACACTGTGTAAAGAGAAAGCATATCAGTATGAGCATCTGAAATGCATTGCAGTCCACATGGGTGGAGTACTCAATGCAGAAGCCAAATATCACTTGCCACTACTCACTGATAGTATGGTGCACTTGTGCAGCCCAGTGCAAGACCATAGTCCTGAACTGTTCTAGCCAAGGTGGGTTAGCTGATGAAGCAGTCTAACCTGCTCTCAGTAAATGCCCACATTGATTACAGATGACTTGGATATAGTCAGCAACCTGTGTAGACAGTTCAGTTACTGAACTGATGCAGATTGCATAAACTTTAATCAGAACCGTGAGCCTGTTCAAAATACAGTGACTAAGAGTTGCAGGTAGGAGGATTTATGCAGTATCTGTGGCAAGAGAATGGCTATACAGGCTTGGTGGGAAGTAGAAGTCATACAGGTTTGATTAGAATATAAACTCACATAATACTATCATTGCACCATGCAGAAGAGAATTTGATTTTGACATTCCAGTTTCAGCAGTATGAGTGAATGTTGCAAATTTTTCATATCAAATATTTACAACCATTTCCTATATTGTACTATTTCAGTTGAAATGTATAAAAATTCTTGTGTTACAAAGACATCCTAAGTGATGAATTCATGAGAGCAATTGAAATCACAGGTGCTGTCTAGGATCTTGAGGTTCAAATGACTGAAATTTCCTCTGATTGATATGTCCACAGCATTTAGAAAGGGAAATACGCAAAGAGGGAAATTTACTGCTGATGGAAATTTTGGGGTTTTTTTCCTAGTTGATTTTGCCTGGTTTCCCAGATACTTTTTGTAGTCATCACTCAACAATTAGCATTCACGTTGGTGTGCTATGGATTACAGAATGGGTCTTCCAGCTAGGGTACTCTGAGGTCATTCTTTGGGATAAAAAATCCAAGATTCACAGCGTACTGGCAGTGATAAGAACACAGGAATCATGGTCAACTGATTTATTTTCCTTGACTTTCCTATTTTTTTTCTGATACAATCTTGTACAATACCATAGTGATTTGAATTAATTACAAGAAGGGGGTAGAGTTTTGTTTTTTGACAAAAGTGGGATTATGCAGCAGGTGTCCACAAAGGAAGATCAGTACAGTACCAGAACCAAATCACAGCGAAGAGAAGGAGAATTACATGACTTTGTTAGAGATAAACCAAGAATAAACATGCCAATACAATATTATAAGCAGGTTTCATGTCAAGACCGACTCCCAAACCACATGACATCATGGTTTGTAGCATCTTAACAATTATTTCTCAATGTATTTGAATGTACTACTCTGTATCCTTCATAAAGAATAACATTACATGGCAAATAAATTTATAAAAGATTGGTAAATCTATTTGCTGTTGACTTTAATCAGGCAGCGTGGACCGTTGCTGAGGAATTAACTTTAAAACACAATGCTGCAATATAACATTTTGGTTTTAAGTAAACCCTATATAGTAAGAGGTAGGATTTTTATAAAAATTATTGCAAATATGCTCTTCGCTAGGATAGAATACGCTGTAATATTTCCACATTGGATTTCTTTAATTTTGTCCATAGCTTTCATGTTTGCATTTCAAATTTTCCAGTTCTGCTGTTCTTGCATTACAACTTGAAAATGAAAAAATCATTTTAGTTAGTGTCAACTAAGAGAAATACAACATTGATGCAACCTGGAAAATTATAGGATTTTTTCAGCTTGCACACAGAAATGGTAAATAGCACAAATTAATTTTGATCTTGTCTACCTTAATATTACTCCAATCATTGTTAGAGTTTGGACATGTCATTTGTCTTTGTTTTCTTAGAGACAGGAAGATGGAAAATAGAGAGAGCTCCTAGAGGAAATCCTCAGTGAGGCTAGGAAGTTTCAGACTCTCCAAAAGGAACAGCAAAGAACACAAATAAGAAATACCTTGTGCAAATTCAGATTTTGATACTGAACATATTAATTTAAATCAGTAAAATTATCTTTTTGTAAACTTGAGAGATCCTCATTTGAATTATAAAATCATTCAGTGGAAAAAAGTGGAAGCTACCATTTGACTTGGGAACATTGGTTCACAGGCTGATTAATTTCATGGTACTGTAAAGACCCTTTATATTTCTAACAAGAAAAAAAGGGAATTAAAATAGATCCTAATAAATTTATTTTAAATTATATTAGCATTTCGTCACTCAAGGATTAAACCAGTCTCTATGTAGAGAATAAGAAGAAGTGCAATGTGAAAACAAATTTTGTTATATTTCCTTCTGTAAAATGATATGTTTTACCTCTGTTCTCAATCTGAGGTGTGTAGAGTATAACATTTACTGTAAGAATTTTTAGCAGATCTGGATTGCCATCAACAAAATACATAAATCTTTCCCAGCAGTAATTTACACATTCTGCATTCACATTTAAAGGGAAGAGTTTTTGTTTGTGATTAATGCGTAACAATCTTTGATCGGTATATAAAAGGATTCTGTAGCTACAGTACTTTTCGTAGGTTTACTAAGATACAAATTTGAATTAAATTAGATGCCTGAAAGGTGTAGAATGTCTCCAGGCCTGTCTTTGGCCCAAAAGAAAAAAACAACAAGGAAACTGTTGCACTTAACTTGGGTACAAAAATGTGTGTTTTAAATCCAGAAGTAACAAGCTAAAGAACCTTCTTTGGGTTTCTTGATGTAGTTACCCAATTTATAGAATTCCGCTGGTTATAAAACATTATTGTTTGAACAGGTATTTTCTACAATTGTAGACTTCCCTGATAAGTTGGAGGAGAGGCATAGCCTGGAATAAAGTAGTACATCAAAGGAATTCTAAACACAGGAGCCTATTGCCATGGAATTTCCTGCCAATCTAAAGAATTCTAGATTTGAAAATATGGATGACCATCCAATGCATGGGCTTACCCTCCATCATTTTTTTGTATCATCTAAGAAATCTGTATTTCATATGTTAAGTGTTCACAGATTTCAGGGCATTCATAGGTTTTAAGCAGAACTGCTCTGTCCTTCAAAAATAACTCATGGAGAACTGAAACAAAATGCTGCAATGCTAGCTCAGTGTATGTGCACAAGTTAAATATGGACACAAGATACTCATCTCCAAAAATAGCTTCCTCACATGGCTATTTCTTTTTGCAGTGCTAAATGACAATGGAATTCAGGTTTTAGCACTAGTTAAGGTTAGATGAGTTGCTGGTATAAATGCAGCTGTGACCATTTGTATTGATTGATATATGGTTTTTTGTGCTTCCTTGTATGTCTGTTATTCAAATCTTTTCTCTTAAGGAGCAGTATTTTAAATCTGAGTGTACCCAGCGCAATTGGTTCTGGCCAAAACATTTGGGAATCAAAGTACAAAGGTACTTGCAAGAGAAATGATTAGTTGATAGCAGCAAAGATAGACTTACTTCTAGATGAAACTCTTTATCTGGTAAATGAAACCTGAAAGTAGAAGAACCATGGCAGTATCTTCACAGTAAAGTAACCTTGAAATAACCCAAGAACCTGGGGTTTGCTGGTTGACTGCTGAGAAGGTTGTAATTAAAAGACATTATCTCTAACCTATATACTATATATAAGTATATAAGTATAACCTATATATACTTGGAAAATTTAGTGAAGGAAACTCAGGCTGTTGTTCAGGACTTATGCTAGTAAGTACCACGGTGATGTTAAATTAGTTCCCAGAAGGATCACAAATTGACTGTTTATCAGCTCAGTCACGTGTAAGCATTTCCTAATTTTGCAGATCTTCTAACCAGATTCCAATCAAATGATTTATCTATCAAGTTTGTAACTAAACAGTTCACCTTGATGACTACCACAGGCTTAGAGTAAAATTCTTCATAAATTCCTTTCACAGTTCTTTCCTAACTAGCTAAATATCTCTTCAAAGACTGAATTTAACAAGCACTTTTAAATAAATGGTGGTTTATATGTGAGTTTAGGCGTATAAGGATTGACATAATGAAACATATAAATAATCTACCTACCCCATCGTTCATCTAATCCAATCTATGGCCTATAATCAAAGACAGGCAATATTAATTACTAATTTTCTTGGATAATATTACAGTGATCTTCTGTGGGAGATGCTTATGACCGACACTCCCACTGTGAGTAACCCCAGAATGAGAAAAAGTAATAGATTTCTAGTGTTTTTTTTATATTAGTTCTAGTGCATACTTCATCCTTAGACCTCAAGGTGTAAAACAGTGAACATTTCCCATGAAATGCTGAGTAAGTCCAATTTCTATCAAAAAGATTCATGATTCATATAGATTCGTTTACAAACAGAAGAGCTTAAACTGTTACATTTCTTCACTATTCACCTTTCCTTTTGACAATACATTCTTCCTACTTCTGCATTTTCAAATTGCCATTCTCTGCTGTTTATCCATATTCTGTTGGAACGTTGTGTGTTTATGTGCGTTATGTTATTTCTGCGTTTGCTTTTTCTCTCTCTGTGTATTTTTCTAGGATTTTTTGTTTTGTCTTTGGTATAGCTGCAAATGCACACTTGCATGCTGGGCTGCTCTGAATGACAGAGAAAGTGAGATGAAATAGCAGTTTATGTAGGATTACTTCCTCACATCTGCTATGTTAAAAACCCCCACATTGAACGCATATTCCCAGCTTGCACAGAGATAATGTGTATCCAAATAGGAGGGATAACATTATCAGAAGGTATCACACAGGTGCCGTAAACACAGTACCAGGAGTCACTGCAACATGGAGCGTGCTGTTCTGATGGATTTTAAATCACAAACATAAATTAATGCCCTTTCTGTTGTGATAGTTCTTTTTCTTTTAATGAGCCACTTCTGTGGAAGCTGAATGTACTCCTTTTCTGCCTGTTTTACTGTGAAAGTTACTGTAATTCAGTGCAATGCACAAATGAAAGTTAGTAAGCACAGAGGAAATAACCTTGTTCTTATACAGAAACAATATTAAAACTTAAAGTTCTGTAGGGTTTTTTTATTATGCCAATATAATGATACAGAATCTCATGACATAGAAATGTTTGTTTTAAATCATTTAAAGTAATTGTTATTTTTCATATGCTTTATCTTGAATGAGTAAAATTTACTGCAATGACTCTAGCATGCAAAGAATTTTATGTACTTGTTTTTCTTTGGATGGAGAAGGATAGAAACTTGGCAAATTAGTTTAATGGGTTGATGTTATTTTAAGTTTGTCATTAGGCTTATTTATCTATGATTTCCCTACTCTTTAAAAAATAAGCAGATGCAGTACAAAAGTCCTATGAATTATTATTCAAGTGTCATCTTCAGTGCAAAGAAAGTCAACCCTCCCTTGAAATGAGAAAGCAAAGCTAAGCTTTTCTAGGCACCAAATGCAGTATTGCAAGATCAGTGTAACCATAGATAAAATCTCTGTCCATTTTACTAATGACAAGATTGTCAGGGTTCCATGCTAAAATCACATTATACTTTCTCTTTTTTTGCATCCTGAATTGGAATTAGGTGCCTCTGATTCCTGAAGGGAATTCCTAACTTTAAATGAACTTCTGTGGACTGTGGTGGAAAAGTACATGAAAATGTGAGGTCTTTCAGGTTTTTCAGATGTCTGTTTAACCATTTGTTTTCTTATCCTTCTATTGAGTACATAGCTCCCATAAAATTGAATTTTGACAAAAGTAATTTGACACAGTTCTATTGACAGTGATAAACCAGGTCATCTAAAAATTCTGGTCTTAACACTTTCTGAGACTCAAGACTTACTAGTTGTTAGCATTTTTGTGAATAATTTACTAGTTTACAGTATTTCAGAATTTATGCTGTATTCACAGACTGTAGATTAGATGACCTTTTTCTTTTGACAATAAGAGTAATTTCCTTACTGGAAAACTTCCACAACAATTTCTTTTATCCCTTTTTTTTTTTCATTTTCTTTTTTTCCCACCAGTGCAACTGTTAAAGACATGTCTGATGTGAAATTTTGTACTTTTTGACTGCAAATCTTACATGATTCTTTCTATTGTGCCAATATGAATTTTCCTAAAACTGCTGAGATATTCCTTGATTTCTATCAAAGTTTTGCCATTCAAAGTTCCTTAAAATTGATTATTTTTTTTCAAGTCCTTGCAAATGTCTTTGAATGTTTGCTTAAGCTGGAAAGCAATATTGGTGCAGATACTTGTGTTGTTACTTGCACAGAAACCCAGTAGGTTTTCTGTGCAATAATGTGTTTCATTATGGAAGCAATGCACAGCTCTAGAAATACATCAGCTGTGGAGGTTATGGGACAGTGGTAAGTGCTGTGTGTTGCAGCTGCCACAGTACAGTTACTGATGGAAGCTGTGCTACGTACTCTCTGAAAAAGACTTAATATATGTATGCACATATTCTTGCTTTTCATTTGTAATAGGAAAAATCCTGGTTTATGTTAGCTGGACAGCAGGTGCCCACATAAGCCACTCTATCCCTCTCCTCCTCAACTGGGCTGGGGAGAGAAGATATAATGGAATGGCACGTGGGTTAAGATAAAGACAGGGAGAGATCACTCACCAGTTACCATCACAGGCAAAGCAGTCTCAACTGGGTGAAATTAATTTTATTTATTGCCAATTAAATCAGAGTAGAGTAATGAGAATTAAATCAAACCTTAAAACACCTTCCCCCCCACTCCTCTCTTCTTCCTGCACTCAATTTCACTCCCAATTTTTTTCCTTCTTTTCCTGAGCGATACAGGGAGATGGGGAATGGGGGGTTGTCGTCAGCTCATCATATGCTGTATCTGCAGCTGCTTTCTCACACTCTTTCCTTGCACCAGCATGAGGTCCTTCCTAATGGAAACAGTCCTCCGTGAACTTTTCCGACTTATAGGTCCTTACCAAGGGCTTCAGTTCCTCACAAATTGCTCCAAATGCATGTCCTTTCCATTAATCCCTTCCACAGGGTGCAGTCCTTCAGGAACAGGTTGCCACAACATGAGTCTCCTGCAGTCACAAGTCTTGCCAGCAGACCTGCCCCAGCATAGGTTTTTCGTGGGGTCACAGCCTACTTTGGGTATCTGCCTGCTCCAGTATAGGGTCCTTCGTGAGCTGAAGGTGGACCTCTGTTCCACCATGGATCTCCATGGGCTGCAGGGGCACAGCTGCCTCACCATGGTCTGCACCACAGGATGCAGGAGAATCTCTGCTCCAGCACCTAAAGCACCTCCTCCCTCTCCTTCTGCACTGACCCTGGGTGTCTGAAGGGCTGTTTTTCTAACAAATTCTCACTTCTGTCTTTGGCTGCAGTTTTTTGCCCCTTCTTAAATACACTATCCCAGAGGCACTACCACTGTTGCTGATGGACTTAGCTGGCTGGCACTGGCTCTGTCAGACATGCAGAAAGCTTCCAGAATCTTCTCATGAAAGATACCCCTGTAGCTCTCTATGAAAACCTTGTCATGCAAACCTAATACATATACATAAAAAAAAAAAGCTGAATAACTCCTTCCAGCCATATAGAATATCTGGAAGAAGCCAATGACTCTTTCCAATGCCACATTCCTTTGGCACTCTGCCTCTTAACTGTTTCAACGTGTTCAAATTATTTAGTGTCTCCAGACAACCTTAATAGAAATTTTTTCTAAAGTATACCTTTCTTTCTATCACAGAAGACCTGACTGATTAAGATTTTTTTCGGTACTGTACTTTGTGTTTTCCTTTGGAGAAGATGATTTCTTTTTACCCAGTAAGAATGGCTGTTCTGTCACACAGAAATCAAACTGTCTCCAAAATTGTCTTACACCTTGTGCAATTCATTGAAGTGGTAATGCTTGGAAAGCACTAATGCCAGAGAGAATTAGGAGTGATAGTGAACAGTAAATGAGGTACAAAATTTAAGTGTGGCAGCATGGCACAAAACCTTAGTGATGTTGAACTACAAGCATCATGTCAAAGAGTAGGAAGGAGGGTGACAGGTGCTTTCTCCATGAGGAGCTGAAAGCTCAGCATTGTATCAGGCCTGGTACCAGGTACTACGAGCTGTAGGCTATTGGGAGACCATGCAAAGTGCATCAGGAAGTTTTTTGTAATTTCTAAATAAATGCTCTCTATTTAAATTCATGAAAGTAGAGCTACATCCTCTTCCACAACTGTAATAAGAGCCAACCCAAGTTGTTATGTTCATGGATTATTTCTATCTGGTATTGCTTAAGCAACTAAGAATGTTGGATTTTCCTTCTTCTACCATTATCCCTTTTTTCTTTTTTTCCTACAGACCTACGTATTTTTCACTTCTTGCAAATACTTTGACATTTAAACCTCAGTCCTCAGCTGGTATAATTTTCAAACTAACTTCATAAGGGAGTATTTAATCTCCCAGAAGGAGCTTTATAGCTCCTCATATTCATTTCAGTATCATAAATAATAATGATAACAATTATAACAACAATAGGGATATTATAACTGAGAGGCTGGTAGGAAGACTTGAGATTACTTTTTTATAACTGTAGTAGAATGTCTTGGAGTGATGTGTAGAGTTAGGCACCCCACTTCTAAAAACCCAAATCTGCCCAAAGTATGAGAGGAAGATATGAACAAGGAACATAGTAAGGTAAGAGGACGATGGGATAAATGGTAGGAGTTTAAACAAAATTTAAAAAGGTAGGCTATAAAGTAAATCAGTATCTAACAGTGACATCTAGAACAGAAGAACCTCTCAAAGAGGCAAGGTACCATGTCTGATTGATTAAAATAGGTCTTAATGATTCCTAAAATTTCTTCCTCTTCAGTTTGTATCAATTTGTCACAGTATTTTTCTAATGGTTTGCACTTGGTATGCCTAGTTTGCTCAGTGCTGTGTTCTTCACAGTACTGTGTAAGTCTGTATTAATTCTACATGTGGAACTGCATCAAAAGTATATCTTGTCCACTCTACTTCTTTAAAGAGCATTTCTAATTACTTTCATTTCACCTCACTTCATTGCAAATGTCTTCAGCTGTATTAAGTACTATAAACTCAAGCTGAAATAAAAGTTCCCCTCAAATAAGCATACTTTTCGTATTTGAAAGGTTATCATTATCTCCTGCAGTTACCTCAGCCATAAGGAAGTAGTTTTGAAGTCAGTGGATGTTTCACCGCTTTGAAGATAGGTACTGACTTAAGCACAACACTAACAAAGGTGGATAATTAGCTTTATTCCAGGAGCTGAAGCAAACCTATGAGTCACAGTTTCACCTTGCATTCTTCCTTATTGTTGTATGATGCTAGTTTGGGGCTGCAATAGCTCAAGTACCTTAAGTCACAGAGTGTAGCTAGCCACTTCTGTGTGAATACTGTTGGGGGAAGGGAGGGAGGCAGGGAAGGAAGAAAAGGACTGACAGCCAAATCTTTTGTTTTGTTTCTTTTCTGTTTTCCACTGGGTAGGTATTTAGCCTAGCAATGCTATTTGTAGAATAGATGTACAGATGTCATTTTAAAAATTGAGTTATGTTGCTAAAATCCTCCCTGCATGTGCCTGTGAAATGCCTGTGCATGAAAACCACATTACATCTCATATTTGGCTTTGTTACCTGAGGGTGATCTGAATGTAGCAGGGTTGAAAGTCTTATTCCCTGAAGTTTCCTATTTGCGTCTGATGGGAGACTGTCTGGTTAGTTTTGACACTTCTAATATGGGTCAGTAACTGTCAGTACTGGATATTATCAAATTGTTTGTACCTGAGATAAAATTAATACCAAAAAAAAGCAATCTCTGATCTTCTAATTAATCCCATAGGAGTGCAAAAACTCATTTAAGTTAGAAGTTTAGCTGTTGGCAGCATCAGGAAAAGCTGCTTTCACTTCACTGAGCTGAATTAAAACTCCACATTAATGGTATTAAAGCATGTTGCCTTCTTAAACTCTTATATCCATCAAAGCAAAGGCTCAGAAGCATTATAAACAACTGCAGTGCTATCTTCAGTCCTTGACATAAGAAACAACATGCTGAGAATACATTATAAAATCAAACAGTATTACTGTTCCCTTTACTGGTCTCCAATGGAATTTTTCCAATATTGTATTATCACTCCTTTTTCTTTCAGTATTATGAATAACAAAGAATAACTCAGAGCTCCAGTTTTATGGGGTGTTTTTGTTGTTTGTTTTGGATTTTTTTTCCTGCAGAGAACATATTGATAGACAAATGGAGTCTAAATGCTTTTCTTCTTTGTGGCAGTTTCATAATTGGGACCTGAAAAATGCTGCTCTGAAGCCAGTGTTCAGAGAGTTCTCTACCCAGCCTGTGCCACTGGCTGCTTCACTGCTTCTTTATGAGAAGCTGCAGGTCAATTGATTTAGGAAGCAAATAATTTTTAAGCTGTCAGTTTTACCTAGTCAAAATAAAGATATATGAAAAAAAATGGATTCCTAAATCAGGGCTATAGCAAATAGAGGACAACTGTTCTTTGTTGATAGCAGGGAGGTTGGGAGAGGAAAACTAAAGACTTTTCTAGTACTCTGTTTTTAAAGAGAATGTGTCTTGGTTTTTTGCAAATTAAAGAAAAAAATAAAAATATTAGATTGTAAAAACCATCTTTCTTCTACTGTCAGTACAAAAGGCAAACTTTGGAATGAAGTGATTTGTGTGTCATTCGGTCTGATCGGTCTTATTGGTGTTTTGTCAATATTTTTGCATTATAGAAGTTTAAAACACATTAAATATTTCCCTAACATGACTGTTTCATCCCAGATAGAAGTTTCACTGGCATACTGTGTATTGGTGAAAGTGTCATTTGGGAAAGGAAGGTGGTAGTTCATGTGGTCCCTACAGGGGGCCTGCAGTTTCAGCATCATCCACACAGCAGAAGTGCCTTCAGAGCATCCTTGGGCTAGAACAGAGTTAAAACTAAGGAGACTGGCTACTCACCTTTTGGTTACTGTAATATTTATTGATATTATTATTTTCATAATAAATATTTTTAAAAATATGTGGACACCAGGCTGCTGTGGTTTTACTATTTAATGAAGTCATAAAATGTCACGCCTTGCCTAAGAAATGTTTAAAACAAAAAGCAACTTAAACACATTAAAAAAGAATGGTTGGATTCTTTGCTTCCAGTTTTGTCTCTTATTATTAATTTATAGTCTCATTCTTTGTTCCTTCACTCTTATGAATTGTTTTACAAGAATAGTATATTCCCCTTGTCTCAGTGAACTAAAATAAAATTAAGTTAAAATTGGTATTTTACAGAATGTGAGATTCTTTTCTTCAGGGAAAATCTCCAATTGGATAGCCACTTGTGTCAAGCGATGATTAACTGTGTTTTAGAATTTTAGGTATCGTTATATTAATGATGATACTTTAGAAGGCACAGGCTTGTATCATGCATCAAATTTGATTTTTATAATTATGTACAAACCAGGAGTTTTCATCTCACCAGTTATGAGTTATTTTCATGAAAGAAGGGGAGCCTTTATTTGAATGCTGTGTCACAAATCCCTAGGACTGGAAAAAGTTTTTGAATGGGTGGAATATTGCAAATAGCTGAGCCCTTCACTTGGAAGGAAGTGGGTTGTAAGGTTCCTTTCACAGCTTTGCATGGTGAGGTAGTCATTCCAGTGAGGGCTGCTGGTGACATCTAGTGCTTAAGAGATTTGGTAATTTTAGGAGAATACTGAATTGAAATCATTGATATAATTCGTATTTTTAATGGGATAACATTTCTCAATAGAGCATCTGATGAATGGAAAATATTGCTATCCAAGTCTTTTTTTTTTTTTCACTTTACGATTGAAATGTTTTGTTTTCCCAAGATCTGCTTTTCCCTGTGAATATTCTTCCTTTGACAGGCTGACTGAATAATCCTTTTGTTAATTTGCTGCTGCTTCTTGCCCCAGTCATAACAGTACTGTGTGAGGGGAGCTAGATGATCCTCCTTCCCAACTCAAGCCTTTCTATTATTTCTAGGATTCTATAGCTACCAAGCAGGTGTGGTGGCACAGTATAATTTCCTAAGTGGCTGAGTTGTTGCAAACTTTGTCTTCTGAAAGGGAATATCCTCTTTTAGAAAATCAGTATTTTGAAGTGCTTTAGACTGGACGCGCAAAATCAAGTAATTTGGTGCTCCTAGTCACTTCTAGAAATGCTGTTTACTCTCATTTCAGTTCTGTGTTTCAACAATAAATTTCCTTAGAGAGATAATAAATAACATTTTCATCAGCCTATCTAAATCGAGATAAAATGTTTTAAACAATAATAATTTGCATTTATAAAAGGTTGTCCATTTTTTTAAACGTATGCAAATAGTGAAATCCAGTAACAAATTTATGGGAGTCCAGTCAATACCAGCTTTAGATCTTGACAGGTCTATGTTGAGAAAGGTAATTTGTTCCGTGTTAAAGAAAAGCGTATGATGTCAAACAGAGATATTTTATAAAAGTCTAATAGTTTTTACTAATTCTGTAAAGGCTATTGTGAGTAGAAGGTGACACATTTTTTTGTCTTTATTCATCCATTATGCAAAATATTTAGAACCAGAGAGGTTATAACCTTCAGGTTTTGCACAGTGCCCTGTGTTAAGTATCAGTCCTCCAAGGTAGTTGAATTCATCAGTAAAATGCAGCATCGCTGTGGGACCTGGGAGTCTATAACAGTGATCAGAGTCCCTTTCCTCATTTTGAATCTTTGTGCGGGCAGCAATAATTCACTGTTCTGTAAATTGCTTTGTTGAATGTAGTCCCTTTTTTTCTTTTACTTGCAACATCTGAACAGTCATATCCCAAATGCTTACTACTCAATATGGCTTGATGATCATCTTCAGTTACTAATTCTGTAGATAAATGAGAAATTATTTTTTAGTATGTAGCAGCTAAAATTCCTACCATTATTGCTCTTGTAATTTTGCTTATTTGAAGCTGGTCATCAGCTATATAAATAAATTTGCTGTAGTAAAAATACAGAGCAATGCTGAAATCTTTTTTTGTAAAAATAAAAAAAGCTTTCAGAATTCAAGACAGTTTGGGCAGGTGTGCTTGGATGGATATTTTGGCTCTGGCTGTAAAAGTTATGCTGTAGCTGTAGTAAGGAGGAAATCTTAAAACAGGGGGAGATGGCTTAAAAGCTTTAAGGAAAAGTGCCATATCAGCTGTCATTTCTCTGCTTCCATTTCCTAAGACAACATTCCTTTGAATACCATAACACTACACATTTGTGAAATAAACCAAATTCCTCCATCAAACCTTTCATTTCTGCCTTGCCATGCTTTGTTAATAGATTTTTTTTCCCCCACAAAATATGTAGCATCTGTTGCAAGGATATGAACTGTTTGTTTACAGTCTTACTGTGGATTTGGCATCAGCAGCACAGCTCAGGCACAGCTTTTCATTTCTCCTCTTTGGAACAGACCTTGATGTACAACGTGACTAGAGGCTTGTGACATACTTGGTCATCCCTCCTCTCTGCTGGGTTTTTGTTGCTCATACCAGCCATATTCTTGCATCTCTTCAGCTTCAGGGAATAAAATTTCGAAGAGCCAAGTTGCACAGGGAAAAGGTGGAGGAGTTATGGCTCTGCTGTGCCACTTCTGACTCATGTGTACAGGGGAGAAATTAAGGGGGGAGGCTGTTCCCTTCCTTATTAATTTTGCATGGGAAACCAGTACAGGAACATGAGGATGTATGTTTGCTTCCAGATCTGGAGAGGAGAACGTCAGAAGACAAAACACAATCCAAACTTTAGATTTTTAAAAAAGCATAAACACTATTTAAAAAGGTAGTTTAAAATGCACATCCTAAATAATTTTCAAGATGCAAAGTTAATGTGAAGTTTTAACTAATATTCTTAAAATATTCTTCAAGTTTGTCCAACTCAACTATTCTGTTCACACCATGATGCCAGAAACTCATGATACTCCCGGATATGTTTTGTTATAAAACAGATAAAAAGCTCTGTAGCTCTTCTTAGTAGGGAAATATACTTTTTCAAAAACTTCCTAAAACCTTCTCGGAGTGAGGATGAGTACAGAAGTTTACTACCATAAAACACAAGCTCAATGGTGACAACAGGAAAAAGCAGGAAGCAGCAGATCTTTTGTTTGTCCTGTGGCATGAGAGCAACTCTATGTGCTACACATAAAGAATCACATCTTTTCTGTCAGATAGTATTGGCTATGCTACAGGATGAAATCCATGTAAAATAGATATGTTGCTTGCTAATGTCAAATGAAGTAGCTTTTATTGAAAATAAGATGTGCTTCTGGTGAACAAACAGCTTGAGATGTATACAAAGCTTGAAAGCAAGACAAAGTCTGCAGTTAGTAGAATCAGTGATATAAAACTGACCTAAAGATTTATTTTTAATGTGTATTTGCATTATTAATACTAGGCCTCACTGTGTGCTGTAACCATTTAAACTAATTAGAAGATGCTTCTGCTTTTTAATATTTTATTTAAACAGATTGTCTTGGATAAGGAAAACAATTTATTATCACAAAACTGCCTTTGACTGTTGCTGTGTTGTTATCCATTAATATTTACAATATTATTATACAATGGTACGAGACCTTAGTTAACGTATATTGGGTAGTTTTAACACAGTAATTATTTTTTAATGTTTCTTAGTCATGTCAGTATAACATATGAGAAGACATTAGATCTCAGGGTTTTCAATCAAAAAGACTTTTTTTTTACAGAGTCTGTGTTTTGCTTAGAAAATGAAATGGCTTTTTCTAAATGTTGGGTCTTAGATTGATAAAATTCCATGTGGAAAGGCTCAAGCTACTGAAAATCTGATAGATTTAGTGTTGAAGTTGTATCCTGGTGAAATTCTAAGCAGTGAATATCCTCTTTTACTGAGAATTCTTCCTGAGAAACACTGAGAATTAGATTGATAACATCATCATTTGCTGTTTTACCTTCTGCTCTGAAATTAAATTTGCATTTTATGTTTAGTATATTTAACAGAACAATTAGCATTTAAGTTAAGTTACTAAACTCTGTGTGTGTATAAAAGAATAAGAAATATAAGGGGGAATTATTCTCTTAATTGTCTGCTCCTAATGAGAAATGAAAGTTGATTTTAAAGAAAAGAGATTGTATGGTTAAGCCCTTTTCTGAATAAATGAGTATCGCCAAAGTCAAAATACTTGACACGTATAAAACAATCTGATTGTTGTATCTGTTTTGCCATTAACTAAACTGCTAGAGAGAATAAGAACATTGGAAACTTTTATTTCTTTAACAAATGCTTTTCTTTATTCTCCCTTGGTCATACAGTCATTCCCAGCACAGCACTGCAACGCGTCCACCCACAGTGAGCTTGCAGCGGACCATTTCTGTGGAAGGGTAAGATGATTCTCTGTTGCAGCTGCCTGTAGAGCTCTCAGATACCACTGAACTACCCACATACACATAGTGTTCACTAGATATGGTCTTGCATACTCAGTGTTTAAGTCTGTGAGATGAAGCAATAAATAGTTTCAAATTAGTGCTGATCCTTTCTTGATACTTACACTGAAAGGTTTGGTTTTCATGGAAATGAGCATATCTGTCATGGAGATATACTGGATATAATTTCTTCAATTCATCTCACTTGACTAGTGTTAATATTTACTGGTGTTAGCTGTGAAGTGGTTCCCACTAATCATGGAAATACCCAGTGAAGTCTTACTCTGTTTTCTTAATGTATGCATGAGTTTGTTTTGACAAAGCAGTGTCCAAAACCAAGGATGAAGAAGCACTGATAGAGAATATTAATCCTGTGCTGGTGTGTATCTGTGTATATGAATGTGTTAACTGGAGAAGCATAGCTCTGGGTGCATGGCTGATTCAATTTTAACTGAAATAATTGGGTAAAATGTGAATAATTCACAACCACAGTTAATATTCTTGCATCTTTACAATATTAGAAAGGCTGGTATTTAACACAGAAACACAGATTTTATTTGCACTGTCTGGCATAGTTTACATTAAATGTCAGATTTGTTTCTCCCCTCGCATAGAAATGTGGAACTGTTCAAAATCTTTAGTAGGCAAGAGTAATAGCTTGTCATTGGCTGCTCTCAGGTCATATTTCAAAGCATTTCTTTCTTGTGATAAAAGTGATAATACAAAGTTTCCACAGAGGAAAGATGTCATCTTGTTGTATTTTGGTTTTTGTTACAACTGTACTGTGGTGCAGTGAGAAAACAAAGTAGTAGATGTGTAAAATAATCCAGTGAAGCCTGAAATGGTTTTCTCAGAAGTCTCAATTTTTAATTTTTTATCTAGATCTAAGATCTAAGATTTTAGTCTGTATTTAAAATATGTAAGACAGCTATGGAAATTATCCATTGAAAATTGGAATGAATAATGAAATTGCTACAGTAAAGGTGCATATGGCTTAAGGGCTGTCATCTGGAAGATAATTTTATAAATAAAATCCTTTTAATCCAGGCATCTTCCTCAAAACAAGACAAATTTTGAGGTATGTAATATTGCTGAGAGTCTTGTCCAGTGAGGCTGTGACTGTCACAGCTGTGGAAATGGCACAAATTCCAGACAACCATTCTCAGTGCTTAGACACCCTCCTTTTGGATTTCTTTTCCTCTTCTTTCTAATCAACAGAGCATCATAATAACTTCCCCTGTCTTTTCTTCAAATCAACTCATTAATAAATTGATGTTTGAAATAAAACTGAACTGCAAAAACAAGTTTGGTGGTGAAAGCAGTGATTTGTTAATCATTATTGAAAAGATAAAGAAGGGAAAGAAAAAATTATTTGCTCAATTGAGATTTAAGGAAAGAAATTCCATTATAATGTCTCTGACTTGGTCTACTGGGCTCCATAATTTGGGAGGCATCCTGTAGCTTTTAACTCCTACTGAAATTTGGAAATCAATCTGTCTACATGAATTTTTAGATAAATTGCAGAATCTGTGCTGGACACACAGACAACTTGCATGTGTTGTGTGTGAATCATTAGAGCACAGAAAATCTGCAGTTGACACCACAGGTCTCCTGCTGTTCAGGAGGTAGAAGAATATCAGCTTGTAATTATTACTAATCAACTTACATGGAATCGTGTTTCATTTCACATAGGAAGGTGGGACTGGGAACCTACCCCACTGCTGAGCAGAAATGAGTAATCAGCTCAGCCCTAAATATTTCATTATGTTAAAACTTGCTTTATTCTAATGTTTTTGTGGAGCCCATGCTGCTAAGTGTGTTTATAGCTAACACAATTTTGAGGTCAAAATAAAGTTCTTTTCCTTTTTTAGAAACCATGTTTCCATCAGTAGAGTCCTGTATTTAGGAGACTCATTATATTGCTTCTAAGATGCACTTTGTAAGCAGCTGCTTTACCTGCAAGGCATCCCTGGCACATGCTGATATTTGTACCTTGCATGCTGGCTCTGTCTGACTGACTGTGGAGTCACTGAAGGGATATAATTATCGGGTCCTATGAATGAGAAATTAAATTTGGGAGGGTTAAAGAAATACAGAGGGAATTGCGTTCACTGGCATTTAGTCCTTTCCACACAGTTGAATGTGTGATAATTTAGCTGGTCAGAACAGATTTTTTGAAAAACTTGAATAGTTTTTTCAATTAGGTAATGGATTCATACCTAAAACAATTTTCTTTCTTTTTTTTTTCTTTTTTTTGAGAGGGCTTTTGTAGACTTCATTTACAGCAACACAATTAATAGCAAGGTGGAAAAAATAAAGATGTCTTCAAAGATTATTTTTTTCTTTATATTCAAGCCATATATTCTTCAAAGTGTAATAACTGTACATGAGGTTTACAGATTTATTATGTGTACAAAGGGGTACAAAACTTCAGGGGTGTTTGAGGTCATTATTAATGCAATCTCATTAGTAACTTCCCTAATGGTTTATTTGCATGGCTGAAAAACCAAGAAAACTCTAATGTTTGAATTCAAAAATATTGGGGTTTTGAGTTTTTGGTTTTAATGAACAACCTTAGCTGTAAGTATTCAAAATAGGAAAAGTATTGGTTGAAAACAAAGCCCTGAGGATTTTTTTAAAATCCTGCTGTACTACTGCACAAAGCTGTAATGTTAGTGATGTCTGATAGCTATTCTCTCTGCAGTTGATATCCAGATTAAATTGTATTTTGTATGCTACCAGCCATCTCTTAGAAACTGGGATTTCAGCTTATTTGATAGAGTGTTTTGATGGAAATATTACACCCATATTTCAATATGACCGAGTGTCTGAAATATATATAAATATTTATATGTAAATAAACAGCATTTGAACAATGACTAAAGGTAAGATTTTTTATTCTGAATAGGACAGATACTACAGACCACTTCGTGTTTCAGAAGTGTCTTCTATAAAGTAATTTTGGATGCTTGCTACTAGCTGTCTGTGTATTGAT
>JAWWES010000001.1:32741258-32774546 GCA_035583135.1 Lophotriccus pileatus
ACAGACCACTTCGTGTTTCAGAAGTGTCTTCTATAAAGTAATTTTGGATGCTTGCTACTAGCTGTCTGTGTATTGATGTTTCAAAACATGGCTTAGGGGCACTGCTATTTTTAGGTATTGTCTGAGCCTTTGAATACTTCCTCTCTCCTGACAGTGCAATTGTTTACAAACTGTAAAGCTGGAGCATTCATGGTAAATAGGGCCATCAAATGCTGTAAGTAATAGTTTATAGAAAAGCAGTTTCAATATGGAACCAATAATTTTTAAAAGCAGAATGCAAAGCAAACCTTTCTAGTATGGAGGTGCTTGTGTTGGGCATAGCAAGTGGAACAGAGATGCAGTTTTCAGGATTTATTTTGATTATTATCATGTAAATCATGCACCTCCTGGAACAGGGAAGAGAGACAAGTAGATTATGTGAGACAAATTATAAATGAACAAGCAGACAGGAATAATCATACCCCTTACAGAACTAAAGAGCATATTAGCTGTCCTACATTATTTCTCTGGAAATCAATGAGATTTGTCAAACACAGGAGACATACTCCTGTGCATTTAAAGTAAATGTCAGGTGTCATGGTAAGAATACAGACCAGTTTTTCAAATAAGAGATTATTCCTGTATGCCAATTCCAGCTTGCTGTCTGCAGGCAGAAAACATTGCCTGGTGTGCAAGCTTTAATTTCTCTACAAAAGACAAAATAAAAGACTGTTAAAGTCCAGAGGTCTTCCTACAAAACAAATACAGTTCCACATGTATAAGCCAGTGCTCTCTCACATACATCAGTCAGGCTGAAACCTGACTCCCAGTAGGTTCTCTTGTATTAAATATACTTCAGAGTTTATGACAAGTTAGACAAGATGTTTGCAGAATAAATGCATTAAAATTTTAGTCAGTATTAAAATTAGAATAAAGCATTGCTTTTACAGTTAATGCCAACATTCAATCAACAAGAAATGCCAAGGAATCCGTAGTCAAATAAACGGACAAAATCCTTTTTTTGAGCAGAATGGGTAACTGTACTAAGGAAAAATGATATTTTATAATGTGATATGATAAGTGAACCTCTCATTAAAGGAGGAATGCTTAGTTGTTAGTATACCAGTATTTATCAAAAGGAAGTAATAAGACACTAATGAATTAGAGGTAGTGAGAATGAACACTCTGCACAAGGCCAAAGCATTGTCTCAGTTTACAAACGTGACGTTGCCCCCCTTGGCTGCGATGGTCAGTGTGACAGCAATAGATAAAAAGAAGGTTTCCTTATTTTTGTTATTAAAAAATTAATTCAGGAAAATACTAATTAACGTCACAATCAGGGATCAGACCTCACAATCAGGGTCAGGTGCAACACTGATGTGTATCACTGATGTGTGCAGCACTTCAAGGCTCTGGGGTGGTACAGGACTGGGAACTGGAGAAAGGAAGGTCTGTCAGCTCCCTACCACTGCCAGGTCCTGGTGTTTAGGAAACCATGCAACAAAGGCAGAGGGAGGGAGGGGGGAGAAAGGCTAGGGGTAGAGCTGTGTCACATCATAATGGAAAGATTTTGCCAAGCTAAGAGGGGAATAACAAGGGGAAGAGTAAAAGCCAAGGTGTTATAGAAGTGATATTGCAATAAGACAGCAGATGAGAGCAATACAGACAGATTTTCCTTTAATTGTGTTAAGCAGAGTTGTAGAAGGTATGAAAGAAAATCTATATAAGGAAAGCTTGGTTTCACCAAAAGTCAATGTCTTTTAAAATAAGTGTATATGCATATTTCAGGCCTTCAATCACTTAAGATTTCATATTCTCTTTCATGTAATTAATCAGATTTTAAAACATCACACACACTGGCACATGTTCTGTCCATACAAGCTTCCTGTGTTAAATGTTGTGAAGAATGATCTATGTTTGAACTACCTTTTTTAGGTCCTTCCATTATGAATGTCCTTTGGTTGCCGGAAATCAATGTGCAGTTATTTATCAGAATTTTTTGAATCATGAGGGGCAAATGAGAAGTATTGTTCTGAAAGAGAAATGGCTTGATTAGCCAAATGACTCTAAGGTCACTGCTCACACAGTGAATTGTCAGAAGCAAAACAACATATTCCCCCTTCTCTCAAGAGAAAGGGCTTTGATCCCTTATGTTTGGGGTGGTTTTTTTTTCATAGAATCACAGAATGGTTTGGGTTGGAAGGAACCTTAAAAATTGTCTAGTTCCAGCCCTCCTGCCATGGGCAGGGACATCTGTCTCTAGACCAGGTTGCTCAAATTTGGCCTTGAAGATTTCCAGGGATGGGGCATCCACAACTTCTCTGAGCAATCTGTTCTGATGTCTCACCACCCTCACAGTGAAGATTACTTTCCTAATGTCTAATCTAAATTACCCTGCTTCAGTTTAAAGCCATGACCTCTTGTAGTATCACTGCATGCTCTTCTCCCTGATGTAGTAGTAGTGACTTTAACCAACTAATACAGTTTCTCACTACTTCAATTTTCCCTCCTGCTATTTGCTACTTTTAAGTAGCAGGGATGGCGATTTTCGCATTATATATGTGTAGTGCTTTGCACAGAGGTTGTGGAGCCTTAGTTGTCTATTGATCCTACCCTGGTGCAAGCAGTAAGATAAATAAGTATTCTTTTGGGCTTTCTGTGACATATGTGATTGTAACACCAAATCAACATGTACATGAATGTATGTATGCTTTCAAAATCCTTTGTGAAGAAAACAGCTTTTTTGAAAAAACAAACAAACAAAGAAAAAATTCCCCCAAAATAAATAAATAAATAAACACACACACACACACAAAAAAAAAAAAAACTAACAAAAAAACAAACCACAACCAAAGCAACAACAATCTGCAGACAAAGCAAAATCAAAGCCATATTTTTAAGTCTCTGCAGATTTGGGATACCTCATTGATTGTATATAACTGGAGAAGTCTCTAGGGTCTGATATTTGAAAGCAGCCAGTGTGCTTCATATTTCTGTAGATGTTTCAAAAAGCACAAAATCGTGTCAGCACTCCAATTTTATAGATGGTGCAAAAGAAACACAAAGACAGAGCTGTGCCAGTGTGAGATGAATACTAAAACTGACTCTTTTCTTTAATGTAGACAGCAGCAAAAAATAAGCAAATTAAAGGTGTTTTCTTTCAGTTAATTATTATAAGAACTACTTGTTTTTAGAAAGCTCTTCATTTATCAGTCCAGTTTTAATCTCTTAAATTAAATCTATAATTACTATGCATTCCAGTCTGTAAACAAATGATAGGGATACTCACAGTTTTTTCTTGTCATTTTCTGTTTGTTAAAAAGTAAACTGATCAAACCAAATTCGGTACAAATGCAGTAAATAAAAAGTACTTGCTGTTTTCAAGATAATGAACAAATTAAACAAACGTGAATTAAAAAAAAAAGTTTGAAGAAGGAAAATATTGCACTTGAATTTATTTTTGGTAACGGCATTTTTATGAGAAATTTTCTTGAGTGTCAACATTTTACCTACTTTGGTTTTTTACTATTTATCAATTTCAAATAATAATTTAGTAATCCTTTGCTCTTATATCAGGCCTGCAATTTATAACATGCTTTACAGAATCTGATCTGATGCATTCCCTGAAGCAAATAACCAAGTCCATCCAAATTGATTCTGCCATTGATTTCTCAGCCTGTAAATTTGTGTGGATTGCAGCACTTTATTTGCTCCTTTGCTCTTAGCTCTGTTAATGTGAATCTTCCTTTCTTCTTTCTCTACTTTTTTAATTCCTTCCCTCTTCTCTTTTACAGATGCACTGTCTCCCTTTATCCTCCTCTCTCTTTTCTTTACTCTTTTTTTTCCCCCTTTTTTTTTCCCTTCCCTTCTGCTGCCTTCTGTCAGTCCAGGAATGTTTTCATCTCACACTCCTTTCAAATTTCTGCTTGATTTCCCCTGCTGCTCTTCTCTGTTTGTATTTGCTATAAAGCTGCAGGAGGGTATAAAACATGCACACATGGAATTAAAGTGCTAGTACATTTTTTTAGTACCTAGAAACTTACCTTCAGCCCTATTTATCACAGAAGAAATTGCAAATGGGATAAGTAGTTAAAGCTGGAGGCAGAAACCTCCAGAAACACTGGGTGTCCAACTCTTCCTTTTTCCAAGGTAGCTACAGAGTGCCATCTATTGTCTCCAAATAAAACATTTTCATAGAATCGTAGAATATTCTGAGTTGCAAGGGACCAACAAGAATCATTTAAGTAAAACTCCTGTCCTCGCACAGGACAACCCCATGAATCAAACCATGTGCCTGAAAGTGTTGTCCAAACACTTCTTGAACTTCAGCAGACTTGGTGCTGTGAGCACTCCCCTGGAGAGCCTGTTCCAGTGCTCAGCCACCCTCATTTTAAAATAAGTTGCCCTGAAATTGCCTTGGCCTTAGCTGCTGTTTTCTGTAGACAACTACACATTCTTACTGAGTGCATTTACTGCAAGAAAACATCATTCACATTTGAGTTGCTTTTTGTTGCAGTTGGGGGAGGTCCAAATACACTGGAAACCTTCTTAGAAGTAATATCCACAGTGCTTCGCTTTATTCATTAAATACATGGTTTATATACAAGTTTTTCAGGGTACACACAAACATTTCGGCAACGCCATTGGCCAAAGGGCACCTGTTGCTTCCTCTCTATTGGAAGTCAAATCCAAAGAGCACACATAACAAGATAGCCAACAGCTTAGCAGAAAAACACGAGGTGTTATTTTCTGTTGCTGCTAAGCTGTTTTTCACTCTTGCTATCTACACAGCTCGTTTCCCATGGACTGCCCAAGGCCCCGTGGTCTGTGCCCTCTGTGGAAACTGGATTGTGCATCAAAAAGCCTGCAGCAGCACATTATACCCTGCATTATTCAAAATTCCCTTAACAACTTTTCTGTCACTTCTTACTCTCCCATCCCCATGTCATCTTTAAGTGTTTGATTCCTTGTCCCCTTTACAGCATTTATCTCCATTTTGTCTCGTATGTGCTAAAACTACATTAATAAAGTTTTTTAATAAAGGCAAAGGAGTTTTTCCTAATGTTGCTTCCCACATATTCAAGAAAAATTGGAGCACCTGTTCCTAGATCTCCTTAAACATCATATTTAGAGTTGACTGTAAACTTTTATAGCAGGCAATAAAATTTGTAACATCTTATCTTCAGCTTTACCAAAGCTAGCCTTTACAGTGAGTTTTGCTAAAGCACTGGCAGAGAACTAATTTCTGCATTACTCAAACCATCTCCTGGACAGTGGCTGACATTGTAGTTTGTTTGCTTAAGAAATGTTTTTCCTGATTTAAGTCCGTAAGTTTTGTATCAATTTGTGTACTTTTTTTATCACCATAAGTATTTTTTTTTCATTTTAATGCTAAGTACACTGTGCAAGTAGGAACAATTACATATTTTAAAAAACTATATTATATTAACATTAATTATCATATAGCTTCTACTTCCTATAGTTTTTGCAGTACAATCATGGCTAAAGGTTATTTTTGTAATGATGACAACAACATTTGTGTGTTCTTGAGTTCACCTTTCAGATCCTGCAGGATACTCAGATATGAAAGAAATATAAAGAAACATTATGGATGGTCAGCCTCTATAGAGCCAAAATTTGAGTCAAATGACCTGATTAGGCAAAAGAGCAGGAGCTGAAACTCATTGCATTCTAATCACAGCTTCTGACATTTCCCTGTTATTGTCTGAACTTCCTCTGAACATAATCATCCAAGAGCAAAATGTGAATTTTGCTGTCAAAAGGCCAAAATTATAAAACAGCACTGGCAGCATTTTAGGCATAAATCTGCTGACTTGATCAGAGACAAGGATTAATAACTGGGCCAACATTTTGTTGAGCTGCACAGCTTACTATTCAGTAGATACCCAGTTGTATTGACCTAGTTTTGCCCATAGCGCTGGCTTTCAACTATTTGATCCAGGCTGCCTGTCATATGTGAAAATATTCAGTTTCAGTTTGAATAAGATCTCTTCTGATTTCTCACCAGCAGAGCATGCAAATAGGTTGGTTTGACTTTGCTCCCTCTTTTTCCTCCATATTCAGGTAAACAATAAATGGCAGTACCTCAGCTCTTGCAAAGTATTTCTGATGTGTAGGACACAAAGATGACAAGTGTTACCATATCATTTTGTAGATGAGGAAAGTGAAGCTGGAAGAACAAATGACTTGCCAAGATCACTGAGCAGCACATGGGCTAAGCAGGGAAGAGAAACCATGCTTTCAGCTTACTGTCCCAGTTCTGCTCCAACCCCCAGGCCACACTTCTAATTAAAAATCTGTTTAGACTTCCTAGGTCTGGATTACATTACGTCTGCTCTGCACATATTTAAGAAGGTGTTAAAGGAGTTGCTACAAGGCAAATCAACAGCCATGATCCAAAAGAAAAGAAACACTGGCTTTATTTTCTGATTGTTAAAAATACTTCAAGAATACACAAACTCAAAACAATATATCTTTTTCTCACAGCTGTACTTTTAAAAGTTTGTTTTCTGACTCACACTGTTAAAAAAAAAGATGAAGGGCCATACAGGGTAGGATTAATACTTTGCTTTAGCTTTTTCTTTCAAAAATATTCAGCTTCAGATTAACGTTCTGGAAAGCTGAGATGTCATTTCAAGATCATGATCACCTTGGAGATACAGTTTGGACATTAGCACTGGGCAAAGATGAACAAATGCCTAATGATTTCAGAAGTATCATGTCAGGATAAAGTCTCCATGTCAGGATAAAGTCTACATGTGTACAGCCATAAGACTTAATTCGCATCAAATAAAGCATCCCTTGATTAATCTCTTCTCTCCTTTTTTTTCTTTTCTTTAAAAATAAAATGGAAATGAAAAAGCCATTTGGGTGATGTAGAACTGCCATATAGTATTAAGGAAATATTGAATCTTTTATACAAGAAGCATTCTGGAAAACTTTGCTGTATATGGTGTGTATTTGTGTTGCTGGTAACTTTTATTTGTAAAAATAGAGAATTTGTAAAAAAATAGAAAAAAATGTAAAAAAATAGAATTTGTAAAAATAGAGAATGAGTAGAACACCCTGTTTCTTTGGGAGGAGTCACAGATCACATTTATGTGTTTGGGAGTACTTGCAGGACTGGGCTTAAAATTTACACATATTACTGTAACAGAATTTACACTTTTTCTAAAAATTAAATTGTTAGATTTGAAATGGGGTAAGTACCAATAAATGTAGCAGGTGTGTGTATATAGGGCTGTGTGCGCTTGTGTTTCCAAGGGAGAGCCAGATCTGAGGCCTCATATGTAAAGGTTGAGAATAGGAATACTTGGGACCCTTTCTCCAGGATGATTGCTCAAGAAAGTTATTTCTTTCTGGACATAAGATTTCCCATCAGTAAAATGCATGTTATGTTTACATCCTTGGGGGCATATTTCCAATTCACAGAAGAACAGTGCTGTATGAGATGTACCTGTTATTATTTATTGATTTCTATCATAATTAATAACCTTTTAAACGAGTACAGCAATACCAGGTATCCCTTGGGCTGGTTCAGTGATAAAGCTGCAGTGCAACTTTACAATTGTAAGCTCATGAGAATGTCAAAACAGAGTTTTTTATGAGATTCTGCTGTATTAGCTCGATCATATAACTGTTATTTGCTCTGAATCTGTCGAGATCAAACACAACTGCCATTGCTTTGCCTGGAATTTTAAGTTTTTTCTTTCTTCATTTGTTTCAAAAGCAAAACCAGAACTTAAAATAAGAAGATACCATTTAAAGATTGATTCTCATTCTATATATAGTATTGCTATAAAATAGATTATTAAATATATTCAGTGTTTTGTTTTTTCTTTTAATAAATCTGTCACTTAGCATGGTGAAGATGACTGTAATCGGCTAAAATTAACAGAGATGTTTGGATTCAGCCATGAGGAAAAAAAAATAAAATAATCCTGGTTGATTCCTACCTCATCTGTTCACCAGTTATCATATTTATGTCATTTGTTAAATGGTTTCTTTAGGCAATAACAGGCACCTGTGTCTTAAGCAAAATATACTATGCTTAAGATATATGAAAAAAACATAACACAGTCAGAGGTTTAAATGGATAAACATTATCATTTTGTTTCTAAACAGAGAGCCTCGAAAAATCATCCTGCACAAGGGCTCCACAGGACTTGGTTTCAACATTGTGGGAGGTGAAGACGGGGAAGGCATTTTCGTGTCTTTCATCCTAGCAGGTGGGCCTGCAGATCTCAGTGGAGAACTGCAGCGAGGAGATCAAATTTTATCTGTAAGTATTTCTGTTGGGCTTTCCTGACCAACTTCATCTTTTTTTTTTTTTCTATACTGCAAGGGACACACAAATAAGTCTTTTTCATTTCCATGTTTTGAAATCCAAGCTGCAAAAAATTTATTCCTGAATATTTTGGTCATTTTTTTTTCTTGTTTTTTATAGTATTTTTCAATGGTTACTTGAACTTAACTGAAAATGAGACTTTTCACTGCTTAATGCTCTCTACAGTATGATGACTCTGCAAGGAAAACCTAAGCACAGTGCAGACCTAAGCATCTCCCAGTGTAGCCCACCATCCAGTTCCATTTTTCCCAAAACATGTTACTGAGTCCAAAGATACTTCTCAATTTCAGATTTTCTTGGAGGAGAACAAGCAGTACAGTGAAATCATCTGTACTGGGGCTGCCATCTAGTGTGCACTGAACTGCTTAACAGGCAGCTCAATACAAAAAGGAGATTAATTAGGTTATGTTAATTGTCTCTGTGCCTCTAATGAATTTGATGATCCTTCTGAAATTCTTTTTCAAATTTTAGTGGATAAAAGGCTCCGTAGCCTGAGGTTATATTTTGCATACTTAGTCTCAAAAACATCTTTTTAATTTTTCTTTCATGTATATATTGATACCATGCATTTTAAAAACCAGAACATTTATGTTTCAGGCTCTGCCAAGTAATTGAACAAATGACTGAAACAATATGAATGTAAAGGAATTTGCATGACAATGAAAGCCTTAAAAATATAGTTAGATATCCATTCATGTTGTGCTGCGTGACAGAAAAATAAATAAATTATCCCAAATTTATACAGTTATGACTGTTTCATGCAAAGCACATCAATAGCCTTAATTTAAAGGGCTGAAACATGGGAATTATTTATCCCGCGAGCAATGGACCCACTAGGCTTCAGTGTCACACTGCCTGCCAGTGTCATGCTTCCTCTCCCTGTGAATCCTGCATACCTGGCTGCACTTTGGTTATAGTTAAGGGTGGATGTGGTTATGCATAACCTTCCTGATCAATGTTTAAGTTCATAAGAAAGCTGGGTGTGGTTTTCCTGTATCGCTAAGGAGCAACTTGGCCTGTTCTATGAAAAGTAAGTTTACCTTCCACCTGCCAAAGTTTTGGTGTAAAAAGTTGGCTGGAGCTGTTTCGCGATACAAAGAAAATATGTTAAATTATCACTAAAGAGATGCAGTAACATGACCTGACAATCATAATAGTGTGTTTTATCTAGACCTGTTCCTTAGAACTGCTGTAAGAAAAAATGATAATGTGCAAGTAGAAGATGTTTGGGTGACTGTGTGAGTTGACACAGGCAGGCAGCTGGAACAATCAGAAAACCATGGCTGAAATGCAAAGGGGACATTTATTTCATTACCTCACTAACTGGAGGATCCCGAAGCAACACCCAGGTGGAGACAAATAAGCAGGAACACATAAGCACTGTTAGACTCCATCCATCATTGTGGGCAGTGGGCCTGCTGTTTGCACCAGTTTATCAAGGACCTGCACACTTGTATTTAGAACCATGCTGTGATCTCCCCTGTGCTTGTTTATGATCTCTGAACTTTAATCTTCTGTCTCCCTAAACAGGGAGCTCAAGCATGTCCCTGAGAGGGGGTCCAAGTATCTCAAAACACTTATGTTATCTCTACCCAGAAATTCTACTTCTCAAAACAGACAGAGGTTAAACAGCAGTAGGCATAATATATGAGGTTTCCCACACTGTTATTCTCAAGGCCTTGGCATTCCCAACTGCAAAGGTACTTGAACCAATCCACCATCCTCCTTGCCATTCTTTCACTTTTAACCTTGTCCTCCCAACAAGTGCCTTAAAGAGTTCTTCAGGTAGAAAGTTTGTAGGAAACTTCAAGAAAACCAAAATAGACACTTATAAAGTTATCAATATGAAGAGATAAGGAAGTCAAAGGCCTGTGCCAAGAAGACAAGAAACCCAAAGAATAAAAATAGTAATTTCTTTAGGACAAATATGCACTTTATTTTTCTTTGGTTAGACACAGCAAAATAGGGCTGGCTGACAGAATACTATGAGATCAAAGCCTTTTACAGTACATTGTATTCAGAAATCCAGAAGTTCAAATTTAAAAGTCCATTTTCCTTTATTTTTAAGCAAGATATATTTAACATTTTAGAATATATTAACAGTTGAAATTTTAAACTCTGATTTTTTGTCTGTCTCGTAGTGATGTTTTTCCATAAGTTCTAATTAATGTTACCAGTGTTGCATCATTATTTACTTGTCATGCAAGACTTGTTTATTTGTTGATTGAGCAGAGAGGGATGGAAATTATTACAAATTAGACTGTGTACATATCCCCAGGCACTCACCCAGTCAGGCCCCTGTTACTTATTTAATCACAAATAACTATTATGGATCCGTTTTTCTATATTTAACCAAAACCCTTTTCATGCACAGGCTCCATTTATAGCTCATTAATCTTATACCATTGTCTAGTGAAGGGTCCCAGACACCTTAATTTCATAAGGGGAGCACAAAAAAGGTCTGCTTCTCTCTGTTTGTTCCTTCTTGTCTCATCCCTCAGAAACATTTATTTCCCCACAGATATAGTTTTCCCATTAGTTTTTCAAAGCATGACAAATCTGATTTACAAGAACAAATAGTACCCTTACAGCTGCTATTTCTAATTAACTGAAGCTTGGTTAAATTTCTTACAGATAGGGAGCATAGTAAGTGATTTAAACTTTAGAGATCTGGATTCAATTTCTCATAACATTGTTATTGCAGAATTACAGTGAAACCACAGGAGTGGTATTGTGATATTTTATATGCTGTTAAAACCTGCTATGATCTGCTTTTTGGCCAACCCCTCTTTCAGAATGCTACTTCTTTCATTGCTTTTGTTGTCCCTGCCCATTGCAAGGGAGTTGAACTAGATGACCTTTAAAGGACCCTTGTAACCCAAGCTGTTCTATCATTCTGTTTAATCCTCTAATTTAGCTAGTGTCCTTCTGTGTGACCTTAGGCAAGGTACTTCATTTTTCTAAGTTTCCCAGGTGAACAGTGAGGATCACAGCACTTTCCTAATTCATGCCTGTGCTGTGATCATGGAAAAGTGCTGACTGGTTGAGAGCTGTCTATGCTAACCTCTGGGAACATATGTATAAAAATACCTAAAATAGACTGCAGATAGGAGTGAGACCCAGCAAAGCTCTGCTTTTATATGCATTATCTTTGAGTGACACACTGGATATATACCTAGTCCCACAGTATACATAGCCCAAAAGGCTTGGACAATCCTATAACTTATGCCTCTCCTTCTGCCTGACTGCTGGGCTGCGATGGGGGCGGGGGGGGCGGGGAGGTGTCCAAGCCTACAGCCCACCAGGGGCACTGGGAAAAGGTGATCTCGCAGCCTTGGTGCCATGGACGAGTGAAACTTGCTTATTTTTCCCAGGTGCCACCAGGTGGCAGCCCAGGATCAGTAATGATAGCGGTCTGCCTCTGCAAACTGGCTAGAACCTTAGGAAAAGCAGCAACAACTGGGATTTTTTTTCCATTTTCAGTTAATTGATTGGAAATGTTTAAAACTTATCTCAGAAAGCAGGCTGGTATTGTCAGTGCTTCTGTGCAGAGAGACGAAATGCATTGAAGAATAATGGAAAATGTTCTGTGTCAAATAGTAAAACGTTTCAAATAGCTTAGAAATGAATTATAATGTTACATTCATGAGAAGACAGTTTTTCCCCAAAAAACGTAAGATTTTTTAAATACTGTTTTAGTCTTGCTATAATTCATTATGCTCTTTTGAATTGACACCAAACTAAACATTTTTCTTCTCATTTCTGAATGTCTTCAAAATGTAGTAATACATGCATCATCGATGTACATTCATAACAGAATATATCACTCCCAGTAGTGTTTTCCTCTATTAAGTATATCATCACTATTATCAAGTGGCATTTTGAATTCTAATTGACATCAGTGCTTGATTTACTGCTTTTAGTCCAAAGGAAACAGTTCAGAATATCAATGAAAGAATTTATTTCAATTTAGAGCCGTGGAAATGAGGTGCCAGTATGTTAAATGATTTCTTTAAAATCATTTTAGAAGTCTGAGCCAAGTCTAGACTTAGAGGCGGCTTGAACTCAGATCTAACCCTAAGTTCTCCATCTGTTAGGAAAATGCAGTCTTCAATAAAAATAAAATGTAATGTTCCTTGATGCCATTCTCGCAGTTTTGAGTTCCACTTCCAATGCTAAGGAATATATTGCCTATTAAAACAGCAGTGGGAATCCAGTGTTGGTTAGCTAAAGTCATCTGCATGAGAACAAATTATTTCCATGAGCCGTATGCATAAAATGTCCGTAATTGTGCATACACTCTGAGAGAAACCAGTACGAATGCTATAATTTTAGGAAAGAGGTACATAGTGAATACATTGCAATTTTTAGGGGAAATTCCCGGGGAGGCAGGAGAAGCAATACGGTCGTTCTCAAAGAAAAATTGCCACATCATTTTTTGCCGCACAATCTCAAATCAAAATCATGATAAAACATAATTCCTTCGTTTAGGTGTCTTAACTTGAATTTTCAAAGCACCTTCAGTGCCAAGTGAGCAACTTTTTCAATAGTTACAGGACCTGAAGCAGAGGGAGTTAGTTTACACATGCAAATTCAGCAGCAAAATTCAGATTTACAGTTTCACACAAATAATTAGTGCATATTGCTCCTCGAATTCCTATGCCAAAATTTCTTTTCAAACAGTTTTATAATTTTCCATAAGGCTGCATCAAGGTGAAATTGTATACAAATGAGAGAACTGAGGTGAATTAATAGCCATAAGGAGTTAACAGCAAGTATTAGCACTTGAATCTCAACTTTTTAAATTACTGAATTTTAGGTCTTTGGACAAGATTAAACCTCAGACTAAGATATTTAAATTTAAACATGTACATGTTTGCTGGATATCTGGTTGCCATTAAAGTCAGTGCAGGCTAGAGAACAGTTCAGCTGACCAACTGTGAGCTGTGTAGAGCAAGTTGCATTGCTCTGGAAGCTTTGTTATCTGTATTGACTTTAAGCTTATACACCACGTGAATTCATATCTGTATTTAGATATCTTAAACTGAACCTCACATTTCATGTGTGTATGCCCTTTTAATGTATATTTGCTTTTTCATTTAACATTGTGCTTGCTTAATCACAAATAAAAGTAAAATAAAATTGAGGATCATAAAAGCAGCATCAGTTTTATTTCATTCTCCCATAGAAATGCTTTATGCCTTGTGGTTCACAATGGCTGGATGCAGTGTGACTTGTAGCCTGAAAGTAGAATCAAGAGAAAATGTAGACTGCTTGCTCTGGAGCAAGATTACTGCTCCCAAGCAATGCATCCACAGTTTATCTTAAGGGAATAAAACAAGTTTCCTGAAGGTTAATTGCTCAACAGCAACAGGAAAGAGTTGAGAAAAAGAAGAGGCTGCACTGCAAAGAGACACATAGTACTCTCTTAATGCTTCAATTTCCCCGCTCATCTAACCTTAAATAGATGAACGAACAGATGAAACCAAGCCATTCTGTGTGGTGTTCCTGTTATCAAGTGTACTATCAGGATGCATTTATATATGGGGAAAGACACCATATGTTTTTCCTTGCAACTTTCTGAGAATGAAACAACTATGGATTGGGAGAGGGATAGAGGAGATACTCTGTGTCGTTTTCTGTCACTGGTACATGACATGATATATGCTTAGTTTGCAACATCAGTAGTTGAGCATCTTACTTCAGTATTGTCTCTGATCTTTTATACAAGGTTATCTCTTCTCGAGGAAAGGTGCTCTCTTACATTGATCAGATTTTGTCTTGCATCTGTGCATTGTCCTGCTGTCATTTTTTGTGACATGTTTGCTATCCTTTATGAACAGTTTAAATGCTTCTTTCTACTAGTTCCTCCCACACAACTCCTACCCACCTTCTCATTCACACCTGTAGCAAAAATACAGTATGCATTTGAAAAAACAGGACATTCTTCGATTTCTACTTCAAAATGTGTTTATATAGGGCAAGAAAGAGTGTAAGGACTATGTTCTTACTTGTAGCAAATATTTACGCTTTATATTTGCTGCAGTTATATTTGATCTTCCCTTACTTTGGTGCAGAGGAGCTTTCAGCTTCCTAATTTAAAATGGTTTTTTGTTCACGGTAAAAACAGTAAAACTACTTAGGGCAAAGAGTCCATGTTTTTACCTAGTTACAAAACTAAGAAAAATGGCAAATACTGTTTGGCTTTCCTTCTCAGATTTTCTTTTTTCTGAAATGCAGCTGGCTTGGAAAATGTTTGAAGCATCTCTATAGGACCTGGAATCTTTTCTCTGTGGAGCATCAGTTTGACACCCTTGTGTAACGGTGTTAGGATTGTAACAGATACTCCCTTTGCAATATTATTTGCAGAGGCTCTGACTATATCCTTAGGATGCATACTTCCCTGTGGCGATGTGAGTGCTGTATGACTCTGTCCTCTGGCTTAGGACAGGCTGGCAAATTCTGTGGCCTTTACCTGTAATTGCCTATAAAGACTCGGGTAATGTTTTTAGTCAATATATTTACTGTGTTAGCTAGCTTTGTAGTGATGTATAGAGCACTGTGTGGTATATACTAAGAATGTTAGTATATGATCAGTGCAGTGATTTACAGGGGTAGATCAATGCCTGGAATCTAATTTTAAAGAAGTAGAATTTGTTTGAAAATTAAGCAAGAACTTGTTGCTAAACATATTGAAAGGATCAATACTGAATGGTAGTTGATATATATGACAGGTCTGTAAAAAGAAAATCTCTAGAGAGAAAATGAGCTGAGAGCACAGGTGTAATCATATGTTGATGGGATGACACCAACTAGAAGGACAGCTAGATTAAGCTCCTTAAAAGCATGTAGTGGACTAATCTATATTCAGACTTTGCTCATGCTGGGAAGCACCTTTAGTCCCCCTCTGTAGCTAACAGAAAGATGTAGCTGCTTCTGAGTACAACTTACCTTGCCCTAAAGTAGACACTTTACATCAGTCAGATGACCATTTTGTGGTAAAAATTTGTATTTTCTTTTCAATGATTATAGAGAATTTGGCATGATTGCCTTTATTGAAATAGATCCTGTCCAAACTGACCAAACATTCACGAATCTTTTTGTTGGAGAATATGGAGAAAGAAGTGTAGGTCAGATAATTTCAAATTTTATTCTGAGCACTATGGAAGAACGGCCTAAAAATGGGAGACTGAAACAATGAAACGCAACTTGCCTCTGACTGACAATATAATGTAGTAGCAAAGTTTATGATTTTGTGCTGAAAGGAAATGAGTAAGTAACATGAACTTCAAAAACAGTTTGCTCTGCATTCACAGTGGTGGAACTCAAGTAATCAAAAAATGAAAAAGTAATTGAAAAACTTAAAGCTGATTTAATCACTGTGGCTGTAACAACCCAGGTCCTAAAACTGTATGTTAGGTAAAATTTGGGGAAAATTCAGAAGGGCAGCATGTAAAGTGGACTGTAACTTTCAAGAGTTAGAAGAGATAGCAAGAAAATGTTTGATGAAAATAGAAAACCGGGGAATAAATTAGTTTCCCAAAGAGTTGGAAGAAAGACTGTTTAAAAGTGTGACCATGAGAGTTCAAACCTTCAATGCATTTTTTTGTTTGTTTTCTCTTTAAAAAAAAGATGGATACTATCATCCAATTAGGGCAATTATGAAGAAACAGAGACAAGTCTTTAAGGTGGACTAAGACAAACCCAAATTAGAACTATTAGCATTGAAAACAGTCCTTGGATACTTAAGGAATGCAGACCATTCATAATTTTATTCAAGAACTGAAGGAATATTTGGGAGTATAGAGAATCTTGCCCCATTTCAGGGAAAGCCTCTGGGAGAAATAATCTATTTGCAAATACTTAGAAGGAGAAGTAGTAATCTCTATGAATTTTGCAAAAATAAATTGGAAAATATAATTTCCCTTCTGAAAGAACAGCAGCCACAGGGCTGGAGAAGAAGCCATAAATGTCATTTTATCACAAACTTTCTGCCCCTGTAAGCTGCCTACCAAAATTTTCATACAAACTCCCCAAAAACACAGAGAAAACTAGATAAAAGCAAAGATGTTGTAATGGCAGGATCTAATAGGCAGATCTGGGGCACACCACCTGGTTAATACAAGTTCAGACATTGCTGGCAACATTGGGAATTCTCAGATTTGAGGATGTTAGAAATGGCTATAGGTCTCTGAGAAACCTCAGCCTGTTTATGTTTATATGGGATCATCTGGGTGCACAGTGCTCTGCCTTTAGAGATAAACTTAGTTTCATCTCTTAAAATGCATGCAGACGTATGTTCGGTACATGATGAACCAAAAACATTTCACAAAACTGAATCGCTTATGAAGCTTCCCTGTACGAGAGGAGACATTTAGAGGTACAGAAGGCCTCTGGACACCCAGTGAAGAGAAGCTGGATGCAAACACAAATTTATGCTTTTGAAAGAATTCTCTTTTATATATTTAAGGAAATGGCTCTTTGAAACAAAAACAAAGTCTCTTTTCCCATGAAGCCTTGGGGTTTAGAACTCACATCAGGAAAGCCCTAGCATCCTACTTGACAGTAAAAATTCATTTCATGAATTTATGAACTGTGCCCATGTTAACACTGTCATCTGGAAATATTCACCCTTGGAGAAGAGAGCTGGTAGCAAACAGTGTTTCAGCATTATTGGTAAATATACATGGTCTGATGGCTGGAAGTGGAACTTTGACATATTCAGCCTTCAAACATGATGCACTTATTTGTAATCAGGGCACCTGGGTTGCATTGCCATAGGAGCTCATAGACTTGCCACTTTATGACTTCAAAATCAAATATATTACTTTCAAAAATACAAGCTTAATGGAACTTCTAGGGGAAAAAAAAATTACCACTGCATGTTCTGGAATTCTGTATGCATTGGTGAGTAGAGCTTCCTTTTGTCTCATTAATCTAGAAATTTGTCTTACAGATGGGTTTCTCTCTGCCCACCACCCCCACCCCTATTTTTCTGGAATCCATAACATAAATTACAATTGCCTTGATTCAGTAACTGGTTCCTAAATTAACAAGCACACAATCAGAAGTTAATAAATTATACTAGCATTTCTCATTAATATATGTCTTTTTTGCCCAAAAATGCTAGCTATCAGACCTGTCAGTTCTGTGTCATGGAAAGCTAGTAAATTGGCCTAGACTAGAGGATGTGTATTTTTGCTGTGTTGAAATCATCAGTTGTCTCTAAAACATTCATTTTACAATTGCCTCAGTGAGTAGAAATGATCTGATGCCAGACTGCTTGCTCTTCAGCTCCTTATACTTTAAGGAAGAATTTACACTGAGTTTAAACATTCTGACTTAGCAAATTTTGCTTTAACACTGTCAAACAGAATTATGTCACGTCTGATATACTGAAGATTTCAAATGAGCTTTACACCCCTCAGTGTTGCCTTACTGCCAGCCTCGAAACAGAAAATTGAAAGCCAAACTGCTACTGTTGGACAAAATGGCTACAATCCCTGAGCTTTATTCATTCAGAGATTTGCCCCAGGCTGGACCTTTGCCTTGTACTCAAATAAACTGGACTCCAGGAATCATTCTGCTCTATTGCCCAGTCAGTTTTGGGTTTCTGAGTGATTAAAAAAATTATCACGTGACAGGAGCTGCAAAGCAAAAGAAATTGGCCATCCATTAAAGCTGATATTGGAGGGATATCTGCAATAGTCTGTTGGAGGATAATTTTGAGATCCTTTGGAAAAAAAATGTAAGATAGATATGCCCTCTATCTGAACAGGCAAGCCACCAGAACAATAAGAAAAACAAAATCACATAAAGAATACAAAAGCTATTCCCTGGTTATAAAAAGCATGGTTTATTTGCGAGTGCAGAGCATTGTCTATTCAAAGTATCTTTGTCATAGAATCCTTATCTACAGAACCACAAATAAACTGTGAAGGTTGTGATTCAAGGAGTTTTAATATAAAATGTAAGCTCCAAACACTTACTTCATCTAGAGATGAAGATTCCAGTAACTCACAGGGTCACAGAATCACAGTATATGCTGAGTTGGAAGGGACCAACAAGGATCATCCATTCCAACTCCTGGCCCTGCACAGGATCCTCCCCAAGAGTCACACCGTGTGCCTGAGAGTATCACCCGAATGCACTTTGAACTCTGTCATGCTTGGTGCTGTGACCACTTCCCTAGGGAGTTCCAGTGCCCACCCAACCTCCCGGTGAGGAACCTTTTCCTAATATCCAACCTAAACCTCTTCTTATCAGATTCTGAGGAGGAAGAACTGTTCTCCCTGTACATGCAGTGACCAGCATCCAGCCTTCATCTTTAACAGACCCTTGACTAATGGTCCTTTGGCTAATTACCCAGCAGGGTTCTGAGTCTACCTGCTTCTCCACTACAAGAGTTTTGAAACTCTAGCATCTCCAAAAATAATCAGTCTCTCTCTCACTCGTTTGCTTGAGTACTGCATAGCCTCTCCACTTTTTCCCACAGCTCCTTCACCTGGTGACACAACTTTCAGTCTACTTTCAGCTATGTTCATTGTCTCATGGTCCCTGGGTTGAATTCAGTATAGATTTGCCATGGCACAAGCCGTGGCCATCTCACCTCTCACAGGCCACAATGCCATATTCTCTGGATGTGGGAATATGTAAAAACCAATCAAGTAGAGATCAAGGTAGGGATTTCAATTTTTGAATTCACCTCTAACTCAGTGATGACAAATCACCAGTTCAGACAAATCACCAATGTCCTTCTGTCTCTAAGCAGCCTCTGAAACTGTTTTACCTTTTAATTTCAGTTCCTGAATACCTATTGCTTATTGACTTCAGCTGAAATTAAGTTCTTATCATCTTTGAGATATAAAGAACTTGTTAAAATGGAAACCTTTACCTCATCTCAGAAGCAGAAGAATTTCAATCATTATTTGTGCTTATACCATCCTTTGAAATTCAAAAGTGAAGCAAGAACCCTGCAGCATTATGAGCAAAACTGAGCAATATCCATACACTGGAAGGAAAAATACCTTTTAGAGCTGTGTGAAAACCAAGGTATATGGAATGAAAGCTACTAATAGGGAACTGTCTAAATGACTCAGGATGAGAACAGGAGACAAGAAAATCCAAACACTGAAAAAGGAATTAGGGAGGAAGAGATATATTTCAGAAAGTCAGGAAAGCGAATGAAAGTAACAGTCATGTAAAATAAAAGCTGTAGAAGAGAGGAGGGACAGTTAGGTATTTTATCAATTCAAAAGAGGAGGAAGAGAGCAGGAACTGCGAAGGAGATGGAATATGTGAAGGCTTGAAAAAATTACATTGTCGTGAGATACATGAAATTAGGTGGTGACAGAAATATAAGGTTGTGTGAGTGACAATGCTGGAGAAGGGAAGATAAAAAAGCAACAATTAGATTTTAATTTAAGAGCTAATTATGACCTCTCAATTTTAACAATAATGAATATTCTTGCTCACTAAGTATTGTTTTTTACGGATGAGTGTTTCATATACGAAGCTAATGAAAAATAATATTTATATTTATTTTAAAATTAGTTATTAAATATTGGTCTTTGTTATTAGCTAGTACAGTACTCCTATAGGTATTTTTCATTGGTAATACCAGTTGGCTTTATATGCAAAAACTATATGTGCCTCTGTCTAGACTTTACCATTTAGTAATGTGACAAAATTTCATTGATCACCTTGTAGTTGCTGGATCACATCCAGTTCGGGTTGGGAATTGAACAAGCTCATAGCTATTTAGTGACCCAAATGAAATAAGTTTCATGTCCATTCAGGCCCCAGTAAGCCTATATGTCCTTTTCAAAAGCTGTCATTTATTTCTTAAACTAGTTTTATTTATTAAAGGTAGTTTTAAGAAATTCTGATGGAGGTGAGGGGAAATATCTCTTAAGCTGTCACTGCAATGAACTCTTCAGGGAAATTATTTCAGTCTCAAAGTTTGTTAATCTGGCATTCACAAAAGCTCCAATCACATGGGAAGGAGGTCTTCTTGTATTGAAAGAATTTCTGTACAGTTTCTATAAGTCTTTGCCTTTGGTTAAAGGCTTAACAGGTAACATTAGGAATGATTCATGTGCTCTGGTGAGTCGTAAAACTTGTTGGTTCCTACTCTAAATGGCAGTGTGTGCAAGACACCTCTTCAATAATATAATATTAATTTTCTTTCTGCTTCAAAAATACTTTGATACCTCTTTCTTTTGGTTTAGCTGCCTTCATGAAGTTCCTGGCTGTAAATGGCATGATGTAGCTTGTACCCCCACAGCGGTTCTTGTTTTCCAGAGAGAGTTTGCCTTTAGAATATCCAGCTCATCAGAGCATAAAGACCAGCTTACTAGAGGCAAAAATCGTAACTCTAAGGTAGCCAGACAAGGAAAATTGAAAAGGTCACTGAAATTGCTGGCCCATGAAAAGAGAGAATAAGGATGCTGGGTATGGAGAAGAGCAGATAAGTCATGATACTGTTTTCAGTGAAGTTCAGGATGAGAAAACTGCTGTGCTTCTGGGTGCTGAACTAAGCAATTCTAACTAACCAGAAGGAAGTGTAGGAACAGAACAGATCAGAAGAAGTGAGAAAAGTGAGAGAAAAGCAATAAAGCAAGCCCGAAAATTTAACAGAAGCTAAACTGGAGAGTGAAGACTCTAGTCCCCTCTGCATTTCTCCTTTCTTTCTATTTCTAAACACTTTCTTCTGCAGCAAGGCTCTTCCATTTTGGCATTTCCCCCTGTTGGGTGCCACCCCCACAGATATGTCCTGGAGTGTCCATGGTGCTGAGCCTGCCCTACTTCCACAGCTCTTCAAGCAGCACCAGGCAGAGCCTTGGCCTCAGGCTGGATCTGTGGCCTTCTTTTCACACAAAGCTGGCCTGTCTTAGCTGAAGATCATTGCTCAAGGGCTGTACTTTGGTGACATGCCCTGGTTTCTTAGAATTATTGTATCTTTTGGTGGACTGTATCAGCTGTCAAGAGGTGCGCAGGCCGTTGTGTAGAATGATTACGCCACCTGCTTCAGACATGTCCAGGGCAGATCAACTCTAATATCTGTTTTTCCAGCGTTCCCTGTCTTGCTGGAAGACCATGCTTCTGTCACCTAGGGGTTGATACTCTATATTCCATTTCCAATTACCAAACAGGACTGCTGGAGAACATGGCTCAGCTTTCTTTTCATCTCTTATTAATGTGCTTGAGAATACTTAAGTTGATGTGCAAAGTTAAGGCAGATAAATAATGTTCTTTGTGTCTTCTCTTAATGCAAACAGTGGGAATTCTGGTGGTAAATGTTGTCTTTATTCAGACTTCTGTTTGCTTTTTCAAGTGCCAAAAGCTCTAATTTTATGAGTTCAACAAATAAAAAAATTTAGACACAACTTGAAAACTCTGCTCTATTGCTTGTTCCATGGTAAAAAAATGCCTTTGCTTCACCGTTAACTTACTGTATAAAAGCATCATCCTATCTCAGTGACAGCTGAAAGAATAAATGAAAAGAAATCCTTTATGTTTCCTCCCCAGGAAAAGGATGTGTTTTTCCTTCCTTTTGCAACTCAACAAGGCATTCCAAGTGTTCATTTAATCACTGCACAGCCACAAAATAAAGTGGGTTAAATACAGAAGTTGCTAAATAAACCAGATTATTCTGCCACCTTCTATTTGACCTACATACAAATCATGCTCACATTCCAATGGAAGACAACCAGATTGTAGCAAGTCCGTTTGGGATACAACTAATTTGTGCTAATATGGGCTACTCAAATATTTTAAAGGAAATATAACTTCCAATTTTAGGAGATTTTTATCTATACAAAAGTAAATCTTATCTTCCATTTCAACTGTGATTCAGTATTAACTGAAGTAGGTCATGCTTTATTTTGGGTCAATGAATGCAAAGGTAATTACTATAATTACTGAGAACTATAGTTGCATCTTTTTTAGTTTTGACTGTATTTTTCAACTACAGTCTTTTATTGTGGCTCTTCTCTTTGTTTGTAAGCTTTGGAACTGCTTTTTTGCCACAGCATGCAGAAGAGACAGACATCTGTATAAGCTGCAGGCTCTTCTTATTTCCATTATGTCAAATTCATTTTGAAGTTAAGCATCAGAAATTGTGCAGTCAAGTTCATTCTGGGCCAGGACATCAGGGCTGTGCAGTCAAGCTCAGAACAGCTACTTTGCTTATTGTATAATCCTTCTTAAAGGAAGTGAGCCCATTTATAATAGAAAAAAAACAAACAAAAAACCCAAACCAAACAAACAAACAAAAATAACCAAAAGAAAACAACAACAACAAAACAACAAACAAAAAACAACAAACAACCCCAAAAAACAAACAAACCAAACCAAACAAACAAACACCTTTGATATTTTCTAACTCTCCTGTCCACACTTGAAACTTTTTCTGTGGGTTTTTTTAGACTTCCTTTTATTGATTATTCTTAATATAAACTATCTCAAATTAATTGAAAGCAGTAGTTGAAAGCAGATTTAACAATTTGCAGTGAAATAACATCAGGGAAAAATGTCACTGCACACAGTTATTATTGGACACTATATTAAGGCATTATTTTGGAGGAAGAGGCAAGACAGAGTATTATTTGTTTTATTCTTTCAGAACTCTTGTTCATTTTGGTCCAATGGTAAAAATTTGACTAAAACATAGAAATTAATGGTGCCTTTCATCAAGACTTAATATTACTACATGAATATGCCTTTAAATATTGGGAAAAGACACCCAGAAGTCAAGTTAGCATCCACTCTCCTTGTTTTTTACAAAGTCAGAGTAGTTTATAAGTAATTTCTAAACTTAACACCTATTATTCTACAGTGAGAATCTGTCACTGGCGGTGAGCAAAATAACATGCAAGCAGACTTCTGCATACCTATTTGGCAATGGTTGTTTGATTTTTTTCTTCAGTTCTGAATCTCAAGAGAGATAATCTAATGTAGTCAGGTCATTTACCTGTTTGACATTACTTAATCTGGTTTGTCTAGCTTGGTTATCATCTATATAAAACTTGCAAAAGATAGAATTTATGTGGGTTTTTTTTAATCTCTGACAGTTCTTTTCCTGCTTTTTTTATTTCAGCCACTCAGATATGTAAGTTCTCCTCAAGTGTCCATCCCCAGCTATGTCCTAACAGAAAAGTTAAATTAATTTCAGATAAATTCATTCACTACAATGTGTTGAGTTTGCACCTTAGGCAATCATTTCTTCTAGAAAAAGTGTGCAAAGGGCAGAAAATAGACAGCTGCTATTTCAGGTGCTTCTTGCTTTTCTGCGGAAAAGTGAAAACTGTTTGTGTAACAACTTCAGTGAAATTCCTGTCTTATATTTATGGTCATGATGCGTTATTAGGATTTTACTTATTAGCTCACATATACATAGAGCTGTTGTTTCTCAGAGGAGGAGAATAAGCATGTGATTTCCTTAGTCTTTCATACATCCTCACCTTTTGTCTATAGAAAGATTATTGGGATATATTAATGATTTTTAAAGCTTCTGTACTATTAACACAACTCTTACAGACCACATTGTTTCCCTACATTTCTTAAGAAAGGTTTGTGTTCTGAAGACTACAGTCTTCAATCGTAAGCCTAAACAAAATTGATCCTTTTTTTTTCTTGGAACCTTCTAATACTGACTGGGTGACATCATTTGTATACATCTCCCAAACCCAGGGGCTCAGGAATTCAGGAACGTTTTTTAGCTTTTCTTCTTCTTTCTTGGGAGACTCTCCAACTCCAGTTATGAAAGGGAAAAGCATGTAGATAAAAAAATTAAGCTCTCTATTAAAGGAAAGGTTCCATGGCTTCAAAATTGTCTTCTCCAGACACAGAATCGAGGCTGATGTTTCGTTTATGTCATGATGTAGGCACTGTGCTTCCTAAATTTAAGGATTCTATTCAGATTTCCACAAAACTGTGAATATAGTGCTGAGTTACTGAGTAATTGTAGTGCTGGTACATCTCTGCCCAATGCAATGCAGTATCAAGTGTCATAGCACCATCACTGAGTAAAAGCAGGTCACAGCACCTCTTTTTCTAGAGCAGTAGCCTAAACTGTGTTCCTTTTAGGAAGCTGGTATTCTCCACAGAAGTTGCAAACTAACTTATAATTGACATAATCTTCCTCTTTGGGTATTTTCACTGTTGTGCATAAAAATAGATTTTATGACTATGAAAGCTCAGGTTGTCTTCTTTGTTCTTTTAGAATTTGCTTAATTATTGCCCTCTAAGGGACTACACTCCTAAACTGAATTTCAGTGAATTTTTCCCAGGGGTTTATGTGCACAACTTTGATGAAAGCTTTTGAATGTTTGTCTCGTTGGTTTTTTTTATGTTTCCACCAGCCATTATAACAGCCATTGCTTTCAAACATGGAGATGGAACAACTGAGGACTCTCATGTATTATGATAAATTATGATGTTTATTATATTATATTTGCCTTTTGCTCAGAATTTCTGTGTACAGTCAACAGTTCTACAGTATCATGTAGTCTTCTGGATCAGAAACTGTGGTATTGCCTGGGCTTAATATTATTGCTATCACAAATCAGTTTTTCTAAGAGTAATGGTCTAAACGTTGTTCACATACTAGTAAGGACTAGATTTTGTCTTGCAAATATGCAGGAAACTTTTTGTCATGAGGATGGTGAGACACTGGTACAGGTTACCCAGAGTAGTGGTGGATGCCCCTTGCCTGGAAACAGTCAAGGTCAGATTGGCTGGGGATCTGAGCAGCGTGATCCAGTTGAAGATGTCCCTGCTCATTGCAGAGGGCCTTTAAAGAACCCAAACTATTCTATAACTCTTATAATTTGTTGGTAAGTAATAACTATGTTTCCAAAACATCACATTCTCTAAAATTTGAAGAAAGAAGCAAATTAAGACGGGTCAGTTTCTAAATGTTATGGATCAAAATGAATGTATTCATAACAGACTTCATAGCTGTTATTTGTAAAGTTCTGAGGAATCAAATTTATTTTTGTAAGTCTTAAAAGGTTGCTAAAATTTGAATAAAATAAACTTCATGTTTTCAGTATGGGCTTAGCCATCTTGTGACAGTAGTTGATAAACACAAATAGTTGCTATAGCTGATAATTTGGGTCTTGTGTTTTGACAAGTTTGCCTGTTAAATCTATGGTTCTCTTTCCTTTCTTGCCCTTCATTTCCTTTCTTTTTTTCTTTTCTTGAACAAACAGAAATGGATTTCTGTCCTGCTGAGGTTGTTACATGTCAAAAGTTTCCTGTTCTTCGCTAAAACATTATGAAGCAGAAACCTGTAGAAGTGAGAGGAAGGACAGATAGTTACATAAATAAATAAATACATAAATAAATTAAGGGAATCTCACACACTTCAGCATAGCCAGACAATAAGACTCCCACTGGAAAGCAAGACTCAATTTATTGGAGCAGTTAATAATTCTGTATATGAATTCTATTTCTTCCTTGGGATACTGCCAACAAAACATGTAACGCCACAAATACAAATCAGAGTTCTGAAACTGCCCCTGAGTTTTAGGGGTGCATTACCTACTTTGTTCTACTTTGTTCCACTTCCATTGCTTATGCAGCAAAAAATTTTTAGGAAAATGGAACCCTATGGAAAGATGTGGGAATGCTGAACTGGCAGTTTTGGGGAAACTGTATCTGATAACAACTCCATTGCTGTCATGTGCAAGATATGGGGACATTTCTAGGCGGTTGCATTAGCAGAAAATAGTAGATGGTATTTTTGCTGTGAAAGTTCTCCAACCAGCAACTTTTGTTAGACAAGTATTGCTGACTGGCTGAAGGAGCAGTTTCCTTGCTTGCAGTATTCTACAGTGCCCTTCAAACACCACGGAAAATTTATCTTTTGAACTTGTATATTAAATGATATTGATTGATGAAGAGATAACAAAAAATATTAACTCAGTAGAGCAGAAAACCCCCAAAAGTAGTGGTCAGAGAATATGCATGGATAAGCATAGTCAAACTATGGTGTGTATGGTACTAGTGCATATCTTCATGAGCAGTCATAGGTGATTTCCTCTCAGCATTTGTGACTTTGTACTTTTGCTGTTGCATCTGGGCAATCTGGCCTTTACACCTGGCAGATATTTATAGAAAAAAACCCACTTCTGTCTTTCTGTCTAATGTTGAACTACTCAGACCTGTTGTTGTTTTCCTTCCATCCACAGGTGAACGGCATTGATCTTCGAGGTGCTACCCATGAGCAGGCTGCAGCTGCGCTCAAAGGAGCCGGGCAGACGGTAACAATCATAGCACAATACCAGCCGGAGGGTAAGTAAAATAAGAGACTTAAAGACATATGGTAAAAGAGAAATGCTTGGAAGCCACTCTTTTAATAGGATGAGGCTGCTGTAGATAGTGAGTTTCCCAGCTATCATCAGCAGTCATCTGGAATGAAAATTAAAGTGACAATGCTATCCAAAGGAAATAGATTTATTTTTGTCACAGACTTGGCTTTTAGAAGTATTTTATGCAATGGTAAGAGCTATCTTTAAATGTGCATATAATAAGACAATAATCAACATTTAGTTAATCATTATATTCTCTTTAGTGCTCATTTGATCTTCTGTTCTCCTCCTGGAGACAGGTAGTGCAAAAGATAGTTTAAGAAAGAACAGAAACACAAGGTAACAGGAGATTAATTCTAATCTAACTGTTTCAAGGAAAAGATAAATGCTTCCTGCAGAATGTATAGAGCTTCCCACTATTACTTTTGAATGACAGTTTCCTTGTACCTTCAGGGCAATTACATCTGGATAACAAGTGCTTATTAGGGAAAATGACAGCTTTCTAAATAAAAGCATCAACAGGAAATTCAGCAAAATGTCAGTTATTTAAGGTGGGATGTATCTCATCCAAATTTTGCTGAATAATATTTAGCTTTCTAGAGGTTAAGCTAGTTTCAGTGGGAAGAAATAGTCACTGACTGATTTGGAGTCCAGAACTAAAGGGCAGAACTTCTTCTTGCTGTCCATGAGCAGTGACTCAAATGGCTATCTGAGGTTCTCAAGGAATTTGTGAGATGAATATTACTTTCTGATGGGAACTAAAGATGGTTTTCCTCTGCAGTCATTACTTTGGAAGTCTTGCCAGATTAATTCACGGGTATCTGTGAAGACTTGCTGGCATCGTGTTATTGGTTTTCTATAAACAATTCTAGCTCAATTCACAAGTCCTGCTATGACCTGTTAACACAAGCTGTTGATTCTGCCTGATTGTGCCCAGCCTAGGACACGTGTAGGTCTCAGGTGAACAATAGCTCTAATAACATGCTCAGCCAGTCAGGTTTCTTTCAGGGAAGGTGAATTAGTACTGCCAGAATTTATCCAATATAATACTTTCTTTTGTTTCTCTGGATCCTGATGATAGCACACAAAGAGAAAAACAGCTGCTATTTTAGTCAAACGTACAATTGTGCTTCAGATCTGGAATCAAGCATTCATTTATTAGTTTATCTGCACTTGAGTCACCAAACAGAATAAATTAGGCCATACTAAGAAATGCACAGATGAGAGCAAATGAAATTTAAAGTGTCTATCTTTATTTTTAAAAATGGAACATATTAATATAAAAATGCTTAAGGAACAGTCTGAGTTATTTCAAAGAAAAAGTATTGAAAAGCAATTCCGTTACAGATAGCTGTCCGCACTGGATTCTGAATGAAACCATGTTCCTATTAGTTCCGGCAGTCTTGTTTGCTGTCTGGTGATTTTATACTGCAATTATCACCATGGTGTCTAAGCACTTGTAGCAATCACTGGCATTTCACAGTTGTTCTATGCCATTGTTAATACACAAAAAACTACAGAGCTTGACAGCTTTGTCCCATTATAATTGAACTTTTAGTAGACATACTTTTACCCTACATTTTAGAAGCTTTATACTGTGTCAGATTCGGTTTTGGTGAACATGCAATTCGAATGATGCTGATGAAATTCATCAAGTATTATATTGCATATTTATTCCATTTTTCCTCTGACATTGCTCCATTCACCAAAAACCCTGTTGAGGGCAGACTAGTCCCGACTGTGTGACTTCTTGTTAGTGAAGCAAAGCCAGTTTTCTGTTTCAGCCAAATAGCTGAAAACACACCAAAGAGAGTGAAGCTTGTGAAGAACAGGGCCCAAAGGTTAGCCTTTTTGTAGTGAATGATGGAATCTTTAAAGATAGTGACAGTATACTCAGTAGTTGTCCAGCATGTGTTGTCTTACTGCTGAAGTATTTTATTATAATCTGAGTTGCTGGTTAACGCAAACCGTGAAAATCAGATGTGAAATTAATATTTCTTTATTGCAAAATCCCTAACAGCAAAATAAAAAGATAAAACAATTTCTAAACAATTATTTAAGTAACTTTCACAGAGAATTATTTAGGGATTTTTAGGTCACACCAAAAGACACTCCATGAAAGGATAAATACTTCTTTTATTCTAAAGTTGATGCAGAACTCTTTTTGTCCTTTCTTTGAAGTTTATACCTGATTTTGTATTTACTGTATCTCCTCTTTTTGCATATACTGGAACATTGTCATAAAATAGAGTCTTAAAACTGTACAACTCTGCTTCCCGCAGGGGCTTCCCACTTTAAAACACTTCTAAAACTCATAAAGTACATAAGCGAAGTAGGCCTGTAACATTTTTACACTGGAAGTTCTGAGCTGTTGTTACTACAACTCCAGGTTTTTTGGGGAAATCCAAGAACAGCCACTACAAATATTACCAGTACCTTTTTTTTTTAATCTTTTCCAGATCATTTCCAGCCTTTAGATGTTGTTGCAAACAAAAGCTTTCAATTAAACCTTTAGCTATTGATATTTCAGGTATTGAGCGATGATGATAAAAGTGCCAGTCTATACTATAAGCCAGCTGATGTTTAGTAATTAAAATTGTGAGTAGAAAAAGCTTATGCTCCAATAATTTAGTTTTTATGCAGTAAAGAAAAGGTTACAGCACATTTGTCTTGGCCATTTCTCCAAATACTTATATCGTGCCATGCTGTGGGAAGAAAATTAGGTGAATACTGTGAAAACAACTTTCAAAGTTTAAATGACCCTCTCCTGTTTCTAACAGAAGTTCATCTAAGCCTCATATGAATTCCCTTCACATCTCTATATAGAGACTTCGCAGCAAATCTCATGAGAACGGGAACCCCTGCAAAAATAAAACTAGTGCTTGCCTTCAAATAGATTTTATCCTTGGTATTATGGCACTTCATTTTCTCATCCTGTCTGTAATAGACATATGCAGAGATGAGCTCAGATAAGACAGAATGGCATCACATCTTTTAAAATGCTCTCAGAGCTGTGGTTGTTGAGGATGCTCAACTGACCCATGGTGCTTATCCCTCAGAAGAAAGTAGTCTTGGTGAAAATTCTGTAAAAGAGCACAGATACTGTGGACGAAGGGAGAATAGAAGATAAAAGCAGTGATTTCATGAGAAGGAGTCAAGTGGAAATAAAAGGGATAGATATAAAAAATTAAGAACCAACTCCTCAGTTCTTTTGCGCTTCAGTCTCTTTTTTCCTCACTTACACTCACCACCTTTATTTCCCTCATCTCTCCGAGAAATAGAAGAGAAAACAGAAGTGTGAAATCCCAACAGAAATGCAAATTCCATGAATAAAATTATTGAAAGATTATTAAGAGGAAGAGAAAAACAAATCACAAAAATTAAAAAATCAGAGCTCAGCAGTAAGAGTATGTATTTAGGAAGAGCAGCCATAACTCTGGGTTTTTTGAGTGATTCCTTACTTTTATTTTAAAAGTTGAAAATAACCTGTGTACTGTATATTATATACATATGTACTGTCAAAATGGAGGTCAAGTAAAATTAAGCATCATGATCTCGTAACAGGCATTGTGGATGTAGTTCATATGGAGGTTTATGGATGTATTCAGTCTACACTAACTAGCCCTTGCAGGCTTCAGAAAGATAACCTTTCATATTCATGCGAAGCTCAGATCTTGTGCACATAGTTCATATTAAATTAAAGAGAATTTGAGGACCAAAAGCTACTTAGAACAGAATTAGAATAGGAACCTATCCTTTATATTTAGCTTTGCACTCTAATTTTTAATATTCTTGGAAACATTTTAACTTTTCTTCCAGCTTAACAACTCTCAGATCTCTTTTAAAACATTGTACAAATATGAGACCAGTGCAAAATAAAATCTTAAGCCTGGAAAATAGTCTTGGAGTGGAACAGTATGGCCCTATTAAAAAATTTAGTAGAAATTAAAATGGGAATATAGATCACACAGAGAAACACATTTTACACTTCCGGGTTTTTATTCAGAACATATTTTGATTTTAATGGCAACAGTTGTAAATTATAGCCCAGCATGGAAGGATCTAAAGAAAAAAAACACATTTTGTCAGTTAAAATAAAATACATTGTTAAAGGAAAGTGAACTTTGGTTGAAATAGTGACAACTTGTCCTGAAAGACACAGCTTCGGATTGGGGCAGACAGAATACTGAAGCTGCTAAAAAGCTTTATTTTAGTCTCAAATGTTTACGTTCCTTCCCCCCCGCAGCAGCGTGAAAGGGTGAAGTGTAGCCCTGAGATTTTTGCAAAATGTTCTGTGCCAGTGGTCTGCAAGCTGAGCTGTGCTGCATTGCAGTACCTCTGCAGCTATCGCCTCGCAACAGTCCCTGGAAAACTGTTAAACTGATAAGGACTTTCATGTACTTTAAATCTTTCAAGCGAGCCAATTAACTAACTCTCGAACTAGCTTGCATATAGGAAAAACATTCATTGATTAGAGTTTGATTAGTGCACCTGACACTGAAGAGGTTAAAAAGTTATTACAGTGAGAGAGTTTCTGCTTTATCGCTTTTTGAGTTAGCTGCTGCTTGGTGCCTGTGTTCTGCGCCTGTCATGAGGTGAGTAGCTGAGTTTTAGATACAGGAAGAGTACGAGAGGGAGAGACACTGTGATAGGCAGTGCCTGTCCTTGCAGGCATTAGCTAAGGAAATTTTTTAAGAGCTGCACCTAAGCATCTCCTGGCAGCTGTGGTACTCAATTCACTCTTTAGTTCTTTTGCTCCTGAATCTGAGAGGCTCCAAAGTGCACTGGAACAGACCTAACTTTCATAAGGAGCTCCAGATTTTATGGAAGCGTACCCCTTTGTTTTACACTTTTGTCTGACCTGCAGATACATGAGATCTGCTCTTTTGAAAATATCAGACAAAAAATCCAGAGGTCACTTTTGAAGTCATAGATAATTTTTAGCTCTTTCCTCCTTTTCATTCCCTGTTCCTACCTCAAAATACAAACACTTGTCTGCTGTTTTGGTGCAACAGTTACATAAATTTCTGATTCAGACATTTAACCTTTCCAGATGCCATGGGAATTAGGTAGATAGAAAATATATGGAAAGAATAAGTAATTGAATTTATTCATCTTTGTCTAGGTTACTCCTATTCTTTGAAATGTGAATAATCGTGTTAAAGGTCCCTTTCCCCAGCTGTTGAAAATCAGTGTAGCTTAATTACTTGGATAAAGTTAGATTACAGCAGTTGACTTTCATCTGGAAGCCACTGTATCCAATTTGTAAAGAATGTGAGATATTGGGGTTGTATTTCATGCACGTGAATTAAAGAACATGACATAATCTTGGAAAGGCCAAGTTGGATCTGACCAAAGGCTCATTTGCTGAGGATCCAGTTTCCAACAGTGGCCAGCATCTTAGGGAGAGGAGAAAGAACACGACAGCCACATAGATACTTTCGCTGTGTACTGTCCTACTGACCAGATGGGGTGAAAAATCCTCTTCTTGTCCTCAGGTGGAAAATACCACGACTGTAAAGCAAAAAAATTTTAGAGGTATGTCTCGTAGATTTTCCTGCTGAAGTTCAGTGAGCAAATTTTGTTGAGAAGCTTGGGCTATTTTTTTAAAATTAGGAAAATTGAGAAATATAGAGTAATATAAAAAGGAATCTCAACATTATGGTAATATATTTTTTCCCCTTGAATTCAAACCTTTTTTTTTTTTACTTCATACCACAAGAAAAGAAGCATCATTCCAAAAAAGAGAATTTTTTATTTCAGATCCTAATTTATTGATAATAGATAATATTTTATAATACACCAAAATTCTCCTATGCAGGAGATAAGGACTCCTTCAAATAGCAGTGTTAAAGGCTGCTTTTTTTACCCCTCTTTTTACCGTGGCATCTCCAGCTCTACTGTTTCCTTATTTACCCATAAAGCTTTTTAATGAGTTACAGAATAGTACATTGTTTTCTCTAGCTGATGAAATGCCAGGCCTATGCCTCCTGTACTTGTCCTAGATCAGGTTGCTCAGAGCCCCCATCCAACCTGCCTTTGAATGTTTCCAGGGATGGTATGATAGATGATGTTGTCAAAACTAGTTCTCCTTCTTATAATTTTAACATATTTTGCTTCAACAAAAATGCTGGAATTCACTTAGCAAGAAATTGCCTCTCTTTTGTAGAGATTTCTATGTACATTAAGATGTTTAACAGGGCTGTGTGACTGCAATGCACAACTTCATGTAATGTACCAAATGATATCTGTGTGTTCAAAACTAATACCTGGCAATTAAACAAATTCTTGAGTGCTCCAAGTTATGTCACCACTTAATATACAGAGTTAAGTGTTGAGATTGGTATTTGCTGCATTTCTTTCCGTCTAGTAAATACAACTTTGCTAGCTTCAGGACAAATGCAGCAGTGCCAAGATAGCACCCACTGGTGTGGCCACGTTAAGATCTTTACATTGGGTATAGCTTTTGTGCCTCTAGTTGCTGCATACTATTTAGAATATACTGCTTTTATTTTTACATTGTTGGAACAAAGTCTTTAAGTTTATATGTCGGGGGCCGGCTCAAAAGCGGCACACAAAGCCCCCTCGGCTATAGCGCCGAGACCCTTGTGGACCACTTCGTAT
>JAWWES010000001.1:32774646-32792273 GCA_035583135.1 Lophotriccus pileatus
CAAGGGTACATCGAATAGTAATTCTAACATTAAAACAATCTCTAAGGTATCCCCAAATGATATAAACCTGAGTTAGATTCTTAGCATAGGCATGCAGTGTTCTTTGAGGTAGCGTCTTGTTCCTTAGTACATTTCTATGTATTCACATTCTTCTCCATCTTTTTTCAATACTCTCCAATGATTGTATGCATCTGTGGGTCCACTGCCGACATTTATAATCTCATTGCAAGTTTCACGCTGTCTTTACTTCAAGTAAAAAGCCCTAAAGCATATTTAAAATGAAAAGGATGCTTTAAAAGTCTCCCTGATCCACTTTCAAATCATTTTCTCACATCACAGCATTTCTGTTTGCCTGAGCTGTCCTCTTCATGGCTTCCAATCTTCTGCAGATTAACTGTAGTCCCTAAGTGACTCTGCCTGTGTTCATGGGCATTGCCCCAGCACAGGCAGATATTTTTGAGGCTCTTCAGATGCCACAGCTGAAGAAGCACCAGGGATTACAAATGTTTTTGTGAAGTCAAGCCTTTGTAGGCTTCTCCTAAGACACAAAAGGTTATATTTTAATTCCTCTGTTAAATTTAAAGATCACATTCCTGGTAGAATTACATAGTGTAACCCGTACAACATTGATCATTTTATAAAAAGCAGAATAATCTTTTTTTTTTTCCCCCAAATGTCAAAAAAATGTCACTTTGCATGAAAAAAAGTTTTGGATATATTTTTTTAATACTTTATGCAGATTCATTTGTGTTTAATGTAGTCATCCCTGTCTGCTAGATTGTATTTGCTCTTTCGTTACAGACTCCAGAGCTTTCTCATTTCCCATTTTCATGAATGTTTCAGTTTAAGTGCTTATTTTTTCATTCAGTCATGTTTGACTCTTGTTTCAATCAACAGGCTTCTTCATTAAAGAATATACAGTTGTCAAAACCAACTGTAGGAAATTGTGCAGGGAAGCATGATTTCCTTTAAAAACCCATCTTTTCTTATTTTCATTTTGAATGTGAAAACATGAAGTTATGTGGTTGTGGTTTTTTTTTTCCTCTGTAGCTCTTACATTAAGTTTCATTTATAGTGCAGGTTTAGGTGTTGTTCATATGCAGTCTTCTGTGCTTAGTTATATTTACATACACACAGAAAAGTGTATCTGTTAAGTCTTCATGCTGGAGATCATGAACAACTTTGCTTTGACAATTTATTGTTTAATACTTTCCACTTTTTGCAGTTTTGTTAAGGTAATCATTAATAAGTCTTATTGGGAATTCAAATAAGGAGTTGATTTTCTTTTTGCAACAGCTGTTATGTTTGCATAATTTAGCTGTTATATATATTGGGCTACAATTTCTTCCCAGTTTTCTTCCTTGTTTTAGAGTTCACTAACATGAAGTCCCTTTCCCCTGTGGTTTTGCCCTTATATGACAGCTTTTTCAGAAAACCAGACCTTCTTTCAATGGCAAAGGCAGTATGGATTTGTGTCCTGGCCTTTTTGAAGGGGGTATACTGCTGAGTGAGCAGAGGGGAGCCCAGGGATAGTTCACTTTAGAACCAGCATGAGAGAAAATCTCGGCATAATTTCTGAACCCATTTCAGGGATTCTTTTCTCAATCTCATTTTTCTTTCAATTTCTTATTGTGCTTTTCAGCTGGAAAAAAATGCATTTCATTAAAAAGAAGTTTTGTGTTTACTTTCAATTTTTTCTTTTTAAGCAGTAATTTTTACCAGTGCTTTTGCTATTTTAATTCTTTCACAGTGACATCATTTCGTACATCATATGACTTGAGAAGCTCATAATTATTTCCATCTATTTATTTTAAAATGTGTTCTCTTTTCCTTCTTATTGACTTTTGCACTTTACAAAGACATAATTTAATAGTTGTTTTGCTTTTTAGTTACCTTCAGCATCAGATTTTTTTTTCTTCTTTTCTTACAGTTAATGTGTCTGTCTTATCTTATTGCTACTGCCTTTCCTAGTCTTCATAGTGTCTCACACAACTTCGATGTTAGAGACTGTTGTGGTAACTAGTAACTGACCCTGGGTGATTGGTCTGTTAAAGTTGCTGAAGATTCTTCACAAAAATACTTTTTATCCGAGCAGTTTAACATGTTTTATTATATTAGAGTTCAGAAACCCACTAGGAACCTGCTTTTCTCTGCCTTCTGGTGAATTACTTTGTATAGAGACATGACTAAAAATACTAAACAGTTCATTACCTGGATGAAATTCCACAATATAGTCTATATTACCAATGTTCATGTGCTTAAACTAATAGCATGTACCATCCCCATGTGTTCAGCTTGTGTCCTCAGAGAATATAAATACTAAAATTTAGCCATTCTCTGCAATAATTTATGTAAAAATACTGAGCAAATAAAATGTTTTGGTTTGAAATTGTTAGTATATTCTCCCAGTGTTTCCTAGTGAGCTACTCTTGAATCTGTTGAAGAGAAAAACATTTAGTCTAACTTTCAAATCTATCCTCTAAGTTCAAGGTGCATTTGCATCAGTGTTTAATTAAAAAGAAAAATGGAAGAGAGAATTTCTGGTGTCATGTTCTTTGCTTGCAAAACTTCAGCAAGGGAGAAAGAGCAGCCATAGGAGATAGTGGTGAGGCTCTGGCACAAGTTGCTCAGAGAATTATTGGAGGCACCATCCCTGTAAGTGTTCAAGGCCAGGTTGGATGGGGCCCTGGGCAGCCTGATCTAGTGGAAGGTGTCCCTGCCCATGGCAGAGAGGTTGGAACTAGACGGTCTTTAAGGTCCTTTCCAGTCCAAACTGTTCTGTGATTCTGTGGTTGATTCTATAATAGAAAGAGATGAAGGTTTCCCAAAGAATATGGAGATTATCGCCTGCTTCTGGAAATCTCATGCTGAGGAAGGACAGCAAGTCTGACAGAAAGTGACAGTTGTTATGATAGCATTGCTAAATATCACAGGAGACAACGGCATATCGGGGATTTTCTTGGCCCAGTGCTGTGGCTGCTGTCAGCACAAAATTCTCAGTGAGTGTTAGGGACAGTCTTTCATGATTTGTATTTTTAAAATTTATAGTTCTTGACACATACATGGACTTTACTTGTAATTATATTACAGAGCTAGGCAAACACAAACAAAAAAAGTAATTTTTTTTTCATTAGATAAGGTCTTTGACTAAGTTGCTTGCCCAAGGTCTCTCAATTGAGAGAAGTAATTCCCTCTGAAGTCATTCAGCCTTTGTTGATGAGTCTCTTCTCACCAGCTGTAGAGGGAGCATCAATGAATAACTTAGACTGGATGGACAAAGTTAAGGCAAGGTGAATTGACCTCCTCTGGTGTCCTTGGCAAGGAGCTTCTAGAAAGTGATAATGCATATAGGAAATGTCTTTCCCCAGCTCAACAGGTGAACCAGTAATGAAGCCAGAATTGAGCTCTATGCCTTTGGTTTATCGCTGGCCAATAGTTTCTCTCTGCAATAATTCTTAAGGCAAGTTAGTGCAGTCATTGAAGGAGGGAGAGAAAAATGGGAAAAATCACAGACAATTTAAAGTTGTGATTCCAGTAGAAAAATAACAAAACTAAGAGTTTCAAGGCAAGATAGGAAATTGTAAGATAATTATTTACTTGTAACTTGAATTCTAGGTAATTGGTTGGTTGATTTGAATTTATTACCTATGGGTGAGCATGATGGCAGCGTGTGATAAATGACACGTAAAGCGCGCACTATTTAAATAGAGAGAAACAAAGAGGTAGAGGGAAGATCTACACAGGTGTTCCTAAGAACTGTGCTTGCATGCACAGCTTTTTTAAGGATTTCACTTACAACATTAATAATTGCACTGCTCCATGTGCCTTCTTGACTCCAATCTCTGCCTGTTGGGAGTAGTAATATGAGGGATCTTGAGTGAAAGTAAGAATACTGATTTGAGGTGCACCTAATGGATAGGTGGCCGTGGCATTATTAAGAACAGAAATGCTATTGAGTAGACTTGTATGCATGCTCACATACACACATATACACGCAGCCATTGGAAACTGGGGATCCACGGGGGCAGATTGCAAGAGCTGCATGGGGTCCCTGCAAGAGATTTCATCACAGCTGTCATATGCCACACATTCCTAGATTGTAGGTGCATGTGAAGGGTAAGTAAGAAGTTAAACAGCATCAGATCGCACACTAAGCTGTGCCTGAGATAAAACTATTTTTCGGCAAGTCAGTTCAATGCCTGTGAAGGTCTTTACTACTGAGCTACTTCTACAATAAATTTCCATATTTCCATTATCCTGATCTACGTCATTCTTACATTACTTGCCTTTTCGTGGCTGACAGTTGACAAAAGAAATAAGAATCAGATTTAGACTTCATTGTCAATCTTAATATTTCACTACAGACTCATTAAAAATACTTAATTAACTGCGGAGTAATTGAAAGAATGCCATATGTCATGGAAGCTTAAAAAAAACCCAATTTTTGATGCTAATTTTGAGTAAGAGAACTTTTACATGATAGAAAAATGCACCAAAGTTACAATGTATCTTTGATTTTATCCTCTATCACCTATATGAGTTATTGTATAATAGATAAATTGGAGAATTAGGTGAAAGCTGAAGTAAATGGAATTTTTTTAATTAAATATTAACCACATATTCATGTGAAGAAGTGTATAAAGATGTTACTTCATTTAGCTACAAAGTTAAGATTTCCATATATTTTAATCTAAGAAGTCATCTTCTTTTAGAAGCTCTGGTGTCTTGAACAGAAGTAATTTTATCCCCTGGTTTCAGGCTTGAAGATGGTTTCAGCAGTATTATAGACAATGTTTTCTAAGCCAGGTGCTCAAAATTTTGCTCTGAAATAGAAATATCCTAATTTGAGTTATGTGGCTGAACATTTCTCATAAAATTCAGTTTAATCATATTTTGTAGCTTAAGCATGGACTTAAAAGTCTGGCATAGGTCACCTTTCAGCAAAGTTTGTTATTCAGTATCTCAAAGGACTTTATAGTGACTTTCTAATTCCCTTTGCAATTTTCAAAGGACACATCTGAGACTAACTCAAGCAATAATTCCTTTTAGTAGTTATAATTATTATTTTTAGCACTTAATTTTATAATCACTTTTGCTTTTAAATGGCTTAAACAGAAAAAGTCAGAATTCTGCAGAAAACTCGGGTTTTCCAAACTTTGAACAACATTTCCAACTATTGAGTATAATTGTTGCTTCAGGGCTGTTTTATGCCTAAATACACAAAGAAATGTGTAACGAGCATGTTATAAGTTAGGTTACTTTAGATCCAGTTAAATACCTGTGCCTCCTAGACTCTCCATTTTTTTGGAGAGTCTCAGAGTGCAGGGTTTTGCTGATGTTGTTTTGTTTGTGGTTTTTCCTCCCAGTAAATCTGGATCCTTATGTTTGTCTACACTGGGCCCCCAAAGTGATGTCAAACTCATCAGGTGCTTTTGCAAACCTTGCTACAAAGCATTACAGGATATCTTTATGTGATGATAAACTACACAATTACAGATAAGGCCAGGTCTCGCTTGTGCATATTGGGGTCCCTCCCTACCAGAACTTTATAAACCTTGACCATACAATCCTAGAATATCCTGAGTTGAAAGGGACCCACAAGGATCACCAAGTTCAGCTCTTGATCCTGAACAGAACAGCCTCAGGAATCGCACCATGTGCATGAGTGTTTCCCAAATGCTTCTTGAACCCTGCCAGGCTGGGCACTGTGACCACTTCCCTGGGGAGCCTGTTCCAGTGCCCAACCACCCCCTGGGTGAAGAACCTTTTTCTAATAACTAACCTAAACCTCCCCTGACACAGCTTCATGCCATTCCCTTGAGTTCTGTCACTAATTATCAGAAAGAAGAAGTCAAGGCTTGCTCCTCTGCTTCCCCTCACGGCGAAGCTGTAGACTGCTGCGTTAATAGGGATATATATCTCGTTTCCATCTAGACATATATAGTACTTATGCACATCGCAGAGTCCTCGTGTATTTGCAGTGCCATGCCTTCCTTCTCTCCCATGTCAAGTGTGGACAGCATGCAAATGGCGGTGACTGAGAATGATTGCCAAAAATTGATTTTTCGAGTTTGCTTTTGCAGCACTCTTTCTACCGACACCTCATCACAGTCTACAACTTCCTTGTGAGGGGAAGACGAGGGCCAGAAACTGATCTCCTCTCTGTGTTGACCAGTGACAGGACCCAGGGAATGGCCTGAAGTTCTGTTAGGGGAGGTTTAGGTTGGATATTAGAAAAAGGTTCTTTACCCAGAGGGTGGCTGGGCGCTGGAACAGGCTCCCCGGGGAAGTGGTCACACCACCAAGCCTGGCAGAGTTCAAGAAGCATTTGGACAACATTCTCATGCACATGGTGTGATTCCTGAGGATGTTCCATGCAGGGTCAGGAGTTGGATTTGGTGGTCCTTGTGGGTCCCTTCTAACTCAGCGTATTTTGTGATTCTGGGAAACAAAAATTAGATTAAATGAGTCTGTGAAGTAGCCCTGACTGGGGATTTTGCTGGGTATCCCCTGACTTGCAGAGACAGGTACATGACAGTGAGGACAGGGGAGAGAGCTGAAAAACCTGATACTCTGGCTTTTCTGTCATTTCATTTGTGGAGTGCTGGAAGTTTCTTGTACAGCTAGGCACTTCAGTGGTAGCTGTAAGAGGATTTTTTTTATTGTGTGTGTATGTGTCCATACTTCTCAATGTTGCTCTTCTAAACCTACCATTGTGTTACATGTGTATATGTGTATTTGTGCATATTTTTTCTGGAGATCCCTACCTCCTTAATCATTTGAGCAGCCTCTGATATAAATTATCAAAGCGATGTCTGGATAAAAATGATCTGCCAACGTGGCTTGAAGGGTAAGACACAGGTGGTCCAACTGGTGTCCTAAGAGTAATGTACCTGCATTGTTTTTTTTTCTCTGCAATTATATGCCCTTCACCTCTGCAAAGTGCTCTGAAATTTGCATCTGTCTTAGAAATTCAGCTCCTTTATAAATGAAGACAACTCAGTGTCAGGTAAGTATCTTCTTTATGATGGGTTGCTAGTTGCTTTTTAAACTGAAAAAGGTTTAGATTAGATGATAGGGAAAAAAACTATACTCAGAGGATGGTGAAGCACTGAAACAGATTGCCCAGAGAGGTTGGGGAACTGTTCAAGGCCAGGTTGGATGGGGATTGGAGCAACCTGGGATAGTGGAAGGTGTCTCTGCTCATGGCAGGGATGTTGGAGCTAGATGATCTTTAAGATCCTTTCCAAACTAAACCATTCTATGAGTTAATCCTTCTCAGCTGTTTCTAAGCCTATCTCGATACTTACTACCAGAAGAGAGTTATGTTCCTGTCATTCTTGGACTGGATACAGCAAAAATGTAAAATTACGCAGTTTGTGGTTACAAAAATTCAAAAGCAAAGTGTACCAAACAGGTCCACAGGAACAGTAGAGGTTCTGGCAGTCAGTGTGTACTAACTCTGTCTTTGATTTTGCATAACTCTCTTCTGATTATTTTGTTAACATGCACAACCACCTTTAAGGATCAGAAATGTGTATTATGGAATAGCCAGCAATTCTGCCTTGAAAGTAAAGAGAGCAATACAAGTGTTAATTATTGGACAGAAACTGTAAGTTTCAATGTCAGAAGTCAATGTGCATTCACATAAAGAATTCATAAATTAATGTCATTACTCAAAACCTGTATACATTTAGGATTGTCATAAAATAACCCAAGAAAGGAGAAGCATTTGCAGCATCATGGAAATAACTGCTGCAAAGGAAAATGCTGACTATCTTAAGCACAGTAACTGCCATTTTCTGTCTTATTGATGCATTCCCCATAAATATTTTATTTCAGATAAAATTGCATCCACTATGTCTAATAAGTGACTATACGAGATGAGTTTAATGTACTGGGAATGAAACATCATCAGTTCTGAGCTAAAGAAACTCAGTCCTAACAGCATGTGGGTAGGGGCAGACCCGGCTGGAGCCTGGGCTTCACCTCCAAGCTATTTTCAAGGAAATTAGAAGTGTGGTCATCTGTCTTTTGTTTGAATCCTTTCATAACAGAAATTCAAGAAGTTTTACTAAATTGAGTTTTTTCCCAAATACAGCTGATTTCTCTGGAAATTTTCATCTGTTGAATGAAACATCTCACTTCAAAATCACAGGAATTCAGAAAAAGTCCAAACTGCTTCCATTTGAAAGTGCTTTTGTAGTATCTTACATTATACAGTTTGGGTATCTCATATCCACACTTTGTGCATCTTGCATTGTGCTCACTTCTCCCAGTATATGCACTAGATAAAAGTCCATAATATGCCTCATTGCTTGGCTTTAGAGCAGAATAGGAGTGTAGGAACACAGCATATTTTCAATATTTCATATTTTTCAAATGAGAATATTTTCAATTGGCTACCAGAAATATAATAATTTTATTAGAATTAAGGTAGATGAATCAATTCTGGTAAACATGCCCTTCTGAAAAAGGGGTACACCATCAGGAAGCAAGTTGGGTTCATGCTTTTTAAGTTGCATTTTGTTTCCAGACATGTACCTGTTTTCTTTCTGTAATGTTTCAAAATAAGGCTGTAGGCATCATAAAGAGGCACTAGAAAATCTGAGGGTGCTGAGAAGTTAAACAGTATTGTAGGTGTTAGGCCTGACCACAGGTTCAAAAAAAGGATCATTTAAAGATAAAATTAATATTTTGTATATTTATTTGAATTGTCTTTCATGTAAACAAGAGTGGCAAAATAAGGTAATGGCTTTGTTGATGTTACCATGTCCATCTCAGAGTGAAAACTGCTGGTAGCACCTTTTTGCCAGAAAATCATATAGCATTCCCTGCACTGGGATGTTATGCTAGAAGTCCAGATGTATCTTCCAATATGACTGTTTAATATTTATGTTTAATGTTCTCTTTTTGACAATGCCAATATACTTCATATGAAAGACTAGGCACAGGAAAGCTTTAGCCTGTCCAAACCTGGGTCCAAAAGCCGTAACCAAATGGTTGATATTTCTCTCTTCTGAATAAAGGTCCAGATGTATACTGTGCTGTCTGTTCAGATATCTGTTATGGTAAGAGACTGGTAAAAAACATTTACAGAAAAGTCACTATTTACCACTGGCATAATTGCTCTGCCTCTTGCAGTAGAGTTTTACCTTCTGTGAGGAAATGAGAGGGTACTGCATCGTCACTTGGGTAGATTCCTTGTGACACAGATGTACCTGGAGTCTCTCGTCTTCTACTTAGGAGATATTTTGCCTTTGAAATGTCTCAATATATTTCTCACTTTACTAAGAATGATTGAACAATAGTACAACATATTTCTCAAATCCAAGGGAGGGTGTATTGTCTCCTTTAGTATTTCTAGATCTGGAAAACAACTAGGTGAAATAAGCTGTTGATACTGAGACCTTAACAGCATCCACTGAGTTACAAGTGGTTCATAAAGCTGTCCTAGTACTTTTTTTTTTTAAAAAGCATAATACTAATGCAAGTGAAAACAATGACTGCTGATTGCTGTTTGCACTTGTACTGCATTCTCTCCTGTCTCTTTACATTGTTTCTAAGTTTGGAAACTGAGTCATATTTAAATTGTTTGCATCAGTACAGTAAATAGAATGGCAATTACTGAGCAATCTGCTTTCTAACACATTTAAGTGATTTATGGCTGCAGTAGACAATGTATTGAAATTCTGTCTGTGAAATTAAAAATATAATGGCTGGAAAACAACATACAAGCTCAAAGGAAGCTATAAAACTGCCAAATAATTACTGGCTACCACCAAGTGGTGAGTAGTGTTAAAAAAAATAAAAAGATGGGTAAATTTATTCAAAAAGAAAATAGGATTTAGATTGTTTAATAGTTTCTACTTAAAACTCTGCATAGGAAAGAATGCAGCGTTTAATTTTCTATTTCTATTTCCAGAGAAAATAATAGCATAACCAGTTTTAAAGTTAGCCTTCATGGAACACTAACACAAATCACAAATTTTGCACTGGGCCAGGGAATCCAGGGGGCTTAGAGCATGGAGCAGGCAGTGGGAATGGAGCAGTGAAAGGATTGAAGAGGGCAAGTGCTGTAAAGCCCCTTTGCCTGTTTTACCAGAGCCTTGGAAAGCCGTGCAGGCAACTGCCTCCAGCTTTGCAGGACGGATCAGTGTCCCTCAGCTGTTGGTAGGAGGGGCAAGCCTGGCTTTCTGAGGCTCTCCCTTTCTTCTCCACCCCAGTTCTGCCCCTTCTCTCTTTCCCCCTCCTTTCCACTGCAGAAGTCACCTGGGCCTTCAACCCTGAGCCAGAAAAGATCACTTTTTCCTGTACATCAGAGGAATTTGGAACTTTGTGTGTAAGAAACTCGTCCCCACTCTTCCAATGTGATTATCATAAAGAAGAGTTCTGTGAGGGTTTTTTCTGAGCCCAAAGAGATTCTTTCACATCTTTTCCTTGTTTCCCCACAGATTTTCACTCTCAGTTCATGGTCTGTTGTGACAATGACAGCAGAAGAGGGCTTCTTGACCTCGCGATTAAAGCATAAGATTGACAACCAGGCATCGTGGGTTCTTCTTAACTCTGCCACTTACATTTGCATTGCTTATCAAGGTTTTGATTTTGGGATATTTTGCCGTTTTTCTCTAGGTTATTCTACTGTTATGGTATTGCGGACCACTTTGGTCCTTTATATGGTGTTGTTTGTAAAATCAGGTGTGATGTAGCAAAGGGATAATGGAGCATGGTGATAAGATTGTTGTGAAATTTGATGAGAAGCCTGTTCAGCACTTCCCATTCACCAAAGCAGTCCTGCAGAGCTCACTGAGTGTTGAAGCCAGGGGGACTTTTAGTGAGTAATGTGCAGAAACAGGCTCTTTGACTGTGGCTTAATCCTAAGGTACATTTTGTGACTTCAGTGTAAGCTGTGCATGTCCAACAATTGTCATATCAGTCCATTTTCTTTTGTGAAGTACTTGGAGATCTGCTGGGCAACCAGGCTTTTATTCAAGCTTTAGTATGCACTGCCATAAGTGAGCTAATCTGAGGCATGTCTTTGGGCATAAGGTTGTGAGCACCGTGGTTAGCAATGTATTTTGGGGACAGGAATCCTGCATTAAGTATAAGAATAATTCATGATTTTAAGGGGTTTTATTATGTTCATGGAATCAGTTAATTGTGTGCAATTTTTAAAAATCCTTTTATAACTTCAGATGATACAGGACTCCTAAGACTTTTTATTTGATGTAACTTGGGGTCCTCAATCCCTCAGCTTACATGATATTATAGTGTGTATATTTTCCAGGGCAAAAATTAACAAATTCTGGAAACAGAACTAATTGTTCCATAAGGAGATGAGTTTTATTGACAAAAGCTGGGATTTCACTTCATTTTTATATCAAGACTGCAATGCATTATTTAAAGTGACATAACTTACTTTATAAACAGTTTTTCAAGAATTCATAAGTAAACATACTTATAAAACAGCTTTATTAATAGGTCTCTTCAATTAGTTAATACTTGAAGCCAGATTTTTTGAGTGCCTTCTTCAATAGAGGTTGCCATATAATATTTTCATTCAAAGAATTACACAACGAATTTTCCTCTTTAGAAAATTGAATATTTTCAATAGATCCGATGCCAAAGGCATGCTGCCTTCTTTTTCATAATGGCCATCATATGTCACTGTTCTGAGGCAGCTGTTTCCAATTTTTAATCTCCCTTGGTTTTCTTATCACTATAACCAGATCTGTAAACTGCTGAGGTTTGTAAATCTTGCTTGGGGCTAAATATATATCCCTGTAATGTATTTGACCTTAAATTATTGATATGTATGTTCAATTGTAACTTTATTTTAATGCAGTTTTTGTCTGGGAATTATTATATAATGCTATTCAAGAAGTCCTCAATTGTTTTTGTGTAAGAAATTTAGATATTAAATAGTGAGATAAATTTCTAGAGTATTCATTGTATTCTTACTGACGGGGGAGATTTGCTTCTTCATATCTGTGGTAAAGGTTGCTGGGCTTGTGTAGTTGTCATTTATGGGGCAGTATTTTATTGAATTTAGGATTAATATTTCGTACTGCTATAGTCCCTGGAAGGTCCACTTGCAGGTGGTATCAAGGCATTGTGAAAACACAGAGTATAAAAAATTCTAGGTGTCTCTGACAGCTGACAAAAAGCACTAAAAAAAGCAAAGACAGCCAAATATCCCAAGGGAGCAGTGAGGTGATATTGGCCAACATGGAATGGTGGGAGTCCAACTACAGCAGGTTTTACCTCAAGTAGTACAATTAAAGTCAAGGCTTTGAAGAAGCACTGTAAAAGTAGTGTATAGATATTCCTGAATTTTTCCTCTAAGCATTAAGGTAGGGATCCCTGAAAGACAGTATGGGGGACCTGTCCAAACGTGACATGCCAATATCAGATACCCAATGTCCTGGGCCAGACTGGGCTAGGGAGGTCCTCCAGGTAGTACATGAAGTATAAGGGGACTGTCTAAAGTCCTGCTTGTAGTTATTGTTAGTGCTGGGGTAGAGGTCTGGTGCAGCAGGGAGAGCAGTGCACAGGGGAGCTCGGACTGGCCACCAGCACACTGGTGCTATTCTTGTGTAATGGTCCTGAAGGATGTGGCAGCTTTTGTTGAGGCAGTAGGTTGGCAGAGGATTTCAAGCCTGTGGGACTGTCATATCGTGACAAGTGTGACAAAACATGACATGGTGAAAGTGTGTATGAAAAATATCAGCAAGTAAATTTCTCCAAGTTAATGAGTCTTTCACAGTGCTCATGGGCACAGGAGTAGGGTTATGTGACCAAATGTGAGACATGTGAATGCACATGCCCATGCCTATACTTCTTTCCTAGTCCTGATCCCCTGTCTCTCTCTGTGCTTTTTCCTACAAAAAAATTATCCAATTTCTTTTTATGCCATAAAAACAGTAGATCTTTCAAATCAAAATTGTAAAAGTTTTATAGTCATGGCTCATATTTGATTTTCATAACAGTGAAAAGATCAAATTTGCAGTGAGTCAAAAAATGTAAACATGAGTTAAGTTACCATGATATAACCCCATTCCAGTGTCACTGCTGTCATTAACTCCAACCTTACATCTCATCTTTGTACAGAGCAGATGTACAGATCTTCTTCTGCAAGCTGCAGTTTGGAGATATGCCCTGAGACTGCAAGGATCTCTTGATGCTGCTGTTGTTTCAATGGCTTGTCATGCTTTTGGTCACAGGAAGGTTCTTTAAAAGAAGGTTATAAAATTGCAATAAATAAATAAATAAACAACATTAATGAATAACATGCAATTATTGCTTAGGCTTTTTATAAATGAATTAAATCCAGATTGTCCTATTAAATAGTTTAACATTATTTATAGCATGTGGAATGCATTCACACTTATTTCTCTCTAGACTGTGAATATTTAATGCACAATAATCAATATAAAGTTCAAAACCTGTGAGTTTACTTGTCATAGTAAGCCTACAGCATTAGCAATCAACAGAAGCCAGATAAGAAAATACAAAACTAGTACTTCCCATATCTCAAATTATTTGTAAAAATCCTGTGTAGAAAATTGCTTTATCTATTGTCTGTACTATATGTCAATTAATTTGTCCAAATAATTAAAATGCAGTTTCTACTAATAGGATGGTAATGAAAAGAAAATTAAAAAATATGATTTGTTCATGAATACAAGAACAAGAAAAATGCAGAGATAAAACATATTTCATTTAGGTTTTGTTTGAAAATAATGGAGTAAGTTATTTTATTCTGAATCCTTCAGTTTCACCAGCAAGCTCATTTTCCTTGAGGATATTCTTTGTTATAGTATTCTAAAGCACAAAGATTTTCAGCTTAAAAATGTTTCAGATTATCACCTTTTATATATTTCCCTTCAAATTTTAGTCTGCCTAGTCAAGACATGTAACAGAGATAAAACTCAGAAGAGAGAGAAGGAAATCTTTTGTAACTTGAGAGAAACTGATTTTTGAAGCGTAGCAAAAGGAAAACCTTTTCTACAGGTTGTTTTAGCAACTGAAGAATGCTGCTGAAAAGATATAACTCAATCTGATATGATAAGAGATTGTGTAACTTCAGCCAAGAGGATGAGCATATGTGTTGATTTTCTTAACGTTACCTTAATATTATCTGAGAAAAGTTTACAGATCTGCATTGTAAACACTGAATCCTATGGGCCTTATGAGAAGTCTTTTGTTAAACAGCACAGTTTATTACTTTGTTATTAAGTAATTCCATTTAAGGAAATTATGGTAGAATCTTTGGGACACGAGTTCTCATCGTTTTGTCTTCTACACAAGCGCAACCAGTTCATCACAACTCACATAGTAGTCCTCTACCCAAAACTACGTTTTTTAAGCAAAGCTTTCACCAACTGCTGGCCAGAGGGACTTCCTAGAGAGGAGCAGCCATGACTTAAAGTTAAGCACTCAGGCTACAAGCCCATGTGCCAGCAGGCTCTAAACTCTTTGCGAGATTGCATGACCATGGAGACCCTGATCTCCATGACCAGAGGCAGGAGCTGCAGTGCTTAGGTGCCATCACGCCTTGATTGTCTCAATGCAGTTGTGACATTTTCTTGTCATGCTCCAGTAAGACACAATTGTAAATTTGAGGGTGAGTCCTCTAATAAAAAGATCCTTCTAGGCAATAAAAACGCAACACGTTTTTTTGTTGGATGAAAGACCTTCACAAACAAATATTGGCCATGGTTTGAGCATTACCTCAACACACATGGCTTTGCCATTCAGCATTTAAAACACAACCAAATCATTTTACCCTCATGAACATGCATGAGTTGGTCTAAAGGCAAGAAAATAGTCCCTGGACCACTAGGGTATATATAGACATAGATCCTTCTTCTGTAGACATGGACTTGCATGAGTCATCTTAGTGGCAGCAACTGTACTCTTTAGCTGAGTCTGTATGACTTGCTCTGGCTATAGTCCTAATAACAAAATAATAGCTTTTTTTATTATTCCAGTTCTAAACTTGAGTTTTCAATCAATATTAACCTTATGTGGAAAAAAAAGCAAACAAAAACAACCCCCAAAAACCCAAACAAAACCCCAACCAAACAAAAAAAACGCACCAAAAAAAAACCATAACAAAAACCCCAAGCTTGGACAAAACCCTGTCTTCTATGATTACTTTTTTCTCATGTCTTTTGGCCTTTATTCTTTATGTTCCCCTCTGACACAATTTTTTTTTCTATTTTTGAGTTACTGACCTATCATTCTTTTAGATCAATTGCTTCCTAGAGTGCAGCACATTTAAGAAGGAATCCAAAAATCATGGGCTAAAAAATAAATTTATTTTAAAGAATACTGAGATCTTTTTCAAACCATGGTGCTTTACAAAATTCAATTAACTTTACCAGTGTGATTCCTTTAAGCTGAAATAAGTAAAAAGTACAGAGTAATCATTTTACTTATTGACCAAAAGCTGACTAATTCACTGGCTCTTTCTTCTGCTTTTACCAACACTTGCTAATGTTTGGGTTATGGACACTACAGAGGATGTTTATCTAATTTTGAGTGAATATTTCTCACAGCTTTGGTTTCATAATTTTATAAAACAATTTAAATGGAAAAGCATACTTGAATTGATATTCTATACATAAACTGTGTCAGTATTAGTTTCGTGATTACTTTGAAAAATAATTTGTTATTCTGCTTATCAAGATGAGATCAATATCATATCACGTTATAAGAACTTTGCATCTAGATGCCATGTGGCTGATATTGTCTTTCTTTTCTTCCTCTTCCTTCTTCAGTTTTCATTTCCATCTCTTTTATATTGTATCATGATTTTATACTGATTTATTAAAGGGTGGATTTATAGGATAGTGCTTATTGTATTGAGTTAAGCCTATCTTCTTTTATTGAAATCTGGAGGATTTTGCCCTCAGGAATAAATCATCTGAGTACTTTAATGTACCTTTTATAAATACTACAGCTTTTCTCTGCTCATCCTTGAGGTAAAGCTGCTGTTAATTCAGTATTTTTAAATTAGACTTGATTCTCCTGCATTTAATTAAGAGAGGAATCCAAAGAAAATGGAAAAAATGCAAAGAATTTGACAGCACTGAACTGAAACATTTTTGGTCCGGTCTTGAGCACAGCTCAGATCAGAGACATACCAGAGAACTGTAGTGGGCTTTAGAAGCCTTGCTCAGGTATAACTGCACCTGGGTATTCAAAGCTTTGGTTCAGCATTAAATTAGTTTGCTTGTTCTGTGACCTGTACTGCTGCATCTCATTTATTTTAATTCTGTTCAGGTTCCATTTTACATTTCCTATTATTACATCTAAAATGTTCTATTTTATTCTTCTTTTTTGGGGACTCATTGTAGTCACTTAAATGCATTGGTGAATACCTGACCAAAATATTTATGGAAGGTGCTTTATCCAGGCATAAATTTAGTTCTTGATTTCAAATCATGACCTCTGTTCTGTACTCTATCTAACCAAGAACTGTTTTTGCTCTAGCAATCCTTTACCTATGTAAATAAGCCATCTTGTATTATGGTCTCAGATATCTTCCTTCATGTATTGCTTCTGTTTATTGTCTCTATCCTTATGTTTAATTCATTCAAATCCTTCATTATTCTTATTTTATTTGTTTTCCCCACAGTCCTCTAAAAGAGTTCTGTTTTGCTTTTTTTATTATTGCTTCTAATGATACAGTGGAAACTGGTTGATAACTTTTCAGTGGATTAGATTTTATTACAAAATGTCAATTGTGGAGAATTGGCTTTTTGAAAACTCCATATGACAACTGGAAATTAGGAAAATTGCTTTTACACGTGGGAGTCAGAGTTTATGGTCTCAGTTCCCTTATTCCCATACTATCTCTCTCTACTCAGAGTAATCTGTTCCTGCAGACCATTCAATTCAAGTGGCATCAGCAGTTTCAGGATCAAGCCTGACGCTGGAAAAGGAAAAACATTTTTTTTTTTTCCATAGTTTAGTTTCAGTTCCAGTTCGAGAGAATTTTGCTTCTAAAATTCAAGTCTTTTCTTAAGATGGAGAGTATGTTTCTAGCTCTGCAAACCTCTCCATCCTGACATTGTATAGAACTGTAATCTGGATGGGTCAGAGCTCAGCTCTGCCTCCAGTCCACTGAGGAAGAGCATGCACTGCACCACGTACTGACGAAGACCCCTTCTGACAAAGGCATGATCGTTACTATCCCATATTTTCTCTGCACACCTAGTCTTGGGGTATATGTCTGGTGTATGTAATCTGTGTGCCTCAGTCCCTGCTCACCTACAGACTTACCTCTCTTCTGCTCTGTTCTCTTTGCCTCCTATTCAAAATTCTCTGCTCTGACTTCTTTTCAGCTTTTGTGCCTTGGCACAGTCCTTTACCACGTCTGTGATTTAACATTCTTAAACTTCTTCCCCCTGCTATGTCTATTGCTTCTTCTGTTGGGATATCCCAACAGATCACATCTTTCCAAAGGGCTTTCCAGTGCTATGCAAACCTGCTTCTCTTCTGAACACATCAACCTGGGAGCCAGTTATTCAGAACAATGCTGCTGTGGCAGAAGGATGGACCAGCTCAACTATCCATTCCAGCTCTCGTCAGTTTTTCCCCAAGGTCTGTGGCCCCAG
>JAWWES010000001.1:32792373-32814996 GCA_035583135.1 Lophotriccus pileatus
TACAGACTTACCTCTCTTCTGCTCTGTTCTCTTTGCCTCCTATTCAAAATTCTCTGCTCTGACTTCTTTTCAGCTTTCATGCCTTGGCACAGTCCTTTACCACATGTCTGTGATTTAACATTCTTAAACTTCTTCCCCCTGCTATGTCTATTGCTTCTTCTGTTGGGATATCCCAACAGGTCACATCTTTCCAAAGGGCTTTCCAGTGCTATGCAAACCTGCATCTCTTCTGAACACATCAACCTGGGAGCCAGTTATTCAGAACAATGCAGCTGTGGCAGAAGGATGGACCAGCTCAACTATCCATTCCAGCTCTCGTCAGTTTTTCCCCAAGGTCTGTGGCCCCAGCGTGTGACTGGCTTTTCTTTCTGACATAAATAACATTAGTTTTGTTTCTGAACCTACAACCTTAAAGGTCTACTGAAAACTAATTTAATTCAGGCTGAATTTGAACTTTACAGACACTGTAGCTGATTCTCAATACCTCCTCCATGTGGACCTTGCTCCTTTTCTAATATAAGACTTTTCCAGTATTGACCTTGTTTTCCGAGTGCTTTGTCTGCACACCACTGTAGCTGTTAAATGATATGGTTTAAATGTATTGAACAATGATGTATTGCGTTGAACCAAATCCCAAATTTGTCTTTGTGCTGTATAAACAAATGATGGAGAGCCATTCTCAGCCCCTGAGGTCTGACACCTATCTACCCTGCCTGTGATGATGGAAGGACAAGCAAAGCCGGGGCAACAGCAGCATTATGGGCTGGCTTGGTGAGTCACAAGTTGTTGCACCTGCTATGCATTAAAAAAAAAATGAATAGCTCTTAAAATAAATATTATTTTATTATAAAGATTACTGTAGTTGTAATTACATAGCAACTGTGCGTGTGCCCTGTGTTCACGTTATACAATCCACACGGCATATGCTTGGGGATAGATTTACTCGTGAGCTTAGCAGGTGCAAACAGTGCAAATTGATCTCTCTGAAAAGATATTATTGTCTTCAGCCCTCCTCCAGAATTTTTCTTGTCTTAAATTTGTAGCTGAGGCTCAGCTGGAGTCTTACTGATTGGCATCTGTCACACATGTTGACACAACACGTCTCACAAGTATTATTAGGCATTGTTTTTCCAGCATGGACTTACTTCTGCTGTAGGCCACAAGTTTGGCTTCAACACAGACTCTCCATGGTGCTAATTTTTTGCCTTATACAACATAGAGAACATAAGAGATAATAACAAAAATAAGGTAGTATGTTAATAAGAATTCAAATCAGTTTTCATGGCAGTTTTTAATGACTGCACTCCCTGCTTCTTCTATCTCCCGTTCAGTTCACTCTCTTTTCTGTGTTGTTCTGTAGTGCAGCAGTGCTGCATCTCATTTGGCAGCCCAGGCTGATGTTTATTTCATTCTTCTGAGACTTTCACAAATACAGTATTTGTTTTAGAGTGGGGTTATATGGTTTGTTTCTCTTTGTGAGAGGAGTCAGATTTTTCTCAAAAACAATCACGACTCCATTTCTGCTCAACCACCTAAATCCTCTAAATTTTCTTGCGCTTTTTCAAAACTCACAAACTTTTCCTTGCTATGGATTAACTTTGGGTGGGTCACACTCTCCTAGCAAGGCAAAATGTCATAACCAAAGCAATTTTCTGAGCAGTAATTGAGTATTGAAAGCATTTATCTTTTGGGCTGTGCTGTGGCTGTGGGACAGAGGGACTAGAAGTGCCAGCCCTCCTCTCCTGCCACTTTCCTGACCTTCAGCATCACCAGGAGCATGATACCACTCCCTCCGTCTGCAGGAGGGTCAATTCACCCCTTAACTTACCTGAGATTAGGTTTCCAAATGTTGTCCAGCCTCAAGAAGCTGACACCACAGTTACATCCAGAAATGTGATAAATCATATAATTCGCAAACCGACTCTTTGGGGAAATAAGCCATTCTCAGGGGGGTTGTGCTGGCTTCCTGCATACATATATTTATTAGTCTGTTATCTTGGGATATGTTTGTTTATCAGAAAAGAACAAGGAAATTGGTATGAGCAGTGACAGGGGGTTATTTTGTAATGTGGAGTTTTACAATTGCAAGTTTTTGGTTCTGAATGTTAACGTCGTGATTCTCCTTTTTAAAATCTACATGTGGTTTATGCAGTCAATCTGCCATTCTTGTAAGCGACCTGAATGAGTGCTCAGCTAACATCACAGAGGGAGGCTACCCACCCTGTAGGGAGCAGCTGACTAGCCCAAGTCCAGAAAACAGCTCACCTACTGCAAACAGTGGGTGCATCACCTCAGCAAGATGTAATAGCAGGATGGAGGGATCTGCTATTTTGGCAGCCCGAGTGACTGTCGAGGCAGAGGAGCCCTAAGATGGCAATGTTTCACTGACTCACCTGTCTTAGTGATACCGCAGAAACAGAGGCAAGTGAGGATGGTGGGCTGGAGGTGGGCCTGCTAGCTTTACTTTGTCAGGATGATAATAAAACTTTAAGTCGGCAGAAGCAATTTAGATGCAAAAGGCGTTCGAGCTCATTTACTAACTCCCCAAGGAGTCCAGCTCCCAATCCAGCTATCTCCTCTGGAAACTTACAGAGCCTTATGAACAGCAGTGATAGCTGGAAACAGTGAAAGATGTTGTCAGGAAGTTTTGTATTTTTCCTATACACACACAAAAGATTCCCATTGCAGCTTTGCCCTTAGGCTGGCAGAAGCTGTTCATACTCAGGTCTCTTCTGGTATTATCAAAAACTGCATATATGGGTTGGAGGATTTAGCTTTGTAACTAGTTAGGGTCAGTTGTTATTATAGCGTGATAGCTCTGTTAGAAGTAGAAATCAAGAAATTAAAGGGGAGAAAGTGCTGTGGCTTGAATATGTGGCTGCCTTGCTGTGGGCCATTTCAAACTGAGGCAAAATCACCCCATGCTTAGTACCTGTCGATACAAAGTAGAAGAGCAACAGGGTACTAAAGAGCACTTAAGTTGCAACACAGGAGTTTAATATTGTTTGTATGGAAGAAAAATACATAACAAACTATAAAATGTTTGAACAGTATTGTATTATGTATAATGAATATAGTTTGTAATGAAGATGTTTTCCATCAAGAAGGGTGAAATTAAAAGTAATGCAAACAGAAATGTAAAAGAAAAATCTTATGAATGTTGCACAAGGTCATGGCTGGCAGATGTTATGTCATGTGTCTGTGCACATGTGCACACTTCTCTATTTAGTTAAATGGAATAAAGACTTCTTGACAGAAAGGGACCCCAGGGTGCTGATCTCATGTACCAGTCATGACAAGGAGCCAAAAAATTGGGGACAAGTGTGGAAGAGGTTTTTGGGAAAGAGTTGTGCAATTTTCCTTGGTGTTTTTAAAATACACGATTCACGTGTCAATGCAGGGAGCACAAAAAGGTCTCCTTAATACAGGCAGTGTTTGCTTATGTGTGAGTTTTATTTCAGTAATGGGACATGTATCCATCACTTTCCGCTTCTGCTGCAGCTGTGCACGAGGTCTGCAGGTTTGTAGTCCTTGTCTTCATTCTGGGACAGACATATAAAAGAGAACAGTGGCACAGGGACCTGTAATGTGTGAATTCAGACCATATTGCATGTTTGTTTGGTGATGGTGCATTTTTTTTGTTTCTTGATTAGTCTGCAGAGGCCATTGGGTCTGTGAGTAGTTTTTCTGCTAGAAAGCGCTTTCCAGTTCTCTCCTTACACACTTATTGCATGTCCCCTTTGCAAGGCAACACATCCGTTGTGTGATAGTGGGGGGGGGGGGGTGTGCAAGGTAAGATTGGGGTGTGAGATGCAGAGGGAGTAAGACATTGTAGAGAATTGCATGCTAATTATGTTTAGTCAGAGTCCGGAAGATAAGAAGGTTGAAAGAGAACTTTAACTCTGGACAATTATGGTTGGTTTTTCATAGTTATTCCAGTAAAGAAGAAATAATGATTCAGCAGCCATTTTCTGCACACAAGCAATGTTTCCACTCATTTTAGAACCTAAACAGACAGATAACATTTTTGCAAAGCTTTTTACCCCTTTTAATAAAGGTTTCCATTAGATTTAATAATTTATTATTTTTCTAATTGTACAAAATGCTCAAAAGACGTATCTTTTCAAGACCTAGTCTTAGTAACAATATTATTTTTACCTTAGTTCCTAGATAATGAAAGTTATTTTCATGTTATTTTTCCAGTCCGTATGAATTCAGAAAATTATCTGGGCAACAAAAGCATTAGGTGATATTCTGATCAGTCTCAACAAATGTCCTGATTTTCTTCTGTATCTCTGTACATTTTTTTTGCCTTTCTTGATATGCAAAATGAACTGAAGGAATTAAAATTATTAAATACATGAGATTAGAAGTGGACCTGCATAATCATCAACCATCAATAATTTAAAGTAGCTGTCTTGACATAAGTAGGCTCAGAAGTTATTTTCTTGCCATATTACAATTTACAATAGGAAGTATTTCTCCATACTGACTTTCAAATGGCTTGAAAAAATTAGACTTTCCACAGAACATGAACTGATCTTTGTCTATAAGCTGTTATTTTCTGTGCTGTATTTTCTTAATTTATTTTTATTTTGTTTGGGGCACTATGACTAGCTTAACTGCTTGGCATCTTTGTCTTCAGTTGGTTTTGCTCATTGTTTCAGTGCTCTTAACAAATATTTCAAAAATATTTCAAAAATATTTGAAAATCAAATATTTTTTTCATGAATGTAATGTACAGTTATGACTGAAGGTCATGACTTCCAGAGATCAAACAATAAGCATTTTTGTTCTTGTCCAGAGTGCAGTTACTATAGTCCAGCAGGGCATGTGTCTGTCAGAAGAAGGTGCTATTTCAATGCATGTTCTAAATGAGGTGAGGGAGGGGCTTTGGGGGATTGTTGGATTAGCTAAATAGCTGTTTCAGGATTAAACACGTACTCCAGAATTATGAAACCTATCTACAGGAGCAATCAGCATGCTGCTTTTGTACAAAGAGTAAAGATCTAAATAGAGCCTGGAAGTGTGACACAATAACAACAGAAGATAAAATATAAATCTGAAAAATTAAACTAAATTTGGTGTAAAACCACAAATTGTGTTTATAAAAATAAACCCAAACAACCTAGAAAAGCTTCTAGAGATGGTAATGACAATTTGTTTAAAAACAGGGAGGAGCACTGCATTGATATCTCTTTTTTCCTGTAATATTTAATAAAAAGAATAGTGGAACCCAACATTCATTTTACATGTGTGAAAAGACAGAAGGGAATTAGCACCCCAACTGAATCAGTAAGAAAGAGAAGAATGGTGAAAGATTATCCAGCTCCAAAAATAAGCAAAGTTTATCCTTACAGATCTAAGAAATGAGACCATTTAGGTATATTTTTTAAAATTAGAAATAAATGTCTTGGAAAGATAAGTAAAATTCTCATTACAGACAACACTGTTTAATTGAAAATAATTAGTCACAAAATGGGAATTTTGCTGAATTGAACAATTTTAAGTAGTTGTAGGAGGATGGGCTGGTCATATTGGGAATATGACAATCTCTGGATCTGTAAAAAACCAATGGCTTATACATACAGATAGGGGAAAAGATTAAGTGCCTGCACATGAGAGATAGTAGAAAGTAAACAGTGAGGAGATTTTATGTTATACAATATTCAGCCAGTATTTATCCCAACAAACAAAACATTTGGTACATGAAAAGATTAAAAAAAAATACAGGGAATCATTCAAATATGATACAGGAGCAGAAAACAATTGAGGAATACTTCGAACCAGGAAAAATTATGTTTGCAAGAAGGGTAAACACTGGAAAAAAAAAAAAAAAAGAAAGAAAAAGTGACTTAATAATTTTCCTTAGATATTTATTTGAGTCATTTTTCAAGTGTGGCAGAATGAAGGAGGGAAGGTCTAATTTAAATTCCCAGCTACACACAAAAGAGCAACAGAAATTGTCATCTCATATGGAATCTGTATTCTCGTTTGTAAGCACCAGCATGGTGTGCACAAGGTAACTGTTGACAATAATTCCTTACAACTGAATAATAGTTCACTAAGTTAATTATTTATGATAACCAGTTATGAACCTAACAATTGTTTTCGTCAACAACTTATTTAGTAATCATGGGCATTTATCTTCTTTTTCCACTCACTTTGCAGGCCTGTCAAAGGTAATTATGATGGAATGATGTTGGACACAATGTGGAAAGGCTTTGGAACTTTCTTAAAGAATGTTGTAATAACACCAAAGACATAAGAGCAGAAAAGAAAATTAATACTTTTCTTTCCAGGCTAATTTAAAGGTGGTAGATAAAAACCATTGTAAAAGAGGCTGTAGTTAATCTTCAGTATGAGAAAGTAATGTTTTAGTGTTCTTAATTTATGCATTTCTATGAACATGCAAGCAACAGTATGACCACAACAGGAAAGATCATGGATCTCACTAGACTTCTGTCCTGTCTTTCGTAGCTATCAACTACACATAGAAAGTGAAAAGGCAGAGCAATTTCTTTAGTTTTAAACAAGATTTTGTAGAGCAGGTCTAATTGACCTAATTGAATTAGATGTGATTGTGTTCTACTGATTCTGCTGTTCCCATTATTGTTGTATTTTATTAATCCTCCTTAAGTCTCATGTTTAAAAAAAACCCAACAACCCTTTGGTTGTAAAAAGAACAAAACAAAAGATTAAATGTACAAGGTGTGTAAAGACCTTGTGTAGCCTGTCTAGCTGACTGAAGGTCCTTTTTCCTTCTGTTCCCTACAACTACCTGTATTGAGCTATTTTTTTATTCTACTCTTGTAAGCTCAGGACTTGTTTTTTGGGATGTTTTAATGATCATACAACACATAATCCTGTCCAGGCATCTTTCATAATATAACATAACGTATAAAGTAACGTAACATACCATTCATAGCATCATGTATCTCATAATACAAATATATGGTTTAGGTAATGCCAATAATGAATTAAGTGGTCTGTCCCTGACTGATTCAGTATAAGCTGAACTTATACTATATATATAAACCGAACTATATCAGTTAGTTATCCTGCCTTACTCATTTTTGTCACTCTTTAGAGTAGATATTCTATAAATAGAAGAATTGTTCTTGGGATTCACTTTCAGCGTAGCAGCGGTATCTCCACCTTCTCACCACGCCAAATTTTGATGGAATAGGATCTGTATGTTCTGAAACTTAAACTAATGGACTGACTGTACTTAAAAGCCTTTCTTTTCATGATTTTCTTTGTTACTGAGATAGATGGAGCACACTTACTAAAGCAGACAGTAATATCTCTGCAGTGTTGAACAGATCAGGGGCTGTCTCAGTCCCACCCAGTGTTTCATCTGGCAGGTGCCTGCAGCTTCTTGTGCCATCTGCATGCTCAGGATGCTCAAAACAATCTGTTTCACTTCAAAGACAGAACACGATTTCACGGAGGCAACATGACGGTAAAGCAGGTTGGAGTTTCCCGTTCTTTACTACCCCGAGACACTACTATCCCTTCCTCTTCCCACATGCACCATAGTTTATTACCCCATCAATTACTTATTCATCAGACTACTGAACAGATCACAGTTCAAAAAGAAAAAAAAAAAAAAAAAAGGAGGGGAGTGGGTGGGGGAGGGTTTATGTAACCCAAAAGATTTCACAAAATTAGTTTAGCGCAAAAACAGTTGAGTCAGCATCACTGAAGGTGCAATAACATGTGAGAGGATGGAAAAGGGAAAGGCAGAAAACTCCTGGGCTGCTGTAAGGAAACTTGGAGGTGGAATTGTACTCTGAACATTGCCAGGGAAATGAGCTCTGAGAGCCAGGAGGGATATGCTGTCTTTCTAAAGCTTTGAAACATTCTCCTGAGATGCTGTGATGAATTGTCAGGAACTGGAAAATCTCAGGGCCTTGAAAAACAGAAAGTGTATCCCATGTAACTCATCCTCCTACCACAGAAATTGGATCTTGAATATTTTATTTGCTGTGCATAAATACTCTGAGGGTAGAAATGTCCCAGGCACAGGGTTTCCATCTAGTTCCCTTTAGAAATTGTACTGTGTGAAAGATCCCACAAAATTATTTTCCCTATGTTTCCTTCATGTTATTTAGCCAGGTTTTATCCTTTCTTTTTGTGTGTTTTCAAATTGGGCTGCAATGACAGTTGTCATGACCAAGCATCTTGGGGTAGGGAGTGAATTCTGAGCTGTTCAGTAGTGATCTCTCAGATGGTTACACATTGGTACCTTGATCCAGGATGAAGGCATAGTGGTAAATCTCGGCTTGCCCTGGTTAACTTTATCAAGAGCTATCTTTCCTAGGAAATGCTTGGGGTTGAAAGGGTTGAAAAATATCCATTATAGGAACTTTTTGAAAATGTTATGGTGTCTGGAATTCTATGTGTTATTTATGTCGACTTAAAAAAAAAAAAAGGAAGAAGAAAACAGTTGAAACCTTTCCATCCCACTTTGACAGCCTCTTTATGGTGACAGAAGTCCTTTGACCTAAACACGGCATGATCCAAAATAAGTTGACAATGAACCCCACTGGTGTCAGTAAGCACCTTGGACTGTAGTTGCCCAGTCCTTCAGAGGCTGTGAGTAGGAGTGCAGTAACAGCCAGTTCCATAACCATCTTCTAATGGATATATTTGTAGGTCTGAGCAAGCAGGCATAGGTTGTCATCAACACATCCTCAGAATAGTTTGGAATCACCAAACTCAGCCTTAAGAAAGTGAATTAGGAAGTTGTGCTTTAGGCATACAGTAAAATAAGAAAACCAGGCAAGAATAAAGGTAGTGGTAGTATGAGGACAAGTCTCTTCTCTGACACCCTGCTTCAGCATTGCCTTTTGAAGTGCTATAAACTGGCAGACAATAGAGTTCTTACAGAAAAAGCCATGTAATAGGTGTGAAAAAGGCCACTTGGGAAACTAAACTTTCAAGAGCCAGACTCTGTCTTCATCTGCACTTACCTCTAATGGAGACAGGCAAACAAAGTCTGATGGAGTAAGACAGAACTGTCAAATTTGAGCTTCTATAAACCAAAACAAGAAATGCACTCCCTGACTGAGGATCCTCCAGCTTTCACAAATCAATACTAAAGAGAGTTAAATGTCATCATCAATTATGTCTTGAATCAATAATTTTCCCTGTATGCTATATCCCATATGTAGATGTTATTTCCTTCCATATGGGCAGGAAAAACCTGTCTCAGCTGCAATGAGCAGAGATGTTTAACTAAAACATCAGCTGAAGCAGGAGACTCCAGCTGGTTGAAAGTCGACTTATATGCTCCAGCAACTCGTGGAATAGGAGAAATTAATGCATGACCATGGAAACAAACAGGAATTAAAGGGAACAAATTCCATGACTTGTATTCACTGTGAGCCACACAAAAATTTAAATTTGAGGACCAGATTTTGAGTGGGATTCATTGGTCAACAGTTGAGTCAGTTGTCAGAATGTGCCAAACTTGCTGTTTAATAATGTATTTCTGAAAGTCAACAAAGTTTCTTCTTGCACCTGGGACCTTCACTTCAGAATGCTCCTTGGTTAAAATTTGTCTTTTCAAAGCTGTTGTCCATGTATGTTTGCTCTGAGGACACAACTACCAAGAGAGGCTTCCCTTCTTCATAGCGAGCATTACTGCCTGGGAGAGGTGGAGGAGAGAGTTGGAAAAGTGAGTGGAAAGCAGGGAGAGATTTCTCAGGATTTCTATGATGCTTGGAAATCAGCCCTATTCATGGGAAAAATAGCATAATGTTAGATTTCTGTCATTTCCTCTACTTTGTAGGGATGCTACAAAACTATCATATCTACAATTCTTAACAGTATGCTTTATTGGAAACTAAACAGGATTGGTCTAGCTATTCAGTACCATTAAATACACTGATTGAAAGAGTAGTTATAATTTTTAAGTGTAGTGGTAAAATAGAAATATTTTTGCCTTCCATATTAAATAAAAAATAAATTATATTGTATTATAACCTACCAATTAATGAGCTTTATCTGACAGTCTTATTGTACCATATAAAAACTGTAAAATACATGCAGCAATTAGTAACCCAGTACATTTCTGCACATAAAATATTTTATAAGCATAATTACATTTATTTTTCAAAGAAGGATATTCTTTCTTAAACTATGCCAAGAAGAAAGATTGTAGCCTGTGCAAATGGAACTGAATGGAAACTGGATTATAGATTACTGTGATCTAAATCATTTAATCATTCCCCATTTTTCTCCTCCTTTCCTTAGTCATACTGTGCTTCTCTGCCTGAGTAAAGGTTATTCATTGGATAAATACTAGTTTTTCATTCTGAAAATCTTTTCAGTGTGTTTATTCACTGCTGCCTTCTTTTTTTTCCTGCTGAATTAATGTTTAATATTAAGAAGAGAATATTTGGGAAGGAAAATATTCAAACTGTAGTCATTAGTGGGTGCTATTAAATTGACACCTTGGTTTGGTCCTGACTATGGTTTTAAATGACGAAGAAGGCTTTTATGTATTTTTGTTAATTTTCCTGTCAAAATTAGCCAGATCTTCTTAGCAGGAAGTGCTGGGACTGTATAATGAATGTTTGGGTGTCAGAAACATAAGGTAACAGCTATATAATAAGCTGTCTAAAATAAAATATTAAACATTAAAGGCAGGTGCTTTTATAAGAAGTAAAGGTCTCTGTTAAAAACCCACAATATTTCCAGCAATGACAGTTATAATGGAAACGCTGGGTATTGTTATTAGTATTAATAGTCTGTAAACATAGAATTCTTGTAAGGATAGTGCTGGAGTTGCCTTGTTGGATTTAAAATTTATTTTGTCAACACCATATGTGGATTTATTTAGGAAATGAAACTAAAATGAAATATTGCAGAAAATCTCATAGAAGTATATATTATTGCCCTCACATTCCTTGGGATAAAATTATACCAATTATCTTCAGTATAAAAATTTATAAACAGAATATTACAGCAAGTCTTCGTGAGCCTATGTTGCATAGGAAATGTTCAATTTATAAAGTCGTAGTTCTAACAGCATTTATACAATGTTTAATAATTAATTTTGCAAGGCAAGACTAGAGGATCTTGTTATTTACTTCCCTGAGTACTGCTCCATACTTTAAATCTGGTCCTATTTTTGTTAGTCAGCTGAATGTTGCCCCGTCAGCAGTGGAAAAACTGCAGCTCCATTTGTTCAAAAATTATTTCCATCTCTGCAACCACCACCTTTTGTTGCATATTATAGGCCTCAAATTTTTTTTGGTAAATCTAAACCAGCTGAGGTTCCTGCTCTAGTAAATTTTTTGGTAAAGGGTAAGGTGGTCAATCACACCATGAACATTCAGACACATTCCAGACCCCCTACAGACAGTTTAAGGACAGCCTGGTTTGGCGATTTAGTGTTTTTAGCCACTGCCTCTGCCTGGGGAGGCTTACAAAGGTTACTTGGGCTCATTCTTAAGAGACACCTATCAGAAGAGCTGCACTGCAAAATTCAGGCTTAACCTGGCTGTTTTGAAGACAATGCAGTTGAATAAATTGATTCATTCCATTATCTGTCTTTTCCATAAATATATAATAACCACTTTTGGGAAGCATTAGTATTCTGCCGCTGTGAGAGGTGGGACACCCACAAGCCCTGTGAGGAGTGATATATTTGCACACTGATGCTCATGAGCCATTTCTAAAAAAAGGCAAAATGGGAATGCAATTAAGAGTAGATTTTTTTTTATTATTATTATGATTTTAACTGGTTCATTGAATCATCCTGGTTTGGGAGGCTGGGAGACAGACAGTTGGATATGCTGCTGGGGGGATCATGGTGTAGGCACGAGTGGCTCGAGTGGCTAAAGTATCTTTTGAACTTTCTCAGAATTGTATTATAATGAAAATTATTACCATTTTCAGTGGATGCCCTCAAAATAGTTTTTACATATTTAAAAATCTTATTATTTTATTTAATATGATAACTTGGATTACAGGTACATCTCAGCCTACTGCCCTGAGTGTTAATCCCATCCTATAAATGCTGCTTGTAGTTCACTTGCATAGGTGATTAGTAGAAAATGGAAAAAAAGCAAATGTTTTAATAAATAAGAGTTTGGTGGCTCTCAGCTTGGGGAAGTTTTATGTAAATCATTCATTATTGCTGTAGGCCTGAGAGAAGGGAGAGCGGTTTAGACTTTTTTGTTGTCTTTTCCTTTGAAATGTGATGAATAGACCACAGTCCAAAACATTATTCTAATCTCAGTTTCAGCAGCTGGAAAAAACTTTCACTGATATTTATCACATTTCAATGTTTCTATGAAGCTTAAAATTCATAAATATTAAAAATAGAATCTTATCACTTCAATGCATTCATTTTTCAGCAAATATAGCTGCTGGTTATCACTCAAACAATTCATTAAGATTCAAAAATATCTGCATAGCAAAGAGGGATGGCATTTATTCAGTATTATATGAAATATAAAAATATCTAGATATCTACCCCTTAGAAGATTGCAGTCCCTAAATTCTTGCAGAGAATCTTCAGTGTATTTTTTCCTTTGAAAACCCATGCTTTGTGAGAATTTTGTATTCATGTACTTTGTACTTAGATTGGATACTAGGAAAAATTTCTTCATGTAAAGGGTGGTCAAGCAGTGGAACAGACTGTCCAGGGAGTGGAGTCCCTGCAAGTGTTCAAAAAAACAGGTAGATGTGGTGCTTAGGGACATAGATTAGTGGTGGATTTGGCAGAAATGGGTTAATGGCTGGGCTCAATGATCTTAGAGGTCTTTTCCAACCTAAATGATTCTATGATTCAATGACACTTTGCAAAATTTGCTTTAGAAAAGACCCACGTTAGCTAGAATATGTAGCTCACTCCCACTTTATCTTATTAAAAACTGCAGCTGGGCCAGATTCTTCCCTTGTTTTGAAGAGTGCTTTGCACCTTGAGTTGTCCTACCTGTATCCACATGTCCTCACTGTGCAAGGCTATTCCCCACCGTTGCCTCAACAGCCTGTTCAGGAGCTGACACAAGGATGCAGCAGCGCAGTGCCAGCCTGATGCTCTAGGGACCTGCTTCAAAGCCTTCATTTTGTCAACCAGTTCCTGTATTGCCCTGATACTGCAATGTAGCTATTAAAGAGTGGTGAACTTTAGACAGAAAGTGCTTTAGGATGAGGTTTATATCCTAGCACACTATGCCTCTTGTTATCTTCCCTCCTACATCCCCTGCTAATGTCCCCATCCCTCCCTCCCTCACTGCACACAGTTACACTGTATGCTACCTTCGGGGCTCGCAAAAGCTCCGGGGTACTCCCAGCGTGTGAGTCAACGCACAGTGTGCCATCCCCAACAAATGCTGTCAGCCTACCCAGGACACTCTTTATGTAACACTTGTCATTAGAGGAGTGATCTAAAATTTGCTCTCTCAAGAAAGTCTCATATGTTTCTTCTGCAGTGTCAAGTAGATTTCTTACTGTGTGTTCCCTTCTCACAGGAGCACATGATTTTGGATTCTGCAGTCCTGTGCATTTCTGAACAATTAGGTTATTAAGAAAGATTTCTTCACTGAAAAGGTGGTCAAATATTGGAGCAGGCTGCCCGGGGAAGTGGTGGAATCACTGTCTCTGGAAGTATTTAAAAAATGGGTAGGTGTAGTGCTTAGGAACATGGTTTAGTGGTGGACCTGGCAGTGCTGGGTTAACAGCTGGATTCAATTACCTTAGAGGTCTTTTCCAATCTTAATAATTATATGATTCTAAGAATTTATAAACGCAATAAGCAAGAATGGTTTGAAATATTCTCAGTGAGACTCTTAAAGATTTCTGCATTGCTTACCCTACGTCTCATTCATGATAGTAGGATTAGGTTAATTGTGAGTGCTTTGGAAGGTTGATTTAGAGGTACTACACTAGTTTGTACTTTCAGGAAGAAAAGCTCTGTAGGAATGCCACTAGTTGTTTAGGTTTTTCAAATTATGCATTTTTTTCTTTATTTTTTTGTATTCCAAAAAATTATTATAATATTCTAATATTATAATTATAATATTCTAATATGCTTTATATCAGATAACCAATTTGTTAATTTTTATATTTACCTAAACATACATGGAGAACCAATGAGAAACAGGAAACCAGAATATGTTAGTGGTTTTACTCTGAAGAAAGAATAAATTACTATATTCAGGGCTACTAGAACCTTTGCAGTAATAAATAATATTAATGTAACTTCAGGTTTTCTCTGTTTCATGAACTTTTAATACACTTGCCAGAAAAGGTGAATTACAGAAAGGAAGTTGAGCTATCATTATTTGGTGTGAAAAGCAGTCATTTTTAAAAGGGAAAATATGGAAAGATTTCTTTTGTTCTCTCTCTTTTTTTCATCTTCTTTTCTGTGCACAGTGAGGAAATATCAAGTGAAGGCAGAAAGGAGATTGACTGGTCAGATATTAGGGACTATGTTTTCTGTGTTTTGTGCAAGCACAGTGTACCCGGAGGTGTTTTTTATGGTACAAATATTAGGCTGCAGATTAAATCTGTACATTGTGCCCATGTAACAACAGGTAAGTTTGAAAGGACGTAAAGAACATAAAGGAAAAGGTGAGTCAGGAAGAAGGAGTGAATTTTGAAGAAGGGCAATAAGGATTTCTGTGAATTAATGTCTTTATGTGTTAGGAACCAAATGTTTTTTCTGAAATGAACAGTGTGAGCAATAATGGGATTTTTTTTCCTGTTTCGTGCTGACCATAGCAACTTTGTTTTTCAGTTTTCCCAAGCATTTAATTAAAATGAAATACATTTCTGGTTTCTAATTCTGCTTGTAGTAAGCAGGAAACTGTTGATCGTTATTACAAATGGTGGATTTTATTCAATTGCTTTCAGTGTTTTCATTATAATCATCTTCAGTGGATCTGTGCCTGCCTTGTTAAAAAACAAGACAGGATTTAAACCCCCAAATAAAAAGTTACTAAAAAAATTCCAACAACTCAGGTAGAAAAATCTTTTAAAAGAATTAGGTACCAGGCACTTATTCTACACATTGCAGCTTCAGGTTCATTAATTGCACTGATAAACATGGGGTTTATTGTGCTTTCAAACATTACAAATAAAAAATGGAAGAAAGCAAAATATAAATATACAAAAATGAGAAGAACATTTACTACAGATTTTGCTGTCCAGTATTTTTTTTTAACATGCTATGTTCATATATCCTATAGAATCATGAGAAATGAGACCGCAATTTCTCCATATAAGAGATCTAGTTTCACACATAACAATCAGGAGGTGACATGGAGGGAGATGACTCCTGATAGCATCTCTCAGAAGTGCTGATTTTAACCCCAGCAGCAAAGCTTTGAAAGATGAGCAAATCTGACTTCTTTGCACTCTGTTAATCTTTACAGACAAAATCTTGAACTACACAGAGAATTATATGAAAGATGAACTTTGAAGAAGAAGGTATGCTTCTTTGGAAAATGGAAAATGTCAGCATATTCCTAAAATGGATACAGACTATATAGTCAGAGAAGGGACTGATGGGGTAATATTTTTGACATAAACCCATCTCTAGAAACTCAGGATAGATATATAGGAACCCTGTCAAGCAGCAAACAGTGTTCTGCCATTCCAGAACATCTCTGTTGAACTAAGGTGCCTGGATGCTTCTGTTCCCCCATTGTTCCTTCATAGTAGTAGGGCTGAGGCAGCAGACCTTGAAGATCTGTGGTATGCTATGCTCTCTTTCCAGTTCTATGTGCTCTCTTGAACCAAAAGAAATAACATTAAATACAGTGGAATTTAACTGCTATAAAGCAATAATGCTAAGATCCCCAGCAAACGCAGTTAAGGCTAGTGTGTCCAGAAATTAACTTTTTCAGGACCTTCCTATATTCCAAGGAGAGAATATGAGCTATGTTTAGAAAAAAAATTATATTTAGTTTACATGTTCTGGGTTTAGTGAACTCCTTTTTAGCAGTGCAAACTACTTGTAATGCAGACTGCTTTGAGAATGGGTTAGGCTTCTGAAGGTGAGGCTGTGTCAGAGGACAGAGATTCAGAATCAAGGAGAAATGGTGGTAACTTTGGAAAGCCCAAGCCCTTATATATTGATCTGTTTTGTACGTTGTTTGCCTGACTTCCAAATTATTATCAATTACAAATTAGATTTTTCCAATGCTGATAGCTGGCCTTTGGAGAAAGACACGTGATTGTCAGTTAACACAAATTAATCCATGTAGAATGAAATTGAAGTTGACGAGTTTGAATTTTAAGTTGCCATTATAATGCATTGTACTGAAATGTGTACTGTGCTTCCTGCAGATACTCCGTGACATTAATGGCTCCGTGACAGTAATGGCACAGCGAATGTACAACCCTGTAGTAGGAAAATTTAGACCAGATCTTTCAATATAATTTCATGCTCTATTTTTGCCCCTTTTCACTTACTTCTTTACAAGAGTGAATACACAGTAAAGACCCCTAAATTCAGGCTGCTGTTGGTGCCTGCCTATGCTGTCAGTGTGTCTAGTGGCTATTGGAGGACTTAATGGGTACCTGAAAGTGGAGGGAAAAGTAGAGGGTTCTGCGGTGAAAGACCCTACAAAGAAAGTAGGACTCTGAACATATATCCCAGTAAGGATACCAGGATCCCCAGGTAGCAACAGTGTAAGATGTTGTACGGAGAGGTAGAAATTCAGCTTCCACTTATGAACAAGCCAGGAAGCTCATTGTGATGAGGGCTAAAAATGTACAATGATTTTATTAGAATTGACATTTTGATGTAATCAGAGAATACAGTGCTGAAGCTTGAAGAAGAATTCAAATACTATGAAACTCGGGAGATTTGGAAGAGACAGCAACTGTGTTCCCTTTGGGATGTCTCTTTCGCTATATTAAAGCAGTTACATGAAGGACTAACTCTGATTCATCTCAGTAGTTCTTCTGTTCATGTTACTTAATACTCAACTAAGCTGCTGTTTTGATGCAGTCACTTGTGAATCACTGATAATATAAAAGTTTTATATACAGAAATGCTGTCTCTGACACCTGGGTTAGATGATTTCAGAATTTGTTGGAAAATATAGAACTTTTTATTTTTTAATGCATAACGAGGTTCTATTAGTAACTCTTTAATATTTGGGTTAAACAAAAGGAAATAATTTAAATGGAGAGTTAGTCATCATTAAACAACTCAGAAATAATTTTTTAAAAGGTTTCTATGGACCCTGAGTCTAGCTCAGTTGATTAGAGCATGGTGCTAATAGCACCAAGGTTATAGGTTCAATCCCCATACAGGCCATTCACTGAAGAGATGGACTTGGTGACCCTTGTGGGTCCCTTCCAATTCAGAATGTTCTATGATTATGTGATCTTACACTGCATAACAAGTAACTTAGATTTTTCACATCAGCTTTTGTTCACTAATGTTTGTTATTACTAACCACTTTGCTCTAATAACTTTGGAACTATATTAAGAACTTGCCAGAATAGATAAGGTGAAATATTTAGATGGTAATGACAATTGGGAAGTACTATTGTTCTAGGGTGGAATCCAGATTAAGGTGTGTGCCTTTGTGTCCATAAATCAGGAATGTTCTTGTGTGCCTTCAGTATCTTACTGGGTATGTAGGGAGCACATTCCTTCCCAGCCTGCTCTAGTTAGGTATGCATCTGTCAGTGGAAAATGCAAGGAGTCAAGAGGACAGGTGAAAGTTGTGCAGGGTCCTGTTCAACTGGCGTGCTGAAGCAGCCATAGATGATCTTGTTGCCAGCTGGGGAAGTGTTTCAGGTATTTTGGTGTTTATGTGGTGGGGCTACTTTAGTCCCAGAAAGTAAAATGACATCAACTCTGACTTCAGATTTATGTTGGCTTAGGTTTTATATAAATTTTCATGGCTAAATCTTAATTTAGATGTATCATTCCCATGAGTAGCACTTATCTGGTATTACTCTTTCACAGTGTATTTTAACAGATAATGGTGGAAAGGGTCTTCATAGAATTTTAAATTTAAATCCCAATCATTTTGTTACTCATTTTGTCACTTAAATTTAATAGGACGTTTGCCTATGGAATAGAAGACAATTGAATAACTCACAAAAGAAATAGTCCCTGCCTTCATAATACTAATAAGTAGAAAATGGCCACAACTCCTAATATGTTCAACTACTTCTATACTGTCTTCTCACATATATGAGCAAAATTTATACTTCCACTCACAAGAGAGCAACTTCAAGCCTCTCTGAACTGACAGAGCTGTATAAGCAATGCTAGTGGAAGTGAAATTTGGGACTTGTGATTTCAGTTTTGTTTCTTTAGACCACAGCTTTCAGGGAAATGAAGGCTTTGAGGAAAACTGCTTGATAACTGACAGCTCCCAGAGGATGCTTTATATCTTTCCCACATACTGCTGTGTGATATAACTTGACAGCATCAACACTGCTGATGAGTGTAAAAAGAGGATTCCTATATACAACCCAGGAATGGGAATTGCCATTGATTCAGGTCTGCAAAAAGGAACCTGAAAGAACTGTCCTTTCCCCACAGACACTGTTGGGAATGATGCTGGGTCTCCCTTTACCTTTTTCACAGAACTGCAGAGAAAATGAGAACATTTTCCCTGTATAGATGATTACTGAATCACTATGGGCTGATTCTGGTGACACAGTTGTGGTTTAATACATTGAAAAGGCATTTTCTCTATATATAAACTCATGTAGAGAAGACAGCAATTTTCTCATTATCCACACATTAGGTCTGAAGTACTCACATGAATATTTAATTTTTTTTTTAATCCTTGATGAATTTAAGTAAGTTAGTGTTGTTTCTTCATACCTATCAAAGTTATTTGACTCAATTGTTTAAAATCATTAGTTGCAAAATTAAAAGCATACAGAATAACCAACAGTACAGATGACTTCTTGTGCTGTTGTTGTGTCATTAAGCCTGGGAAATCTTTATTTTAATCTATTAGCATTCGTTTTGGTATTCTCCAGAGATCAGTCTTGGATATTTCTTTTTACTTACAGTGACAGTGGTGATAAAGTTTCCAATCTTCTTAAGCTTAAAATGCATAGGAAAAAAAATAGAGAAATAGTGTCTTAATTACACTAGCTCTCAAGAGAAAATAAAAGGGGTTTTTTTTGTGATAGAGGAATGATCATTTTGTTAACAATTTGTTCCTGAAATCCCTTTTAAATTATTCAGGCTGGCCCTTCTGTTGAAATATCATTAAATACTTGATAATTAATAGACTACTTTTGAAAAGTATGGAGCACAGTCTTCAGAAAATCTGTGTCTGACCAATAAAGAATTATTTTCCATTTTTATCACCATCAAATGTTTTTTCAGTTTAGCAATCACTACACAGCTGTAAGCTGTAAACCCTAAAATCACAGAAGAGGTTGTGCTTGAAGGGACATTATCTAATCCAACTCTGTGGCTAAAGCAGGGCCTTAGACTGGGTTATCCCAGGACCTGTCAGGTCAGCATCTGTATATTTTCAGCAAGGGTGATTCTATCATATCTCAGGGTGACCTCTTCCAATGGTTAATTGGTCTCATGGTAATTAATTTTTTTTTTTATATCCGGATGGAATCTAAATCTAAGTCTTTTTCCTTGCCTCTTGTCCTGTCACAGCTCATCTCTTGAAGAGAGGACCTCCATCTTCTCTGTAAACTTTCAGGTACTGGAAGTCAGTAACTAGATGTCCCCAAACCACCTTTTCTCTGGGCTGAACAAAGTCAATTCCTTCAACATTTCTTCATCAGGTTCTCCAGGTTCTAATCACTTTTATGGTCCTCCTGTAGACTCTCTATTTTCTTGAGGTTTCCTTTGGCCTGGAGGTGGATTAAATCTGGACATGATATTCCAGGTGTGGCCTAAAAAATGCAGAGAAGGGGAGGTATAATTCATCCCAATGCAAATCAATTCAGCAGAAACAGCTCTTTAAGAAAACTACTGGTAGAAGGTGGTTTCTTGCTAAAATTTGTTGGCTTCAAGGTTTTTCCTTTGCTTTTAAGTGTATATATGACTAAAACTAAAATATTTGTGTATGTGGCTGGATTTCATTAATTTTAGATTCAGTGTAATTGATAGAGCCATTCAGATCCATTCATCCTGTGATTTATCACTTGCTTCCACCAATGTTCCTTGACCAAGGGTTTTATCTTTTTACTTCCTTTTCAGATGCTGACGTAGCATCAGCATCATCCTTTTTTTTAAGAAAGGATTGGTTATACAAGCCTTTGAGACTTGTCTGCATTTATTAGCTGATTACAATGTGATGTTTCAGAGAAAGGTAGATATGATTTGCATTTTTTGCACAACCCTACAGTCAGCAGTCTTCAGGCATTTCTCCTGGGGAAAAGGAGGCCGAGGAGAGACCTTATCACTCTCTACGACTACCTGAAAGGAAGTCATAGTGAGGTGGGTGTCAGTCTCTTCTCCCAGGTAAGAGGTGACAGGACAAGAGAAAATGTCCTCAAGTTGCACCAGAAAAGGTTTAGATTGGAAATTAGGTTATATTTTTTCACAGAAAGAGTGGTCAGGCATTGGAATAGACTGCCCAGGGAAGTGGTGGAGTCACTATTCCTGGAAGCATTCAAAACACATGAGGATATGGCACTTAAGGACATGATTTAACGATGAACATGATGGTTGTACTAGGTTCACAGTCAGACTTCATGATCTTAAAGGTATTTTCAAATCTTAATGCTTCTATAATTTTACAAAACCCCAGGAAGCAATTTAGATAGACAATAATTTGCGTCACAAGTGAGGAAGCTGAAGTAGTGGGAGAGTATGGTTTGGAATGAAAAGAGGAATAGTTCTGGCATTTAATCTGATTTATCAGATTTCTTCCCAAAGAAGAGAGAGCTTTTCATGGAGAGATGGGATGGGAGTAGTGCAGTCAAGGAAGTAACGTTAGCCTCTGCTAGCCCTTCTCAACTTTCCAGCCTCTTATATGCCCTGCTACTTTCTCTCCTACCTCCTTTGGTGTCTTCCCAATTTCCTGATGCCAGATTGTATCTGCCCCATGACACAGCACTGATCTGGACAAGCTGGAGCTCGCAGTGCATCCCCTGACATGGTGACAACATATTAAAAAACTGCAAGATGTGTTAAGGAATTATATTCACACATAAAAGGTGGAGTCCTAAAGACTCTTGTTATAACCCCGCAGTTTACACTGAATGCAAGGTGTTGCATAGCCCTAAGCATCTGTAAATAATGGCTGCTTTAAGATATTTCTTGTTTTCTTCTCAGGCAGGTTACAGAACATCTCCAAGGGTTTTATGTTATATGTTAGGTCTTGTTTTAGTTTGGGTTTTGTGGGTATTTTTAATTAACACATGACATTTTAGAAAAATAATGTGTGGATCAGACACTTAATTCAAAGGCACACACCATTCATAGAAGCATCAATATCAGGGGCAGATTTCAAGTGTCAGGATGTGTAGTGATACACCTAGCAGTATCGTACCTCAGCACACCAAGGTCTTTAAAAATATTTTCTTCTAAATTTGGGTGCTGAGATCTTGTAAAATCTGGGGCTAAATACCAGTTCAAGAAAATGGTCAGTATAGGCATGACAGTTAGCTGGTTAAAAGACCCACTGTGAAAAACTACTTTTCTCCTCTTTAGAATATGTAAAGCTATCTGAAAGTTCTTGAAAGTATAGTCATACTTTAAAATGATTGCTATGCTGCATGTGCTCCATTTCATATGAGTTATCATCATTCTGCTTTAATTTGTGGACTCAAAGGAGGGAAAAAAATAGGTGCTGTTAATTAAACTTCACATAGAGAGGAGTAATCACCATAAGAAAAGATATTCAGAGCTATTTGCAGCAAAATTTTCTTTCACAAAGACTGCTCTGACCAGATACAGAGAGGTTTCACCCTTTGTTCTTCTAAATGTAGATGTATACACAGTGCTTGAAATTTTGTGCCTTCACTGATCTTTGCACAGAGACTGATACTCTTGGATAAATCTTAAAATTATTTATCTTATTTGATTATTACAATAACCTTGGATGGACTCAGATGATTTTCTTCACATAAAAGATGATGTTATATATTACTTCTGTGGCTGCATTATCACAAATTTCTACTGGTAAACAAGTTAGTGGGAAAAAATATGACTTGCTGCTCATCATGAAATGTTTGCAGTCAGATGACAGTGTTTATGAATTTGTTTGTACTTGATACAGTTCAGTGAACAGATTTTGTGATCATTGTGTAGCTTTGTATTTGCCAACTAATGACAAGAGGTGTTCAGGCAATTTTATTAAATTAATTGTTGGATTTTGATGATAGGTCAGCTGCTTTCCCCTCATTAAGCTCATTAAGTAATTAGCTTAATCTTTGTTTAGCTTGCATCCATCTCTGGAGGCAGCAAAGGGCTTCTCAGCAGGACAGTAAGACTCAGTTCTGCTGCCCTACACAGAAGGGACTGGGACTGGTGAACATCCAAGGTGCTAAAATAGTGGGATTGGAAAAAAAGTAGATATAAGACTGGGACCAGGATTAAAAAAAAAAAAAAAAAAAAAAAGGGGGAGAAAATCTCTGCAAAATATCCACTCCTGCTGATAAGGGACATAAATACTGTCTGTATGAGGGAGAAGGAGG
>JAWWES010000001.1:32815096-32857988 GCA_035583135.1 Lophotriccus pileatus
GGGGGAGAAAATCTCTGCAAAATATCCACTCCTGCTGATAAGGGACATAAATACTGTCTGTATGAGGGAGAAGGAGGAACAAAAGTATTAACTCCGTGCAGCTGTCACTCCTGTGCTTCAGATCTTGATCCTTCTCTTTCTCAGCACCTAGTAGGGTGAGATCTATAGTTACAGAAACTGAATTGTGGTGAGGGATGAGGCAGATGAGGAGGCAGAAACCTGGCACTGTAGCAAAAGTGGACCTCAAGAACAGGGACAATGAGAGCTCATCTCCATGAAAATCGTTAAATGATTGGCACTAGGAACGAGGGATTTGCTTGTTGGTGTACACTCCTTGTTCTACATAGGATCCACTAACCTTTTACTAAAGCTTTCAGTAAGGACTGCATAAATAAAGGCAGAAATGGCATGTAGAAGCATGTTTGTCATGAGAGCAGATGGGAAACAGTCTCAGCATGACTTATTGTGCATAAATATATTGTTAGTTTCCTACTGCTGTTACAAGTAAATGAATGATGTCACTCTGCCCAGTTTCAGCTAAGTTGTCCTTATTTTCTGCACAGACATGATTCTTGTGGAAATCCTATTTCCTAAAAATACTCAAGGAAAGTATTAATTCCTTTGGGAATTTAGAATGGTTCAGGATCTACCCTGAGGAAAGAGGGTGCTGTGCTTGTGACACCGTGTCACCTCACAGGCTGTGGCTTGATGGAATCTGTCTGTAGGGCTCTGGACCAACCCCCTGCTGCAAGATGATGTAAAATGCTGATGTCCTGTAAGGCTAGGCTGATATTCAGAAAGTTTAACTGGTTTTGTGTTCATATTGCACCCTATGTGCCTGAGTCCTAACTTTATGCCAGATCAAATATCATCTCCTACAGCAGGCATAAAGCCAGCTACAGCATGTAAAAGCAGCAGAAAGTCTGTAGCGCAAGTACAAGCTGGTTGGTCAGAAAGGTAAGTGTTTACTCTCTCTTGATCCTTAAAAAAAACCCACTCGCTGGTGATAGTGCAGGTGCCATGGGATTGTGAGTTCTCTGGATTAGATTTTCCTCCTTGGATTTAGTTTTCATCTTACCTATCAGGTGTATTAGCTGAAGTAAATTTGTAGAGAGCTATACATCTGCTCACATTAAATATTACTCAAAATACCAGTGATACAAAGCATCCTAGAGCTCATTGTATCAGGTGCATTGACATCCATTTAGTAGCACACAGTCGTATCACTGTCAGTTAATAGAAGTCACAGATTTAGATACCAAATAACTATGCTTAGGCATGTTTGATGATGGATTTCTTTCTTTCCTTGCCTCTCAAGTTTTATGGGAATGCCTGAATCACAGCAGGTCCAAACAGCAGGGGTTAACTGATGAAAGAATTGGCTACATATCAGATCATAATCTTTTGGTAGCAGCTCTCCAGCTGAAGAGTTAAGCTGGCAAAGCTGCAGCTGTAAGCAAACTGCAGGCAGTACAGACTAGAAGAGAACAAAGATGCCAAGAAGACGAGTCCATGTTCTAATGAAGGCATGCTATTTGGGAACAGGATTTTCTGCCCTTTGACCAGCCCGGCTTCTCATTGTGATTTTATCTATATTTCTTTGACTTACATAAAAGGAGCAGAATTGTGCCTAAAGGACACAGGTGGGCACTTTATGCATTTAATTGCACTATGAAATTCAGTACTCTGGGTTTGTTTGAAATCATAAAATAACTGTCATCAATGAATCTCCTTGCTTTGCTTCAGTCACAGCATGTGTATGATTTGAAAGATGCACCACCCACGTTGTCCAAAATTTTGCTATGCACAGATGCTCAGTAAACTGCATACCTCCATCTGCGGCAATATAATTAGCTGGAAGAAGGTTTGAATTTGGATTTAATGTATTGTATTCTGATTTAGTTTGAAACTGTTTTTATTCCTTTGAATTATGGGGGTGGGGGCTCTGCCACTGAATACAGTCTGCTCTTAAAGTTAAAATGTTTCTCAATTTAAGCTGGAAATGAAATCGACCCATTTTAAATAATAAGAATGGCAGTGCCCAAGCCTCTTAAACATCCAGTAATTCTTAGTGCATGCATATGCACGTGTAATGGCTGCCTTCTTTATTCACGTGGAATAATGATTTGAAAAGGATACAGGTACAGTAAATAGTACTGTAAATATCTGGTAAATACATTTCTAGAAAGTAAATGGGTGGATGTTTATCATAATAACCATAGTGCTTAAATTTTCACTAAAAGTTTTTTTCTGAACATTTCAAAGACTAGTGACAACTGAGCAATTAAATTTTGAGAGACGCCTGCAGAACTGTTATTTTACCAAGTTAGGGGACAGAAGGACTGTGATTTCCCCAGATTCAGCAAGAGCATTAGAAAGACAATTCAGGCACCCTATTATATGACATTATTTTAGTCACTCAAATAACACTGATACAAGAAAACATAAGTAAATACCATTTTCAAAAAAAATCTTCACAAGAAACTGTTGTTATAGTTGCTTGTTAGGTTAGTTGCTGTGTGCAATAATAGTGTTTTTCTGAACATAGTAATCTTGACATTTTTGCTTATCATTTTTCTTGGTTTAATTCTCTAAACAAATAGATTTAAAATTGAAAAAATTCCTGTGAACTCTTGCCCCTGTTGGAACCATACCAAAGGCACAATCAAAACTGTTATTTGATTGTTGCAAAAAATACACTTTGCTGTTAGAGCAAACTGCAAATTCTAATATCTCTATAAAATCATAATGCACTGAATTTGTCATCCAGGAAAACATTCAGGTCAGACTGAATTTTAAGGTTGCTTGCACTTGGTACTGTTTTTGCCCAGCCATAAGTGTACAATCAGTCTTTCTGCAGCAGAACAGAGAGATAACAAATCAGCTCAGTTAACTCACTTCAGCTGAAATATTGCTTTTGTAGAATCAGAATAATTACATTGGAAAGGGCTTCTGGAAATCATCTGCTCACCTTCCTGCTCAAAGTCCTTGCCTTCTAAATTAGATGATGTTGCTAAGGGCCTTGTCCAGGTAGTTTCAGAGACCTCCAAGGATGGTGATTATACAACCCATTCCATTTTTTGACTATACTAATTACATTTTTTCCTTGTATTTAACTAGAATTTCCTTTGCTGCACCTTATGCCCATTGCCTCTTGCTCTGTCCTTTAGTATCCCCAAGAAGAGTGACTCTATCTTCTCTGTACCCACTCATTAGGTGGCTGAAGAAAGCAATTAGACCTCTTCTCCAGTTCAAACTAACCTAGCACCCTCAACCTCTAATTGTATACCAAATACCAAATTCTCCTTCCCTCTGCCACGTGCTCTCCAGTTTATTAATGTCCTTCTGCATTGGACAGAATTCCAGATGTAGCCGCATGAAACTGCATAGCAGGATTAATTCCTTTTCTTAACCCTCTTTCTATGCTTTTAATAGTACAGCCCAGTATTAATTATATTTCACTGGAAAGGCTCAGATTTGAGCACCATGTATTTGTATTTTTTGCTTTCCATTACCAGAGGCTGACTGAAAAGTTCCAAGTTCTAATCGATTAGTGAAATATGGATTATGGCAGTGAGCTTGCCAGTTTTCTAGAGGATAAGGCATATTGCTGTTGTTCAGATGTTTCAAGTAGGATTTTGCAGTAAGGTTACTGATGAGCTTGTAACACAGAGTGGAAATTTCCTGTTTCAAACATTTAGATGCTTGGCAAGGTATCCAGAGCCTGTCTCTTGATATATAGTATTACTGAGTTTCAAGCTGCATTTTGATGCTTCTTTGCTAGGAACTGGGCAACTACACTTTTTGATATGAATGTCCCAGCTGGTATTTTTAAGAGTACGCTATTAAACCTAAATCAGTATTCTAACTTGGTGACACAAATTCTGTCAACTTAATTATTCATCTGTTTTAGAATGCATCAACTCATTATTCTACCATGTTAGCACATTGGATGTTCTGATTGGTGTTGAATTCTAGCATCTGTTTTGGCTTATATTACTTTTTCTAAAAAAATCCATTTGGAACAATTATTTGTTAAACACATAAGATCATGTTTTTCAGAAAGATTGATAAACAGTTAAATTCAGCAACTTCTCATCACTTTTTCAAGTTTGAAAAACTACATCTTTCTCTCATGCTTATGCAGGCTCCAGACATTACATTTAATGAAATTCCCAAGCAAGAGTTACAATCTGCAGTGATGGTTGGGTGACTTAATCTGACAACATCTGAACTTGAGTTTTGAAGAGGACTTGCTAAGCATTTTGGAGCTATTTGTGGTTAGTCAGATTAAAACAGAATAGTCTTGCCCATTTACCTCATTTTAGATGTTTCTGTAGGTTTAGAGACATCATGAGCCAGAAGAGACTTCATCACTATTGTATGAAACAAATAAGTAGAATGTAATTAGATACCAGTTGAGTTGCATTTACTTTTATGTTTAGATAATAGAGGTCCTATCCTACCAAGTGTTGGGTGGAGAAATTTTCCATATAGTAGTTTCTGCTTCTTAGTTCCCAGTGATAAAACATGGAAGGCTAGAAGCAAAAATAACCACTCAGGTAACACCTGATGCAAAGATACTTAGAAGCCTGCATGAATACATTCAATCTGTCTGTAAGTTCTGCTACCAACTGCTCACCTGGGTTTTACATGTATTCCTAGGATTTTTCAGGTAAGCTTGCGCACCCTGCACTAAAGCACATGTTGCCTCTGCTAGTGGTGAATGAACAGGTTGCACAAGGATGTGTGGGTGACAGTCACATCGCTGTCCTATAGACATATCCTGGAGGAATGTTAGCATTGATGTCGAGCTCAGGGCACACTTCCGTGAAGTCTGTCTCTCTGAAAGAAGTGATAGTTGGACTGGACAGGTTTGGACTGAGGACTCAATTTGGTTTTTTAAAATTCATTAGTTTCTTCCCTTTTCACTTTTCTCTGATAGGAAATCAGAGAATATAAATTGTGATGGGTCAGTGCAGGTTTAGAGTTCTCTGACTGTGAATTGCTACAAATGAGAAAGTACTATGCAGTCAGAGCAAATACTCCTCCATCTTCTCAGCTGTTCCTCCCATGACAGAGTGATGGAAAGAAGGACAGATGACAGCCTTCATGCCGCAGGAAAAAAATGACAGAAGTGCAAAATAATCTAGTGGTCTCGGTTTTAAAAAATATATTACATTCATTTACCATCTCTAAGTGGGGTTTTAATGCCATGCTTTTTGGAGCAACTGGGTTGCTGTAACGTAGATAATGAAGTTACCTATGTGTAAAATACTTCTGGTATTTCACTCTGTTTGAACTTGAGATAGAATCTTTCTGAATACAAAGCAGTGCAGGATGACTTCCATTGTAAGGGGCTGAGCTGCTCTATTGAGGTGCTGAGAACATCCTCTTTCTGAGTGCAAGGAGGATGTCAAAATTGCTCAGCCTTTTTAAGGATTGTGCCTTAAGACTCTGTATCTCTAACAGATTAACAAGCAAAATAGTAGAAAAACTGAGTGGGGAGTTGCCATGGTGATCACAACATTTGATAACTGCAAATAACACTGCTCCATACAGCAACCATGAACCAGAATACAAAGACGGCATTTATTGTAACTGAAAGTCCAAATTCCTAGGAGCCTTGACTGTTTGACTGTCAGTATCCTGATAATTAATTCCATTGGATTTTTATGTTTCGTATGACTTCACACTCAAAAGAGGCTTTGTGTTTTGTAGTCCCCTAATGAATTGTCAGGGACTGTAAAGAGAGAAAACTGAATTCAGAAAATTGTGTGGAGATGGTAGCATAGCAGGTATCTGTCAGAACATGGTTTCACCTCCACTGGGCGGCTATAGGTACTGTATTCCTCTCTTACAAATTTGAAACACAAAGGATGCAGAAATGGGTTCTTTGGCTAAGCCAGCATGCCATGGAAAGTCATGGAGAACCAAGGCAAAAGTCATCCATTTGTCTCCTTTTACTACCCGTCCTCTAGATTCATCTGGCTAAATTGAGAAGCAGAGAACTAAGAAAAGGCAGAGTCACCACTCTACAACAGAACAGATTTAAGCTTTTGATCTGTTACTATAGAGAGGCTGTTCAGTCACCTTTAAAATAATGTTCTTCTAAATATGTAGCTAGTGCAACTCCTAAATATGTAGCTACAGTTTTGCTAGACACCAGACTTCAACTAACTGAAAGCAAGATTTAGTTTGTTTGTGCTCACATTAGCTGCTATTCTGTTTCTAATTATCAGTTTAAAGTTTCCTGTTTATTCTGCTCACAAATCCTAAAGTTAGTCTAGTAATAAGCAGAGGACTCAGAGCTACCGCCTGAGAGAATGGAGTGACTAATCAGAACATCAGTTAAAGACAACAGGATGTTGCATAGGCAGCTTGGGAAAAGGGAAGATTTTGTAAACTCATAGAATCTTTCTGGTTTAGATGATCTCTCTAAAGCATTATTATAACATAAAATTGATGTCTATATGGTTATCAACAGAGAGATTCTGACAGTCTAACTTAAAGCTTGGTCATATTTTTTTCGCAGAGACATCAGTGATTATCTTCTAACACACAGGGAGATGCTGTCAAGTGCATCTTTTCTTCTGGGAGAAAGTATTGTATTTCCCATCATCTAACATGGCCATCAAGCCCAGCTAAACAGGGCTAACACGGGATTGGATCAACAGCCTGGACTATTGCCAGTCTTTTTTTTTTTCCCCCCATTCATTCCCAGCTTAGAGATTGCAATTGCAGACTGACTCTTTGAAAGACACTGAGTCATCACTGTCTATTCCACTGCTAAATCTTATTTTTGTATCACTAGCAAGTCCTTTTGAAGTATCCCTGCTATTGGTTCTGTGCTCTTACTCTTGGTGAGTCCGGGTTTTGTTTGTTTACTGCAATTAGGTGATGATTGTAAGTTATTAATAAAGTCTAGGGAAAAAAGGGATAGAAATATTTCTTTCTGGCAAATCAGAAAGTGCACATTGTTCTTTATGTTAAGATATGATTCAGTCAAGAAGGTAGAAGTTTCTGATTCAAGATGTGAATCAGACCATAGTTTTCTATGTATCTGTTGTGTTTCTGTATTCACTTAAAGTAGTTTACAGATGACAAGAAAGTTAAGGTGTGAATGCTTAGCGAACTAAAGTTGTCTGTTGACTCAGATGCATAAAAAAGACACTACCTGTAACCTTAAGAAAATATGGAGATAGTAAAAACTTTAAAGAGGATATAACTGAATTACTTATTTCTTTGGATGCTTTCTTTTGTTTACAATTTAGTTAGCCCTTGTTTGAAGTAAGGTAGAGGCTAAGCAGACATACTTGTGCATGCTATGAGGAAAGGGGTAATTTTATGGGGTGTTTTGAGGTTAAAGGCTGCTAGGCGTCAGGTGAAATTGGGGAATCCATCTCGGCTGGGCCTTATAGGAGAGGCAATTGTGGCAAAGCTCTCTGTGCTTCTTTGTATGAAAGGGAAATGTAGCAGTACTAAGCCGTAAAGAAAGAATATGAGCAGGAACAAAATAAGAAAAAAGGCAATAATCTAAATATTAAGGTAAGATATGGCAAAACAGATAGAAAGGAGTAAAAGGGAGAAGAGAAACAGCATATGGGGGATGCAGCTCTTCTCTAAGAAATGCAGAGGTCAGAGATGCAGATCTTGAACCTTTCTCTGTATCTCTACCTGATGCACAAATCCTACACAGGTCCTAGCCCTTCCCACCCCTGCAAGTGACCTGAACTCTTTGCTTAAAAACTCCTTCCTAGGAGCTGGTAGGAAGTAAACAGCAGGAGCAGGCAAAGGCCAACTGAGGGCTGGTCCTGCTTAGCAGATGGAGGCTGTAATAATCCACTGTTAGAAACACTGTCATCGATTTCTGACTTCCTGTTTGTGTTTGTCAGTAATGGTAATTTCCCTCTTTCATTCCTCTCCACTAAGTTTAGCTACAGCCTGGTACCTATCAACAAAACCTTAAATGAATCCGAGTTGTAGGATGTTCAGTCTTAACAAGGAAATACGACAATGAAAGAGAAACTGCAGACAATGGAAGTCCTCCCCACACACTTTATTCTGTGCCAATATATGGCACTGCAAAGCATCCTTTATTGTTCACCTACGTTCATATTTTGTCATTTCATGAAATTAATCCTTTCATGATTGCTAATTACTGTATTTCTCATTAATTTCCTTTCTTGGAGGAAAACCAGCCCTCAGAAACACAATGGTTGTTTTCAAATTTGCAAAATGGTTATTCATTGTAGAACCAGGATTGCCTTTTCCATAGAAACTCTCCTAATTATGTGAGCCATGCTAGTTACTAGATCCTTCTGGGAAATAAGTTTGCTTCTGCGTGCTGTTGAGAGCAAAAAGCTAGGAAGTAAAGCTAATGAGAAGCCACTAATAATAACAACTGAAGATCAAAGTATTGAAAAATCATAGTATAGAAGATAATTCCCAAGTAAAACAGATCAGGATTTTAAGGGATTTTTAAAATGAGATTATCCTAACTGAAACTGAGCCTTTTGGTGAAAATATATTGCTTTCAACAGGAACGCATCCAGAAGTTTCCCTGTTACATGAAGAATTACCAACAGCAGCAGGAAAAAAAAGGAACCCAGAGGATAATATTAATCTCAACTAATTTTAGCTGTATAAAATATAGGTAACTTAGTTATCTAATTTTCTTTTGTGGGCAACAAAGAGATAAGGCCCTACGTAGTGCATTTCTACTGATTCTGAACCATATCCAAGGCTGACTCGATGAATTGCCCTGATGCCAGAATAACTGGTTTAGGTCTGAGGGATGCCATTTGGAACCAGTCCAAGGAGCAAAGCCAACAGAAAACTAAATTTATTTAGAAAATAAAAAAAAAAATAAAAATAAAAAAAAATCCAACAGAATTGTTTGTTTTCAATGGCTGGTCTCCTGTAGCTTGCCTTGTAACAGTGGAGGAGCAGTGCTAGTGTGCCTTGGGGTGTGGGAACATGCCAGGATAGAGGGAAAAGTCACACTGGCTGCAATGGCCACCCCAAACCAACTGGATAGCAGCAAGCTCCAATGCAAAACTATGCTAGAGCATTAGCAGAGCACTGTGGACAGGCAAATAATCCATCCTCTTAGCAGCAGTAATAATTCCCTGGGTGCAGCAGGACTACTGATATCTGTTACTTCAGAACTGGTTCACATCTGGCTGGTTCAAAGCACTTCAGAGCAAGTGGAGGGTCTCTCTGCAAAAGGGAAATTGTAAGAGAGGCCGGTGAGATATACCTGAAATGGTTTCTGCTTCTGTTTCCATGTATGCTCTAGGAAGATCTTAGGATTCACAACGTTTAATCTGGTTATTTTGCACCTAACTTTTCTCCTTGTTTTCTCCTTGGCTTTAGTAGAAAATAGGTCCAAGTACTGTATTCATCTTTCCTCTTCCCAGTGACTTCACAAGCAGTACTCTCAGAGTAGAAAAGTCTGTGTCTGCAATACTCACTGCCACAGGAAATCCACTGCCATGATGTTTTTCTGAAGAAATCCAGCTTTGATTGTGGCTCTTTTTCCAAGTTAGCAGCTAATGAAATCAAACTGTGGTGATAGGAAATACTAGTAATGTAATTGTTTTTGTTCAAGCCATGCCATGGCTTGCATGCTCATGATGCTTTATAAATCTATGAAACAGGTGCTGGCTTGAACCCACAGTCAACATCCGTAGAGAAGAAGGTGTTGGGATAGGGAAACACAGCAACTGTTAGATTGTGCTTTTCTTTTTTTAAATTCACCAAGTTGAATCAAAACATTTGTCTAGACAAAACCTACCCTAAGGAGCAGAAGTCTTAACTGCACAGATGAAGAGGAGGTCAGCACAGTTTTTTATCTGTCCAGCCACTGGTTGTGATACAGCTTTGGAAAAGGCATTTGAACATAGGACTTATATATGAGTTCCTCAGTGGTATGAGCTCATTCTGACTGAAGCCAGAGGAGCCCAAGAGATGTGGGTGGTGAGGCATTGGAGGAGGTTGCCCAGTGAAGCTGGGGATCTGTTCAAGGCCAGGTTGGAACCTGATCTAGTGGAAGTTGTTCCTGTCCGTTGCAGGGGGCGTTGGAACTATATGATCTTTAAGGTCCCTTCCAACCCAAACAATTCTGTGATTCTATGATATTTCCATGATTTCCCCTTTACCAGAAATGTTGGGCTGCTGTGCTAGAGGGCCACTGTGCTAAACTTCCACTAGAAAAACTTCTGGCTACTTCAGTGGCAGTGTTGGAATAGCAAGGGTTTTGCATGGATCTGCTCTCCTGGAGGTGTGCCAATGCTTGCTTACAGGGGATAAGGATGGAAATCTGGCCTGTAGTTATTTTTTTGTATTAGAACAGATGTTTAGTTGCAATAGGAACTCTGCAGCAGTTATACAGTTATATACAGTTATATACAACACTGTAGTCTCAATTAACTACTGTAGTCTCACTTAATGCTTGAGTTTTACTGCAGAATCTTCCATTGTTGACTTTGAGCATCTTTCTTCTTAAGAACTCTGGGGTCTCATCTGTAACTTTTATTTTCCAGTAGGGAATGGATTTTGATGAGGGACCATGGAGTACATTGATGTGCCCTATATTAACTTAAATTATAAAAATTCTGCTGCAGGCAATGCTTTACAGGAAGTCGCAAAGCATTATTCCTTCCCATACCATAGGATTTATGATAATAACATTAATAATGATTAATTATTTGGGTATCTGTGTGGCAGTCATTTTTCTACAGCTGTTTTATATGTCCTACAGGGGTTGTTTCTTTTCCATGCAGGTCAATGAGCTTTTACTGTGATCAAAGCAAACATGCAAATATAAATTCTTTGTATAAAAATACAGGGGGGGGAAATCCCAAATTATGGTGGATAGATAGTAATAGATAAAGATACAGTTTAAGAGGCACCCTAAGGCAATTTCTGACTAGTTTGTTTCAGGTACATGTCTGGGAGACACTCTCCTACTGAAGCAGCTTTCTGGGCTGAAGGGCTGCTAACATACTGCTTTCTAGTTACAGCTTTTTTGGAAACATCAGCTAATAATGTTATTTCAGCAATGCTATGGAAATTACAGTTTACCAAGATTATTTCATTATTGCTTTAAATGGTATCCCAGGTTTAAGAAAGGAAATGTTACCAGTACTTTGAAATGTACAGTTAAAAAGAGAAATAAATAAGGTAGGAAAACATCTCCCATGTGAGACACCAATGTACCGACAAAGTTATGCTCCTGAGATCCTGTTCCAGACCTTACAAAGGAAATAAATTAATGAGGAAATAAAAACCAAAAACACATGTTCCACAGAAATAAAGCTTCTCATCTCACTATAGGAAGCCAAAAGGGTTCTTTGAAATATGAGAAACTACCAATGTCCCTCACTGTGACCCTTCTTTCCGTACTGATGTTCCTCGCTGAGGCTCCCTCGTTTTGTTTTGTGTTGTTTCCCGTGAGCTCTGGGTGTCTTTTCAATGTAGTTGATTTCTGAAAACTGAAGAGCAGATGGTTAGTGTTTGTAAATTGCCAAAGCCTCGTGACTTCAAATGGATAGTTGCCTTGAAAATTTGAGCAGCTAAAGTAACTCTTTAAGAGCTGTGTAATCCTTTTGTTTCCTCCTCCCTTGCTGTCCTGCATAAAATGAAAATTGAATCATCTATGTGGACTTCTTAAACTGAAGAGAATCCTTTATTTGCATCTTACATAGTTTAATGATAATATACAGTTTAAGAAATTATTCAGATTCTTCACTTTATGCATAGATTTAAATACATATGCACTTTTTATAGATTTTCAAGTCTATCAACATATTTGATATTATTTGAATCTACAGATTCAAATTCTGTTGTTCAGCAACATAAATTCTAAAGTGAACATAAAATTATAGTAAAAAAAGCTATAACTTAAGATTTTATTTAGCATTTATTTAGCATATTGTGATCTAAAAGTTTTGCCTGAGAAAAAACTAAAGGATACCAGATTTATCTTGTAGATTACAGTTTAGGAAAAAGGCTCATATTTAAAATTAATTTATAAAATCTGATTTAATCTTGACAGTTTTATTGGTATATCTATTGCCAGCAAAGGGGAAAAAAAAGGGCAAACCAGAATTTATATTTTGTGATGCATTTTAGAGTCATTGTTCTAGCATTTCCTTTATGATAGAAGGAATAAGTCAAAACCAAGTAATCCACCGTTACATTATTGCAAATAAATCAACAAATACTCTATCTCTTCATATTTTCTTTGCTGCAAGCAAAGAATAAAGGCTTATTTCTGCATGCTTATTAAGCTCAGAGAGGAAAGAGCTGGGGACTCCATGTCCCCAGCAGCCCTGAGCACTAGGTGGACATCTCAGTCCCCTGCAGGTCTTATGGTTCTGCATGCGTCTTCTCACCTGCTGCCCTCGCCCTGGTCTTTGTGCTTCATCTTTGCTCCAGGATTGTTTGCCTTCCTCTTTAATCCTTACCCCTTGCCTCCTTATCCCTTGAAAGGCCAGTGTAACTACACTCCTCTGCCCATTAATTAACTTTCCACACAAGAGATACCAAGATAATTGATATTTGTTTCTGCATGTTATGCTCTCTCCACAGCCTGTGCTTTTTTCATCTGTTTATCTCTAAGGAGGAAACAGCTATTCTCTAGGTGTACAATTCATAGCACAGCAGCTCTCTACTTTCAGCCAGCCTGGAGCTATTCACTGTAGTAACGAGGTTATTGACGATAACAGTGTTTTAGAGGTGTTTTTTTTACCTTGTTACTGCAGCTCAAGTAGAGTGTGACACTTCATCTTTCAGATCATAAAGGGATATAGATCAAGGGAATATATCTCCAGTTTCACATTCTCCAGCAGCTCTTTATCATCCTTCTTTACTACCCACTGTGTGGACTAAGTGACTGAGTTCTAGGAATTACCGTATTTATAAATGGTTACTGAATTGATATTTTTAATTGCTGTTGCAAGAAAAATAAAACTAATAGTATAACTCTTTTTTTTTTTCCTTTTTTCTTGTGTTATAAAGCTAACATGTCATCTTGTTTTGGAGCCAGTTCCAGAAAATTGACGTTTCTCTACTTTTTTGTTGGTACTTGGGTAGCAGTATGTGCTGAAAGCTGACTATACCTTTGATTTGTTTGGTTCTGACACAATTACGTTTTTTCCTTTCAGTTAGTCACTGGATCATGTTTACCTTTTCTACTATGCTTTTTTGAATTCAATCACCTTATTAACACCTGGCTAATATCTTACAGATCCAATGGCTTCTCATGTGCAGTAATATTTGGTACTTCTCCCCTTTCATTAAATGATTCTCTCTTCCCCCTGTGCTTCACGTCTCCTACTCATTTCAGCAGTGTGGTTCCTATGGCAACACACTTTCCATATACGCTTTAGGTTGTGCTTCAGCATAAAAAAAAAACATAACAAAACAAAACAAAACAAAAAAAAACATTGTATCAGTCTCTCTTCTATGTAATGAAGGCTCAGGCATCCCCACACCCCATTTGGTACTGCCTGACTCACTCTGGGGTTGGGATCAAACCTGTTTGTTTTAGGGAATGTGAGTTCTTTTAACATATAAATATGTTTTGCAATTAAAAACCTGCATTTGTCTGCATTTGAAACACTTAATAGGCGTGATCTTTCTGCTTTCTTCTTCAGCAGGCAAGGAGGGCTGATGGGATTTATCCTTAATCTTCAAAACTAATTATGAAAGGATGCTACAGAAAATATCATTTTCCAGAGGCCTCCAGGCCCTTTCAGGGTCCTTATTCAGTCTCTTTGGGCTTCAGTCAAGTGGGATGGTCATTGCTGCTCCACATACAGGTACAAACTGTACTCACCAAATAACAATCATCTTCAGTAGTCAGCCCTCACAATCTATCAACAAGTCTATCACAAACAAAATCAACAAGATGTTCCTATTTGCAGCTTTTGGATGGTAATGACACAGTCTGTTACAAATCCATCAGATGTTTCAGTGCTGGGCGGCTTTGAGAGCGTTTGAACACGTTGCTCTCCAATGTGATGATTTTCTTAGAGTGAAACAATCTTTCAATATTTGCACAATAATATTTGACAATGTCCACTCAGCTGAACATGAGAAGATGAGATAAAATATATTCCATTATTCATATATATTTTCACACACAAATCAGTTTATACAAAATCAGTTTTTAAAAAACCACTCACTGTTTCCTAAGACCAGAGGCTGCTGTTTGTTGTTATGTCTTTGTATTATCCCAGTTACCCTTCATTACACACTCTTTTTCTGCTACACAGTTTTTTAGAAATACAGAACCTACATGACATTTCTGCCTAAACCAGTTATATTTTAGGTACAAGATGTGATTAGAGATGTTTGCAGACAGGCAGAAGACAGACTGTAAGGAAAACAGTAATGATCAGTAAGATGGACTCTAGCCTAATAATACCGCTACAGTTTTGTATATCTCACAGAAAAGCTGATCAAAGCAAAGATCCAAGAAAATTAATTTTGGATAGACTTCAGTGAAACAAGATTTCATTTGCCTGTGACAGAGAAAAAGAAATTGCAGTAATTGAAATGTGATATGAAAGCTTGAGCAGAAAATTTAGTTGTGTGGAATAGAATTTACTCTGCAAAGCATTAATAATACTACCTAGCTCTGGAAAAATAATTTTAACTATTTGTAGTAAGTAGACTTTGACTAAAATTTTCAGAAACGTTCATGAGACCATAACATCCATAGGGGAATGCTTTCCATTTATAGAAATGACTGAAGCTTTTAGCAGCAAGTATGTCTTTGGCTCTAAGTAAAAATACATAAGGCTTCTTTTACAAAGATTTCTTCTCAGGTACTTGAAAAGATGTTCAAGGATCCATTGAATAGGTGTATTGAGTAACAACTATTATTTTTAGGTTAGAATCTACCTAAAAGCTTTTACAAATCTGACTGCATCTTTAGACTCTGACTACTTTTCAAACTTCAAGAGTGGAAACAATTTATGATTTTTTTGAATTTTTACCTAATCTTTTATGGCAGATTTGTTCCAAGTTGTGGAACTGCCTGACTATTTTTCAAAGCTGGATTCATAATTTCTTTTCTTTTATTGCTTTATCAAGCAGCTGCTGCCTTCTCCCTGCAGTTCCCATTAAATGCTCCTTACTTCATTTTGTGGTGGTGAACTGACTTGCTAGAAAATTTAAAAAATAAAATAAAAAAAAAACCCGAAAACAAAAAACAAAAAAACCCCACAAAACAGAAAATGCTCATAAATTAAAGTGATGTCTACATGGTAGGTTTAGGCAGACTACAATTTGCTCCGCCTGTGTTGTGAATTGACTTGTGACTTTCATGTGTTCGATGTATTCTATCAAAAATGCTATTGTGGAAGCAGCAAGCCTGAAAACAATTTTCCTAATCTTTAACAATATGATGTTCAGACTATGCCATAAACCATTCCATTCAGAAGTGAGTGAGGTGTTTATAGGACAATAGTTGGAGGAAGAGTTCTCTTTTAGAATTCTATTTAGAAAATAAATCACTATTCTTATGTGTGCTGTTTTAGGTTGAATATGATCACTCAGTTGTATAAAACTTACAGAAAATAATGAGATCATAGAATGGTTGGGATTAGAAGGGACATTATAGTTACCTAGTTCCAACCCCACTGCCATGGACAGGGACACCTTCCACTAGATCAGACTGCTCTGAGCCCCACCCAGCCTGCCCCTGAACAGAGATCTTGTCTCCTTTACCAGAGACATGGATTGTATTATATGTATCCAAAGGACAGGCAAAGCAGAAAGCTTTCAAAATAGAGCTACTGATTTTACAAAGACTTTTTTTGTCATCACTTTTATGCATTGATTACTGTAGCAAACATATGCCAGCAACGGTTCTTCTCACCTCACCTTTTGAAGGAAAACAGTGTGGGCAGGGGAGCATTTCAGTTAGATTTTTAAAGTAATCTGTACATGCATATTACTACATACTCATGTTATTTAAAGTAAGAGAAAAAGCAATGTTTAAAGCAAATCTGATGAGGTGTGTGACTACCTCAGTTCTGCTGGGAATTCATTCCTTAGCCACTGGTTGACCTATCAAAATGGGGTTTGGCTCTTGCATGCTCAGTGTGAGTTATATTGTGTAATTCCAGCCATAATAACTTTCCTATTCTTGACTAATGTTTGTTGATCGTAAGTATTTGCAGGTCCAGGGACTGCAGATGTTCCCACTTGCGCAAATCAGACCCAAAGTGAGTAACTTGAGATCTTACATCTCTGGGCATGCTTAAAAGTACTGGTCATAATCTTTCCAGAGTGCTGCATTTCAGAGGCACAATGAGCTGTTTTGGAGAGGCATTAGACTGGTGATTATTTAAAGACCTAAGCAAGCAATGTTTGGCATCCTGTGATTCCTCAGGAATTAGTGGTGGTGACCGCGATCAATAAATGAGAAATGAAGATTTTTATCATTTCTGAAACTGTTCAGAACTGACTGTACACACTTAGCAGCTTGTTTCTTGATATCTTGATTCTGAAAATGTGGAGGTGTAAAGTGAGAAAATTTTTTTTTCTCTTTACTTCAGGATTAGGAGGTTTAAAAGTGTTCAAACCTGGAGATATTTCCATATGTAACTATAACTATAAGCTGCTTTTTACATGAGAGATGTATCTGGGTTTTTTTGTGTTAACTCAGTTTAGTAAAAGTGCTTCCCACAAAGAATCAAGCATTTGGATTCTACTTCTGTCATACCTTTCTGAGAATTTCTGAAATTGTGTGTGATTTAGTATAGGATTTTATTACAGCAATGAAAACATGTTAATTTACAATCACAAGCACAAATACAGGCTAGGCCGCAAATGGAGTTAGATCAGCCCTGAGGAGAAGGTCTTGGGGGTGTTGATTGATGAGAAGCTCAAAATGACAAAAAATGTGCAGTCTCAGCCCAGAAAGCCAGTCGAGACCTGGGCTGCATCAAAACCAACGTGGCCAGCAAGTCAAGGCAGGTGATTCTGCCCCTCTCCTCTGCCTTTGTGAGACCCCACGTGGAATGCTGTAGCCAGCTCTGGGGTCCCCAACACAAGAAAGATGTAGACCTGTTTGAGCTAGTCCAGAGATGGCCATGAAGATGACTGGGGGCTGGAGCACCTCTCCTGTGAAGACAAGCTGAGAAAGGTTGTTCAGGTTGTTCAGCCTGGAGAAGTTGATTCCGTGAAGGCCCTGTATTACCAATGGTGGGGAATAAAGTTTTCCAAAAACATTCAATAACCTGACATACAGAAGCAGAGTTAGACAAATAGGGAATGCTCAGAAAACTATCCAGGAATTATGTGGAATGATTCGGATTGGAAGGAGCCTCTGAAGACCATCTATTCCAACCCTCTGCTCAAAGGGTGGCAACTCATCCAGGCTACTCAGGGCCTTCCTCAATCACTCTTCTACAGTCAAGTTCTTAGTATCTGGAAGGATGGAGATCCACAGCCTCTCTGAGTAATGTGTTCCAGTACTTTACCACTCTCATGGTGATTTTTTTCATTCTGAGGTTTAGTCAGAATTTGCCCTTGCTGGAACTTTTGGGGGTTTGCCTCTCATCCTTTCTCTGTGCACCTCTAAGAATGTTCTCTATCTTCTCTAGACCTTCCCATTAGGTAGCTGTAGACGGCAAAAGATCCCCTTTTGAGTTTTCCTCTTAAGCATGAGCAAACCCAAGTGTCTCAGACTCTCTGTCTGCATGGATGCTACAACGGGGTTATTCAAAGTAAACTATAAATGCTAAGGCAGATCTCCTGCTGTGCTGAATATCCAACTCGCTCTTCAAGGAGAGGGAGAACTCTGCCAGCCTATTGTAATCCCGCAGCCCTGTGGAGCTCTGATATGAATTATTGCCGATGGTAGATGACAGAAGAGATGTGCATTGCTTGGTTACAGGAGAACATCTTTGTTCCATGTGACTGCTCCTTTTATTACAAACCCTAGTGTAGCAAGGAACAAATCACATTGCTGCTGCCTGCTCTTCTCTTCCTTAAACTTTCATTAATTAGTTCATAAAAGCAGCTACACATCTCAGATGCATTTAATTTCATATTCCAGCATGCTTCGGAGGACTAAGGATGGAGTTATACTTGCTAAGATACAGAGGTGCAAAGGGGACTAAGAGTGACACAAAAAACAGAACAGAGCTTGTGCCTGAGAAAGATGAAGAGCTCACCCAGAGCACCATTATGCTGGGAAGTGCCTGAGTGCTTTCATGTATTTCAGAGGTTCTCATATATATTTATATTTTGTGCTCTTTTGCCTGAAATTGCTTGCAATTTAGATTAGATTCATTTAATGTAAGAAATTTTAAGCAAATTTTGAGGGAATCCTTTTTTTTTTAATCAAAATGCTGCTTTTGAGGCACTAACACTGTCTAAATGTGAAAAAGAATCCTTAGACATTTAAATAAAACCCATATTTGGTGAACTTCTATAATGTCAGAATAAGGCTGCACCAATTATATTTCCACAGATGTAAGAATCTAGAGGAGGAATAGGTCACAAAGCTTTTCAAATTATATAAAATGTGATCATAGAGTTCTACAATGATTTGGGTTAAAAGGGACCTTAAAGATTCAGCAATTCATGTGCTAATTATTTCCAACGGTTATTCATTTTAGTGAATTTATTATCCATAGTGAATTTAGTTATTTAGTTATTCACTTAGGTATTAAAATATGTGCATTATTACATGTGTGGATTTTTCTCTCTCTCAGTCTCTAATCTCTTTTTCTCATGCCTTTCTAAATGCAGATCTTTAAGTATATAATATTTTGCCCATAAAAATGGCCCTACATTACAAATTCTCTGTTTTCTCTTTGGCAAACTAAAAACCTTTCTAGTAATTTCTTTAACTCCTCAGCTGTCTTTCTTTGGGGATGTTTTGACTTTTGTCCCAGTGTTTCACAGTAATTTTTGGACAACAAATTTTTTTTTAAGTGTTTTAGTATCAGTGTCGTCGGTACCCAAATACACATTTATAGTCTGCAATTTGCTCCCTTTTCTGCTTGATCTAAGCACACCAAACCCATGTGAATTGCCCAGCCATTTTTACTGCAAATTCCTTTTAAAGACTCACTCTTTTCAAGCATCCACAGCAATGGCTTTCATTTTTTGTTTCTTTATATATATCACATTTGTTGTTTATATTCAGAGAAGTTTCATTCAAATAGGACTAACTTAATAAAGAACCAGATCATAAAACAGGATTTATGTTCTCTAATTTTTGTTACCTTTTCTACCAGTCTTTGTTTTAGTTTCACATTTCACAAAGAGGTTTAGCTTTCAGAGCCATTGATGAAAATGCTGGAAAATGTGAGTTCTTGTATTTAATCCATCTGAAATCCCATTGAAAATATCTTCATTCAAGAATTATTTTGTACTTTTAAATAACATTTCTGAGACACAAACCTTTCCTTGTCACTTAATATGGTCTTTACTGATACTGTATGGCACACAGTCTGTATTGTTCATTTGGACACCTCTCACAACACTATTATGCTTAAAGACTTTTTTTAATTGGTCCTCTTTTTAAAGTCAGGAGTGAAGCTTTTTTGGAGGAGGCATATTTTCAATATAATCATGTCAGTGGTATTACATTTCCTTTTTTTTTTTTTTAGTTACTTTAATTGCACTGATCTTAGGTTGACTACTCCGTGCTTACCCAGGCATATTTTCTGTCCATCTGGATCACAATTTTTTCAGCCTGATGGAGTTTCTCTGGAGTTCAAGGTGCACTAAGGAGGAAAATCTAAAAAACAGATGTATCCTCATCTGTCATTTCAAGAGCTCTTAGACGTTATTTAATCATACGTATTTATATATAGTCTTCAATTCCCAGTTAATAATGTTTAGTTTTTACTTTGTTTTTAGTAGGCATTCTACAAATTACAGACAGGTATTTCATTCCTTTCGTGTAAGTGTGTCATGCTATTTCCTTCCAAAAGCTGAATAGAAATGTTTTGTGAATAGCTCCCTATGTGCTGCACTACTATTAAGAATTTTATTATCTTCAACTAATGATGGATCTACACCATTGCTCAGAGCTTTTTTTCACCACAGAACCATGAAGAACTTCTCATAGAATCACTGAATCATTAAGGTTGGAAAAAGACCTCCAAGATCATCAAGTCCAGTCTTTAACCCAGCACTGCTGTGTTTGCCACTAAACCATGTGCTACATCCACACACCTTTTAAACACTTCCAGGGAAATGTTCTTTTGAGCCCATCTTGCCCTTTCTAGAACCGTAAGTGTCACTGCTAAAGATTAAACATTAGGTTCTGCAGAGCAGTGAGCTGAATAATCTGTTTGTTATCTGAAGGCTCGGCCAATTTTTCAGCCACATACATAAAAACTTTAGGTGCAAACAATGGGCTCAAACTCTGTGTCCGTAATCCCAATGTTAACAGAGAGTTACAAATGAAATTTGATTGCATCCAGGGCATTGAAAGTGCCTCTTTTGTTGGCATTGTTTCATATTATGAAGCTGCATGGCAGTTTTCTGTTGTCTTTCTCTGGGGGCAAGTTCTGTGGTAGTTTTCCCTTGAATGGTCCTATGAAAAAACAAACAAACAAAAAACACACACACAAAAAAAAAAAACCCACAACCGAAAAAACACCCAGCAAACCATATGTAAGGACAGAGGCAAAATTATCTCCTGAGCTGAACCCATAAAACCCTGACAACAGAGTCCTGTTTCTTCGTCTTAGGATGTCTGAGTGGCAAATTCTGCCCTGAGGCTTGCATGAACAAATATGTGGCTAACAAAAAAATCTCTTTTTTTCACTTCAAGGCAGAAGGTAACTGAATTTTCACCAGAGATTTGAGGGAATACAATAATAATAGTTTGTTATCTTTTAAGTACTCTCTCAGCATTTACCTAGATGCTGATCAATGACACGAAATAAAGTAACACATTCAGCCTGACAAGCTGAGGAGTTCAGTGCCCTTATGTTAAGGGCATGCAGCCCAGAAGAGGATGTTGGTGTGCAAACAAAAACATAGTTGGATCAAGACTGACTAACAGGGAGGAATTAAATTGCCACATCTGTCCGTTCTGTTTTGAGACAGTCTCCTAGGGCCAGCCCTCAGCTACCGGCTTGATGTGTGCCTGATTCCTTAATCCTCCATAGGTGTAAAGTGCTGCAATTACTGTACTTAAAGGGAATGTAGTTTTGGAAGTGCTAAGTTTTTTGATATATTTTCAAGAGGGTTAAGAGGTTGGTGACTGTTCTGTTTTGCGTTGAGAGAGGAAAAAATTTTGAGGAAACAAATCTCACCTTAATACAGATCCAAAATTAGAGCTTTCTGAAAACAAGATCATAGGGAGTCAGTTTATTGTGGTTTAATTATAACCTTTTAAAAGGCCTAAAATTAGTTCTGGATGTGAAAGACAATATTTGAGTTTTTACTTAGTTGTTCACTGTTGTCTTCTGTTCCTTAAGAAGACTGGGCCAGATGGAGTCCCTGGGGTGAGACGGAGGAAGCTCCTGCACAGTGGAGAACAGAAGGCGCTAAAATCTAAGGGAAATTTCAAGGTCTGAGAGGTGAAAGGATCACAGGAAGAAGATGGGAACCTGCAGCTCCTGTACAGGCTGTAAGAGTTTCTGAGAGGAGGGGAGGAAGGAAAGAGAAGTGCTGGTGTGGAGTCTGCTGCTCCTTAGAGAAACCCTGAGTTAGAAGCAGCAATGGTTTGAAGTGTGGAGCCTGTCCTCCCATGGGGCCTGATGTGCCAGTAAAAATCCCTGCATAACCTCTCTGATTTAAAATAATCACTTTGTTGTCATATATGCTTGTAAACAATGTTTGGAAGTATTCTCAAACTGGAATATTTTTCCCTTGCTGCTAAATTGTTGTCAGGGTCCCTGGCACATTTTAGCCTAGCACTACATGATCTGGAAGTCAGGTCAGGTGCACCAGCCCCAGGGGCCAGGTTAAACTTTGGGACAGTAGGAGAGTTAGGTGACAAAGACATGAGGTGCTCCAAGCTGCCTCAGGGCATGGGAATCATCTTGGAAACATCTGAGTTACTAATTATAAACATAGCCTTTGAGGTCTCTCTAATTAAAAATGTCAAGTTTCTAATAAAACCTTCATCTGAGTCCAAGAGTTTCAGATCCAGCTGACTGGAAGCCAAAGGCTACCTCTATATCATTCGAGTTTCAAGAAGTGCAGAATGTGAACATGGGGTATAAAGATTTTTTTTTTTTTTAAATACCTTTTTTCCCAGCAGTCAGAATGTCAAAGAACCAGGACAAATGCTCACTTTGAGATCTCCAGGCAGCTCAGTGCTGCTGTGTGCTGAACAACCTGTTGGCAACATCCAGTCTTTGCAGCTCCTGCACTGGCAGCCTGCCAGCTTGAGGGTCACCCCTAATTTGCTTATTTATTGTTGATTGAACACTGCACAATGTACCAATTTTCATAAATCTACTAGGTTTTGGGTTTTTTAATCAATGCAAATTTTTTTGCAATTTTTAATATATGCTATTAATCAGTTTCATGAGCTGTGGGGAAATTAAACCAGGTGAATAAAGCCAAAGGAACAAATAGCACTTTTTGACCTAAACTCCACCTTTCTTCCAAGTGCTGATGTGCTTTGGAAAGCAGTTGTTAGGAAATGAGCTGCATTTTCTAATTGTTCCCATGGTTCTACTTGGCATAGACATTCTATGAATACCCTTATAGATGCTCATGCAGCTGGACACAAATCCATTTAACTGCTGTGAATTATTCTTCTCCACTTACAGACCAGTCTGATCAGCAGCATCATTTGTGGTGCCTTTCCTGAGCCTCAGTATCCCCTTGTTGGGCTAGAGAAGATTAAAAGCTGCAGACCAAACAGATAACCCCCATGTTTTCTGTAAGAGAGTTCATTTTTAATGATGATGGCAAAGGAGAACGTAAATGAGGGAGGGAGTTAGAAAACTTACATAAATTACATTGAGAGATTGCCTGTTAATTCTCTTTGTTTCTAGTATATATGCAGCTGAGGTTGATTTGTGTTTCCAAGATATTTAGGATTTGCATAGATATCTGGACTAAAATAGCTGAGGAACCGTGCTAAGTCTTCCTCTTCCCATTCTAAAGCCTCAAATGCTGAGAGGTTATCCTTACTATGTCTATTTTGTTTTTTCTCTTACAGTAGCATTTTCATGTTAAACCAGTAAAAGCATGACAAAATGAGCAAAAGAGAAATGTGGAAAGATCAACAATGGGACTTTTTCGCATGTACTCCATTATAATTTTTTTTTTTTGGGGGGGTGGTGGGATAGGTTACATGCCATGCCATATCATAGGACAAACTGTTCAGTGACAATGTTGCATCTGGGTGTTATTAACAGGCAGTGTTTGCATGTGGCAGAGTGGGGAAAAAAAAAAACAAACCAAAGAAATTAACCTTTTTACATAAAACACTGGTTTAGAACCCATCAGTAGCATCATATCGTGGGCCCAGTCACATTAATGTATCTGGACATTTAACTCCTGGGGTAGTCGTTGAGGGTGTAGCTTCATTTGCAGAGAAAATCCTAATTGTTCTAATAATCATTATTTTGTTGATGGCTATTTCAGTTGGACGAGACCTACAAGGATGATCTCGTCCAAGTGCCTGACCAATTCAGAGCTGACCATCAGTTAAAGCGTGTTGTTAAGAGAATTGTGCAAATGCCACTTAAACACTGGCAGGCCTGGGGCACTGACCACCTCTCCAGGTAGACTGTTCCAGTGTTTGAGCACCCTCTCAGTAAAGAAAGGCTTCCTATTTATTAGCAGACACCTAATTAGGCATTTCCTGTGTTCCCACTAGCATACTCTACTTGTTTGTCCTTCATATTAGGGGTAAAGGGAAAAAATATTTTGGCAGGATATTATGACTTTGCCGAAGTGCAAGGATAATCCAGGTGTGTTTCTGGTTCATAGCAGCTCCATTTTCCTGGTGAGCTCCTTTCCAGGCTATTGGAGCAACTGTAAGCATAAGAATTGTGTCATTTTTCTCCCCTCTCATATATTAGCATGAAATTGCAGAGATGGAATTAGATCCTTGAGTCTTTCAACAGGTTTCACCTGAACTTACCAAGTGTACTGTAAAATTATCCTAATCCTAATAGTGTTCAGGACATGCCTTCACATAGCAGGTTGTCTTTCAACTGTAATTAGAGTCCTCAGATATAAAAATAATTTGAAACATTATTTAGGTTTCAGCAGCCATAATATTTATCACATAGATAAAATACATCATTAGTTTAAATTAATATGGGTGTTGACAGTAACATTACTTCAAAGAAAAAGAATAGCTTTTCAAAATTATGTTTTCTCAGCTATAAGTGCTGTCCTTGGTGATTATATACCATATGATGGCAATTTTTCTTCCTCAGTACAATACTAAGGACTACTCTGAGTCTTTCACTGGCTTATCCCTCTGTCGTTTCTCTTTATAGCATATACTCCTAAATTTTAATTAACTGAACATAGGCTGTGTCTCTTTTATAATTGCTACTACATGAGAAGAAATAAGAGGATTTTGGTTTGGTTGGAAAGGTCAAAAATAACTTCTGGCTATAGCATCCAATCTCATGCCAGTTGACGTTTCTTGCCCACAGGAAGCTGTTAACTTTATTCACCAGGTGTAAAAGGGAAAATAAAGAAAATCAAATCAATCATTTAAAAGGAATATGTTAAATTAATACATATATTAAGATCCCAAATGGATTTAATTCTTCCAGGGGAAAAAAAAAAAAAAAAACACAAAAAAAAGCCTGAATGTCTGATAGTTTCATTCAAAGAAAGACCCTAAAATTACTCCATGAGTAATAAATAATGTGTTAAATTTTACATACATTGATTTCATACATTTAATTGATTTTTCCCTGACTTTCTACAAGTCTTCTTAAGTCAAGAAGTTTGTAGTTTACAACCAGATGCTTATCTGAAAATTAAGTGCAAACAAAGTAGGATATAAAAGTATATTCTTCATCATGTATAGCACTGGTATAGAAATTATGTTACAGAAGGAAAAATGTTAATTATGATATTACTTCCAAAGTTATGTTTCTTAGGTTTCTGAGAAAAGCCGAACACATACCTCAGCAACTGTACAAGGAACATGCATATATAATTGAACAATTCATCTGATTTTGTGATCATTTGCATTTCATTTCCATCAAATTTCTGGATTAACTTATTCTTATTAATATTTTTATAATTAATATATTTCATAGGAATATTTTCCCAAGAAATGCAGTGCATAATATTTACACCTCACCAGGCAGAAAATTAAGAAATAGTATATGGTTATGCAAAAACAAAAAACAAAGAACCCAACAACAACAAAACAAACAACAACAACAACAAAATAAAATTAAAAAGTAACAGAGGAGAAACCATATATTCACTACAAATTATTTGCTTAGCTCTGCTGCTTGGTCATACTCAGAAAAGCTTTATCTACTAGTCTCTTCTTTTTAGGATATAGGTAGTGCAGTTTAAATTTACACACAGGATTTACATTTTTCATCCTCCTAAAATATCCTGTTATTTCAGCAGGTAAGTACCATATTCCGATAGGGTGCTTACTGGGAAACAAAGTAATTAAATCTACTGGTAAAAAGCAAAAGGATTTTTTTCACCTCATAAATTTCTGTACAAGCTAATTTTTACATGCACAGAACTTAGATGATACTTTCAAATATGTAGTTTTTATTACTTTCTAAGAGAATACAGTGGTATCTGTAGGATCACACATTGCCTGGACACCTCCCATTTATTAAGATATGAAGCTGGCTACAGTCTCCACAAGGAGTCATCTTCTTAACTGCTCTGTTCTTTCATGGTGTACTGTACACAATGTTTTCTTTGTAAGGGTCGTATTGTTTCTTTCAAAAGTAGCCAATTTTCATCATTTTACTGCATTTTCATACGTTGTTATTGAAGTCCTTATTTGGTACCAGCACAAAGCAATATAGATTACACACTTTCCACATCTTCACCTCAGGATCACTTTGTTTTTATTGCTCTCATTCAAGTATGTCACTTCTGATTATTCTGCCCCCAAATCACATTTTAACAATAAGTGTGTTCTCTGAGAACTGGAGCTGAAAAAGTTCCTTTAATTTGTATCCTTTCTTAGCGACAGTGCTTTTTTATTGTTTGCTCTTGTATCCCTCAGCCTGACATATATTGCTGTCTGCTGTGCAGTATTACCATTGGGAGGGCCAATATATTTTTTTTCTAATTGTGGTTAAAAGCAGAAAAAAAAATACTGCAGAAAATCACTCTCCAACTCTTGGAAAACTATTTGGAGGTGCTTAGGTTGCCTCCAGCATAAAAATTTAAATACATCATTATATTTAGTTTATCTTTGCAGTATCTGCATGAAATAGTGCTGAGCTGAGAAAGTGAGTCCATCCCGGTATCCATCCCAGGACACACAAAACTCCTGCAGCAAATGTCCCAAGTTCCCAGCTACTACTATTTGCTCCTGCTTTTCTTTTCTAAGGCACTCACTAAACCAGCAGTGCAGTTGGAAGCATAAAAGAGAGAAGACAATCAACTTCCTCCTCCCCACTGCTGCTCTTAACTTTTATCTTTGCCCTTTATTTTCCTATGATTTGCTTCCAGTTCTGGTGGTATGTAACAGAAAGCTGCTCAGAGCACAGGAGTGCTGGAAACTGCACATCCTCAGCTTTAGCATGTACAGTCTCTCTGTTCCTTTCTTCATCATTCCCTGATAAATCCCATTATATCATTTAAGAAATCTTAGCCAAATTTCATGTTGTATCTACATAGTGTGAGTTATTTCAGTAGGGCTTCAAACAGAGATTCTGATGCCGTAGTGAGAATAAGTATTTATATTTCACCTCCTTTAATTCTTAAGTTCTTCTGTTAAAGGTCTTAGAGCACTTTCCCACTCCTAATTAATCCTCAAGCTGTAAGTAGTTCAAGAACAGAGCCTCTTATCAGTGTCCTGGTTCCTGGGTCCCTTCAGACACAATCCTCACAAAATGGTGGCTTGTCCTTAAGTGCCCAACTGAGCTCAGATTCCTTGGAAGTTAGTTCACCAGGTATAAATGTGATAGAATGGCAGACATTTCCCTGTTTATGGCTACTGCTGACCAGTAGATGAAGTATCACTGCCATTCCTGCCTTCAGAATGCCCAGACAGTACAGAAATACACTGAGAATGACAGTCCTCTCAAAAAGCAAGTTCACCGGGGTACCGTCACCCCTAGCTAACCAAAAGGGTTTCTGGTGAGAGATGAATGAATTGTTATGACATTAGAGCCAAGATAGTAAATCCGCAGTTTCAGCAGTACCTATGCAAGGCTAAAGGTGATTCCTGCTGAGCTGAAGGAGGGTTTGCCATATTCCAAAAGAGAATAATTTCTTCCTTTCTTTTCAAAGCAGTACTTCACTCTGATGCTCCTGCAAATCCATGTATTATTCCTTTCTGGGAGGTACTTTCATGGCAAGTTCCTAAATAGTGGCAAAAAAACTGCAGAAGTAAATTTGCAAGAATACTGGCACAGATCTAGCTTGAGTATCACCTGCTGTCCTTCCTTGGCTTGTCTGGATCCTAAACTGCTTTGCATGTTCAGGCTCCAGGAACAGTATAACCGCGGAATTCAATATGAGTAGGTTAAATTCACTTCTGTTGTCATCTAAGCTAATTCATTTGGAGCTTGCATGGGTATCTCTACATTGCTCTACCATCTGCATTGTAGTTAGTCATCCAGGCTTCAAATTTTCTTTCCTGAAAGAAAACTGTAGGAGGGGAAAACTTAATCTGATAGTGTGTGTGTGTGTGCACATACTGATTCCTGTGCTAGCTCTGTCACAATCAGTGCAGAAGGCATCCTCAGGTGATGCCGCTTATTTTTTGCAACCTGTCACAAATGCAGGCCTGAATTTCACTTTTCTATGAAGACTATTTTGTGTGCTTATCTTGTGTTCCTTTCCGTGGGTAGCCCCTTGTACTGTTGCCACAGGATTGATCCTTCAATAAGGCAGCTCTGCTTTCTGCACCACACATACTGTGCCTCATATCATTCTCTATAGCTACCTGAAAGGAGAGTGTAGGCAGGGTCAGTCTCTTCACTCAGTTAACAAGCAATAGGACAAGAGGAAATGGCCACAGGTTTCATCAGGGGAAGTTTAGATTAGCTATTACGAAAAATGTCTTCACTGAAAGGGTGGTCAGGCATTGGAATAGGCTGCCCAGGGCAATGGTGGAATCACCATCCCTGGAATGGTTCAAAAACAGGTAGTTGTGCTGCTTAGAGACACAATTTAGTGGTGGACTTGGCAGTGTTAATGGTTGGACCCCATGATCATAGAGGTCTTTTACAAGTGTAATTATTCTGTGGTTTTTACTGTGATGTCTGCAGAGTTGTTACTTTCTCCATGTGTCAGTAATTGCTGTAGGTAACGTGAAGGACTATGCCAAGCTGACAGATTTTCATCACCATCCTCAGAGGAGTCAAGTATATCATTCCTGTGCTATACTTCTTACCCAAATCAGCCACCTACTCCTCCCACCACAGAGTGCACGCAAAGTTAAACTGTGAATCAAAGGAGGATCTTCATGGCTTCACCATTCTTTGCCATACAAAGCTGTTGACTCATTTGCTCCCTGTGCCAGGCTTACAAGGAGTTGACTGTGGAACCTTCTGTTTGTGTAAAAGATGCTTGTCTGGTTTGCTACCACATTTAAACTTTTACTTAATAGAAAGTGGATCTTTAGCTACTTTTCCAGCTCTTGGAGTTATTAAGTCCTTTATGATTTGTTTTGGATTTGAATATAAAACTTCCTACAAATTTAACTCATTTAAAATGAAACAGCAGAAGGAAACACCAAGGTTAAATGGAAAATAAAAGTCCTAAAAACAAAACGAAAAAAAAAAAACAAAAACCAAACAGTTATGGACTCTCAACTATATCCTCCAAGTTTCTCAGTTCTTTTAACCACATGAACATAAGCCATAAAGAAAATCAACATTTTTATGAAATCTCAGACTGTTCCTGAGATATCCACTGACTTACAAATGGGTTGCTGTAGTATTCCGGGTTCATGGGGTGCTATAAAAGGCTCTTCAAATCAAATCAAATCCAGGCAGCCTCTCCAGAGCCTCTAGGGAAAGCGCCATCTGGCCTGCCTTCCTTTTAGCAGCTCTTTTTTATTACTGGTAGGATCATTCATATTCTCAAGACTATGAAGCCACCATTAAGAAAGTTCAGCCTTCCTAACTAGCAAAGCAAGTTCTTGTCATTGCCCTTGATCAACTGGAATTGCTCTCTTGGGTGTCTATTCATTCAGACCTAGCTGACTACCCTTTTTAATTCTTTTTTTTTAATGTATTTTTTCAAACACAGTCCCCATTGAGAAAAAGGACTTGAGCTTTCACTCTGTACTTGTAGCAAAAAAGCTGTCACGTGAGGAAAAAAAATATTGTATTTCAGAAAAATATTATTATAGTAATAGCACTAGTACAGTCTGTTACATCTTCAAAGCCCTAATTTATCTAAATACTTATCAAAATATACACCTTTGTTCATTTCATACACAAAGATTAATCTTAGAAACTGCAACTCTATTTAAAAACTGCTCTTAAATGAAATTTCAAGTGTGCTGCATTGAAAGAAAATTAATTTCTCCATTGCCCTGCTGTGGCAATTATATTATTTTACATTGTCACTGTTGTTTATTTTGCAATGCAGGATGTATGTAGGTTAGAGCAATTAAATCTGTCTGACTCATTGTGTACTCTTTTACCATATATTTATAAAAGGACAAATTCTCATTGAATTCAGACCATAGACAGTGGAGTAGTTTGTGAAACTTGTAAATCCTCTGTGGTCTCAGCTGGAATTAAAAGTTTGATAGATTTCTGTACTCAAGAGGAATGATGATTTTATCTCACCCTACTACCCTTAAGAGTGTATGGGTTGGGAAATTCCCTGTAGCTAGGGATTGCCTTTATCAAATATCATAAAACACCTTTACAAGTATGCTCCGCTGTTTTTGATTTTTTAAAAAGGTAGGTCTCAGAATTAACTGATCTCATACAGATTTCCTGGTAATTCTTAGCTGGATTAGGGAGGGAGAGCTAAATTTGCTGGAAGGAAGATGGGCAGGGTATTTCAGCCCTTGAGATTCTTTGTCCTGTAAGGGGCCCAGGAGAAGCTGGACTGTTGTAAAGTGATGCAGATTGATGAAGAGCATTGGGTTGAGCCTGAGATGAAAGGAGAAACATTTATAAGAAACAAAATGTTTTTACAACACTGATCATTGGAAAGCTTAGGTTTCTTGTTGTTAGTGTTCTTCTGGATGATAATCTCTAATAAATGCCCAGTCTTTTTTTAAATCCTGCTTTGCTCTTTGGTGTAGAGATACTCTCTGACAGTACCATCAAAAGGCTATCAGATCAAAGACTGTAAATCCAGGGTAAGAATGTATCCAGTGTAAGTCTGACCAAAAAAAATCAGTAAAGGAGTTGAAAAGCCAATTTGTTAAGTGCAGGACACTGAATAAATACCTCTTTAGTTTGCAAGATGGCTTCTTAGGCCACATGGCAAGGATTACTATCCAGACTACTGATCATCCATACCATCTGGTGTAGCGTGAAAATTATCTCTGTTGGTGCACGTTTTTTTGCCTGGAACTCTAGGTCCATGCTGTGGAGATTCTGCAGATCTAGTTAACAGTATTAGCTAATTTGTGATCTTGACAGTATCAAATCTGCCTGTAGTTATTCTTAATTTGAAGTTATCACTGCTTCTTCTGCTCTTGTCATTTCAGCCGAATGCCCTGATTTTCCCCCAGTGCTCTGTGTGCTCACTTTAGATAGCAAATAAGATGTCTAAGATGTGTAGTCAATATAATCCATGTGACTATAGAAGAAAGAAGTCATGTTTTGGTAGCAAATGGGAACACTTTAGTCTTTTTATTTTTTTTCATTTTTAGATCATTTCTAGTTTGCAGCTTGAAGCAAAGAACATCAAAGTCAGTACTAAATGTGTTTGTTACAAATGCCTTAAAAATACATACTCTCTCTATGTATGTAGGTATATAAAAATCTGGCAGCCATATGGGATTTTCACACACCTGTCAGTGAAGTGAGTAAGTTTGAATGTGAAAAATCTCACGTTCTGCACCAGAGTATCTGAACAGAACCCGAGGATATGTGTTGTGTGTTGGGCGTATCGAATCACATAGAAGGTAGCACTTTTACAGAGCACCACATTGCTGAATATTACAGCAGTATGAGCTGGATTACCATGGAAAGGTAATATGGAAGGCAGGATAAATAATTAAAAATTGCAAGTAAGTGTGAAACGGGGTAGAAATTTTTCTTGGAATTGTGACTCTTATGTAATACCGCAGACTGTGGTTTATGCATGCCACCTACACACAGCTATGAAATATTGCTGCGACTTACATTATTGGGATATTGGTCACTTTTACAAACATTTTCCTCAGTAAATGTGAGCTGAATTTTAGAGTGAATGTTATGTTGGTCAAGGAGATTCAACCAAGCATTGTTTGTGTCTTAATCACACTGCACCAAAGTATTATAAGGCAGTGTCATATTTACACAGATCCTTGGGAAGCCTCTTGAAATCTGAATGTATAAGGCAAAACAAAAAAGAAAATAGGGCATTCTGGCACATATGGTTTGAAACCGTCTCTTTTAAAAACTAGGTCAGAAAACCCTAATTAGCGCACAAGACAATGAACTGTTGTAATTGGGCCATTTTAGGGAACCTCCATGGCATGCACGTGAAATATGTAAGCCCCTGAGAATAGAATTTGGCTCTAAAAGCCAAATCCAGTGGCACAGAACTCTTTGCTGCTTCTTAATGAGCCAGGGTCTATCATTTGAAATATTTTCTGCCTATATTGGATTATTCTCAGTCAGCATCACTGGAGAATCCAATTATTGGATCTCAGCTGCCCTTTCTTCTGAGAAAGATGGAGCCATCAAAACCGTTACTCTGATTGAGTCCTGATATGTCTCTCCAATATTCTGCCACCCAACTCTAAAGAGCTTTTCCTTCATACAAGCTGCTATAGTAAGAGCCAACAGAACATGCAGAAACACTGCTGGCCTTAAGTGATTTTTTTTCTCAGATAGTAAAGGTGCTGAACACAGAGACAAATGAGAAATGGGGTGGAACAAGCAGCTGAGAACAGGAGAAAAGGGATATATATAGGACTAGCTTTTGCTATGCATGAAATGCAACACCCTGTTCCCACATTGTGACGCACATCAGTCAGTCCAGATGGTGAGAAGGGTTGGGTTTCTGCCTGGGGCTGCTGGCGCAGGCTTCATTTGCATTCCTCAGCCCAGTTGTTCATCGAAAAGCATCCAGGCAATGCACAACTGCTCACACAACTGCTCACCTTCCCAAGCACAACCTTTCTCTATGGTACCAAAAACTGGGGGAGTTTTACAGGCGTTGGAGCAAAAAGAGCTGGATCAAATGTTCAGGTTCTAAATGTAGCCCTCTGAGAATCATCACCAGTGATGTAGAAATAGAAAATTCTCTTGAATAAGGTGTTCATTCCCACTCTACACTCACACAAATAGCCTTGAATTTGTGTAAAACACAAACAAAATTCCTGGAGCTCAACTCTGAAAGAGCAACTTCTGCTCCATCATAAAAGAATTGCCATACAAACCCCTTTCCAGTGGCTAATCCCTGGCAGTGTTTTACCATTACCATAACCAGTTTTGCCTGCCAGGGGCTAATTGTGAGTGCTAATTTGTGTCATGTGCAACAATTGTGATTGTTATTGGTGTAATTCATCCCATTTGATAATGTTTAGTTTAATTGTATTAATGGGTCTAATCTTTAGGTGTTTGGTTCTGTTACTTTGTTCCTATACAATGATTATAAAAACAATGCAAGCATATGGGAAAAAGAAAGCATTAGAGAAGTGAAGAGCATCACAAATACATATTTTTAGTTTTGAGAATGTTCTTAAAACCTGTCAGCATTTTAAAGAAGATTTTAAAATGTACACAAAATTTCACCTAACAAGCATATTGCTTTTAACAGTCATTCTGCCTGGAGTAATACTTTTAGGTTATCCATGTTAATATCCCTGGAATTTGCCTGAATAATTTCCATTCATGATAGTGGAAGTTACAAACCCTGTGTTAGTCACTAAATAAGAACTGCGTCTTTAAGAAGGGAAAATTTTATGAAAATTTAAAAAAAAAAAAAAAAGAAGGTATGAAAGCTGTTATCTGGAGGATATTGAAGCTACATTTACTACTGTATTAAGAAATATTTCAGTGAAAAATTTGCATTGGTACATGGTTTCTTCTCCGAGTTTTGCCTCTCCCCCGAGTGCAGTAGATCATTCCACCTTAACAAGGTGCAGTGATTGACAGGTAGAGATGTTGCACAGAGCAGAAGGTGGGAGTGTGCTCTATTGGTTTGTGCTTGTACATCCTGAGCACCAATTACTGTCACTGCTGCCAGTACTGATGTGTTTATCAGGATGAGTTATAGCAGAATATATGTACACAGGCAGTGTGTATGCTGGATGACCACCCCCTGTGATGTAAAATATGAGAGTCTGGGAGCTACCGTTTTATAATTCATCAGGTTCAGCAACTGAATGTTGTTGGTTGGCTTAGTTATAAAGGCAAGTGTGAACCGAACAGCAGACAGGAGCATCTTGCATTGAGAGTCCTGCGAAGCTGCATTTGGTGACTGGGCTCTGCTTTTGTTCAAGTGAATTCAGTCCTCGGTGAGTGATGGGGGTTCTGTCGAGCTAAAGCTGTTATTATATAAGCTGGGGAAACCTGCCTGCTAGTTTTATGTGTATTTTGCTGCTGGAAGTCCTTGTCTGTGGTTGCTTTTAGATTTTGCAATATTTTCAGTTGTATACGTTACTGGCACAAAACGAGATGAAAAGAAAAATGCAATGATGAATTATTCACCATCATGCTGTGAGGATCTCTTTCCTAGCTAAAGTTACTTTCCTTTAGTGAATGTGTCGGGGGTTCAAAGAAGCTACAAACCAGCAAATCTACCTGTCGTTAAATTGCTTTTATTAGCGGTTAAAGAGAGTCAAAGCTGTGGCTTTTGTAACAAGAGGAAGGAAAAGAAAAAGCAAATATCAGAAGCATTTACAAATGCCTTCCTCTTTTGTACATGTGGCTTTTCGTATGCAGCATTAAATCTTTTGTGCGCAGTGAGGGGCTGCAAAGAATTTGGATAGTAGAGCTTTTTTAATTAGATAATAGGTAAAATGGTAGCTTCTCTCTGTTTTTGTGGTAATATGCTTAGCATCACATTAAAATGAATGATTCCCCATCTTGCATAACAACAGTGGTGAAATATGTGTAAGATGAAAGGGAAAGGGAGACTTTGAAACAAACTGTGAGAACATGATATAGCACAGCCAGGCAGAGAAAGGTGTATTTCCTATAACATCTCCATGACTTTTTGAATTTCATCAGCTTTAGATTCTTTGCTTGAATTGTCACTTGCTTCTGTTTGACCTCTGTATCGTTTCAAGCAAGCTCCGTTAATGTGTCGACATTATCTTGCCAGTAACCTTTAAAGATCCATAAGCCTGCAATTTTTTCTGTTGTTTTAATTAGAAAGGAATTGAAAAGCAGAGTTTATAAAACTGAAATATTAACATTGTTTAGAATACCTATGTCTCTCTTCAGGAGAGGTAAACGGTCACAAGTAACAATTTTAATTTTCATTGTATCAGTAGCAGTATTATAATAATTTCTTTTGTCTCATTGTACCGGGTTTTTTTTGTTCTCTGTGGGTTGGAGAGGCAAGTTTGTTGTATCAGAATATCAAGAGGCTTGGCAGAACAGCACCTGTTGTCTTATTGCTGTATTGTTAGTAGTTGGAGAGAGACACTCTCTTCCAGAGACCTCTCACCTGGTATCAGTCCAAACTCTTTACTCTGTAGTGATTTTAACTTGTATTGTGGCTTCTGACTTAGAAATAATCTGTTCTGTGAGTTATATGTCAAGTATCAAAGCTGCAGGACTGATGCTGGTTTAATTAAAAAGGTGTCTCATTTTAGCATCAGGTTTTTTTATTGAAAGAGGAAGACTATTGGCAAATTGGATTTTGCCACACACTTCCCTTGCAGAGCAGATTTTCACTTACTCTTTATAAATCATAAATATGAAAAAAAAAATCAGAATTTTTCGTGATGATCATTTCCCGCTGCCTAACAGACTAGAGCCTATTTCTAGGAAAGAGTATATACCTTTGTCAGCAGTACTTTATTTAAGAGTATTTCACTGCTTTTTAAGCATTCACATCTATTTTCAGTGACCCCTGTGCTAGCAAATGCATTTCTTGAAGTGTGAGCTTCTGGCTTTGCAAGTTCTCCTCCTTTCAGAAATCTGTGATACTGCATCCATCTGTCTAGGCATTTATATTACGTGCATCACAATGGTGTAATCTCAGCAATCTGAACATTAACCATGTAAATGTATGTACTGTAACTGAGGAAGTATAAATTAGGACAGGAAAAGCAACCCTAAAAGGAGAAAGTTATGATACGGGCATATGGGCTCTTGTGGGCACAAGAGATCCAGACTCGCTATATGTTATTACACAATAAATTAAGCTGACAACTAGTTCAGTCTCTGGGTAGTGGTATGGAGGCTTGGGCACAGATGAGCTTCGCAAAGTTCAGTCCAGATAAGACTAAGGGAAATAGCCAGAGGATGTAGTAAAAATCACATTTTACCCTGGGCGCATGCCTACTGCTTCTTTGTGGTCCTACTCCAGGAGGGATGCTGAAGGAAAAAAACAGTGACTAAGAACTGTGTTTTAAATCATGTCTGACCTGGAGAACACAGCTGTGTTATCTGGATATTAGTCTAGTGCTGTGATCCATTCCTCCCACCTGGCAGTAAGTGATAGCAGTGCTCTCCATGGAGTATCATGTCTTGAATACCCTTAGTTACCAGGTCTGGTCCAGCTAACACCTGTCTGTGTTGTTAGTGCTACATCCTGCTGGAAACACTCTGTACTATCCTCCAAGAAGTATGTTGGCTTCCTGTTAATTTCTGAATATTTTAGGATTGATGCATAGCACTCTCAAGTAGCAGAAATCTGCTCTCCAAGAGTAATCTTTCTCTGCTTTTGCCTTTTGGTTACAGATGAAACCAACCAAGGCACCTGTGCTCAGATTATCTCTTGTATAAAATATAGATGCCAGGGAAGAAGAGCTTAAATAAAAGTCTTAGCTCAGGGATTGTTTTGTTGGGTTTTTTTTCTTTTTAATTTGGTCTGAAACACCTCAGGTGTACTGACCTTCAGGTTTGCTCTGAAGTCCCATGGCAGCTGATGGCAAATATTTTTTGGTAAAATAGGTTATTGGATAATGCAGCATTAGTCTTTGGAGAGTGTTTTTTTTTGGGGGGGTTGCAGTAAATATAGCTAATGTGTGACTGTGTAGTTGTGCAACTGTGCTCTTTGTGTCAAAAGTGATTGGAGATTGAGCAGGAGTGTGTAAACTCATATACTTGTGTGCCTGTAATACTTCTATTTTCCTCTTTCAAGCACACAATGCAAAAGCTATGGTTTTAAATAGAACAATATGTTTTTTAATACTGAATCTCAAGTACAGAAATCCCTAGTGCGTAGAACTGAAAACTGCTAATTATACATTAACTCTCTTTAAAAACAGACTGATAACATTGTATGATATTTTGCAGCATTCTCAGGTTTGAATTTAGTAATCAAGTTGGGTGTGAAACAAAGCCATATAGACACTGGAAATCATAGTGATATGCTTTCAGGGAGAGCACCTTCAGTAGAAAGATGGGTGAAATGATAGGTTAGACATGTAGTATCCTCAGTGTTGTGAATAGCCAACATAACTGTGTCAAGGAAGAGAGAATATAGGGTGACAATGTGACAATGGAAAGCAGTAGGGGTTTTTGTATGTCCAGACAGATAAGCAGAGAAACTCCATTTTAAAGGATTATCAAACACTCAGCATATTACAGGAACAAATTTGGCAACTGGAGAAGAGAGAGTGCCTGTTCATAAACACAGCATGCTTTTGATGTTGGTCTGTTCTTTGTGCTGTGAGTGAAATACATGCAAAGGTCTAATCCTGCAGAAGATACTTTGGTTAGGTCTTATATGATTGTACAAGCAGGAGAGGATATTCAACTTATTAAACCAATGAAAGATTCCCTTTTAAGCACAATACATCTCATAAATGCTAAGTACCATTTGTTAGTGGATTCAATTTCTTGGTTTGTTTAGTGGTTCACAGTGTCTTGGCATCCGGATGCATTATGCTAATGTTTAAAAAAAGGTTAAAAAAACCCAGAAGCTATTAATATAAATAGTCTTCTCTGGGGAAAGAAAATAAAATAAAAATACCTTCCTTGCTGCCAGATGGTTAAAATGACAAACAGATCTGTCAGTTCTTGAAATCTCACAGGTGAAAAGGGTGTGCTCCAGGGTAGTAGAGCTGGTTCTGGAGAACTCAGCATCAGAAGTCAGTAGGAGCCAGATGTCAATGAAATAAAATGATACAAACTATCTGCTTTTTGTATGACATTTAATGTAGTTTAGATGATTAACAACATGAAAAGTATTCATCAGGAGTCCTTTTCTAGAGATAAGCAGCTCATGCCAGCTTTTGGTGGAGTTTCTCCATGTTTTTTGAGGACGTGCATGGTCAGAAGGGTGCTGGTTCCTATAGCTGTGTCTCCACCACAGAATAGTTACAACCTATGGAAAAGCTGCCCATAAATGGGGGTGTGGATTTGACTCACATCTAGGATCACCTCTAGTAAAGGCCCTGCAGTTTTGAGTACTGCAGGCAGGACTCGGGTACATGTCCCAAGAAAGCTGCACAGGAAGTTCCTGTGCATTGCTTGAAGTGAACATTTTTCGCCTTTTTGATATTGTGACCATTAGTAGAATTAAAAAGTTCTGTAGAGACCCTCTTATATAGCCCTACATGAAAGTCGCTGTAATCCCATCAGTACTTGGTGCTTCTCTAGTCTCGCTTTTCTGTCCTGCATAGAATAATTGAAGATGGAGAACATTTGTCATTCCACTTTCAGTAAGCAAACAGGAGTGATGCTCCTCTACAGCAGATTCATTTGTTGTCTAAGCAACACTGGTGTACAATCTTCTGTCCTGACCAAAGTTCAAGTTATTAGTGTCCTAAAGCTTAATATTAATATACAAATTTTATATTGCACTATCGGGAAAGGCTTACGGCATCAAGATATTTCCACTTGGGAATTACCAATGTGCTTACTCAAAAGTCAGCCTGATAAAGCTGCAAATGGAGTCCTTGTTCCCTGAATATTTTCTTAGCGTTGGCAGAAATCTCCTATTATTTTAGCCAGGCAGAAGAATAATCTGGATTGACAACAGTTTTTTTATATCCTGAGAGTTAATGTCATCTTTACATCGCACTGGTCAGTGCGTTGTGTTTGAAGAACCCACAAGTGACAGAGTGGGACGTGGTGTGTCCATTCCAATTCATTACTGTATTCCTGAGGAGATGTTTCTCATTTGGGAGACAGCAAAAACCCACCACTCTGTAAGCAACATTTACAATACTATTTGTGCTAGGTTTTCATGAAAGAGATTAGTGCAGTGGCCTTTGAGCAAAGCAAATGCTAATTTAAGAACCCTCTATTATCGCGTTTTTTGTGTTGTGGTAATAACCTTTAACATTATAAAATAATAAAGAACTGATTGAACTGTGCTGTGTGCAGCCACATGCTGAAACTGAACGAGTGAGTGAAGCAGGCAGACTAATCTATTCACTCTGTTGTGGGTTTGTTTTGGCCTTTTTTTTCTTTTATAGCTATTTATTTCTGTATTTTAAGGAAATCGTACTCTCAGAAGCATTTTTGCTGCATTCAGTACTGTGTACAACAAGTAGAAAAAATTTTCAGAGCAGCTAGTAATACTAAGGAGAAAATGCTTCTACCTAGCAGTATCTAAGTAAAGTAATGGAAACATTACCGACTAAGGACAACCTCTACTTGCTTTCAAAAAACCTACTTGGAGGTTTTAAAGGGTATAAATATAAATAAATACACTATACAGTACCTTTTAATGTAAATTGTATTTTATTCTCTGTGTATGTATTTACAGCACTTCTAATCTCAGTTTGTTTATAATAGTAGGTCTTTGTCCCCCACTACCTTGTGATTCCTTGTGAAAGGAATCTATTATCCCACATGGAAAACTGGGAATAGACACAATCATTATCTGCTCAATGTTCCATGGACTATCCTTGCCCTTCTCATGTGGGTGTTTCTGGTAGACATTCCATAGAGAACTGACAGTACATACTGGCTGCTTCTGGCTTTGGGCTGGGCTGTAGTTCAGAAATGCAAAGTAATATTATTAGTAGATAGCATTAGATGAAAGTCAGCTGTTCCCAGTAGTTGTCTGTATTTCTTCTCTTTGGGGTGCAACCACAAATGTTAAATACTTCAGTGAAACATACCCATCCAACACAGAACCAAATTTCAGAGGAGAGGAAAATAGCACTCCTACATTCCAAACAGGTTTTCCAGGTGTGGAATTACTTTTCGTTTCACAATAGTTTGCAATTTGCTAGTTAAAAACCCTAAAATTTTCTGTAGGTATTCTAAAATGTTCTTATCTCAATTAAAGAAATCATTCCATAATCCAGAATGCATTTAGTCTTTCCTGTTCACGTTTGGTTTCTTCCATCACAATTCAAATGTATTATTTTTGAATTACAATTGTAGACTGATCTAGTTTTACAAGATTCCTGAAACAGTTTTGCAGAGGATATTTTTATGGTAGCAATTACATATTGGCCTTTGTAAGTTTATTTGGTGCAAATATTTTGCACTCAAATGCCTTCATTTGTTTTTACTCTTTCATGTCTTGCTACTTGCACCTGACCACTGAAATTACAACACTCATAGTCAGCTTTCTCCCTTCTTTTCAGATGTGTGAATAAATTCTACTTTGTTTTTATTAAATTTATTTCAGTGTGTAGGTATTGAATGGCAGAGATATGAAACAGGAAAAAGTACAAGTGCTAGAGGACAGAAAACAGGAAGGACTACCTATTTGTATGCATTTTTCTAGTGGAATTACTATGAAATGCATGGGTAAATTTTATTCCAGGATTATCTGCCAATCCTAAATTAGTCTAGCTTTTGCCCTACACTATTCATAAGACTTAAAATCCAACATTTTTCCTCAACTGTTTGAGATATTTAATACAAAGTGTGATTTGGGGGCTGGCCAAAGAAGCACCTAAACTTACAAGATTGAAACACTGAAATTTTCTTTCAGTTTGTTTCGGTATGCTTGGTTAATAGAGGAAGAAACAAGCTTAGGATGTAGAAGCTATCTGTAGACCTGTCAACTAAATCTTGAAATATGTTTGATCAAGAATTATTGATTTGTATTTATCATAGGAGGTATTTTTAAGATTTTAAACATGAGAAGAAAAATTACTAAGACTACTTTTACTTCAAATTAATCAGCTAGCTGGTATGTTTTCCTGTGAATCTATACAATAATAGCATTTATATCTTCTTTCTTTTACCCCTTATACCCTTTCCTAGTATTAGTTTACCATACCTGAGAGCTTAGACTATGCTGAATTTTGGTATAGTTAGGAGATATTTTTAATGTATACATGAAGGTAAAATAGACATGATATTTTATGTCAATGTGAGGTTTAAAATAACAGAAATATGTCCGTTTTTTTCAGGCTTATATTCCTAAACATAAACATGTGTCAAAGACAGAGATCAATGGGAGGAAAAAAAAAAAAAAAGAAAGAAAAAGAAAAAAAAAATCATAGGTAGATACTGTTGAAAAACTTCAGTTGTCCAAAACTGTCGTTTGACGGAGGTAGAAAAAAGGGGCAGGAAGAACCTTTGAATATCTGTGCTGAAAAATTGTATTCCTACTGGCAAATTGTATTTAGATATAAAGTTCATTTTTTCAGTGAGGAAACATATTTAATTTACTAGTTTTACCAGCAAAAAATTAGATGTTTGGGTTTAATACGCAAGTAAATAACTTGAGTTCAAATATTGAAGTCACCTACTCAGTTTAGTAATTGAAATTGTAAGAGTCTAAGCACTGATCTGAAAACATACAGAGCATGGTTGGGATCTTCCTTACACCATTTACATATAACTAAAAACATGTAAGTCAAAGACCAGCCTGCAACCACAAACCTTAACCTCTGATTAACACCTGTGAGGTCTGACTCAGCCTTTCATCTTCTGGTGGATATGCCTCTTGCTGAGTGTGACTTTGAAACTATCTGTAGGTCTTTCGGACAAAGTTGTAGTTAAATTAATCTGCTCAACCTGCAGATCAAGCACCATTTTAATTTAGCCACTGTTCTATTCTTTGATTTACTTGCAGCACTTCTGTAATTGTGAGTGACACCCATGATATGGATACCACTGATATATGGTGTTTGTACTGCAGTTTGTGAAACACAGGATTCTTTTGGTTAAAGAGCAATATAATTGTAAATTATGTCAGCTGGTGGTTTGGAAGATCAGCTTTCTTTCAGATGAATTATGTAAACTGCCATAAATAGGTAGCATAAACTGCCATAGGAAAATAAATTTAATGTATAATCTTGAGACATCCATTTTTTAGTGAAGTTCCTTCTCTGACAGAGAAACATCTCAGACACTATAATACTAACTCCCTACATTTTTGTTTCAGCTTAATTTTTTGTAGGGTTGGTTAGTGCAGAAAGGAAAGACCACTTGCATGCTGTCAAACGGAATTTAACATATGTGACACACGACATCTGCCGTTGAAAATTATGCCCCAGGGAATTTCCTTAACAGTATTTCTGAAATATGAAATGCAGCCACCTCTGCTGATGAAAGGGCAGGAAGATAAATGCCAAACAGGGTAATATTCTGCATTAGGGGCAAAACAATACTCATTTTGCATGATAATCAAATATGTTTGTAGTGCATGTGAATAAATGTGTTTTTAAGTGTTCATTTAAAGTTCTACAAACTGCACACACTTCAGAGTATTTAATTCACAAAATTTTAGTGCTTAGTTGATCTTCCCTAGGATTTGTACTTGGACTGCACCAACTCCAGGTATTTCAAATATAGATTCTTAGTCATCATCTCTGGTGCTAAATGCCAGCAATTATAAGTACTGGTTGACTCATTTCTATACTCCATGAGTTTTTATGGCTGTTATAAAACTTTGAAAATGCTGACAGACCTGCAGCCATTGTGGGCACTGCCTATATCAGGGTGTTCAGTATTAAATATAGTCACATATTAAACCTTTGTATCGCCGTACCCAGTTGTTCAACAGCATTGTCACCAGGGAGGATAACATGAGCCAGGGGACACTAAGTGTAATATTTTATTTATTCTAATAATTGCATTCTAAAGGACTGAAATTGTTAACCATACAGTATCTTGCCTGTGGGGTTTACCAGCTCTGTGTTTCTAAGCAAAAGAGGATAAAGAGCTTTGCTTATATGTTACATTTGTATAACCACAAAGAATTAGACCTATTGTTTCACAAAACCGCTGAATAGTAAAGGCTGGAAGGTAACTGGATAATCTATGCCAATGCCCCCCACTGTCACAGGGTCAGCAAGGGCATGTTGCTCAGGGTCATGTGCAGTCAGGCTTTGAATATATCTACACCTCTGGACAACCTGTTCCAATATCTAACCATCCTTAGAATAAAAAAGTTTTTACTAATGTTTAAATGGAATTTTCTGTATTTCAGTCTGTCCCCAGTGCCTCTTGTCCTATCACTGGGAACCACTGAGAACCATCTTCTTTGTAGCCCTCCATCAGGAATGTACACTGTAAACTGG
>JAWWES010000001.1:32858088-32902030 GCA_035583135.1 Lophotriccus pileatus
CTCTTGTCCTATCACTGGGAACCACTGAGAACCATCTTCTTTGTAGCCCTCCATCAGGAATGTACACTGTAAACTGGTACACTGTAAACTGGCCAAAATCTTTAACATGTAGCACTACTGTTGTCCAAACCATTCCCTAGTGTTTGAGATATGACCTGCAATATGCCTTAAATGTAAGGATTAGCCAGATTTCTCAAAAGACATGTGAAACTTTCTCAGTATTCTGAGTACTCTCAGGCTCTTCCCAGATGTGAGGTCCCAGACATTGCTAACTATCGGTCTTGTTCAAAATTTGAATTAGATGTCACTACTTTTGTCCAATACCTTTTCCCCTTTGTACAGACCTGCCAAATGCTTGCTCAGAATTTAAGTTCTCTTTGAAATTCTGGTGGGTAATGAGAATTGTAGATTTGACTGCTATTCATCCTTCTATAGGTGGTAATTACTTCTGAATCTGCCTGCCAGAAATTAAACAGAATCTCATGCAAACAAAGGGAATCTTTCCTTAATTGAGAGACTTGCCTACATGGCACAGAGTGTGGAAACAAAAGTGTGCTTTCATAATCTTGTAGCTGGCTTCGGCATGGGGTTGGCTGATTAAAGAAAAATCCTCGATGAATAAAGTGTGGCCTATATAAAAAAAGTTAAAACCTCAAATTTGCTTGCATTTGTTAATGTCCTCTTTAGCAGCCTTTCTACTCTGGAGATTTCCCTTCTTTCTTTTCCATGTAAGTTGTTCTCATTAAGTTCTGTAATTACAAACAAGGCTTAGCAGTATTAAATGACTAGACATTTTTATGGCCAAATGGGATTACTTTGATAATTGGCTCTGATCTGTTGCACAACTTGTTCTCCATAGTTGCTGCATCGAGTCTCGTAACATGTACCATCCAACTGATATTTCCCAGATCCTTTGATTCTGGATCTCTTCAGAAGTTTGGTTTCTTTTCAGCTGTAGACAGCATATCACAGGCCTCCCAGAAATTTTTGTTTCTTCTGACATTGTCCATGATGCTAACTTCAAAACTGTAGTGAAAATGTGATGAAGAATGACAAGGCTTAAAATAAGGACATCACCACAGCATTCCATGCACCCATTTCTTTCCCAGGTCGTCAGTCATGTAGCCAGATCAGATCATGCTCTTAGGTCAGCACTCTTTACTCATGGGAAGTATTTCTGGAAGATCAGTCTTAAGAGAGGTTGACAGAAACTCCCAGCACTGAAATTACAGACTGATGGCATAGTGTCATCCACCAGCAATTATGGCATTTCAGATCCATATATCCTTTTTCTTGTGTCATGGTTTAACCCTAGCTGCAATGCAGGTCCATGCAACCACTCTCCAACTGCCCTGTGATGGTATGGGGGAGATAAATGGAAGGGTAAAAGTGAGAAGAACTCTTGGGTTGAGATACAGACAGTTTACTAGGTAAAGCAAAGGCAAAGCAAGCAAGGAATTTATTTACCATATCCCGGGGCAGGCAGATGTCCAGCCATCCCCAGGGGAGCAGGGCTCCATCAAGCTAATGGTGACTTGGGAAAGTGAACACTTTCCCTGTGAAGATCCCCCTATTCTTTCTTCTTCCCTCATGTTTATATGCTGAGCATGATGTTATATGGTCTGGAATATCTCTTGGGTCAGATGGGGTCAGCTGTCCTGGCTGTGTCCCCTCCCAATTCCATGTGCACTCCCAGCCTCCTCACTGGTGCAGTGGGGTGAGGAACAGAAAAGGCCTTGAATTTGTGAGCACTGCTCAGAAGCAACAAAATCATCCCTGCATTATCAATGCTGTTTCCAATACAAATCCAAACCATAGCCCCATACCAGAATAAAATTACCCCATACCCATACCTGATAGCCCCATACCGTGAAGAAAATTATCTCTGCCAAAACCAGCACAGTTTGCAATGACAGATCCCTGCGATAAAGGGTGTCTGATCTGGGAGAAACAGACCAGTCAAACACTCAGAGCAGTCAAAACTTTTTACTCTTGTCATGGTCATATGCTATCTTATAGAATAGAAAGGACAAATATAGTCAGTTTGCATCTACAGGTTTGAGGAGATGCAGAATTTAGGATTATCCTGCACAGCACTTTCTTGTGCCTTGAAGTGAAGAAATATTTCTGTGTCTGCACAGACATGTATTAATCTTCTGTACCCACAGTACTGGTAAGGCTGCACCACTAATAACTAAACACTTCAAACTACCTGCTGATGTAAAAGTTCAGATGTTGCCCTGATGATCCTCCCAATTATTTCTTTGGAAAGACTAACAAACGCTGACTCAGGCTTGAGTTGGATTCCATGACAATTCATTGAAGGTAGATACTCGAGAGAAATGGAGATCAGGTTCCTTATAATACTGTGAAATGTGCTAATGAAACTCTGATATAGTCCCAGAAAGCAGATATGCGACAGAAACCCAGTCTAACTGTCCCTGCATCTGACCTAGGGGGAAAAAAATCCTCTCTCACCCCAGATATGGCACTTCATTTAACTCTGAGTAGTACAGCCCACCTCGGCCCCATTCTTACAATGTCTGTTCACAGTCACAGGCTACAAAGATTATATATCAAAATTAATCAGAAATGCAGAAGTTATGGAGCTTGAAATTATTTTTGATATCTGTGTCCCCCAAAGTGTTCTTGTTAACAGTGAGAAGAGGATGCTTCTGTATTTCAAAATCCTGAAATGGTAAATTCATGAGAAAGTTGTGATTAGCCTGTACAAAAACACCTCTCTGTTTGCCAGTGATTTTTCAGCAGCTTTGAAAGCTTTACTTGATCAAAATATATTCACTTAAGTCTTATCTGTGAAAGGTGCAACTGAGTGCCCAAAAAACCTTGAATGATTTGTGTATGTTTTCAAGTGGCATTATTTTGTGTGTAAGAAAAAGCATGCATTTCTGTAGCAGCTTGACAGGCTGGGGGCTAATGTGTGCACTGTAGTTCTGTGCTTGTGCTGTGATTTATTTTGAGCAGGGCATGTTTATGGCAGTGCTTCTCTTAACTAGCCAGTGGGTATAATGCTGCCAATTCTGTTGTCAGTCTGTCAGTAAAAATAATGTCAATAGTAATCATTCACTGCCCAATTTCATCCCTCCTGCCTTCTTTGCTCCCAGGGGTAGCCAGTGTCAGGTGATGCACATTACTAGTTTTGGTCCAGTCTTACAGAAAAGGGATTTTCCCTTCCTACTCTCCTTTAGCAAGATGTGACCGTTGCCCACACGACTCTTTAATCTCCTGTGGGAAATAATAATAAGAAAAAAAAAAAAAGAAAAAGAAAATCTACCTTACAAGCAGCCACTGCTTGGATAAATGTCATGCTTAGCCTGACATTTCCTGATGCTAGTCCTTGGATAGCCCAGTAAGCAGGGACTGCAGCCCAGAGGGTAATGGGGGAAGACTTGTAAAGGTCGTTGTGATTATAATGAAGGAGATACTTTAAAACAGAATCCAAATATAAAACCTTGTAGAGGCTGGCATGGAAATTAAAATGTAAATAAGGTTGACAAGCTTTCCAGCAAGACATCAAACTGCCAAAGGGCAAATCTGCCTTCTCCAGGCCTTTTCTGCCTTTCATGAGCACGCTACAGCTGTTTCCTCAGCCAGCAACAATAGTAACCTCTGGGGGAAGGAGACATGTGAAAGTTATAGTCATTCTTAGCAGCTGTCACATTTGCAATGGTTTCAGAGTGTTTCATAATCCTTTTTTTCAGGATACTTGCCTTAGAAATTTAGGTTACACAAGTGCTATAAATCAATAAACAAAAAGATGTGTATATACATGCACAAGCATCGAAAGGTAGTCGAAAAGGAGCTATGAAAGTCTTACAAGCTTCGTGAAAACAGGATAACTGTGAGATCCTATCCCACACTTTTAACATAATTAGATATCAAAGAAATCGAGAAAGATGAGGGGAGAAAAGAGAAATAGTCTCTGGTATTGAATTGTATTTAAATTGTAGCAAAAACCAGAAAATGTTCATAGGGGTGAGAGAGGCTTTTGAAGATGAAGGAGCTGAGGTAGAATTGAGAAGATAAGAAGTCACCTTCAGCATCACGATGTCAGAAAGATATGTGAGTAATTATTATTATTGCTTGAGAAGTCTACTTTGATTTGGTCCTTTTTTTTTTTTTTTTTGCTTTTTACTAGAGAATTCATTCTTTTTGTTTTAGTGTCTGACAGAAATTCATTTGTGTATATTTAAAAACATATATGCATTTAACCAGCACTTCCCTTGGCAAGCCTTTCCATCCTTTAAATGGTGCTGCACTCCTTTCCTGACATCCTTTGGAGCAGGCACTTGCCATGCCCTGCACAGCAATGCCAGCTGCACAGCAGACCTTCTCCAAAGCTGATTTTCGTTTCCCTTTGTCAGTGCCCAATTCTTGCCGCCTGCTGGGATGCTTTTAGAAGCCTCCTGTGCCAGCCATCTCCAAACAGGAATGGTTTGCTGCAGTAATAGTGTCTGATAACACCTCATTACAATCAATTTGAATGCTTCAAGTTCCACTGAGAGCTAATAACACATGAAAGTCAAACTAGGCTCGTAATTTCGAAGACACATATTTTTTTGTAATAAAGTGAACTATTATGCCCTGTTGAAAGTTGACTATAACAGATTTTAAAGGTGTGTTTGTAGTGTCATTAGAACCTCTTATTTGTGTTCTAAGCTTGGAATAACAAGATATTCTCAGCTTTCTGTTAACCTTTATAACATAAATATATATATAAATAAAATAAAACAAACCTTTATCCATTGTCCTTTACAATTTTACACATTTATATCTACATGTTTCATAGTAATAAAAAATTAAAATGTTTATACCAGTTTGACTTACCTGGCTTGAGAGAGCTTCACATCACATTTCAGAGGAAAAAGAGGTGGTTTCACTGCCCTTTATCCACGTTATTGTTTTCACTCCCAACTCAGCCTCCCCTCACCTGATTGTCTTCTAACTAAACGGCCTTGTGAAAAGGAAAGTTAAAAAAATGGTAGCAAACTGCACCTGAAATCATCATGGGCGACTCTTCAGATGGGTATCTGGTGTAAGAATGGAAACAAATTGGACTCAACAGGCTCAATATCTGGCAGAAAAAGTAAGGGAAACAGGAAAAGACCTAGATTCATATATAGAAAGGAAAATAAAATTTACACAATTCTCAAACAGTTCATGACCCTGCCAGATCTGGAGCAGCTAGGGCACTGAAGGCTTTGGGAAATAGACAAAAAAAAGCAGTGAGGCTGAAGAAAAGGAGAAAGCAGGCTTATGTGTTCTTTGAAAACTATTTTACAGGTCATTTAAGAAGAATAGTGGAGAGGTGAGGCAGATAACTGAAAGGAGGAACAAAATGCAGAGACTAACCATTCTGAATGGGCAAAGAACAAGGCACAGGGCACAGTGACATATGCTGGGTAGTTTGCAAGTGGAGAACTAGAGTTGTTGCTCATGAGCCCCTGTGTACTGAGGGAGGTAGAGGCGCAGGGATGATGCGCAGCTCTCACTTAGATTTTAGTGAGGTTATGGATGGGCCCAAGGACCAGAAAAGGGGATTGGGAAGCTGAACATTTGTGGCCTTCCTTCCTATGCAGGGGCTGGTAAAGCTGTGAGGAAGATCTCTCCATTACCCACTTGTACCGATCTTCTTGTCGGAGCTCACTGAGCCCACTGTTATGCTCATTAAAAACAGAGCTAATCTTTAACTCTAGTCCCATCAACAGATGGGAACCGTTGGTGTGGTCAGGGCAGAGACACACCAGGCTAGTTTTACCATTAAATGCAGTGTTTTGTGAAGTTACATTCTCAGGTTGCAACAGAAGGTGTCAAGAGAGGGAAAATCTGGCCTTTGATTTGTTATGTCAAGCAGACAGGATAGAAAGGCCTCAGAAGCCTGACTTTATTGGCAAGGGCAAGGAAGGTTGGTCCACCAGGCTCCTTCTGTACTCAGTGGAGAGTGGATGTTCTCTAGAGGATGGTGACCATGAATTGAGCTGTGGGTGTGCCTCTCTTTAAGGTGCCTAGAAGATAAACCCTAATTGGCTAAAATCAGCCCTTATGATTGCTCTGTCATCTGCCCACCTCAAGGTACTGGGTGGGAGGGCAGGGAACTGGGAACAGGAAGGGATCCAAGAGTGGGACTAGATTGTGAAGCTTCTGCTCTGTTGTCTTCACGTTATCGTGATAGCACATCTCTGCAGGAGGATGACCAAAGACCACAGCTTTGAACTTAAAAAGTAATGATTCTACATGTTCATAAAAAAGACTTTTAAGGGACTGTAATCCTTTGAAGGAAGGGAAGGTAGGATCACAGAATCACAGAACACGCCGAGTTGGAAGAGACCCACAAGGATCATCAAGTCCAACTCCTGGCCCTGCACAGGACCATCCCCAAGAGTCACACCATCTGCCTGAGGGGGTTGTCCAAACTGGTTTTGAATTCTGTCACTGTGCTGTGACCACTTCTCTGGAGAGCCTGTTCCAGTGCCCACCCACCCTCTGGGTGAAGAACCTTTTCCTGATATCCAACCTAAACCTCCCCTGACACAACTTCAGGCCATTCCCTCGGCTCCTGTCACTGGTCACCACAGAGAAGAAGACACCACAGTGTCTGCCCCTCCTCTTCCCCTCATGAGGAAGTTGTAGACTGCAACTAGGTCTCCCCTCAGTCTCCTCTTCTCCAGGATGAACAGCCCAAGTGATCTCAGCCACTCCTCATACGGCTTCCCCTCAAGGCCCTTCACCATCTCCATTGCCCTCCTTTCGATGCTAACAGCTTAGTATCTTTTTTATGTTGCGGTGCCTAAAACTGCACACAGTACTCAATATAAGGCCTCACCAGTGCAGAGCAGAGCAGGACAATCCCCTCCCTCGACTGGCTGGTGATGCTTTGCCTGATGCCCCCCAGGACAGGGTTGGCCCTTCTGGCTGCCAGGGCACTGCTGATTCATATTCAACTTGCCATCAACCAGGACGCCCAGGTCTCTTTCTGCAGCACCAACTGTAGAAGAGAGAGCAAAAAAGCCTTTATTAGCTTTATTAGCATTCCTAGCATAACCAGTCACTGCCCAGATAGTGCAACAATAGTCTCAGTTACAAGACAGCTCAGTTCAAGCTGTGAAGCTTAATTTGCCCTGTTGCACTGGCAGGTGATGACAGTGTTTCTGTAGCCTAAAGTTTCTGAAACAGAAATCGTCTGTCCACTCTATGTTATATTTTAGTGGAAGAGTAAAAAGCAGCAGGGACCAGTTATCTTATCCCTTCCTGTCTCTTAACACTGAGCCACCCCATGGTCTGGCTTGACTCCAACCATATTCTCTCTTGGCCCTTCAGGTAGTTGGGTTTTTTTGTTTTCCCATCTTGTCCATGACTAAGAAGAGAAGAATGCAAGTCTGAGTTATCCTCTTGCACTTCAAGTTTTGTGCATGAAAATTCTATCTTCTTTCTTGTGTGTCTGCAGCACGGTGTGCTTCGCTAGAAGTCAAACATAACCTTCTCAAGATGAAAAGGTAACCCATTCTGGCAAACAGTCTGTTCTGAGACCAGCCAGCCCCTTGAACAGGCTAACAAAGCTGCCCAAGTCTTTTATCCCATTAATTTCTATGTCTAGAGCTAGTACATTGCTTATTCAGCTGGGAGTGAGTTTCACAATACAGTTATCCCAAGAAAATGGAAATGGAAAACTATCATAACAGTTTGATCAGAAGTGAAAGCTAAGATGGGTTTATGTGACATTCTTGAATCTTCAGTGCCTTCTGTAAGTCAACAGGAAAATATTATTATTCCACAAAATGCCATGGCAGCCAGATTGGATTGGGCATTGCTGATCTTGTGTGAATTAGCACAAATTAATTTTTACATTAACCTGCTTAAAGCCATGAACCCTGCATTAGGTACTAGGGGATTCAGTTATTACAATAATAGCACTTTTTTGCTAATTACAGGGACACAACAAAAAGGGTTTTGTAGCAATACTAACCCATTTTATAGCATGTAGGCCACTGGCAGTAATGAGCTTCATCTGTCCCAATTGGTATACAGTAATTTTCTTTAAGGTCTCATTTTTGACACTTGAAGATTTTTCCAAAAGGTTTTCCTTGCAAAACCATCCCTGCTTGCCTTTTTAGCTGTTTTCCTCTTTCTCATTAGTTTTACTAATTTTACTAGAGTGTTAGTTTTTAAATATTTCTGTTTACCATATTATTTCCTTGTATTCGTTGTGAATCAGAAGGAATGATCTTAAAAAGCAGTAAAAAAGCTTCAGATGAGACATTAGGGAAAAATGCAGATGCAGAAAGAGAGTAAAGCATGAGAATAGACTGTTTGGGGTGATTGAAGTGTCTCCATCTCTGAGAATCTTTAAGAACAAATTAGCAGACATCTGTAAAAAGATCTAATTGTGACTTAGGGCCCCTGAGGATGTTCGGCTCATTTGCTGGAAAACTCTTTGTCTCTTCTTACCTCTGAGAGGTCAGGCTCATGCTCCAGTTGCAAATTTCTGATGCCTGGCACCCATTTAAGAGAGTGCTGTTTGTCCTTGGAAAATGCTAGGCAGTGCAATTTGATACAACCTTTTATCATTGCAGTCTAAGCTAAATCATCTCCATTTGCTTCGGAAAATGCAGTCAGTTGCCCCAACACAGATGACATTTAGGAACTTGATCACAAATCCCAGATCATAATCCACTCCCAGATGATTTCACCTGAGTCTCTCATTTGATCTGAGTGCAACTCTTTCTTAGAAGAGTCTGTATAGGAAACTTAAATCATTCAATATTGTAAAAAAAAATTCTGAAGTGTTTATTGTTTTTTATCATTCCTGTCTACACTGTCTCTGAAAGCTGTATGGATGTGGCATTTATTAGTGCTAAATGCTGTTTAATCATAAACATCATAAGCATCATAAGTGATGATCTTGATCCGCTGCTTTTCCCTACCTGGATCATCCTAAGCAGTCACAACTACTGAAGCAGTAAATCAGGGAGCTTTGAAGAAACCAGCCTGAGCCAAATATACGTATTCTATTTGCATTCACTCTCTCTCTCTCTCTCTCATTCTCTCTCTCTATCTATCTATTACACTGACTTTCTGTAAGGCGCTGTAAACCCCTGATAAAACAATAACACCCACCACATAGGGATAACAAAGTATTCACTTACTCCAGGCAACAAACAACTGGTCCTTGGGAAAAGCTGTTGAGGTTGCCATTCTGGGATGCTTATAAGAATCAAGAAAGAATATAAGAAGCCTCCATATCAGGTGGGAAGTTTTCAGCACTTCCATTTTCTATTAATCTGTACGCCTTGTCTGTAACGTGGCACACCAGCACAGCAGGGAGACAGCAGAGATCTGCTTCCTATAGGAATGACTCCAATATTTTCTTTATTAACTAAGATTGGATTGTCTATTTAGCAAAATGGAAACTGGTGGGTGAAGTTGTGTTCTCTCTCTAAATCCATCAGAGAATCAATGTACAATGGAAAAGAGCAATATACACAGAGGAAATGTCCTGGTGTAAAAGCCAATAAGTCAGCTTCAGCTGTGTTTAGCTAGAAGAATGAGTCTACCTGTTTAAGGACTGAGTACTATGAGTGTTCTTCTAAGAGTTATGAAATTCCAAAATTGAACTAATTGTAAGAAAATATTTGAACAGGTTATGCATAGTATTTCAGGGTTTGATTTTCTGTAAAAGTAGGAATTGGACTTGATTAAGAAGACCCTTTCTAGCTAAATCTTTTATGCCATAAGGATGGGTGTTTGTGGTTCTGTAAATGATCAGGTCAAGAATATCACCAGTAATTGCAAAGCATTCAGTGGTATAGTGATTTTTCAGACATTATTTCAAGTTTGCATGATCTGATACTCAATTTAACCAACATTTCAGAGCCTCCAGGACATCAGCTATAGCCTCCATTTCTAATTAGCAGCCAAATGCACAACATATATGTTTGCAACCTAGATATCTCACTGCACAGGACTCAAAATATTCCTTATAATAAACTAAGAGGAGTGCAGAGAGCATGACTTATCCTAAGGTAATATATGTATTTGTCTTGTTTAAATTCATTCAAGCCTGTAATGCGCTGAACCATTCCCTATTACCTGTTTGTACTGGAAGCAGTAATTCCCCTTAATCAGGCAGCTCTAGCAAACTAATGCAATTCTGTAGCTGCTCTAAATGTTGCCTCTTAGAAAAGATCAATACACGCATGGGAATGTTTTTATACATTTAATTCTTTTCTGCATACTTTTTTGTTCAGGACATTTGGGATTGGTTTTAAAAGATTTTTTTAAACAGTAAAAATGGATAGTTTTGTTTCCAATCTTTGATGAGTTCTTCTTTTTAATTCAGTAGTGTCCCAAACAATCTTTGGAGATGGCTGAAGATATCCTTTACTGGAAGAGCAGCATAGCTGAGTATAGGAAAGTGACAGTTACAGGGAAATGTGTTTTTAACCTGGCAGATTTTGAAGTCACAAATTGAATCACTTATTAATGCTTTTATTCAATGTTAGCAAATTGCATTAATCATAATAATAAAACAGTTCAACCTAATCAGGTATGTCCATGTTTATTTTCATAACACATTTGCCAAGACATCAGTTTCTCTTACTGATGGTCCTTCTGATAGATGTATTTTTGTAATTCTATAAGGTTATCCTGTTCTATGAGTAATTATGCCTGGTACTATTTGTATTCTTGCTACTGTTTATTTTTCTGCTTTAGCTTGTAATGACTAAAATTATTTGTGGGTTGTGGTTTTAAGGTGTTTTTTACTGTAGGCTACAAATTTCATGCTCATTTATAGAATTAATAAAATCACATTAGCTTCCACACCACTCTATTTTCAGTAAGAAGCTTTTTTTTCCCTGAGTCTCTTTTAGGAACCCCTTTTTTATCTCTTCCCACTCTGAGTTTATCAGTATTTCATGCAGTATAAGTACAAAACTGGCATATGATGTCTTAGCTGTGAAAGGTTTTGTGTAAGTTTTCATAGAAGTTCACTTGGGAATTTTGAGCCCTGATTTAGTGGTGGGGGGTTTTTCATTTTTTGTCTGAAAATCGGGCAGGTCAGAGTGATCTACATTTCCAGTTTTATTTTAAAAAGATTCTCACACAGTTCCTCAGTGGTTCCCGTACCTCTTTAGTCATACTAAGTCATTATTGATTCTGGAGATGATGAAATAGGATTGTACCCTTTTTCTTTTCACAGCATGGTTTAGTTCAAGGTGGCATCTTCTGTGTACAACGGTGCTGGGGAGGATGCCATCTGCCCCAGTCTGTTCCCTTTTTATTCCTGTGTTCTGCCCTCCTTAACAGTTGCAGGCAGTTTTGTATCTGAGTGCTTTCCATTCTGGATCAATGAGATTCAGTCAGGTTAGTGTAAATAGGGTACACAGGCTAACCCAGCTCTTTCTCATTGAAAGGGATTTGGAAACACTCACATGAATCATGTAGCTGACAGGTGGGACACTCAGAAGACTTTAAGAAGGAGGAAATTTATAAACAACTGAAGGCAGTTAGGAATCATTTGCCACCATTTCTAAGTCTGTAAAAGAGGAATAGCTACCCAGCAAAGTTACAGGGTTAGTCAAGACTACCAAAATGCCTGCTAGTATTGCCATGCCTAGGAAACTCTAGAAGCTATCAGCTCTGTATTTTGTTTCCTTATGCTAATTTATGTCTTAAGCAAGCATGTCTTCTTCATTAAGAAGATATGGCTAATTAGTGTAGCATGCCCAGCTCCCAAGAAATAGAACTAAACTTGGTAAAAAGCAGAAGCAAGAAAAAAAAAAACAATGAAGCAAAAATAAGTAACAATTGCCCCAAGGCAATGATTTTGGATGGGAAATTGTGGAAATTGAATAATGTTTGGAAATAAGGTCTTCCACCACTAGCCTGAAGCGACAAAATAGCTAAATGAATTAGCTTAGCTATTAATAGAAACTAGGTTTTGTTTCTTCGTAATGTCCCACATAAATATTTGTCAAAGAATGAGGATTACAAGGCAGGGAAGTGGGAATTTTTTTCTCCTTGAAAAAATGACAGAGTCATTTTGTGCCTAAAACACAAGAGATATCTTGAAATGTGTCTGTACTGTACAAAACAGTAACTCCTACAAAGCTATCAAGGTTAATGAGACATAAGCTACTCTGCTGGGCGGGCATGGCTGTGCAAGTTGGATGCAGGGGATGAAGTGATGTGCCCAACTTTTCCAAGATTTCACACTTTGCTGCCAAGGCAGACCATGTGTTATATGGTTGTTTCAGATCCGAATCTGTACTCTTTATTTGCCTTGCCTGTTCTTGGGCATGTGTGCACACAATGTTTTTCAAGATGTCAGCTCAGTGTGAGCCTCGGGTAATTTGAAAAAGTGCCACAAACAGTCCTGTTTAATTCAGGGTGCATCAATTCAAATAACGGGTGAATAAATTTTCGAGAATGCAGTAAAATTCAGTGCAGGATAAAGCTCTCCAGAATCTCGTAAGGGGTTGTTTTCCAAAACTATTTAATTGCTTGCAGTTTTCTTCAATGTTTGTAAGAAATTGCAAAAAATTTCCAGCTGAGAAACTCCAGGCTGACACTTCATGAACCAAGGATACACGTTAAGGGAGACGGTAGAATAGCACTTCAGTATACATAGTCCTTGTCACTCGCTAATAGCTTGATTTATTTTAGTACATCTCTTTCATTAAGAGGTATGAATTTTTTGAAACTAAAGCTTCCAGAGACAATTTGGCTTGGAATTATATTCACTGGGACTAAAATATAACATGTTATTAGTCTTGTGAATGTATTGTGAAAGGAAATATATTTTCAGGTGTATTTATATTCTCAAGTAATGTAATATGAGGGCTATATCTAATGGTGCAACACATGGAGAAAACATTATATTCAATAATAAAGCAAATGAAAATGAAGTTGGTGGTCATATGTAGGCAATGAGGCCAGCAACAGAACAAATATATAGGGTGAAATTTTAATTAGAAGACAGGCTGAATTGTAAATACCTGAATATTGGTAAAGGAAGGCAAGCAATCAAAGAATAAAAACATTAATGGACCTTCTGTGCTGAAATTTTAAAGGGCAAAGCAATCACTATAATCAGTAAATATGCCTGTGTTATTATTTTTGAAAGGTTCCTGAAGAGGGGTACAGAAAATATTTCAATAAAAACAAGTGGATATATTCAAAGTAATAAAACCTAATAAAATGTATATGTATATTCCCTTCTTCAGTATTGAAATCTATGTTTTCATTTCCTTTGAGTGAGCTCAGGGGAGTTATATGACTGATAAGAAATAGCAGCATCACTTGTTCTGTTGCTCAGTGCATTGTGAATGGCTTTTGAGCAACACTTTCTCAAGTCAATAATGCCCATTATTTCATCAGAATCATGTGCAGTTTTTTCCTGTCAATTCATGAATTTAGCTGATAATAAATCTAACTGATTGTTTGGACTTATTGAAAGCATAACATTTGCATACAATATGAGATCCAAAGCCAACTTTGTATAGAACTATGTCCCTGGCAGTGGCCAACATCAGACATGGCAGAGGAAGCTAAAGGAACCAAAGGTACAGTGAACTGTACTTAACCATAGTATGTTTGTGTGTTTATTTCTTATGAAATTACTGCAGACCACAAAGATTTTTCACCATCATTAATCTGCTGTGTAACTGTTTGCAACATCAGACAACTATAGAACTGAACTTCTAACCATCCAAAAAGGGTACTTTTAGCAAAAAAATTGACCCAACATAAATATTAAACAAAAAAAAAAAACTTGTAAACAGAAGACATAAAATACTAGTTATCAGTTCCTGTCTTTTTGCACACTCTTTCACTTTTTATGTGTATTATAGTAGTTTCAAAGGCTTCCAGGATAGTGGGATGCTGGGCACCTGGCAGGCGTACACCGTGTTAATCTAGCAGCCATATCTCTGCCATAGCTGTCATAGTATGATGAGACTTACTTTTTTTGACTCACACAGCTTCCCACTGTAAATCTGTGGAAAAGCAAGAACCAGATCCAGTGCTCTGAAGTCTTGATGTTGGTCTGCTCACCTTCCTCTCACCTCCAAGTATAAAAACAGCACTGACTGGTCAACCTTGTGTGCAAAGGGCAGAAATGTAAAACACTCACTGTAAGAAGTTCTATTATTTTAAATCTTAAACCATTCAGCTAAGACATCTACTTAGAGGAGGCAAAGGAAAAACAATATTTTCATAAATAACATAAATAATATTAACATAATAATAGTATTATCCACATAACTATCTCATGTGACCAAGGCAATAAGTTCATGACTTGCTGTAGAGGCATAAAATTTGTGTTCCCATGAACAGAACAGAAGAAAATCTCAGAATGTTTAGACTAGTTTGGGTCCACTGAAATTATGCCAAATGGATAATGATAAAGAAGTTCACCTGGCAGCTGCTCCTTTATTATAGTTTCTAGATTTATTCAATACACCCTTTTTGAAGTAATAAAATTCTCTAATTAATGCCTTCCAAGTTTGGGGATTTTTTTTTAAACACTGTAATCTGTTAAAATTGGACAGTTCAAGTTTAACTTTTCATTTAAATTTCTACTCTTTAGTAAATCTGTTATCATCTATAAGCAAACAGTGATTATCCTGACTTACACAGAAAAGCAAATATTGATACCTGCTGACAGAAAGAATTGCTATCTCTCTAAAGGTGCCAGCACTGAAAGTGTTCAAGCTAATAAACACTTGGACAAGGATGCTGAACTATTATTTTCACTATTGTATCATTTGTCGGCATTTCAGTTTCTTAATTATGCTTTACTTGTAGGATCAGGGCTTTTCTGTTACCACGTTCTCTAAATTCAATCAATACTGCAATCCTTTTTATAAACATAAAAGTGAAAAATAACACTAATGTTTAGCTTTGTTAAACTCTGCAACCTTTTCTCATAGAAAAGCTGCAGCATATTTATTCATTTATCATAGCTATTTTTTATTGTTATGACCAAAAAGTAGCATCAAGCCATCAGATATAGTATCTCTGTCTTTGCTGGGTGTAGATTTAGAATTATTTGATTTTGTAGTTTGCTTTTTTGCATTCAGTTTTAGTCCTTTAAATGCATCTAATACTTACAGAAGTTTTCTTGTATGCTTAAGTATCATAGGCTTTTACGCCATTTCTGAACTCACTTGGAGAATTTTAATTTAAAATTTCCATATACTGCTTATATTAATAGAAAAAGTCCTTCCCACCATGTAGGTACCCACTTGCACAGTTGTTAGAGGGGTTGGCAGGATTTTAGGTGTCTAAATCATTTCAGCAGTGAAAATGTTGGTGACTGCATCCCCTTAGATGCCGAAGTGGATTAGACAAGATTTTGTAGATCATAGTTTTTATCTTGCCAGCTAAACATGAAGTTGAAGTGTATTACTCTTTGGGTTTGTGAGTTTAGATTTATTTTTTTTTTAATAGGGTTGTCCATTTGCCTTGCTTTGATTTCTCAGTATGTGAGCTAAGGAGAATGTTCAAGGTGTTTGAAATTTACTACCAAAGATCTGTCCTGTCCTTTCAACATGTCCAAATGCTTTGGAAAGGCAAACAATTGATATTTGAAGGTTAGAATATGTATGAGTCCTAGATATAGCACTTGGTAAGGTGTTGGAATGAGGTAGAAGGAAAAGAACCAGCTCTCTGTCCATATATTCAGTCTAAGGAGTCCTGTATGAAGCAGACAAATATCAGTTATTCAAACTGGTGTCTGTATTTAATAAGTAGGCTGTTTTGGCCTTGGCTGGCTTGGGGGCAATTCACATTGTAGCAGTTCAAGCTGGCTCTTCTCGCTCTCCTGACTGAACAGGGAGTTGAGCAGAGCCAACATTAGAAAACAGACTCTTGGAAAAATGGGGATTTGCTTGAGGCAGCATGCAGAGCCCAACATGCCAATGCCAGAGCTCTGGAAGTTGGTCTTGCTGTCCCTGTAACTGGGCCATTCCTCAAAGCAGCAATCTTGTCTCCCACATCTGATGTCACTAGCTCCACCTCTCCAGGGACAATGAGTTAGGTCTATATCTTTGGGACGGCCAATTTCAGGTGCACTGCCATGAGCTCTGAGCCAGCTCTAAAATGGGACATGAACAAACACTTCCCTCCATCCCATTTGCCCTGTTTCTTACAGCAACGGTACCAGTGCCACAGACCAGCACAAACCATTATATCTTCTGGTCTGACCCTAGTGATAATAAGGTTACAGTCTGCTTACCCATTTGCCCTTTTAGTCTAGCATAGCTTTATAAGTTTCTTAGGCTACCAGGGTTTGTTAGATCATTCGTTAATTCGGGCAATGGGTAGGATCTTTGCAGATGGATCTTAGTAAGTCAAATTAGGGAAGTTTGCTAATTAAGCATTCCAGCAGCAACACGTTCTTTGTTCTCCCTTTCTTGAAATAGAATGAAATTAGTGAATCAGCTTTAACTGTATTTTTTGTGATTGTGTCACAATTTTAGTGTCCTTTTAATTGTGTAGGAGCCTTGCAAGTGTGTTATTCTGTCCAATGATGAATTTGAAGGAAGCATGAAGTGTTTTTCTGCACTGTAGCACTGCCCTTATTCACACCTGAAAATGCAAAGCTATTAGGAATCAGCTCCCCTGGAACGACCACACTCACAAAGAAGTGTTAAGAAAAAAGGACTTTTTCCCAGTAGGCAGAACTACTGTGATGGCAGAGTATCACTGTTTCTTCTTCTGTTCACATTTCAAATGCAGCTGTCACTATACTATCTAGGAATCAATAGAACTGGGAGGGCTGAGTTTAAAGAAGTTGATCTGAGCTCGATTAAATACTGGCTGTATTGATGGCCATACAATTTCCAGTCCAGGCATTTGTCAGGAGGAAGGGAAGAGTTTACATTTAAATATTTTTCATGCATAAGTATGAGGAAGGTACTGTGGAAAAATATGGTCCCATAAAATTTATTATTTTCTAATTATCTACATATTTCAATCCAAAGGAAAAAACATCTCAAGAACACAAAGGAACAGAATATCATTAGTACTTCAGTATTTTTTGATATCAAACATGGAACAGGAGCTTGAACCCTGAATTTCCATCACACTCTTATTAGACAATTTTTAAGATGTGTTGTATTTCGAGAGGTATTCCAAAAAGAGAGAGATTACTGAATTTAGAATAAATTTACAGTATGTTAAAATCAGTTAAACTACAACTGTGCTCTGACATCAGAACACAGGCAATAATATCATCATCTGACCAAGCTGTAGTCATTTGAGTATCTCATGAGCTGATGTTGCAAATAGCTGGATGCTATACTAGAGAGTGTCAGATTTTCAGTCCTCACTTCTCAGTCTCCAGATTGGTGTCTAAATCTGGGAGTTACTCCCACACCTCACATACAGAGTCAGCCCAGGATGTGGTTGTTTATTAAAGGAAAAGTTGCTCTGCTGTAGATCATTCATATCTTTAGCTTTGCCCAGATGTAAAACATCAGAGAAGCTGAGTTACACTGTATATTTACTGATTTTTAGAGTGTATCCACCATAAATGAAAGAGACCTAGTAACAACCCTTAAAATTGTAATATTCTGTCTATATACATAGGAGTGATACTGTATGAGGAAGAGAAACACAAGGTTTTGGTACTTAAGATCACCTTTCCTATTTGCCAAGAAGAAATGTTAGATTTGTTATAATAAAATATAAGCTAAACAAAGCCTTGCTCAGAAGACGATTATTTACTAAATAAATTCTAAAGCAGGGGATTAGAACAAATATGACTCACACAGAGCAAACTTAAATCCTACACTGGGACAAACATTTCAAAACTAAACTCTGCTTAAAAAAACAACATAGGTTTGTAAGAACCTAAGTTCCACTGAGGATTTGGGCTTTTAAATCTCTGAGAAGTTTAAAGATGTACCCTAGGTGAATAAAATTAGCAAGAAAGAAGCAACAGAATAAATCTAAAATACTGTCTGCATGTAGGAGTGTCTCTTCTCCCAACACACAGAATTTCAGTTGCAGCCAGTGAAGTCACAGGTATGTGGGAAGACTGAAGAGTCTTATACCACAGCAGTGGTTCCCAGCTGACTAGCAAAGTAGCCACTGTCACTTAACAGACATGAGTAGATAATGCCAAGAAAGGTCGATGGAAGATAGGTAAAGGGAGGTAAAATGCATCAAGAAAGAAGAAGGGAAAAAGCCCAAACACAAACCCCCAAATCAAATCACTCTGCTAAGCCAGCTTGAAGGTAGATAGTGTCTATGCAAAATGTGGGATCTTGCAAAGGTCAGGCATTTCTATCCAATGAAAAGTTAAAGGGCATTGAATAAAATGAATTAGTTATTGCAAAGTATCTAGACATTCTGGGAACTGAGCCAGTGGGAACAGCAAATGATCAAACAAAAATAATGCTGAGATTTCTGCTAGGAGAAAATGTGAATATTGTTGTCTTACAGTGTTCTCTTGTAGCTCAAACAGCAATTAACAGTATGCGGGCCAATGGGCTATAAATGCACTGTAACGATTTGTTTGCTTAAGCTGAGAGATGGTGTGATCTGGTGGGATGTACCTTCAGCCTTTAAGGGAGGAAACCTTGCATTGCCATTTTACTCATGCTCTAGCTCTTTCCGTGGGGAAAGGGATCCTTTTCTGGAAGGCATCAGTGGAATAAAACACTGAGGTGCAGGAAACATCTCTTTGCTGGAATCAGTCTGCAACATCTTACTCTTCAAAGTGTCACTGACTCATTGAAATGTATTGTGTACACCCTCTCAAGTTAGTCTTCTGCTCATATCAGTAGATTTCCTGAGTTTAGGTTGAAATATGACTCTCTGTGTGGTTGGAGCATTGCCTGTATTTTGTCAGTTACAAGGAATTAGAATTAGAGTTTGTCTCCAAAACTTCAACCTTCCTCTTGCAAACCAAAACTCAGCCCACTAGGTCACACAACGAGCAAGGGAAACATGCCAGCAGAAGGGACCATTGTCCAGCCTGTACGAGGGCTGTGTCCTGTCAGCAAGGAGCCTTACCAAATGATACACCTCTAGTTGAGTCCTTGCTCCAGTGCTGATCCCATGTTGCTGGTCAACATGTCGCAACATCTTAGAAAGCTGCCAGCAGAGCTATGGAGGAGGACAAGGTGAGGGAAGTAGTTTTGTGCCATCCTTTTGCAGCTTAGGTTTGGCATTTCAGGGATCACCCAATCTGAGACCAAGTTATGGCTCCACCTATTTAAAAGAAACAGAGCCCAAACCTCAGTGGTTTACTCAGTGGGCAGAGTAAGTAGGATGGCTAATTGTTCATATAATGATTTGACAGATGCTGTGGGGATAATTAGACTTGGAGATATCTCCTTCAGTTTGATGGAATTTTACAGTAAATGCTTGACTCATTAGTAACTTCAGTGTACCACTCCACTGCCCCTAACAAGGTATCAGATTGTTTGGAACGAGGAATGACACAGTGAAAAACTGCTCTCAACATCCTTTCCGCAGACTGAATGATATTTGGTAACACTCTTAGAACCTCCTTTCCATTCCTGAAACTGCAGTTCAGTGGGTCTAGCTATCTGACTCCTCACCTAGTCAGTGCTGAAATATTCAGGTACCACAATAAAGAGGACATATATTTACCTAAGATAATACATTAATGCAAGGTCCTGTTAGCCCTCATTTTCAGGACATGCCTTACATTCATTAATTTAATATTAATTTGCATTTAGCAGCCCTAATGATTATATAGGTCAAGAAAACTGAAATATCTTTATTCTCTGGGTGTTTCTTATCTCCTTTAGAGTACGCTCGATTTGAGGCAAAAATCCATGACCTGCGTGAGCAGATGATGAATCACAGCATGAGTTCTGGGTCTGGATCCCTGAGGACTAATCAGAAGAGGTCACTGTATGTCAGGTAAGCAGGAAAAGCTTTCTTCTGGGAATAGGTCGGCAGTTACCTTGTCTATGCTTGACACGTGTTGTTGTTCAGCAAGATGGGAAAGAAGTTTGAGGAGCTGCATTGAAATGAACTGAGAAATGCATCAATCTTACAAGCACAGCAGCATTAGTGTGAAAATTGGATAAAAGCCCTATTTGCCCTGTTGCTTAATCTGACCGCTTCAAGTAATTTTCAGAGCATTATACCTTTATAGTGATTTGGGTTCATGAGATAAAAATTTCTTCTCAGTTGTCAGCTCTTTCGATATCTGAGATGGATATTGTGGTATAATGACACTATGTGTTTCTGTGTGAGGTCTTGCCCAGACAGGGAATGATTGTTCTCGGAAAGAGCACTTTTTCAGCAAGACCTTTTTCTTACAATGCAAGAACTGTTATATGCTTTTCTAAATGCATGACAATCTGCTGCTATCACCTTGCGTATCTTTACCCCTCTATCAGTCTATGCTGCAAAGAAACCATGCAAGATCAAACATGCAGATGAGATGGTAAACAAGTTGGTGTACATACCTTAAGTGGGGTAGTTAATAACATGTGAACTGCCCGACTGTGAGCAGTGGTTGCAGTTTCTCTTTGACTGTACAAGTCTATTGCCGTAGTCTTTGCTGGGTGAAAGACTGGGTGTTGCCCAGTTGCCTCAGCAAAGTTCTTACACCTTTTGGGACTCATGAAGACTTTGGAACTCTGTGCCAAGGATTTTAATAAACTTTATGATTATGCTTCTCTAGGCTTTCATTTTCATCCCCCCTCCTTCCCCCCCTCCAGCCTCCCCATGCTCAGCATATAATTTGAAATTCCTGACAATCATGAAGTAGAGGGAAGCAATTTGTCAGCCTCTAGGCAGTGATAATTATTCACAGGGGAGCTAATTCAGGTGATAACATTGCAGAGATCCAATTAAGGCTAAATTCTACATTTTGTCATTATGCTCTCAGTGTGAAGGGGTAAGGTAGCAGAGAAGGAAGGGAAAACTTAAATGAATGGTCTTATTCTGGTGGGCAGCAATCACATGAAATACTAATTTGTATTGTTGCCAGAAAAAACAAGGAATGAAAGGATATGGATCACTGTTACCAGTGGTCTTGCTGTTGGGCAAGATCAGGTTGGAAGTGTTCTGATTTTCAGTGCATCTCTAATCTTCTCTGACCTGAATTAGTTTTTTCTCCAGACCAAACACAGAGTGACTTTGTTGTGAAAAGCTTTGGTCAGCTCCCTGAATGTGCATTTTATGAAAAACTACTAAAAGTATAGTATAAGATAGGATAGTGCACTATATTGAAGCAATTATTGAAGCAATTATAATAAAGATAGCAAAAATGAATTAATTATGCATGATTGGATTCTAGGCCTTATTTGGGTAGGCCCTCCTGCCACATCAGTGTACACATAAAGGGCTTACACCGGGTCCTGAAGAACTTACTGGTTTGAACTGCAGCAAAGCTCAATTACTCCTGTATCAGTATTGACCTGGTAAGCTCGGCTGAGAACTGAGGCTTATTAACTTGCACACTGAGCCAAGCTGAGATATCTGTACTGCATCTGGACTAGCCTAGTTTTTCTGTACAGTATTGCTCCATATGCACCGACGAGCCTGGTTTTCTGCTCGTTTATGATGTCTGGCTGTGTCTGCCTCACTAAAGCTGCTATGCCCTGGTGCTTCACTGCAGGAGTCTTTGATGTCTTAGCTGCTTATCTAAATAGCACTTGCCAAACCATAAATGCAAAATCTGTTCTTTTATTCCAGATTTGTTCCAACAAATGCCCCAAACCTCTGAAGCAGAAAACCACAAAAATCTCAGTCACCTTTGGTAGCATATATATTTTTTGCAGTCTAACCCACACACACGGCTGTGTCCACGTCTGAGCAGTCTGTTTGAGAGGCTTTGTATTTTACACATTATTATAATGTGCAGTAGCACCTGCTGCACTGTGCCTGGCACTGTTAGTTCAATTTGTATACAATAATTACAAAGGTAGATTATGTCTCAGTTAAGCACTAAGGAAAAAATAAGTGTTCGTTCAGACATGTGCTTGTTTTCAGAGAGAAAATTTTCTCTTTTTGGATGAACTCTTTACAGACAGGAACCCATGTAAAAAGCTGGGATCTAGCATTTGGTTTCTATTCCTACAACTCAGGACATGTCTCTTTTAATAGATTATTTTGGTCAGCATCTGCAAGGGAGCTAGAGGAAAATTACCATATGTTGCTGTAAATCTGTAGCTGTCATGCCAAGTTTATGATTTAAGTTTGCTGTTTTCCTTTCTTTGTAGTGCATGTATGTAATAATGTATAATGTAGTGATTCTGCTGTCCTTCAATGAGTATGTCAAGTATAGGTGGGGTTTTTTTAGCTAGAGAGCTTAATCAAAGTAAATAACTATACTCTAGGCAGCACAGGGGAATAAATTAAGATCTATATAGGTTGTAATTGAAAATGTGTTTTTATCTGCTCATAGAAAAGCCAACAAAAGAGAATGAGAAAGAGTATGGATATGCCAGTGGATTCATTGGATGCAGGGTTTCTTCTTTAATTTACAGTCTGTGATTTCCCCATCCTGCCCCTGCTAAAATAGCATAGCATTGAGATATATGAAAGATATTATCTTAAATGAAGTGAAATAAAGTGTAACATGAGTTATAGGGTTGAATGTAAGTCTAGAAGTAGACAGCTGAAAGCAGTTTAAAGTCACACTTAAGGAGTGTATAAAACACAGGAAGGACCAAGACTTATTTGTTCAGAGAAACTGAGTAGCTCTTTGACATGATTTATCTGTGCATACTCTGGTGTTTCAGATTTTGTTATTTTTTATTTTCTTTATCCCAGTCTGTCCTTCTGATGCCTCCTGGAATATTTCCCAGGAATTTCCTGATTATTCTTTTTTCAGTACTACCTGTTCCTTTTGTATCACAGACCTTGTATCTCTATTTAGGATGTCATAAAAAAATTCACAACACTAAAGGCAAAGGGTGACACTTCAGGGGAGGATGGAGCAGTAGAAAGTGCTGTTAATCCTTTTGGGAACCCAAAACCTCTTTGTCACTAAATCGCTCTCTTGAGGAAAAGAAATACAGAAAGAAAAGCAGGAATTGAGAGAACCGATATGAAACATAGAAAAATGTTATTTTTATGCTTTATTTGGTTGTGAAAGTGAATGAATTTAAATTGAATTCAATAACTGAAGTAATAGGCTAAAAAAAAATTCAGCTATTATCATTTAGAAGTCATTGGAATTCAGTCATCAACTCATGATGAACGAGGAAAGTAAACAAACCCATCACCAGCTAAATGTTGTGCTATATCCATACATAGCAAGGTCTTCACTGGTTCATATGCAAATTCACGTCTTCCTTTTTGTCTTTTTGCCTCAAGATTTTAAAATCTGATCTTGTGAGGTTGTATATTTGTTTGTCTTGAAATAAGTATATGCTTTGCTTTATTCTTTATCCTTTGCTTTATCCTCCTTTAGTCCATATCGATAGTCAAATTTTTCAGGCTACATGTGGTTACTATTGCTTACTCTTAGAAAATGTCAGTTCCATGGGGAACAAGAATCTGAAGATTTTCCATAGCAACTTAGCAGCAGCAAAACAGAAGCCAAGGCTGAGGTACTTCTGGTTGTTTACTCTGATTCCCAGTACAATGAATTCTACATTAGATATTAGACACCTTTATACAGATATCCTGAACTTAGAAATTAGCAGGTTGCTGTATCATAGAATCATAGAATGTTTTGGGTTGGAAGGGACCTTAAAGATCATCTAGTTCCAATCCCCCTGCCATGGGCAAGGACACTTTTCACTAGAGAGACTTTGATTTTCAAAAATCATAGAAATTCTTCATTATAAAATTTGTACAATTACAGTTGAAGTTTGGTTGTGACAGTTTGTGAAGACTGAATCTGGTACCTGGGGCTGGTTTTATTCAACAACTGTTAAAGCCACTGTTCCATCTCCCTGTCATCTTTGATGCAGTGAACCCCCACAGGCCCCTGAACTTTAGGTTAAGGCTCCATGGGCAAAATTCTCCTGGGAAGCTGCACAGCTGGTTGCAATGCAGTCTGAAATCCACATGAGAAATGCAGCTCTTGGAAACATCACAGTATTGAAACCTGAACACATGTTAATATCAGACTGGGTGATGGAAAGCTCTACTATAAAGGACTGGAAGGAGAAACATGATAAAGATACATATGCATCAGGGGTTTTCAGAAGAAGGTACTGAGGAAACTGGAGAGAAATGGCCATAACTAAATACTCCTTACAAGGAGAGAGAGTATTTTTCTTGAAAGATGTATATGTGTGTATATATATATATATATATATTTAAAGAAAATCCAAATGGATATGTTAGTGTTAAATACATGCTGTATCTACATACACATTGCAAAATTTTTCACTTAAGCTAGTTAGTTGCCTAGTATCTCTCTTGAGTCAGTGGAGTGCACTTGGCACTTTCAGAGTACAATTCATCTCATCCAGAAGTAGACATCGAAAATTGCTCAGGCGAATCATGCCCTAAAAATGTCTATTTCTCACAGTTGAGTGGAAGGAGCCTCAGGTGATTATCTGAGATGTAAACATCTATATTAGAGACACTTCAAGTTGTGTGACCTGAATCCCACCCACACTGAAAATCTTTCCCTTTCACTCTCATACACGCACACACAGACTATTCATATACATACCTAGAAGAAGCTGTAACATCAGGCTCTCTGACTGTTGTCCATGCATTCTATCTTTGAAACATTGACAGTCTTGTTTAATTAAGCTGGTTTGTTCCTCATATTCTTATCCCTCAGGATTCCTTCTGAATTCATTTGTCACTTTAGTTAGCGCTGAGTGTCCACATACACTCAGTGCATGGTCATCAAGCTGGATGAGGTTATGACTCCAGCATCTCAGTGTAGTTTCTTTCAGTATTCAGGGCACTGTAGGCCAATCCAGATTTCTGAAGAGCAAATGTGAGTGAGTTTGGCATCTAGACATTATTTTTTGTTTTAATGAGGAAATAGCTGTAACTTATATAGCCATGCCTGTACTTTAATGGCATGATAGAACTGATAGCATTCCCTTTACTTAACAGTAAGTGGAGGAAAGTGGAATTTTAGTACAATTTGTTCAACTACCTCAGATTCCTAGGCAATTGAGTGGTCCAAATTACAGCACAGGGTGGAAGCATGCGTTCAGAAAATTTGTCATAAATGGCATAATGTAGACATGTTTGGAAATGGCCAGAAAAGTTACACACATAAACTACAGTCCTGAAATGGTTTATTGGACTTGAAATTCCTTTTCAGACTGGAAAATTGAAACCTGCTTGGGACATTACTCATTTCACACATACTGGTTGAGTTTCTGATTATTCAATTACTACTTTTTAGCAGTTCTTCCTCTTGATATAATTTTTTTTCCAGATCCTCCTGGCACTAGTATTCTCACTGGCTTCAGCGAGAGCTGCTCAAATTCAGAACCAAGGAAATAGTGAAAATCTTTATGTTTCAAAGCAAGGAAGGTCACTCTGTGTGCTTGAGAGACCTATTCCCCAGGGGCAAGTTTAGAAGCTGAACAGTATCACTGAAAAACATTTCACTCAGGTCTTCATTAATTATCAGAAACACAGAAGAACAGCAAAGGATGAGAGAGACTCTGGAATACAAGAATCACCTAAGACAATGGACAATAAATCCAGTAGTTATTATTTATTACTTTGAATGTCATGTTTAGAGCAAAAACATCAAATTGAAGAAGGAAGAAGGAAGATGACACCAACTCTTGTCTTTGGCAAAGCAAATGTAATATTTTCTTACAAAATTCAAACTGTTTATGTGCTTGGAGGCATTTACAAATATTACCGTGTTCATCATTCTTCTGCTAAGAACAGAGTAAAGGAGAAATTAAAAATTTCAACTGAAAACTGAAGAACAGAGAATATCTGGAGACTGTTTTGTTAGGGGTTTTCTTAAGGTGGCCTCTCACTGATGTCAGTGGGAACTGTGAGCATTTCACACATCTGTATATTATGTCCTTGAAATTTTCATAGGTCTTTAACTGAAGTGTCTTAACAAAGACTCACAATGGTGATGCCACTCTTAGCTGAAAGATGGATGTGAGAATTATTAATCTTGGGCTACTCACAATTCAAAGGCCTTCAGGCTTATAGTTTGATGGCGTTCTGGTGCTAAAAAAAACTAGCCTGAAATGTGGTGCTATAAATACAACGGTATGCCTCACCAATAACCTAGGACTGTGAAAATCGATTTATTTGGTATATAGTCAGTTGAAACTATTAGCTGCCTCATAAGCTACTACAGTTTCTCCTAACACTTACTACATTTCTTATTCATCTGATACTTTTTTGCAGTGTTGATACTAATGAGCAGCTCAGGAAAAATGAGGTTTGTTTGCAAGTTTTAATAACATTTAACAGACAAAGAAGAAGCAGTTAATGGAGAGTGAAAACTGAAGATGTAAACACATCAGTCAAACAGCCTCATCTCTGCATCTGACACCAGCTCTTTCCTTCACATCTTCATGTTTATCATATCTGCTGCTCTTAGGTACTGGGTATGAAATGAGTTCACCCAATTCCTTCCAGAGATGCGGGTACAATGCACTGTTAGCTGCAGCATGAACCAACAGCCCAGCCTTTTACCAATGTTTCTCCAGTTGTGTTGAAAAGGGAAAAAAAAGCAGATTTATTTCCATGTGGTTGTGGCTTTGCAAATCATTGACTACTTTGTGTTCAAAATTGTGAGCTAGTGCATGTGGAAATGAGCACCTCAAAGGACTGCCTAAAGTTCAGAATAGAAAACAGAATAGAAAGCATCTCCTTATCAAAGCCATACTTGCCGAATTCATTTTATCTTCATATTATAAGTAAAACTTGTTGGGTTTTAAATAACTGGCTGAAATCTGGAATCATGTCCTCAGTGCTGAATTATTAATGCCTGCCGAAACAGCTTTTCTATTAGCAACTTCAGAAGGCATAAGTAGTACATACTTATGGCCATTTTCCTTATTACTCTGTTTCATAAGTTATTGAAATAATGTCCCAGAACAGGTAATATGCTTAAGCAGCACACCTTTTTCTTTTCTTAAGAGATGCTTTAATAGCTTTTCATTGCACATATATTGTGCTTTCCCGTTCCCAAGAGTGACTGCCTGCTTTCTGCTTCGGAGACTAGAAAGTGTCAGCTAGAATAATATCCAAGCCATAGGATGATGAGGATGAAGATCTTGGCCACATGTGGGAATATGATTTGTTTGAATTTTTTATAACCAAGATAGACACAGTTTCAACCTCATTTCTAAGCAGAGACTCAGAACATGATCCATCGGTGCAGAGGTGGGGGAGGTGAAAGCAAAGATAAACTGTCTGTGGCTTAAAATGGCTGAAAGTGAGTCAGCAAAACATGCATTTAAGCTGTGTCTGTTCTCTGTAAAAAAGCAGTCCTATCCAACGAACAGTTGCTTATGATGTTTCCATGTCAACAGCTATAATAGGACACCGTCAGTTTGTGCAGTTCTCAACTGGAAAAGTACAAGACAGTAAGTTAGACCACAAACCCAGAGAAGAAAGCACACTGAAATAAAAGCTTGTGTGAATATAGTCAAAAATTGGAAATCTAAATACATGCGTTGGCACATAGCACAGTGGCCAGTTTGAGAGAAAAAGGATGCTTAGCTCTACTGAAGAGTTTTTCTACCTGAAGTCTTCTACAGAAAAGTCATAAATCCACTGTAGAACAGGCTCTCCAAATCAGCAATGTTGAAACAAAGCTGAGAACAGTGTTGAAACAGGACATAACACTGCTGAAATGGGCAGTGGGAATTCCCATTCATAGTTTCTTTCAATAAAGATAAATGAGGAGGATCTTTTATCTTGTTGCTAGGAAGTCCATCTATGAGAAGGCAGGCCAGCCAAGTTAAGTGATGAGGCTAAGTGGGACCAGTGGGCTTTTCTGACCCTTTTACTTCTCATTAGAAATAGAAATTACTGTACTAATGCTATGGTGAGCCTGGGAGGATGTAGGGAATTGCCAGTCTGAGTTGGGGATCATAGGGAACTCCTCAGGAACTCCATTTGATTGGTAAGAGGATGTTGCTCATAACACCAAGGTTGTGGGTTTGATCCCCATATAGGCCATTCACTTAAGAGCTGAACTTGATGATCTTTCTGGGTCCCTTCCAACATGGTATATTCTGTGATTCACTGCCACCCCACTCTTGTAATGTTTCTCATTAGATAGGAATTATAATAACTAAACATCCACCTTCCATAAATTCTTTTTCTTTTGCTTTTTGATTGACCTTGCAGCCAACCGTATTCCTTTACCCAACACACCTGCTTAGCAGTACATAACACCTATTCCTATGTAAACCCCTGCTTACGGAGAAAACAAAAACGTGTTGCAATTTCTGCTCCCACATCTATCTTCTAGTTGTTCAAAAGCGTTCTGGGATAGGGGGCAGCAGCTGAAAGCTTTGCAAAAAAAAACTAGGACAGAAACAGTTACTTGACAACATAGAAGGTTTGGGGTTTTTTTATAACCTCGTATTTCTAACCACATAGATTTTAGTTATGTCACGTTGGTATAGGTTTTATCTTCAGGTGCTGCTTGTGATACATACCTTCCCCATTTCAAAGAAAGTGTCGATATTTATTTTGTTCTGGGAGCCAAAAAGATCTGCAATTTTTCTTTTTCTTTTAAAAAGCACTATCTCTGCAGCCAGGCTTTTTCTTCTTGATGTCCTTGAGACATTTTACAGTCCAGGTAGAGACTGCAGTGACCCACCGTAGTAATTACTCCTTTCTGCAGAGACTGTAAGACAATTTGTACAGAAAAGGATCATAGGTTATCAGTGAAAAAATGGAAGAACAACCTAATTGCCATTAAGCAGTATTTTGCCTCTTTCTTGCACATGATTCAAGGAACTATTCTTGTAAAAAGTAAAGTTTAGTTTTAAAAAATTTCTGTGGTTTCTTCATGTATTTCTGTACAAGGAAACAAAACCCATCCTGGAAACAAATTGAGACTAGATAGAATCAAACCCATTTTCAGTAGCAGTGCAGAAAACATGGTAGAAGCAATGTTTCTAACACCATTTGCAGATTCAAAATGCAATCACCCTTTCGGTATAAGCACTGAAAGTGATTTTTCCTTTTCTGTACTGCCTGTCACAGAATTGGCACATCTGTTCAGAGCTGTTGTGGCAAGAAGGCTCTGCTGCAGGGAGAAGCTGTGGATGTAATGTCCCATGAGCTTTCCTGAGAAGTACATTTGCTCTCTGAGTTGTTCTGCCCAGTGTTTCATCCAGACATGGCATTACAGACACATTTTAATAACATCCACTGTTATTAATTTAATAGCAAATTCATCACATTATTAAATAACTTAGATTTTAATACTCTGTGTTGTTTAGGACTCTAGTGTCTGGTCCTGATTTCACACCTGCCATTCTTTAGAGAAAAAAAGGTGAGCTACAGTGACTTTAGCAATGTCAGAACTAGGTTCCTAAAACCTCTACCAGGGTTTTGAGTAATAGCATCACTTCGGTGCACAGCACTTCATCAGATCTGATTTACATGGATTTCATTCTGCTGAAGTTAGCCCCAACTAAACTGCAGTTAGAGTCATCAGTCTTTACCTTGGTTTAAGCCAGAATCATGAGATGTTCCAGCAGTAAAAATCAGAATTCTTCCTTCATCACTGATATTTACCTGTGGATTCATATTGAAAGCCTTGTGAACTTTAGCAGATCTTTCAGCAAAACTGAACTGATCATGAATTTTCATGATAAGTCTTTGAAAATGTATTCATCTACTTATACTTTAATAATTAACTAGAATTTTAATTTCTTGATATTTTCAGGGTTGTAGTTTAACTTTAATTTATATTACTGTTTGATGCTAAAATTTAGACTATGTTTAAACATATGACTAATGGTAATGTGGTGTGAATCAAGGAGTCCTATGCTGCCATAGCTCAGACAAAAGTCTTGGTTCTTGCAAGAATTTTACTTCAGGTTACTGTGTCTGTTTAAAGAACACAGAAAATTTTCCATCCTATCTGAGTTCTTTCTCCAGGAAGATAAGTGCTATCATGCTGGAATTGAGGAGTTCAGATCCTGCAGGGATTTAGGACCTAAAGATACACAGCTACTGTTAGAGAGATATGGAGTGATGCTGAAGCACTACAATGAGCTGTTTGTCCGTTGTAGTACACTCACTTACAGTTACTGGAGATAAATAGATTTTGAATAAATCATCTCAGACTCTTTCAGTCACCAAACTGTGAAGAGTGTGGCATCAAACTTTGTCTGAAATTTCTGAATTAGATAGGGTGAAAAGCAGTTGGATTTTTTTCTATTGCAGCCAAATGGAAAAGGAGATTCACCAGAGGCAGTTTTTCTAACAGGATCAGAAGATTACTTCTAATGCTTCAGTTTCAGATCAGTATGACCTAGGCTCTGGTTGTAGTTCTGACGTATCATAAACAAGAAAACGCCAACAGGCTTAAGGAAAGGATAATCCAGTCTCTCTCTCTGACTTCTAACATATCATTAATGTACTGGAACTAAAAATAATGAAGAAAACTCCATTGAAAACACATCACTATATCCTTTTCTTTGAAAGCATGTCACATATCCAGCCTTTCATCCATTTCTGTTATGAGAGGCAGAACAAAACAAAATAAAACTATGGAGTTTGCAGCTATTACTTCTCTGCAGAGCTGTTCTGGAAATGAGCTGATAGCAATTCAAGGTTATTGGAATCTGATCTAGGGGTGTAGTCTTCTAAGTCAAGGACTTCATCTTTTCAGTCAGCAAAAAGGGAATATTTCTTATAATTGTGTCTTTATTACATACCAAAAAGACTACACCCACAGGAGATGCTCAGGTAAACAACACTTGTGCTCTCTTTGAGTATTGCTAGAAAGTAGACTTGCTAACGTTTAGGTCAAATATCTCAGTAAGATTTTCTCTGAGTGATATTTATACCAGAAATATTAGAATCTCTCAAAGTGAAACACTGGGTATGTTTTTCTTGTTGAGCTTTACCTCTAATCACACACTGTACATGGCAATAGGACTTTATGGGGTAAAGATCATTTATAAAATCAGCTGTGCAGACTATTCTTGGAAGAATGAAGTACCAACAGAAGAATTTTAGTATAATTAGATCTGGAGAAGTGCTTGTATGAAAATATAAATACTTTTTAGATAATCATAATAATCTGGGACTTAAAGATTCTGTATTTCTGTGAATTATTTTTTCCTATTGTGTGTACAGAATAATCTAATCATCTCCAATTACAAGAATAATTGAAACTATATTTGAGATCATTAACTAATTTTAGAATTTATTTTCCGATTCTTAGCATTTTTCACTGATAAAAGCAGTCATCTACCAGGCAGGCTAAACTTTCCTCTGCCAATATTTTGCTTGATGTAGATTTCACTAATGGCTGATTAATTGGTAATTTTGCTTGGTAAAATAAAAAATTAGATTTTATAATTTTGGGTTGCTGAGCTAATGTGCTCTGTAGAAGGGGGCTGTTCTTTACACTTCCTGAAGGCCTATCATGTTTTTTATGGAGGGAGAGCATTTACAGATTGACTCCAGTGCATTTGCAGCTTAAAATACAATGATTTAATAATTATGATAGCCTCATAGAATCACAGAAAAGTTTGGGTTGGAATGAACCTTAAACATCTAGTTCCAAGGCCCCTACCATGGGCAGGAACAGCTTCCAGTAGATCAGGTTGCTCAAAGCCCCATCCAACCTGGTCTTAAACATTTCTAGGCATGGAGCACCTACAACTTCTCTGGACAACATGTGCCTTTTCCCTTTTGTCCTATTACTATATGCCCTTGTCAAAAGTCCCTCTCCAGCTTCTTTTTAGTCCCCCTTTAGGTACTGGGAGGTGCTATAAGTCATCCTACTTCTTTTATGAGCAAGAGAAAGTAATGTTAGAAGAATGTGCTTCTTGTTTTTATTCCCTCTAAAGTGCCTGGTGAGAATACCTTGTCACCTGGAGTGGAAATGGCTCTTATTCCCTTTACACAAGGGTTAAATGCCTCCTACAGTACAGGCCCTGAAAACATACATGGAACAAGGAGTTGTCTTTCCTAAGTGAGTAATGGACATTCTTGTGGATGTGGATAATCACTGTCTATTAAAGGATAGTATACCGCTAAACCTGCCTGAAAGACTTCCATATGGTCACCACTACAGACATCTAATCATGGATAGTCCTATGGTTAGATCAATAGATTTAGAAAGACAGAGTTTGTTTTACTTCTCTACCAGGCCATTCCCATGATGTCCTGGGACATTTCAGTAGGATCAGGCACAAGCAATAATCCTTCCACCAGCTTTGTTGCCAGGGCATATGACTGCCTCATGCCTAGCTTGCCATCCTCCAGGGCTCACAGGGCCTGCAGAGCTGCTCCCAGGAGTGTGATTCCATGACCTGTGTCAATTAAGAGGTTAGTCTGTTTGAGCTGCAGGACTTTGCACTTGTCTTTCTGGATTCCTATTGGCCACATTGACCAGCCATAGACAACAGGCATAGACCCCAGGATAGACATTCCATGACAGATCCCTGTGCTACCCTACTTAATACTGTCCTCCAGGTAGAGTACGACTCATTAACCACAACCCTCTGAGGCTGATATCTGGCCAATCTTTTACCCAGTTAGTTGTCCATCCATCCAGACCACAATGCCATAGTGTGGATACAAGAATATTTCTGGATACAAGAATCAGAATTCTTATTAAGGCCAAGATAAATGATGTCCACTGTTCACTTTCGTCCACAAACATAGTCATTTTATTCTAGATGGTCATCAGGTCTCCCAGACATGGTCATTTCATTCTTGCTGTTCCCAGTCCTCTTTTTGTCTTTTTCTTTAGCAGAAATTTGATCCAAATTGTTTTGCTCCTTGACTTTCTGAGGCACAAAAGGAAGTCTGACCTGTGTGTAGTTCCCCAAATCATTTGGATTTTTTAGAAGATGGGTTTGACATTTCCAGTTATTAGCGACTGCCCCTGATCTCCAGAACCTTTCAAAGATGACAGAGGTCTGGCTGTGGCACTGGACAGTTCTCTCCACCCTCTTGGACACAGCTCATCAGGTTCCATGGTTCTGCATGGGTCGAGTCAGTCCTCAGCCACTGCTGGTCATTCTTACTCCTGAACCACATCTCCAAGCACAGCACCCTGAGAGACCTTGTTGGTGAAGACTGGGACAAGGAAGGCATTGAGCTGATCAGCCTTATCTGCCTCTGCTGTCACTAAGTCATGCATGCCATTCTACAAGGGACTCACATTTTCTTTGTTCAGCCCTTCTGCTAATGTAGGTGTAAAAGCTCCTGTTGACCTTGACACCACTGGCAAGCCTCAAGCCTAGCAGAGCTCTGGCTTTCCTGAAACCAACCCTTACCTGCTTAGGCAAGGTTTCTAATTTCCTGCTGTGTAGCTATCCCTGTATCTACCCCTGTATGCTGCATTTTTGCGTATAACATGGTGTGCCAGTGATCAAGCATCACACAGTAGTATCTGCCCAGTAACTCTAATTTTTTTAAAAAGTTCAAGTTGCATCTTTCTTTTGTTCATGTTTTATCTGTTCTCTATACATTAAATCATAGAATCGCTAAGGTTGGAAAAGACCTCTAAGATCATTCTGTCAAACCATTAATGCAGCACTGCCAGGATCACCACTAAACCGTGTCCCTAAGCACCACATCTACATACTTTCTGAACAGTGATTTTCCTCTTCTGCAAGACATTTTCCATCATGGCATTTTTATGCTCTAATTGGTTAACATACATGAAATATACATATAAGCTGAAATTATTAATATCGCTCCATTCTGTTCTTGCTCTATCTGTCTCTTTAATGTTGTATTTGGGTGGTTCTAGGTCTCCACATCCTTCTCCATAATATATTGAAGGTACCTTGTGTAAATTTCCATTAGTCCTTTGATGAACTACAGGCAACTTGCTCATTAATCAATTATCTAAGACCTCATCAGTCACGCTTTTCAGCTCTTTATTACTTCGGTGGCACAACTACAGTCATTACACTTCACATCCTTCACAGCCATGCTTTTGTGTCTGTGTGGAACTCATAGTGAAGGGAATGGGGTATTGCCTGTCTGGGACACAGACTGAAATGTACAAACCGAGAAGATGTTCACTGTCATTATAGTTACAGCCATCTATTATTCTGGGAGGGTTGAGTGAGAGGCAAATTGGTGAGACTCTACGACTCAGTACTTCTTCTCCAGGGCAGAGTTTTAAAATATTATGAAATATTTTGAAAAATTATTGATGTACATTTCCACTCTTGCAGTCCAGTTGTGTCTTTCAAATGAATTTTTCTAACTGGATTTTGATTCAGTTCTTTCTGGGTTTCAGAAAGAATGGGATTACACTCCTCTAAAGGATTACTCCATTCAGGTCCTTGCATCAATATGCAAATAAATGGTAATTAAAACAGTACACCTTTATCAATGATGGATTGGAGTGTTGTAAGAATTCTGCTCAGTTGAATAACATGACAATTCACTTTGATATAAAAGAGCATCACAATAAATTCTTATCCATTCGATGATCTGGCCAATTTCCCAAATTTCATAAGACATCAGTTAAAACATAATTAAACCATTATGAATACCTTCTTCTTCTGGTCTGTCTTCTCAAACAAATCACCCTCCATAATTAATTGTGTGATGAGGAAAACAGATTAATTTTAGCTACTTGAAAACATATTTCTACACCTAATAGAACATACAAATAATGCCATTTCAGCAGCATTTCTTTTAGATTCATGTTAACTGGAGATGAAGAAATGCTTAAATTGCAACAAGGCATGGTAGTGTGATAGTCCCCATGTTTTAGTGTTCTGATGTTTTCAGGCTCTCACAGACCTTTGTAATATAAATTTTTCACTGCTGTCACATCACTCCTACCTTATTTTAAATCCTATTCTTATCATTTTCCTTATGCTGTGTAGGCAAGAGATAATCTCATTTTATTTGGTAAACCTCTCGGTTTTGTTTTGTAAAACTCAGGGATGAGCTGGTCCTCTTAATGACAGGGAGCAAAATAAGTGAGCTTTGAGATAATCCCATTTGGTGACAGTATGTGAATGAGGCTAATGCCTTTTTTTTAGGTGTTTCCCAGTATTTCGCTCATTGTGTTTGCAGCAAATACTGTTCTTTGCCCCTTTTTTTTCTTAAGGGGAAGAACTATGAAACCTCTTTCAATGACACCATTTTTTAAGTGATGTGTTGATTTATTTTCATTAATCTCACTGCACAGTGTTTAAGGAATCGATGTTGCCATTCGGCAACATGGCATACTCTTGTTCTCCCTCAAGCCAATACAAAATGGGTCAAACCTTGAACCACCACTTTCCATACTGAATAGTTTTCAATGTCACTCGAGGAGAAGAGAATTCTTGGTCCAAGTAGAGAAGTTACCAGTATGTATAAAAACATTGCTGCTGATTGATGGGCAGAGGAACTTGGAACTGACTTTGCTGAAAGCATTTTCCAAGGTGGTTGTTGGAGTAAGCAATCCTGAGGCAGCAGGATGAGGATGTGGAGGCAGTGAGCATAACTGACTCAAACATTACGCATAGAGTTGATAGAAGTACACTCAACTTTCAGGCCATTTTATGAGCCACAGGAGCCCAGCTTTGGCATCTCAACATCTCATAATACATGGCCCGTAGAGGGTGATCCAAGGTGCCTAACTTAGTTACATAAATTCTGTGTACAGTAAATGGAAGTGTTGAGTAAGGAATTCAGTCTTGCTGTGCTAAGCAGGGAGTTTGGCCAAATGCATTCTTAATGGAGCTCTCTTACACAGCACAGCAGCACCTTAGGGGTGGATTGGGTTCTATTATGCTGCCCTGGATTTAGTTTACAGGAAAAACTAAAGGCTAGAATATATCTGAATTCTCAATCTTGCTGAAAGCCTGGCTTCAGTCTCTGTATTAGGTACCAACTCTTCAGGAATTAGAGGCCAAAGTTGTACAAGTGAGGATAGGCAGTTTATTGAGCAGCAATGTTGAAAGCAGCAATGTCAGGATGAAGAGGTGGTGGTGATCATGTTCCTCAGATTTTGCAAAACACTCTGGCAGGGGCATATCACTTTTCCCTACATTAGTGTTGTTTTAGTCAAAGCCAGTCTGGAATCACTGATGGCAGTCAGTACAGCTCATTCTCAATCTTGGAACTGCATTCCTCAACTGAGGGGTCACCACAAAGTTCTTTCTCCTAAACTTTAACTTTCCTGACCCCTCAGTCACACTGCTTTTTCAAGAGAAGGGATGAAAAATCTCCTTTCCACAAATGGCAACGTGGTTAGGGCATTTTTTGAAGATGAGAGAGTTCTAGCTTTGAATCCCTTCAGTGTGCTAAGGAAACTGCATTTATATCTCCTACTTCCTCAGGATGTAGTATGGCAAAATCTTGAATTTCTCATACTGAAATAAGTGTCTAACCAGTAGACTACTAGAAAAAGATAAGCGTCATATGTGTGGTTTTGAACATGAATGGCCTTTCCTATTATAGTCTTTCTGCATTCACTTTTGTTTATGTTTGTCAAACCTATTCAAAGCATAGTAAGATTTAAATATATAAAATAAAGTTTAAATGCAGTCTGGATATTTCCTTGCTTTAGATGTGAATTCCATAAATATTTAAGTGAGAGAGAGAGAGACATCCAGCTTCTCACAAATTTGTGAGAGCAAATGTAGTCTAAAGGGAGCAGGAACTCTGAATTTTGCAGTAGGGTTTTGGTGCTTAAATCCATCTATGTTCATTTTAGCCATTAAAAATGATCAGTCTGAATCTTATTTTCAGACCTAACAGTCTCCAGAAAGTTTTATGATAGACTGCATTCAGTACCCTTTTACCTTACTGTACTTCAAGTCATTATCAAAAGAGTAAGATTAGAAATGGTCCTGATTTCAGGATCATCTGAAGCTTTCTGAATAGTCATCATCAAGAAAGTCCAAGGCAATTACAATCACAGTCATAGCTATAGCTAAAACATATCACATGCCAACCTGGAATTTTACATTGTTGTAGAGATCTCAGAGCTGCCATTCTCTGTCAAAGAAGCCCTTAAACTAGCAGGCCATTTCAAAGATAATGTCAGTGATTAACCAAGAAAATATCATAGTTAATTTGGGAGCCACATTTGCTTTATGAATTCATTTCACTCCAAAATAGACAGGATTTTCAGCTGCTGCAATATGATATGTTAGATATGGCCTTACCTCACCAACAAAATGATATTATTTCTAAAAATATGTTTCTGTGGCACAATTCTTTGGGTATGACTATGTGAGCCAGATAATCTAGCAGGCCACTTTGTACCCACTCCCACTACATTGCTCATTTACTCCCAAACTCTCTTTTGGAGCAAACTAATTAGTTTTCTTCAAGGTCAAATGTGGATAACTTGGTTTTAGGACAGTTCACTTTGGAGATTTCTCTGGGCAGCATGGATATGAAATCCCCAGGTCTAGATCCCTTGGCATGGCGCAGTCTCACAGACTTCAGGAGATCCCCATACACCCTCATGCTACTTGTTTGGGACATGTACCATTATTCTGATGTCATGCAGTAAAACCATATTGTACTGTGTACATTGCTTTAGCCACTTTGCAGAGGAAGAATATCACAGTCATCAGCTAATCATTTCTCAGGGCCATAGGAAATGACATGGGCTCAAAGCAGCCTTGAGCCCAGTGCTAAACTGTGTGGATGGTGTATGCACAAGGGATTATCCTTGGACAGTGAGCTTACAAACTCGTTGTCAATACTGAGCACTCTCTGGTGTAGATATGTCTGTGTAAACACAGTCTAATAATAGGGCATTCTCCACCCTTTAATTTATTTTAGGAATTGTTCAGATTCCAGAAGATCTCTAAGACAAATATCTCAGTCTATAAAGGAAATTTGGTAGACAGTGAAACCATACATCTGGGTTATGTTGCTTCAAAAACGTCAGGGTATTTTTACATAGATGTCAAGTGTTATGAGCTGCTTTTTTCCCCTCAATATAACTATTTCACATATGTCCAACACATTCTGTTCAATCTGTGTCTTGTGAGGATCAATTTCATGACATTTATAGTGAAGATGCACTGTTGTTTCTAATCTTGCTTCTCTTTAAAATTCTGCAGACATTGCAAAAGACCCAGCAGCTGTTGCTTTAAAATGCAGATAAGTAGGACACTATGCCACTCGCGGGTGCTATCATTACAGACCCATGTTACTGTTTTCTGTCAGTTAGAAGTTAATTACTTCGTTTTTTACCTTGTCAATCATTTAGCAAGAGACAAGAACAAAGATATCTTTAGGGCATACATGGCATCTTTTTTCTCCAAGTCATTTTTTGCATGAACATTAGGATGATATTTCTCTTATTTGGTTTATTACGAAGGGTAAGCAGAGGAAAATATTCCTGAAACATTTCTTTAGATGTTGTTGCTGTGGCATTTATTTAACATCCAATTATAATAGTTTATTTTCCCTAGAAATTAAACATTTTTAGTAAATTTGGAGAAACAGTTTATAGGAAATTTCCCTTCTATTCATATATTTAGCCAAAGGCAAAAGGACCTGGTTTTGTAGTGGGAGGTTTTCTCTAAAAATGAGGAATACTTGCATTAACTGAAAGAAGACATTAGATGTATTCAACTGCAAAAAGAAATAAGGACATTAGATGTATTCAACAGTCTGATTAAAAACCTAATATTACTGTGCTAGGTTAGAAAGATTTGCATCCATCCACAATCTTGTAAACTTTAACATGTTCAGGTAGGGGTTTTTTAATTCTTGTACGTACTGAGCCTTGTACCAATACGGTTCTGTAACAAACAAAATTTAGTTTTGCATTGGAACAATGAGTTAGTAAGATTTGTGTTTTCAGGAATACTTAGTGCTCTTAAATCTTTGATGTGTTTGCTATCCTTGTATTCAGTGTAATCATAGAATCACAGAATAGTTTGGATTGGAAGGGACTTCTAAAGGTCATCTGGTCCAATCCCCCTGCAGTGAGCAGGGACATCTTCAACTAGATGAGGTTGTTAACCATGCAACACTACTTGATAGTGGAAAACCAAAAGATTACTGAAAATAATATTTAATAAAATCATTTAAGTTGCTTTGATTTAAAATCTTTAGCAACTGCACCAAGACTTTTAGTTAAAAGCTAAGTTCACCATCTCTTCAAACCTAACCATCAGAAGAAAGAAAAAGGGAAGGACATAATGTGAAGTGTTTCGATAATAACATAAAAATAGTCATATCCACCTCTCAACTAATGTTTTTCATATCATATCACTAAGCTTTCTATGAAGGAAGGACTAGGTGAAGAGACAGAGATATAGACAGTGACTGAAGAAAACTGTTGTGCCTAGGAGTGGATCTCAGCTGTTTATGGGCATCTGTATCACATATGTAAAAATGGGGTTTCAGGCTGAATTCCTTAGTTGATTCAACAAATATGGCAGGGCATAAACATGAAAGTTGTCTTTCATGCAGGTTGTCACAAGCCAAAAGACTACTGTACAGATCAAACCCAAGCCCTAGTGGTGTAGAGTGAATGTGTGAAAGTGAACGTGACCACCAAGCTCAAGTTAAAATAGCTCTTGATGGATTTTTCTCTTCCTTGGAAGATCTTTTTCAGCCCATTTAAATTCAGAGTCTGCAACACCTACTGGTTGCATACTTTATATTACCCAGTAGTGGCAAAATCACAATTACAATTCCCTCCATTTCTTGTATAGTGAGAACAGTGAACAAGCGTTCTCTATTCCCTCTTTCTGAAATTCATTATTTCCTTAATTTTATTATACTGTTTTCTTAGTCATCTCTTTTAAAGTTGAGGGGGTTCAGGCAGTATAATCTGTTCCTTGACAAAATTGCCCTTATTGGTATCTCTGATCCTTCTCTGCCTTTTCCAGGTCATTTTTGGAAAGTAAGGATCAGGACTGTCTGTAGAGTTGTGTGAATGTCTGTATCATAGTATAATAACAATTATTTATTTTTTGTTCTTTATTCATTTCCTTAAATTGCATTTACAAATTTGCCTTTTTCATTACTGCCAAGCATTGAATTCATGTTTTCTTAGGAAAAATACTCTGGGCCTCCAGCACATCTTCCTTGAAAGTATTTGCTTAACTCGTATATATCAGAATGTAGATTTACTAAGAACAGATGTTCCCCATTTTACAGTCTTTTACATTTATTCACATTGAACTCTCTAGAATCATAGAATGGTTTGGGCTGGAAGGGACCTTAAAGATCCTCTTGTTCCAAACCGTCTGACATGGGTAGGGGTGCTTTCCACTAGAACAGGTTGCTCAAAGCCACATCCAACCTGGCCAACCTGGGTAACCTGTTCTAGTGTCTCACCACCCTTATCATAAAAAATTTCTTCCAACCTGAAACTTCCCTCATTCACATTAGAACCATTACCCCTTGTCCTATTGCAACAGACCCTGCTAAATGGTCTGTCCCCATTATAAGACCCTTGCAAGTATTGAAAGGCCATGAGGTCTTCTTGAAGACTTTTCTTCTCCAGGCTGAGCAACGCTGAGCAACCCCAACTCTCAGCCTGTTTTCATAGGAGAGGTGCTCCAGCCTTCTGATCATCTTCATCACGTCCTCTGGACTTGCTGCAGCAGATCTTTGCCCTTCTAAAGTTGGGGACCCCAGAGCTGGAAACAGCACTGCAGGTCAGGTCTTACTAGAGCAGAGTGGAGGGACAGAATCACTCCCTCAACCTTCTGGTTACACTTCTTGTGATGCAGACCAGGACTGGCTTTCCGGGCTGTGAGCACAAGTTGCCAGGTGCGTCATCAAGTGTTTTATTGTCCAGTAACTGGACATTTTTAAATCCTTTTACAAGTCTTCTGAGTCAATTTTTGGATTTTTCACCTTTGATACTTCAGTGTCTCCAGTAAATACTATTGCCTCATTTTTCATAACGTTTTCTAAATCACTTTTGGGAATTATTCTGTTGTGAAAATAAAAGCATCTTTGATAGCCCTTTTTTCCTATCCTTTAAACATTTACAATCCTTCATTCCTAGACCACTATATATATTCTTAACATTTCATGTAAGGATTGTTGTAAGATTTCTGTAAATCCAGGTGATATTTAAGATCCATGGCTTTAATACTCATAAGGAAGTTACGTAGATCTATCTGTTACTCAAGCCAGATTTAATTTATTTGTTGTCTCCCTTTAAAAAACTGGCTCAGTATTTTCCACTTGCACATGTTTGAGTCATTCATCTCATCCTGGCAATTTATTACTATTCATTTTATTGATTTGTTATTAAACTTTGTCTACTGACACATCAAGTGCAGATGGTTCCATTGACTTGACAGGTCTGAAAGGCTCTTCTGTGGGTTCATCCTTAAACACATTCTGTAGTTGATTGTAAATAATTCATTTAGCTTTATTGCTATGGCCTTTTCTTTCCTCAGCTTTCTTATTACACCCCAATGCCCTGTGTAATTGGTATTTAGTTTCTGAATGCTGCACAATCCTTACCGTAGTTGTCCTCCTTCATGGCAGGGAAATGCCATCTATCCTTGCTTTATAAAGACAGACAGACACTTGGTAAAGGAAGCTGAGTAATGAAACTCTCAGGTTTGCAGTTCCTTAAAAATGTCTCCAGATTTGAGAACAGAACTCCCAAGGACTGATCTTGCTGATTAAAAAGTATCGCCTTGAAAGGGAGAGATGAATTTGATGCCAGAGACTGGATTCATGGCAGCAAGTACACTGAGTGTTGGGATACCACTGTATCAATCAAAAAACTGGAAGAGAAGTATCTGAAGCTCCAACTGCTGTTGGTCTCTGTGATTCAGAGCTGGAAGGCACTCCTTGCTGCCAGGCGTTTTTTCATGCCTGCCTCTTGCTCTAGCAGCTCCTTCAGGCTGGTCTTACATGAGCTGCCAACAAGCATTTGAGGAGGTAGAAGAATATGCCAAAGGTGCTGACAATAATGTCTCAAGGCCAGGACAGCCTTTCTGTGTCCTGTTTTGCACCTTGGTTGTGAAAGGATTTGATGTGGCACATCCCCTCCTCTGTGTCCCTGCAGAGCATGTCAATGCAGAGCCCTATCTGCCCCAGGGTCTGCTGGTCTCTTAACAGTGAGTGAGCCTGGCCTCAGGCATAGGCTCATACTGGAGATCAGCTGAAAGTACAGACATCTCCACTGCAGCATGCAGGAGATCCCTCATCCTTGTGTAAAAGGAGGAACATTAATACAAATTCTTAAAAACAAATCAAGAAAATGAAAAATCTCAACTCACCTAACTGAGGACCTATACTGAAATGGGACTGCAGTTAGTGGCAGTAAATTATTGTTACAGCTGTGGGAGATACAAAGTCTTTCAAAAGTGGCTCTGCTACTGGGAAGATTTTTTTGAAATTATCCCTCGGAGGCAGTCACATGCTGCAGTGAGGGTTTGCTTAATAAATGCCTTTCAGGTTAAGAAGATAGTGCCTGTATCTTCCATTTAGAGAAATAGAAGCTCTTGCTCTTAATTTCAGAAAAGGATTTTAAGATACAAATTTTTGAGATCATAAAGCAGAGGAACCTTTGAAGATAAATCAAGTTTCATACAATCTATTTTTAAGGTGATTTTAAATTCACGTTGACTTCCTTGTTTACATAAAAAAATGGAAGTTGTTCATCGCAATACAAATCACTCTGTTCAGAATCTTTCCACTAATTTGGTTCACTTTAGAGAGCCTGACAAGACTGCAGGGATACATCATAGCTACCGAAAAGAAACATTTCAGACTTTGCTGAAGAAATAGATATTTCCTTTGCTAATGTTTGGTGGGAATTTCAAAGGTAATGAAACAGAGATTGAAGGAAAACTATTTAAAATATGGCATTTGCACTGCTAGTTGGGCATTATGTTAAACAACCAAATGGAGTTTGATCATATAAGGCCAGAGGTAGACGTGGTAGAGCTGAACATATGAAAAATGTTTGGATATTGATTAAGTCATGTAATTTAAAGATCACACACCTGGGAACCAAGAGCTGTGTTCAATCTACAAAGTTAAGGCAGATTCACAAAGGTGATTTGAAACACCTATTTACACTATTTATTGCTGTTCAATACAACACAGTACTTTATATGCTATAGCAGCTTTCAGGTTGCTGAAGTAATACGAATCATCACACATAGCCCTCAATCAAGGAGACACAAGGGTTGACCTAGTCAAAATTTATTTGATATAATATTGACACATACATGGAAACTCCCCAGCCTCCACAGTAATTGTCCTTCCCAGTCGTCTGTGAGTTTCCCCAGCTCCCTGAGATGTCTGGCAGTCAACTGGCTGCCTGGGCAGCATCCTTCATACTGGGAATCGCTCTCCCCAGCCCAGATGACTGGTGAGACTCATCACCTACATGCAGAGAAAACTATCAGCAAACTAAAGACTTGAAACCTGATTCTCCTTAAGCCACACATTTTCATAGTTTGTCACCTGCAGATATTCCAAGTGTTTGATTTTTTTTCCATCTGTATTGCTTTATTAATTTTTTAAACACTGAACATTTTCTGTATCCTTTCACCTGTCGGCCCTAATGCAACTCATGCCAGACTATTTCAGTTTCATACCTTCTATATCTATTGTCTTCTATAAAAGTGACATCAATTTTGTTTTGCAACTACCCTGGTTCAGAAAAAAGGTGATCTAGCCAAGTGTCCTTTCTGTAGCAAGTGTCCTTTCTGTGACACCAGTTAGCAGATGTTTAGGGGACATATATATAGGAACCAGGCACATATGGTCTGATCATCTCCCTGCTGATCACCACAACCTTCTTTAAACAGAGCATCCTTGCTCAGCCCCTAAATCACGATACTAAATTCCATTGCTGTTTCCATGTTAGAAGTGAACAAAT
>JAWWES010000001.1:32902130-32986241 GCA_035583135.1 Lophotriccus pileatus
AAACAGAGCATCCTTGCTCAGCCCCTAAATCACGATACTAAATTCCATTGCTGTTTCCATGTTAGAAGTGAACAAATATGAAGTTCCTACAGCTTGCAAATGAGGCTATGAAATATTAAAATTCGAAGAATTGGTCTAGGCAAAAAAGCTTGTTGATTAATATTTCAAACAATCTCATACACATCAAGTGAAAGAAAAACATCTCTTCAGTCACAGACACTTGTTTGTTCTCTTTCTTGCTTGCTTGTTTTTCCATGACTCCTTGGGATATCAGAATAAAAAGAAAAAAGAACGTATTTCAGGTCCTATTCTGTAAGACTCAATTCATTTTGATGGCACAGTTTTTGTATAAGCAAATGCTAAATAACAGTGTAATTTATACTTCAGGCTTTTCTGACAAAATGTCTAGCTCCAATAGATGCTTCCATCTATTGAAATCAAAACTATTTCACTCTTTATGTAAAATTTATCATCCCAGCATTGATATGGCCACGTAACCATATTCTCTGAGCACTTCACTATACTCTCCATAAATATTTTTATTTGACAATTAGGGAAACAGGACATTGAATTAGAGAAATGTTTCCACCACTTATATCAGTCTATTTTTCTCATCTAATGTAAATGCTCAGAATTATTCTTTTCCTGTAGGTACCTAGCTGTCTCCTATACTGTCTAGGATGTTTAGATTCCTTTCAAATTAGCATTGCAGCTAATTTGTCTTCCCAAATTATGAACAAAAGAAAGCCCACAGCTACATCAGCAGTGCCTACACTGCCTGAAGATGGCTCAGCTACTCGACACACTGTAGTTCCCAAATCACTACAGTACACCCTTGTCAGCCCTGGTGAGGCTAGAACGCTTTCAAGGTTTCTTTAGTGTCAGTGCATGATTTTGAAGAACATCACCTGAAATTTTACATAGCTTCTGTACCATCCTCAGTTACCTACATCAAGACACTTTTAAGCAAAGAGAAGTATTTTTGCCCACTACAAAAAGGCTGTCTCTCAGACACCAAAGTCTGACTGTCATTTTATACAGAACATTTATTAAAAATCCTTGACCTGTCCAAAAGTGATAAATAGGGTCTAAATTCCTGTGTCTGAGCATATTTTATAGTTCAGTCCTTCTGAATATATATGATCATAGGTAATTTAGTTTAAAGAAGATCATTCTGATGTATTTCCAACCCCCCTCTCAAAGCATGGTCATCTTCAAAATTCCCTCAAATTGTTCAAGACCTTATCCAGGTGAGTTTCTAGTATCTCCCAAAATTTCAGAACCTCTGTACTGCCTGCACCAAGGCTGACTTTCCCTGGTGAGATTCTACCCTCTCCCACATGTTCAGAGCAGCTTCACTGATGATGAACTGACACCCAAGTAATGCAAATGTGAATGTGGTCCAACACAGTTCCCTATTCCTACATGTTTTATTTTATCAAGGACTGGATTTTCAGAAAAGTTCTTGTCATGCTTTCTATGGATTTCTCTCTTGTGGGAGTGGGTATGCTCTTCCTTCCTACAGTGAAAACAGGAGTTGACCTCATGCATCTTCCTTGTTAAGGATAAGGTTTGTTGCTCTTGTAGAGGATGTTCTTCCCCCAAGGTGGAATGGAATAAAGGGAAGAGAATATTTAATTTGGAAAGGACCTGCAAGGACCATCTAGTCCAACTGCCTGACTTATTCAGGACGGAAAATAAAGCATGCTGTCAAAGGCATTGAACAAATGCCTCTTAAACATTGACACATTTGGAGCATGGATCAGCTCTTAAGGAAGCCTCATCAAATATCTCATCAAGGCCAGCAAGCAAAATAAAATGAGGACACTTTTGGATCAGCCCATGGTGAACATGACACACAAACACTTGTTAAACTGATCTCTTCTACGACTTTCCAATCATCTCCAAAACCATTTTGTAGAGGATTAAAAGCATTCAATGTTTTAAAAAAAACAGAGGAAAGATACCAGCGTAACCTATAATCCAGTGAGGGAATTACTGTTTGTTTATAGCTGTCAGAGACATAAATTAGGTTTTTATCATCTTTGCCTCAGTCTTGTATTTCCTGTACACCCAAATCTAACATTAAGAGTATCACGTTTCAGTTTCTGGTATGATAAAATCATTTGATTCAGGCTTAGGAAATGGTAGTGTTGTATGAGGTTTCAAACTGAGTTTTACATCCTGAAATGTGCAATTAGAAATTATTTACCTAGGAGCAATATTAGAAAAGCAACTGTATTCATTAATAATTTTCTACTATGTACAGTGTGTTAGAGCACGGATAGATCTAAGTAAATATAATCTGCTTGAAATTGGCCAGATTACTGGAATGCTAAAGAAAATTTCTTTTAGGATCCTGACTCAAGAGACTGCTATTATTCCTTTGCCTAAATTTAAGAACATGGCTTTTATTAATATTTCCCATCTAAAATTAATTGCTCAGTAGAAGTAGGGGTTCATGGTAATTTTCTTTTCTGCAGGATGTCTTTAAATCAGAGTAAACTTAAGCCAGTATAGGTAAAAATTTGTAGTGGCAGGGGGAGGGAGAAGAGCAGTCTGGTTTTCCTGGAAGAATTATTTTTAATAATTTAGGCTTTTTAGGCTTTTTATTGCCATGAGACTCATTTCAAATAAAGATAGTAAAAGTAAATCCCAGTTCTGTTACCTCGTTCCCTTGCTTAAATTGGGAATTACACACAGACTGAGGGACTATCATTATGGACAACACCATCAAAACTCTTAGCTTCATTCATGGTAGCAGGAACTTATCCTAGCTCCTGGTAGCTCCTAGACCATCCAAGAGTAAGTAATCAACATGCTTCTGTTACTGCACCAGTACCTTCATCTTGTCAGCCTCAGAGCAGCTTAAGGCAAATTCTGTCAATCTTAAAGCTGCTTAGGGTAAGGTTTTCAAAGCAACTTAGCAATTCAAAATCTAATCTTCATTGAAAGCCAACAAAACCTACTCTCAGATGTGCTTAATTTACCTTTAAAAATGGGACACAGGAACTTCTGATGTTAGCCTTAATCCTGCTTTTGAACACATGTGAGCTGGGGCTCCCAGAGAAGGAGGGTGTGGATAATGCAATGGAGTGAATGACGAGCTGCAAGGAGCTCAGTGCAGTGTGGGCTTAATTTTCTATTTAAAGGAGAGAAGCTAAGAATTTTAGAATCATCGTCTTGCAGCTTTGTTTCAGAAATATTAAAATACATATTGCTGCTGTTAAATGTTTTGGGTAATAGTGGTCAGTAAGCACTTTTATCTTCAAAGTACATTTCTAAAGAGGATTGACAACCACACAGAGTGAAACCACCAAATCTAGATATTAAGAAGAAGTAACAATCACATCATTTTGACACTGATGAGGTGACACCAAAGACCATTATTTTAGTTTCTCTTTTTTGTTTGCTTCTGCTTTTGAATATTCTGGCACCTTATTTTTGAGCTTTTCTCAGTTGAGAAGTAGACACTAGTGAAAACTGATGCTGAATTATTCATTTGACTCCAGAAGATGGAGGTTTATAGGAAATATAATCTACTAGGAAACCATGTCACAGAGTAAAACTTGAGATAAACCTCCTCATGGCAAGTAAAGGTTGATAGATAAGAGCTCAAGGAATCCACAGAATTAGTTGACCAAATAGTACATCTCTTCTCACAGTTGCTGCTCCTCCAGGCAAACGTTCTCTGCTATTTCCATTACAGTTTAGAAGATTTCAGCCCAGTACAGACTCAGGCCTGTGGTAGAGTTCCACCTTGTAAATCTGAAATCTTTAGAGATTTCATGTTTGGCCTCATGAAGCAGAGCTTACATAAAGACACCTGACCTTTGCACCATAAAAATTCATTTTTAGACTTCAATAGCATTTGGATTTTTGCAAAATCACTCTTCAAAAATCACCCTTTTAAAGAGGCAAAGTTAAAGCCAAAAATTAATTGCATTGCTTCCAGTTGAAGTCTATGCTAAAATACAAAGGACTCACTCTATAGGCAAGCTCCCACTGAATGAGTAACTCTTAATGAGTTCCTCAAGTTTTGACCTAGAGACAAAAAGTTCTTATGATTTGTCACAGTTGCATCCAGCAGAGTTTATGGATTTAGTACATTTCTCCACATTAGGTAGGACAATTAATCTCCATAATTTTCAGTGATTTTCTGCAGTGTAGTTCCCATATGCATAGAGCATCTCATTATCTCAGCAGAACCTACTCAGCCAACATAATAACAATGAAAATCCGAATTCTGACTTTCACTGTCAAAGGACAGAATTCCAGGCCAAGCAAAAAACATTACTAAGCAAGAGCTATTGCAAACAAATATCTTGACTTTTCTATAATGCCCTCTCTCATCAAAGACAGAGCAGCCAATGTTCTGCCTGGTTAATACTTTCTCCTAGTTTTGCTTGTCTCCACGTTTTCGTAGCTAGAGAAGAAATTTTTTTCCAGTATTGATTTCTAAAGGTTGGAGTGTGTAAATAGATTTCTTATGATATGAATGAAAGAGCACCTCCATGCTAGGAAAGTCTGCAGAGTTCCTCACCTCTTACAACAGAAATAAGTAAGAATATTCAGACTGGCAAAGCTCCAGTGCTACCTATTGATTTCTAGAGGGGAAAAAAATAACAAAACATAAGTAACATAACATAACATAACATAACATAACATAGCTGCCACAATTGTGTGAAATTTGGATGGTGTGGTGTTTTTGAGTACTGGAGGCATTGTGCTTAGTCCCTTTCTTACGGTTTTTTGTCGCCATTATCTTCAAATTGTACAAATCATAAATGTGGATCATTTTTCCAGAGGAAAGCTTTCTCTTACTTAAGTTCTCCATATGTCCAATATCCCTGTCTTAAAAAAAAAAAAAGAGAAAGCATCACATATCTGGTTGGTAGTAATAATTATGTTATCAGTGGGGTACTTTTTGTGTGCTGAAAATTTCTTTTTAAGTGTGAATCAGTGGAAGCACAATGAGTTCTGTGGGCAGACTGGTCAAAATGGAATTTTAAAAGTTGCTAACAGATATGGGTCATGATTAGGTGTAAGAGAAAGCAACTGCAAGCCACAAGGTATCTGAGACAACTACCTAAAAATCCCAGTGACCCAAAGAAGATCCTTGAGTTCTATTGTAATATTTAGAACTACTGTACACCAAATACTTAAAAAAAATATAAATTCAGTGCTCTTTTACAGTGTATTCTGCAGTAGTAGGAAGATACATTTGAGTGCAGGGAGGTAAGGGGGTGGCTACAGGCTGTCCTAACAGAATCATCATTTTCCCTTTCAGTTTCACCATCTTTAAAAGAAACACCTTATTTTATTTTATTATATTTTATTTGTGCTTTATTATTTTTTATCTTATTTTTCCCTAGGGGGAAAAATCCCTAAATTAATATTCTCAGACACAACGTAAGTTACTATGAGAGAGAATGACTTTTTGTCTCCCGTGTCAATACATGCAACTCACAGGTTGCAATTTCAGGGGAATTACCCGATAGTTTAAAGTATGCCCGATCTGAAATCCAGTCACATTTCCTTTCTGGATATGGATAATCTTAAAGGTCACAACACAGACATCTGTGCTGAGAAATTGCACAGATGCCTCAGAGAGAAAACAGAGATGCAGTCAGCAGCAGCTTCACAGTCTGTATGGGCAGGAAAAAAACCAAACCCAAGAATAACACAAATTTCACATCATTTTGATGCATAATGCATAGGCCAGGTCAAGGTCAGTGAAAAATTATTTCATTTCTTTAGAAAAAAACAACAACTAAGTACAAACGTTGCCTAAGTTTTCCAGGTTGGTGTGAAATTTAAATCCCACTCCAAGTTTGGGATTTTATTGTGAAATTTCACACACAAAATTCAGAGGTGCTGAAGAAGCCTTCCAGAATCAAGCTGCTACTACAAATCTTCTCTGGAGTTTGTCAAGATAACTAAGGCCAAATCTAATAAGTGTTCTGACCCAAGGCAGTCTCCTTGTTTTAAAGCAAACCTCAAATCTGGTATCTGGACCATATTGAGTCCAATACAAATGTATTTAAAAGCTTCTGTGTTTATCATGGATGAAACAGGAGGCCAGATATTCCTAGTCAATAAATTATGCTAATGTCAAGGCACGTGCTCACAGCTTGATACTCACATGTTTGCAAGAAGAAGGGGAATTCTGTTTGGCCCTTTTATGCCCTGTAAAATGCCAAAGAAATAAAAAGTGGGTGTTCCCTGAAAATAATTTCCCTTGTTCCAGCACAAGAGAAAACATGAAAGAACTTCACTTTCTCAAGCCACCTTATAGTTCCTGCTGGAAGGGGTTAAAGCCAGGAAAACCTGGGAGTAGTGTGAGTTCCATCCATGTCCACAACTGAAAGACTAAAGCTGTCAGTCCTTGCTCACTGTGGGATATGTTACCTTTAACACAGGACATTGTATGCTGTGCATAGCAAGACCATGAAAGTGCAACATACTGGTTGATACTTCTGAAAATGTTAACTTAATTTTTTCAGTATAGTAGAGCCCGTTTCCTGCACAGAATACGAGCACTTGCTAAAGACCCAAAAAAGCCCATCATCAAACATAGATATTGGCTCATAAGAGCTGACATTAAGCATCATGGTTGGATCTGCAAAATGAGCAAAATATTCCCCAAAGGCAAATAGCAGTCCTCTTTCCTGCTGTAAACACCATAAACAAAATATCTCCCCCTTCTTAGTGAAACAGTAGCTAATGCTGCTGTCTCCAATCCTTTTTCCATTGAGGTCCATGACATAACTCTCTGCCAAATTCCCACTGGGAGGAAAAGAATAAAGAATTACTTGGATTCAATGGAGAAACTGCTGAATGAAATAAAAAAATAAAATGGTAGCAAATGGAAAAGGCTTAGATGCAAATGTGCAATAGGACTTGCTGTACTGGAGGTGCCTTAGGAGCAACTAAGCTAACACCCTAAACTTTAATGACTGGGATCATCCCCCATGGCTCAGCACCCAAACCTACCCTCTTTCTAATTTAGAAGCATTACTGCTTGTGCTGTCTTTACAGACCCTTGTAAAAATCCCTCTCCAGCTTTCCTGTAGACCCCTTCAGGTACTGAAAGATCATAATAAGGTGTCCTTGGAGCCTTCTCTTCTTCAGGCTGAACAAACCCAACTCTCTCAGCCTGTCTTCATAGGAGAGGTGTTCCAGACCTCTGGTCATCTTTATGGGCTCCTCTGGACTCACTCCAACAGGTCCACATCGTTCTGGTGGGGGCCCCATAGCTGGACTCAGTCCTTCTCTCCACCTTAAAATGGAGGTCCTTTCAAACTGTTGCTGAGAATGGTCCCTGACCTGTGGCAATATCAAAAGATAAAATGGCAACCGTGTCGCAGTACCCTAGTATGACTGATTTTGGTAACACAGACACTTCTAACACTGTCCCTCTCAGCCTGACTGCAGTAATTAAGGTTGAGGGAATCAGCTTTGTAAAGAGTCACAATGTCATTAAGATGGGGGGGGGGAGGGAAAAAAAAGGAAAAAAGAAAATAAAGGAGGGGGGGGAAGCAAGGAAAAAACAGGAATCATGGTATCTATGAGTGATAAGTCAAACATTCAGACATTTTTTGGTAAAATCACATTGTTGTAGTATACTCCCAATAAAAGCTGTTCTTCCAAGCAGTTCCCCTCCCACTCTTTCAGCAGATTGACAGTGTATGACAGAATCATCCTGCGCACAGGGGCTATTCCAGCAACCTTCAGTCACAGCAAGCAGCACCTCAGAGCTTCCCACATCACCGAAGGAGAGAGCAACCTTTTTTGTATGCTGTACATGTAGGATTTACCTGTCCAGCTTCTCCAGATGGGAACAAAGCTGGAAGGAGAAGTTGAAGGTCTTTATTGACATGCCACTATATGAAAATTTAACCCTTTTAATAGAATCTTAATTGTCTTGCAATGGATTCTTCTATCAGAGAGCCACTGTGCTCCCTGTTGTAGCTATAGCAATGAATTACATTAGTGTTTCCTTCATTTTCTTCTAATTTTTTTTCTTCAAGCTGAGCCTGCAAGTGGGTGGAAATAAATCTATTACTGAGAGTGCAGCACAGATAGCTATGCAACTTGGGGTCTGATTCTGATTATGATGCTGAATTACTGTCTAAAACCAGGCAAATTATTAAACCCCCATACAGTGGATTTCCCCATCGGTAAAAAATAGGGCAGGGGGTAGATGTGGTGAAGAAGGAGAATAACATATATCTCCCTTATGATAATGCTATAAAACCTGATATCTGAGAATCTTTGTTAAAGAAATTTTCAGACAAGAGAGTAATAACCTTAAGTGATGCACATGCAGAAGAGTTAGGACTATTTACAGAAGCTGAAGATCTCTCCTGCTAAATGTTGTTGTCACTTCATAATCACGTGAATGACAAAGAGCAGTCTGTAAATTTATGTCCAAACTCCCATCTGTGCCAGAAGAAGAAGAAAGTAATTTCGGAGATGCAAATAAAGCTGCCACACAGCACCTGAACTGTATCAAATTACAGCCATAGTACAGTGATATGAGAGATGAAGGTTTTGGTTTTTTGTACTGAACATAGAGGAGCATTCAGCAAAATATATTGCTGTGCTCTAAATGCATTAATATCCCTTGCCTTGTCAGGAAGATTATGAAGACTGCTAACTTACAATGGTATTTACAGCATTAGGTGAGAAAGCTAAGAGGTTTCTCTATTAAATTCCTTTTCTGCTACAGGCTTAGGAAAATCACTTAGTCTTTCTGTACCCTATTTTGCATGTTATGCATGCTGGTAACAGTGTAAACATTGTGAGTGTGAATGGGTTGCAATATATGGGATTGCACAATGAATTGATTCTCTATTTTGTTAAAGCTGATATATTTTCTCCTATGTCAAACATTTATTACTTTAGCTGCAAGAATAGGTGTCATTAGAAATAAAAATTTACCACAGATACGCTTTTGGACATACCTGAAATGCTGAAATATGTTAAGTGAAAAAGTAAAAAAGATGTCCTTGTTTTAGTAGTCTTCACTGCCATGTAGACACCTCACTGCATGTTGGGCAGTATATTACGGCTTGGCAATGGCAGTAATTTAATTCCAAACAATTTCTGAGCAATGAATTTGAATGCTGTTGTGAAATTCTTGTTTCATGTTTTACGCTGATGTGGCTTCCTAAAAATTATTAAGAAGCACTCAAGCACAAAAATAAAACCTGTTAAGTTCTGTCCAAATTACTACTGGGATTAGCTTAGTGTAATGATCACTTCTGAAGTCTGGAGTAATGTCAGGGAAGCCAGACTCACATAATCCTAAATATTTGCCATATCTAGCTTGTTCTAAATGTTTTTACCTCTGCTTCACTTCTCAGGGCTGCATTTCTTCATTTTCTACAAGCAGGAGGCTTTTGCCAAGAGCACAGCAACAATACTTAGCACTTGAATGGCACTTTTCACTTTTAAAATATTGTGCAGATATTAAACAGTTTTCCCAAAACTCATGCAAAAACTGGGAACTGAGGAAAAGAATTTGTTAATGCGTCAATGGAAATCTGGTGCATATACCTTATGCCTGTGATAATCACACCCACTCCTATTTCAATTTTTCTAATAAAGGAACTAAGCTGGCCAAATCATGATTTTACTACATCTGTTTGACTAGTTAGTAGCAAGCTCTGTTCCCTATTTCAGTATTTTATTCACATCTCACAGTAATCACTGAGTTTACTGTATTTGTAACCTCAAAATCTGTTATCTATCTTGTGTAACCCCGAGTCCTGTTTGTGAAGTGCACTGTATAGAAGATAGTGAACAGGAGTTTTTCTGATGCTGGTATGGTCATAACACTGATGACAGCTCTAGAATGGAAGATAAATAATTCAAATTTCCTTTGTTATTAAAAATTGAGTATCCCAATTCAAAAGTAGACTGACTTGGAAATCAGCTGACTTGGAAAGAAAAACCTTACTGCCACAGAGAAAGCCTTGTAGAGTTTTGGATTCTGTCTTGTATAATCCAAAAAAGGGCTGAACAGTGGATTCAAGCAGGTAACTGAGCATGAAAGACACCTGAAAGACGAAGATGCACACAAAGATGTGCTTTAATTTGCACTTTTATAAGTTGTAGAGGAAAAATAAGAAACTGTTACTGTTCAAGACTGTCAGATAAATGCCATTAGAAAGTTGTGAGGTCATTGAGATTATTGTTCTTTAATACTGCAGTAAAAGTAACTAAACATGAGTTACAGCTCAGTGCCTTGGAGAACTGCCCATGAGTAAACAGACTCAGCCATATGAAATTGTGTAGTCATATTAGCAAGTTCAGAAAGCTCATTAGCTCTGCTGAGCAGGCTCTCCAGTATCTTCACTATTGTGCTTGCATTCTGTGGAGACACCTCTAATTCATCACAGAAGGAGGCACTGTGACCTGTCTTCCTGGGTTAAATCCTCTGGATTAAATAAAATTTCTTTGCCATTTCTGTTTGGTATGGGTGGGAGTGGAAGGTTTAGACGAAATTTATTGAGAAGCTCTGCTGTTGAGTCACAAGGTGAAAAAAGGACTGCTTGGCTTTCTAAACTCCTTCTCAGAGAAGAGTCTAGGTGAGGCTGCATCCAATCTTAGCCTTGGATTATGTCAATAGTTTAAATTGAAGGAATTACAGAGGTGGGATTGAACCACTTTTGTCCTGCAGGTTTTAATGGTTGGCAAAATGAAAATATTTATAGAAAATGAATATTTTATAATTACAAATGATCAGAACAAAAGATTTTAATTAGAACTATTTATTACACAGTTTAAACACTAAAAATCTAGTAGTAGATTATAATATATATATAGTATAGTGCACTGTAACAAAGCAATTATTGAAGCAGTTATATTAAAGCTAGCAAAAAGAATTAATTTTTAAGTAGAGATCTGATGTAAATCACCAATACCAATGCTCATGGGAAGATCTCTTTCTCTCAGCCTCGAGGAGTAACCTTGGGGGGCGCCCCCAGCCCAAGGGAGGAACCTCCACGCATACACCCCAAGAAGGATTATGCCAGTAGAACCTGACTGCATGAAAGGGGACTGGACTTTTAAAGTGTAAAGTCATTGACTGCTAGTCACACTATCAGGCCAGCTATCAGTTTATCTGTCAAATCAGACTTCAAAAAGCAGGGTGTTTATTTGAAGTCTGGTGAACCAGGACAGTTTTAGCACAATTAACACCAACACCCTGGCTCCAGCAGTTGATCTTGCACATAGCTTTCATGACAGAATGATTGGATTTTAGGTCTTATCAGGGTGGGTCTATCCTGCCATACTATCAGACATCTCATTTTGGAAGACTACCTGTATGGTCCTTCTCTAAGTGAAAGGAAAATATGGTGCTCATCTCTCAGAAGGGAGTGATGGTTGCTCTTTGCAAGGGTGGCTTTCTTGTTGAATTGGGTTGCTTATGTCCTCTCCCCAACACACAGTATTCAGCAAGGATGCTACTATTTTTTGACCTTTCCACCAATAAAGCCCATGGCATGGCAGAACCTACTTAAGGTTTCTAACATACTTTAGTATGTTATGCAGGTAAAGAACCTTGTATAGAACAAATAGACTTTGCTGAGGGCTGAGCTTGACTCTTTGATGAAAGTTTCAGTGCTTGCAGAATGCAGCACAATATTCTGTAAGACTTGGATGTCATTGTCTAAAAATGTGAAAGAGCAAAGCAAAAAAAGGCATCTTTTTCTGTCTGCCCTGCCCAGTTCCTTTACCAAACAAGAGGTCTGGCTGCATTAATTTTGTATCACTTCAGTTGACACTCAACAGATGCAGAGGTGTTATTTTTATATACATCTGCAAGACTAAAAACAAACAGAACTGGGTGCTGCTCATCAGGCAGAAAATTAGAAATGACATGCCAGACTCTTAAACTAGATTTTGCAACTGGACATGTAGAGATCCAAATTGCACTTGCAGCCTGAGGTGGTGAGGATGAGAATGCCCAGGTCTCCCTATTGCCCAAGTTAGTCATGTTCACTTCTACATGCATACAACAGCACCTAGAGTGAGGACCTCAATTTGCTTTATAGCTGGACCAGTGGCCAACTTGAAGTATGTTTTTCAAAGCCAGAAATGTTATCAAAGTTGTAAGCAAAAATACAGCTGTGTTACCAACTTAGACCTGGCTCTTAATTTGAAATGTTTAGGAAAAGCACTGAAGTCAGCTCTCATGTCATTTTCATTTGCTAATAGAGTAATCAACGTCTGTAGAGCATCAGCCACAAAATCTTTCTTTCAGTGAAAAGTGTGCTCAAAAATTCTTGTCTGAGATCTGTAATCTCATTTTAATTAGCATTGCACATGATTACTCCAATCAAAGCAAGTCACTAGCAAACATTGCCATCTGCATTCATCATTAACATCAGCTAGCATGATGGCAGTCTGATTTTAAGTTAACACATGGGCTCTGAGGTTCAAATGTCTGTTCAAGGACAAAGAACATTGTCTTACTTTCTTTCTACTACTTAGATTTTGAAACACAACCTCAGTCTTAGCACTTGACAAATACAGAGCATTTCCAGTATGGCAGGTGTTTTACATCTGGGATATGGCAGTCTTGTCTGCAACAGAAGATACTGTCCTTCCTTTTGGATGATTTAATTGTTCCTGGAATCAGGATTATACGACATCTGCCCAGCAATCAGCACAGCTGCCAACTGTGTGGTTAGGGATTTTGAGATATTGATAGGCTTCCATGGCAAGGTACACAATTATTCAGTGACTTTTTAAGACAACTGTTCAATACAATGCTAAAACTCTGACCACAGCATGCTGAAAAGGGTGATGTGTTGTATGCCTGTTTGTGTATGCACTGCCATTTTCCAGAGATCGGGTGTCATCAGTTGGTTAAGCAGAGGTGTCTAATGATACTTAACTGGACTCATAAGGTTCTTCATCAAATGTCCTCACAGAAAGCTGTATTTGAGAAGCAGCAGATGACTGTTAGTGATAAGAATCCTTTATGAATGTAAATATCTAGTAAGATATAGCCAAGTTTTTAAAGAAACTGTTCCATTGCTAAGCCATTATTTTTTTCCAAAGGTTACATGCATTCCAAGAACATTTACCAAGACAGGCACAAGCTAAGCTTATGGATTATGTAAAATTCAACAGCCTTCATCCTCAGAGAAGGGAATTATCTGGGCTTTTTTGAAGATGTTAGTACAAGACTGTAAACTCTTTAAAAGAAGACGTATTTCAGTAGCATTTTCCTTCCTTCTGAACCAGACTTTCTGTGCAGAATGAGTGTTTATGAGAGTTTTAAATTGAGTGCATAGTCACAACTCTTTTATAGTCATAACTTCTTTCAAGGTTCTCCTCATTATAAGAGGTAGCCTTGAGTGTTTTAAATTTACCCACAAAGCTGCTATAATCATTCTTTGCAATGACACTACAATGCACAACAATTAATTACATCAGATCCTTCTCAAAGAAGTGTTTACCAGCGAAGAGATTGCCACGGCTTTATTTCTGACAATAAAAGAGTAGAAATTATCAGACACATTGGGATTTTACTGATCTAACATTTCTGTAGCCAGGTTTATAATCTTATCATTTTCCCTGTAGGAAATAAATATCAGTTCTTGACAGGCATGTTCTTTAAACAACGTTTTTCATGGGGAAAGTATTTCCAAACATTTTTTCCTGTAAGAAACCAAGATCTGGATTTTTAGCTAGGTAACTCCAGTGAGTGACTGCACTCATTTTCCGTCTTGCTGGGATTCATGTGCAGGGTCTTCCCCTGAGAAACTGAGGTACATCTACCCTGAAGACTGGCTGGTGTAAGTGCCAGGCGTAGGACTGGATGAGGCTCAGAGTTGGTATCACTGTAACTTGGTAATACAGAGCTCAGAGCAGGCTGAAGATCTTTCCCAGGATCTGGGTTGAATACTTAGGCAGCAAGTTCATGCTGAACTATGCCCAGAGACAGTCTGATACCCAGGTACCTTAAAGCTGGCTCTCAGTTTGTGCTTGTGGAGTCCCTGGACCTATATATACATCCTCTGTTAACATACTTGTCCTATACATGGGGCTTTTTTGTACAGGCATACCCAAGGTGAAGGTCCACTTTAAACTGGTGGAAAACATCTTCAGCATTGAAGGAAAGAGCTAGGGTTGCTTGAGCAGGTGCTGTAGCACAGGGGAACTGAACACAGGGAGTGAAATCTGTGCTGCTGTCTGCACTCTGGGTGCATTTGGGGGATGTATGTCAGACTAGCACTACTCTGGTCAGGGCATCTTTCTGTTTGGTTTCAAATTTCAGAAATACAATGTTGGCAACCCAGCACAGCTCCAGGACATCAACCAAAGCACCGCTGAGTAGGAATAATCAAGAGATTTCCTTTGGAAGCTCACTTCTAGTCTGATCTAGATGCTAAGATATATGCATCCATTCACCTAAAGAAATGCCATATACCGAGCATGGGTTTGGTCCCTTAGGTTTAGTACTCCCAGTGCACCCGTCTGCCTGACAACCCCTGTCTGAGCAAAAGAAAGTCTGAAAAAACACAATCTCAACAGCCACACATGGCTGTTGGCAAGTTGATAAGAAGGGCTTTTTGGAAAGGAGGAAGGGTTAACTGTAACATAAAATATGATTAGTTCTTCAGAGTAAATGTTTCCAAGACTGATATAATCACCCTGTCTTCATATCTTTATTTCCTTTCACAGAGCCATGTTTGACTATGACAAGAGCAAAGACAGTGGCCTCCCAAGCCAAGGACTCAGTTTTAAGTATGGGGACATCCTTCATGTCATCAACGCCTCAGACGATGAATGGTGGCAGGCGAGGAGGGTCACTCTGGAGGGAGACAGTGAGGAAATGGGAGTTATACCCAGCAAGAGGAGGTGAGTGCTGCCTCTTTCTTTTTACATCCTTGTCCATTATGTTGAAACATTTACTTTTTTTTCCAAAGGCAGTGTGCATCAGTCTACAAAAATCTGGGGAAAGATGAGGAAAATGCCACAGTTATTTCAAGAGTTGGAAGATACAATTTTTGCTGTTTTGAGATTTAAGGAATTCAGGCTGTTTAACAGTACTGAAAAGAAACTCAAAAGGTGACTCAATTGCAAGGGATTAGTAACTTCACAAACAAAGAGGGGAAGAGAAAGAGATCACCATCTACTAAAGAGCTTCCACAGAAAGAGGAATAACCAGAACCAAACTCTGGGAATTAGCTCTGAATTTGAAGTGGAGCACATGTTTTAATGTCAGGGTGATTAGCCATAGCATCAAGCCATAATGAATGTCTTGACATTTTCAAAGCAAGACTCTATGTCTTTCTTTTGAGAGACTAATAGAATTAAACTTCTCAGCCTGTGTGATGTAAAAAAATGATGCTAAATTATATAATGGTCATCTTTAGCTTCAAAATCTCTTAATTTAATCTGTTTGCCTGGAAACTGTTGGATCACAGTAAATTTTTCATATAATGTAAATGAAGGAACTTTCATTTGCTCTCCAAGCTAAATCTGAATCTTTGTTTGTCTGTGATGGATTCGTGGTGACTGTTGGAGAGAGAACAGACATCTGAATCTCCTTCATTGTTTGTACTGTTTATTCTGTTTAGATGCTTTTGTAAAATTAGCCACAAGTCTCTGATAGTATCAGAACTAGCACACAAATCAGTATTACTTCCTGCCTCTGTTGATAGTTGCTATAGAAAGGTCAAGAACTGAAAGGGTAGGAGGAAAATGAAATCTGTCAAAACATATTACATTTCTCTTTTGCAGCAATGCTCTCATACTGAATATAAACTTTTTATTCTTAGCTATTTCAGCTTCAGCATTAATATAAAAAATATCATGCCTATTTTTTATGCTAGGGAAATGGGATGCTTGATACTCTATAGTACCTGCTGCTTTTTCAAGAGAGTTGGCCCAGGTACTAATAGAGCTTATGGTACTCATTATTCTAAATCATATAAAAGTAAACTGAAAGGCCGTCAAATACCATGTTAACATGAACCCTGTAAGAACTTTATTTTCTCTAATCATGACTATGTTTGAATAGCAACCACATCTGGCTTTTCAGCAAAGAGTAATTTTGAAGTTGTATAACAGATAGAAATGAAAACTAGGTTATAACTTTTAAGATGGAAAAATGTGCTCATTAACCAAATTCAGTCTCTAGATATTTAAAAAGGAATACTCTGCTACAGTAAACAATGTTATAATTACATCATTGGATCACACATGGAAAAAGAGGGAAGTTTATTCAGTTAACCGTAAGGAAAGTATGTGCACAAAGCTCACTCGCAGTGTGGTGTCTCCTATGAAAAACTACAAAAAGCTGTCTTACATAATAAAAGAACTATAGAGGGGAAAACGGCAAAGCAAAGCAGCTAATTAAGATATGGAATTGTATATCCTGCAAGGGGGAGAGGTTGTATGTGCCTAAAGCTTATTGGGTTACCCACACAGTGCTGTTTTAGGACAAAAGATGGAGGTTCTCTAGTCAAGGGCAGACATATAATAGAGCCTAAGAATAAGATGGAGCTTAGGAAACGCTGGGAGAAAACAGAATGGAAAAAAAATAAAATTAAAAAAAGAAAGACGAGACAAGATGAAAATAGGTTGGTTAGAGACTAAAAATAAGGGTCTTGAATTTTAAAAGATGCAGGTATAGTTACCATGCTCTCCACTTGTCATCCTGATTCTTCACTGGTGAATCTGAGAAGCCTGGAAAAATCAATGGCATCTGATTTTCTGTCTGCATTAATATAATGACACCATACACCTGAGCTGGGGTGGGAGGAGGTTGCTGTTATTTCATAAGGTTTCAGTGGCACAAGGTTATTTTTTCCAATGCACTGAAAAGTGAGTATTGTTTCTCTTCTGTGGATTCTGGATGATTCCTCAGAGCCAGTGAGACTGATGCGCTCTTGCCAGCACCTTCTGTGGTCATTTACACCACCCAAGGGGAGAATGAGAAATCAATGTGCACAGGGCTGAGTTAAAGAAAATAAAGCTCGTCATACTTGACAGAATGTGCTAATTCAGAGTTGAATTTCCTCTGCAGATCTGTGTTATTGACTATAAGAGGCTTTATCTAAAACCGAGTAGGCCTGGGATTCATCTGATCAAATATAGGGTACTAGGGCAAGGAAACCCCCATTTAAGCTGTTGACTCCAGATTGCTATGCATCTTATTGTTTATATGGAATTATTTCTATAAGCATTCTATTATATGTCATACGACATGTGTAATATCTATCAGTAAAATATAGTGACAGAAAGGAAGGAATAAAAGAACGTCTGTAGATGTTTGTTGGGCTGTGACTTCTGAAAGCCCAACTTCCTACAATGTTGTAAAATGAAGAGATTTTATATTTGTGTTATATTTTTCAATCCCCCATTCGTTTCTGTACCTTTTATTTTAGAGTCTGGGTTTTCTGGGGGGTTGGTTTGGTGGGTTTGGTTTTGATGTTGTGGTTATATTCCTGCCTGTGGAATGGTATCCTGTGGGATTTTGCACTTAGGCATTTCTTGCACTTTGGGCCAGGGAAAGGCTGTACAGGTTCAGGAATTGTTAGTTCCAGGGTTAGTCTTTTAGTTATCTGATTTGCTACCTCAGGTCCTGTACAGCAACAGCTAAGATACATTATGCATTTTCCATAAATGAAATCATTACAGAATAGCTCTGAAAGCCAGTGACCACTTCAATTCTGTTTTTGAGAGAGATATACACATGTACACAAATATATATGTGTATGTATGTATGTATGTATGTATATAAACACGTAAAGCAGTAACTAATACGTTATATTACTTCTCTGAGGTGCTACGTAATGGTGATTGCTTTCCATGTATTTCGGGGTTTTTATCTTTTTACAGGACAGCCCATCATGCAGTGACATTTTAGCATGAGCTGATTAGAGAAATTTTGAACGATAAATCAAGACTCCTCTATGACATATGTGATATACCAGAAGAAATCATAATTTAGAATTATAGGGGAGCTGCCACTCATTATTCTCGCCAGGATGTTGGATACATTACCTCTCAGTGATTTAATAGCATTTGAAAGATCTTTTGTCATTAGATTTCAGTGCTGCTGCCAGTGTGTGGACTTGTTGCCTTGTTTATGGTTAAATTGAAAAGTCAGGCTTTTAGAGGGAGTTTTGGAGGGCAGCACTGCAGCTAGAGGAGGTTACTGAAAGAGGCAGCACAAAGAAATGAGGGTAGCCCCAAATTTCTCCACTAATGTGTGCAAGGACCAAATCTCATGAACCAGTGCTCCAATGACCTCTGTGGAGATTAATGAAAATTAAATTCTCAGCACCCTTTGGTTTTTAAATACAATTGCAACCATTTCTACATCTGAAAACAACATTTTGTCCATTTGTCAGTATGTATTTATTGTCTGATTACAGCTGTTCTTCTTGACCACAGGATTGAGTAGCCAATTGAGTAGGAACCAAATATAATGCTATAAAGATGGTGGAGTATTGCATTATGTTGATGTTGGGAAGCACAGGACTTCAGCATGAGAGGTTGCAAACCACTTCAGTTGCAATTTACCAATCACCAAATAGTTATTATACAGTACGAATGAATGAATATTTCAGGCCAAATTTTTCTTGGTTCCACATCTTCCCAAAAGATTTATCAAGGCTATGTTTAAGGTGACACCCCCAGGGTGAGGGGACATAACTACCAGCTCTGTACCAATGTCTCAGGCAGCCTGCAGTATTGCCAGTGCACTGTTTATGAAAGTGAATTGCTCCTGTATCATTGGAAATTACTATTTATACTAAAATGACCAATAGAATTAGATTTATACTGGATTTTTGTTACATTTACATGGATATATGTATAGATTTAGATTCGAATTTCTACTTGTGCTGTGCTTTCAATCATGAGAATTTTTATTTGCCTCATTGCCTCCTATTATCCCTATGAAAAAAAAAAAAAAAGTTAAGCTTCCCATAAAGGCCAGCAGCAACTGATCAGCCTGTGTCTAAGATTGCCTCCCCATGGAAACACTCACATTAGAATGAAAAAAATGCACAAAACCAATGTGCATAAGTCAGAGTGTATTAAATTCCTAGACATATACTCTAATTCAGTAGTAAAGAGATTTTAATTTGCTGTAGCATTGATTTTACACCTCCAGTTCTCTTCACTTTTTCTTTGCTGAGTCCCTGCACACAGACAAGCTCCTACATTGCAAGCCCCCCACAACAGCAACCTCCCATCTCACGAATGTCAAGCTCAGTATTTTCTGTGATGTGTGCATATCTGCTTGACTTGAGTCTGTGGGTCTGAAATACAGCCTGAGATTTCACACAGATTGGCCCAGAATGGCTGAGCATAAATTCTCGCCACTTTTACTACTGCAGACAGTGAGGATTTGGCCTTAAAACACTGAAATAATTACATTAATCTTTCTGTTGTCTTTAAGATGTGCAGTCACAAAACTGCTGTCAAACTGGACATCATTCTAAGATACCCATTTTTAGGTAGTTTAAGTACATCTGACTGCAAAATGTTACACAACTTGTATCTCTGTTATTACCAGCTGGAGGTGTATGATGGTACCAGCCTGATATTTGTGTTCTCAAATACACAACATTCTCCCCACAAATACATGAAACCACACTCTTCTTTCAGAGCAAAGTGGGGGGAAAAGTACATAAAACCCAATGTTTCACAAACATTTAAGGACAAGGAACAAGAGGTTTTCCCAGAACAGAAGTCCCTGTGGGCAAAAAGCCAACTTAAATTTGTTATTCTGCTCAGCTTGGCAGAAAGGCATGTTTATCCACTCAAGTGAGTTTTATTTTTAATGGTTTCCTATAAATTGTCTACCTTTCTAAACATCCCATGAAATTTTAATCCTTAGATGATAAAACTTTTTAACATGGTATAATCACATAAGCTTTGTCTGAAATAAGTTACCTGACTATACCTAATAATCTAATTGGAAAAATTAAATACAGAATAAAATTGGTATGTATATGTAGGTATGAACCTCTTCCTGTGCTCTTTCAATGAAACTTTTGTGCCAAAGGAAAACAGCTGTTAGCTTTTTAACAGAACAAGGTTGTTCTACAATTTTATGAGGATTCACTTCCTAATGTCATTAGGTCTACTCTTTTCATAAATACTGACCAGATGCTGAGCTGCTCTCTGTAAGCAAATCACTGACAGTGAAGAGCTGAACCAGAGCACATTCTGTCCTACTGAAAGATACATGTTCAGTTGCAAAAATGCAACTTCAGGAATGCTCAGAAATAATTTTGAAAATGAGAATCTGTTGGTAATCTCAGATCTCACATGGACAGTAGTAAGCAGTGCAAAGGATGGAAGCAGTAAAAAGCTATGAACTGAGACCACAGATTTAAACTATAAATAGTATGTAAGTATTTTCACTTATCTTTCACCTGATGGGCAGGCAAAACAAATATAATGCAGACAACCTGGAAAGGGAGAAGCAAGATAAGAAGAGATACGTTAATAAAGATGCAAAATATGGCAAGGTCTTTCAAGCACTTTTACAGTGTTTTTTTTCTATTTGCTGTTCTCCTCACTACAGTACTCATGCTGAATTTGGAAATAACTTCCATTGTGCAAAACACCTCAATGCCAAATCTGTGCAAATTAGGCTACTGTTACAATTTTATTTCATCCTTGAAACAAATTTACAATTTGCATCTGTATTCTACATCAGTGATCAATACTGTTATTGAAGATTAAAGCATGTCTCACTTCATGTTCTAAATCTCCCTTAAGTTGGTGCTTTTAGAAAGGCACTGACAAAACTGGCTCATTAACCTCCAACAGTGGGCGATCACAATTCATGTCTTGTTGAGTTATACTTGATTTTTTTCTTGTTTACAGCACACATGAAGAACTGAAAGTCTCATTTTGAAAAATCCCACAGGCCCATTTTGAACAGCTACATGTGGCCACAAACACAAAAGCAGATAGACATTGCAGTGCAATAAGTCTTGCATCCAAGTAATAAGTTTCTCAGAACTAAAGGCTCCAGTATGTTTTCAGTGTATTGCTCCACTTCTTTAGCTTTACATGGGAAGAAGAGAGTAAATCCTGACCTTCTCCGAAAAAAAAGGGCCAAAAGATATCTACTACCAGGAATGTTTTAAAGGGAAAGTGAGTATACAGTGTATACTCCAACTGTCCCATATTTCAGATGATCTTAGATAATTTCCCTTTACACAGCCATGTTTCTGAAGGGAGTTATGCTTGGAGAATGGGTGGGAAGATGGAGGTGAAATCCCCATCAGTTGTGCTAGGCAGTGGTCAGGGCTCAGAGCTTTTCAGCTCCCAAGTCATGTCTGAATGCTGGGAGCAGGTTTCTTTCAACATTTCTTGAAATTTCTTTCAGTTTTGGTGGCCCCTCAGGCACTTTTGAAAATGGGACTTGAGCCATGAATTTGTTTTGGAAATGGTATCTATGCTTTCCTGATCCCTTAGATGTAGCTCTATCAAGCAAATATATAATTAGAAAGGGGCACAGCAGCAATGTGTACATCAGGCAAGTCAGAGTTGCATATCTGGGCCTCTGCAAATTTGGCAGACAGGAGTCCTCCTCCTTCACTTCATGGTTTTGCACAACATAGTCCTGCTTTGTGCAGCGGTGGTGAATGAGAAATGGTTACAGTTTGAAGTGAAACACTCCTTCCTATATAAACAATTTCTTCAGCTGATGGATCAAAATGATGTTCGAGGGGTAGTAGGTTTGCTGTCAGCTAAAGCAGTGTAAGGAATTTACACTCATATTTAGACATTCATAGTATCAGCTGCTGCAAATAACCTTTTGTACCTAAACTACTTTTTTATTTGGGACAAAAAGGCAGTCAATTTTATTTTTCCTTAAATATAGCAATTACAAACCTGAAAATTCAAAAGAAGTGCCAAAAATGTTTGAATTAGTGTTCCTTTAAAAAGATCTAAGAGCTGGATCAATGAATCTAAAACAACTGGTATTCAAAACTTTGTATCTTCATCATTTTTAGCTCTATCTATGACAAAAGTGTCTCGGTAGCCCAGGTGAGAAATTCTGAGAACATCTTAGTTCACTGCAGTCTTGCACCTTGACCATTTCAACAAAGATTAAATCTTTGGAGAACCAAAGCTAAATTCAAACAGCATTCTCCAGAGCATGTAAAACCAAAGCTTTTCAGAAACTCAGGTTGATTCCTTCAGGAAAAAGAGGGGTTTGTTCCTACCAGTAGACCAACCCACTGCCAAAATTCAAGTCCTTGACCAAAGACATGAAGGCAACAGAGAACCTGAGCTGAAGCACTTTAAGAGTATATTATAAATTGGGCAAAACCATTTATTTTTTCCTAGCCTTTTTCTAACTGCATGAATTGTCATGTCATTGACAATTCAGGCAGCAACAGTTGTGTAATCAGCCTGAAACACAGAAAATTTCAGCTTGGAAGTGTACAGTTCAGCTAAATTATAAGTAGCTGAGAACAGTTTTATTGCAGAAGGTGTCAGAAAAATTGTAATGGGAGACAACACTGTGTGCTACCCTTAATACAGTGCCAGATGATGAAATGTTTGGAATATTCAGTAGGCATACTGAGCATATATGAACCTTGTTGCTATGTTAGCCTGAAGGATTATGACACTTAATGACACTATTTAAAAACTTCTTAAGGCAATGCAGAATGTTTCTGCAGTTCGTCGTCTGCCTGCTATGCCTCTAGAAAGCAGCAATGCCTGCTAATGCAATTTTTACAAATTTCATAAGATTCACTCTTCGGGGTTAATTTCCAAATTTCTTTATAGAAGTATAAACTATAGAAATAGTTAAAAACAGATGTTTTAGGAAGTTAGGCAGGGCTGGAATGAGTTTAAATGTTAATGCGGATTAATAAGAATATTGTGTTCATTTGTGCTAATTATTTCCTCAGAAGTTATCCATCCTATTTAGGCAATTACACAGCCTCAAGTCTTCATTTTTACCAGTACTACCAAGGGACTTCATCTGCTAGTTTTAGTTTGAGACTGTTCATGGCTTTTTAATAACATAGATTTAGTTTGAAAGCTGCATTTGAGCTGTTTCCATGTGAATATTCCACACGTACAGAGAAATGCATTTAATCTAAATTTAAACTGTAGCTATAGTAACCAAAATTCACTGTTTTCCAGTAGGACATATATGAGCCTACTCAGACAGAAGGAAACATGCTGTGTTAATTATGATTCTATCAAAACACTTGAGTTTTTATTTTTAAAAATAATTACCAGAAACTATGTATTCTTACTACCCAGACTTAGAAACCAAAAGATTTGCAGGAACGTATTCTAATGGCATTTGTGGGAAACTGTGAAAGTTAGAAAAAAAGGCCATATGTGGACCACTTTGGAGAATATAACAAACTTCATTTTTTCCCCAGCTATTTGTTGTCCAATAAAAGCACAGTATTGACCTCTTATAAGCTAGCTTTGCAAGATTCAACTTAGGTTTCCTAGAGCAATTGCCAGTTTCGACAAATAGGGCTAGTATTTCAATTTCAGGTAGATGATTGGATTTTTTTACTTGAGCCAGTGGATTATCAGATTTCTTTACTTGAGTCAGGTGATAGATTCTGTAGATAATTTTGCAAAGGTAGGAGATGTCACTTTCACAGTAATGTCCATATTAATCACGGTAAGGACATGACTTGCCTTATATTCAAGTGAATTGTGGGATTCACTTTACCTTGTTTGTACAATTTAAAATTTACTCCACCGTAAAGTGCACTAAGGTGCACAACTCACTCTCTCTCTGCCTTTGTTTCATTCCTCTGACCACAGAAGAACTCTAAATTTTGCTTTATTTTTTAACAAATTGGAGAGAGTAAACCTGTCCCTGACATGCTTTTCCCATGTGTCTTGAGGCAGTGCTGTTCTGCTGGTGCAGCCAAGGCTCCTCAAACACAGTCCTGTGTTTACTAGAAAACTGGTGCTTGGCTGAGGAAGTGACCTCTCTTTTTAATTTATGAAATTTGCTTTAAATGCTTGCTTTATGTATAATAAGTCTTGGGAGAGCAGATATCAAATGTATCATACAAAATGCTGATATAATCAACATGTGTTTCTTCATTTGTGTTTTCTTAACCCCAGAGTTGAAAGAAAGGAGCGTGCACGTTTGAAGACGGTGAAATTCAATGCAAAACCTGGTGTAATTGATGCAAAAGGGGTAGGTAAATAATGAAACCTTTTGAAATTGTACTTTGCAAGTGCTTTATAAGTCTCAGAGTAAAGAAAAATTTAGCATCAAAAGGAATATTTAGGTTGTTGCAATGAAGGCCTGAGGAATTGTGAAATATAGATGGGGGATTAGTAAATATATAAAATTATTTGATATATTCAAATAATCTATATATTTTTATATATAATATATAATCTTTGAAATAGTCAATTATTCTTTTTATAATAACACTGAATGACAGTGCCTCCTAATGGGAAGATACTAAAAAAATGAAGAGCATTCTGTGATAGCTGTGATTTTAGTTAAATGATGGATAGAGAAGAAAAGACTTTAAAAATTAATGCAGATGGATAACAGTTCAGTGAAATAGGGCCAGAAGTGTAAATTCCCTGGCTTCAAAAGCTGTTAAATCTCAAATCAAGGGTTGAAAGTTGAGAAGTCCCAGATGCAAAAATTTAGGTTTTGGATGTTCTGCTTTGACAGTTGTGACAGACATTGAACACCAGTGTGTTTCATGGCAGGCACAGCGGCCAACCAACACAAAATATGAGAGTTCCCTTCCAACAGCGGTGCCTGCACAGAACAGCGTTCCTGCTGTCACCGCTCCGCAGCATTGCTGTAATTGTACCCAACAGTCAGAAGTTCTCACTAGCCTGATGTCTAATATCCTGTATGTTGCCATCTGGCTGGCAAGCATTTACAGCATGAGAAATGCCCACAGTCCTGGCTGTTAAGGTATATTTTTCTGCAGAAGTGTAGCTTGCAGCTGTAGCAGTAGTAGATACTTGACATTTTCAGGGATTTATTTTTGAAAACAGTCCAGTTGTCATGCATGGGATTTACAACTAAGGGCTTCTGTGAGCAAACTATGAGACAGAGATTCAGAAACCATCAGGAAGAAGTCCTGTTTGGCTGCAAAAAAAACAGGGCAGGGCCCAAACTGTGTGATGAAAAGACGCAGTTGTATGTAGGCGCTAGCAAGGGAAAGAACCAAGTGGTTCAGCAGGTCCCTTCCAGACCTGCTGTTGCTGTGACCTTTGCATAGTTTGAAATACTCATTCTTAGTCCCTTCTTGCTTCAGTTTCCCTCTGTAATGAATAATGTCTTTATCCCAGTTTATTCCATCTTTTCAGACAGATTAACAGAGTAAGAATTTCCTCTTGCTATGAACCCACAGTTCCTAGGGCAGTAGTTTCCAAGCCTCTACATGCCATCAAAATAATATTTCAGACTTTCAAATACTTCCCTGTTACTGGTCTACAGAACAGTTCCTGAATTCAATTGCAATTGCGCTGACTGAAACCAGTTTTCCAGACTTATAAGGCACACAGAATCAGTCTTGAGCCTCTGAATATTATTTACACATGCAGATAGCTTTGTATAAAATACATAACAAAATGTATTAAGAAAGAACTGATTCATCTCACTGCATTTCTTCAGGAGTCCGAATTCTGTTTTTCAGTTTGAAATGACTGTGCTCTGCAACCCTGTAAATTAATGTCGCCACTTATTTTAGGGAGATAATAAGCTTTATATTGCCAATGAAATCACTTGTTAAATGTCTATTTCCTGTATATAATCAAAGCCTCAGGGGAATAATTCATTCATATAACTAATGGTCCTTATTCCTGTGAGTCTGTCAAGAATTTAATTGCCTCTTGATTCCCCAAATAGTTTTTCCATTTTTGTCATCAGTGTAACATTAATCTCCCAGCCACTCAACGTCACTGTTTGTTTCAGTGTTTAGGAAATTGTGCAATTACAGACCAAGACCATTGTACCCTTTTGGGACCAAGCTTTCTATTTTAATATTTGCTAAAATTTGTTTTTCTCTATAAAAGAGAATATATATATATATATGTGTGTGTGTGTGTGTGTGTGTGTGTATGAAGTCCCACAATTTCAGAAGTTTTGGTAAAAGGTAATGTAGGCCTGTGATTGAAAGAGCACAAAGGGAAGGAGGGTTCACTCTTAAACTAAGCATCAACACATAAAATGTTTGAGTACATATTTGAACATACATGTATGTTCATTTTAGGGGTCAGCATTTCCATTTGGACTTTCAGTTTTCAAAAAGAAGTGGTATAAGCTGTCCATGCTTTACTTTTTTTACCTCCTTTTTTTTTTTTTTTATTCTGGAAGCAATTTAGCCCAAATATACAGGGCTGCAGTAGGCCCAGGAAAAGTCTTTTACTTCAAAATCAAAATCAAAATTCAGATAGGAATGAGTTTATGTGTGTGTCTGTGGCACCTTTGGCTCACACATTCATGACTGTGTGGGCAAGTGGAACTATCTTAGTTTACTCTAAAGATGAAACTGAGAGAAAGCTTTTCATGGGATATTCCTAAATTTGGACAGGAGATGTGCATATAAGCATTTTTTTAAAAGAACCAAAACTTGACTGAATACAGAGAATCCTTAAGGAGTTTGCACAGATAAAAGTGTCACCCTCCTTCAATTTTACCTGAATCACTCCACTGGTCCCAAGTCCTTTCTTCCCCTATAAAAGCAAAGTTCAAAAGCTAATAACACACAGCAAAGGTTTCCTGAGGTAGTACCACAATTTCTTTGCAATTACTCTGATTTTAAAGTAGAAAACGTCGAGTTATTCTACAGGTTTATAAATTCTTAGGTATCTTCATTCATTTATACCTATTTTTTAATCCCAAATCCAAAGATACAAAGTATTATGGATGGGGTGACATTTGTAGTTGATCAGCACTGAAAACATGTTAAGAATGCTCAGCAATACAGCTGGCAAACCTATTAGCAGGGAGAGCTAAAGGATAATCTTTTTAAAGGCCAAACATGGGTCCACTACTTGACCTAGAAAATTAGTTCAGCACTTCTTAAAAATGTGATTTAGAATCTTTTTATCACTTTAAATTTGTTTCATTTGACTGCTCCAATCCATGGCCTATGAAATTAAAGTCTACAAAATCAGTTTGGATACAAAACCAGTGAATGTGAGTCACAGTTAGGGAGATCCAGAGAAACCTTCTGATCTCAGGTTTAAATAAGGCAATGGATAGTACCTTCCCATGCAATAATTAAATTCTGATGCTCATTATTGCAGGATGTTGTATAAAATAAATAAGACAAAGGAATTAGACACAGTAGCAAGCAATGGAACCAATTGCATCTTTTAACATCTGATTTCAAGAAGCAGAGAGGTTATAAAGAGGGAAGGATCATGTTACTTCTACTTTTCCATTTAAATATCTGCTATTAGACAACTTCAGAAAAAGCTACTGGCCTAACTGATTCTCCAGCTTAACCCAATCGGGCTATTTTACTTTCATGTTCTGTTTATTTTGACCAAAAGAAATGATTTGAACCAAAAGAAACTTCTGTGTTCAGGTTCAGAGACATCATCCGAATCTAGGTCCTATTAACATTTTTTAAAAGTGTCAAGCCAGTTAGAGATGTTAGCACCTGTGTAGTAAGGAAAAGAATACAAATACTGGTATAAACAGTTTCATTTCACCAAGTGAAGATTGTGCTTCTGCTGTGTTGGGCAAGTTTAGCCTCTAACTTCATTCATCTAATTGTTGTAGCGATCTTCAGCAGCTTTTCTCATTGTTAAATACAGTTATGATTTCCTAAGCATTTACTCTCTCAGTCTTTAGGGCTCACTGGTCTATGGATAATCAGTGGAAAACAGAATGGCCCAAAGGTTTATGTCTGATATTTATGCTGGAGGAAGCTACAAAGGTTATGTAAGCACAAACTTAATTTAAAAAGTACGTTTTATGCAATGTTGAACTCAAGATCATACCCCAAATATCTTCTGATGCTCACCTTTGCACCAAGAGGATCAGAACGTATGAGTAGCCATGACCAGGGTTACACATCTGCCAAAGCAGCACCCTGAATTCTCGGTAACTCCCTACCATAAGCTTCAGGCTGAACAAAAGTAGCCTTTCCTCTCCTAATCCTAAAACACACAGGTTTTGAGTGCTTTTCAGACTTTTTACTGAGTCAAAAAGAGTGTCAAATGACAGAAATATTACAGAGTGAAAAGAGATGAGCCAGTAATCTGCTTTTTTCTTAACTATTGTAATTGTAACAGGTCTTTCAAGAGACGAAAATAACACCTTTTGCTTTTCTCCCTGTCAGATCATATACACTTTCTTGACTGTCTCTTGAAAATATTTTTACACCCGAAACTGTAACTCTTTGAAAGATCTTTAGCAACATCTCACTTTTACTAATATTCATGGATGTTGCCTGTTTCCAGAGAAGTGTTTGAATATCTGGAAACATAATGTTTAAGTAAAACTTGATTTTATACAGAGAACTGGTTTTTGATACCACATGCCTTTTCATTTCACTCTTTATTTGGCCAGTGACTCCACAATACTGTCTTACGGACAAAGACCCAATTTCATTTCCCAAAGAAATGACAGTCCTGTCTCGCACAATCTCTCAATTTTTAATGTGTGTGTCAGGGTGCAGGGGGGTATTCAGCCCATGTTTACTGGGAAGCATTTCCAGATGGGTGCCTGCCCTAGTAAGGCTGCTCAGCAGGGTGCCAAACGGATGAGGTGCCTGCCAAGTAAAAAAGGAACTACCCATTCCTCCAAAATCCGTCCCAGCTGCTCTGCTGCTCATCAGCAGTGCAGGTCCTGAGCTGTGACCCACACCATATTGCTCCATCACTACCCATTAGGTTTTTTTTCTATTCACTTAGCTTGTCATCCTAAGTTCTTTTCATATTCCAGTCAGACCACCTACATCACACTCAGCCAGCCTCTTCAAATGCCTCCGAATGCATTTATTATGACAGTCAGAAGCTTGATAGCATTTAATAAGATTTCTTATGAGCAGATTCTGTTTACAGATATCACAGCCCTGCCTGCAATGCGAGGTCATCCTCTTGCTTTATTGTCATTTTAGCAACACTGCACTGAGGCATGAAAGGAAGAAGCAAAACTTGACTGAGGTAGCAAAATCTGTGTCGTGGAGTAAACAAAACTCTCTGCATACTTAATGCACCTCTCCTCCAAGTGCTGAAATCCAATGACTGACATAGTTTTGACCATTTATTAGCTATTTGGGAGGGGGGGGGGGAGGGAGAAGAAAAAAAACTAACCAACAAAAAAAACCCCCACCTATTTTCAAAAAATTTATGCTCTAGAAAATCATTATATTTTCATCCCTAGTCATCAAATCAGAGCAAAAATGGTCTGTAGGAAACCTAGGTGGCCACTAACTCTAAGCCCTGCCCTGTCTTCTGTAACTTCCTTCTGTCTCCCAGATTTGTCTAATGTCACAACAGATATTTCATATTCTTCCCAAACAGCCCTTCAACGCTTTACTCTCCTCATCATTAGAAAAGGTTAAAGTGCTGCAGTTTAAATCTGTTGTTAGTCTTCTATGAGTGTATATGTAGACTGGATTATTTGTCTTCACTGTCACTGAGCAGAACCTGCATTCACACCTGTCCTGGTCTCAGGTACAGAGGCTGTGCTAGTGGTTCACTGTGGCAGATCTGGGTGTATCAATGCAGAGAAATAGGCCAAAATCTCAACTGAACCCTTTCGTCTCGAAGAGAAAGTATAGCAGTGTATTAGACTGTCTATACTCTCTCTCTGCGTAATGAAGATTTGTTCTAACATCAGTGTTTTACTAGGCTTAAGTTTCCTAAGTATAAAGCTTCACCACTTTTAAGGAGAAGCAGTTCTGTAGTCCACAATCTAAAAGTTTTCCACATTTGCAATGGATTTTGTCACCTTTTCTTTGCACTTCTTTGCTAAAGATATTTGACACAATGAATGGATTTCCTAAAGTGATTGGTGCAAAAGTAGAAGAAAATCCACAATTCTGAGTACATTCAAAAAGCCACAGATTTGGAGAGCCTGGTAACACCCAGCCTGTAGTTTACAGTGTTGTGCTTCTGAGAGGGAAAATCTCATCACAATGTACAACTTCCTCAGAGTGGGAAGCAGAGGGACAGGCATTGATCTCTCCTCTGTGGTGACCAGTGACAGGACCCAAGAGAATGGCCTGAAGTTGTGTGAGGAGAGGTTTAGGTTGGATGTCACGGAAAGGTTCTTCACCCAGAGGGTGGTTGGGCACTGGAACAGGCTCCCCAGAGAAGTGGTCACAGCACCAAGCCTGACAGAGTTCAAGAAATGTATGGACAGCACTGTTAGGCACATGGTGTAACTCTTGGGGCTGGTTCTGTGCAGGGCCAGGAGCTGGATTTGATGATCCCTGTGGGTCATTTCCAGTGCAGGATATTCTATGACTATGATTTTCTCTCTGTTGGGTTTAAGTTCTGTCAAAGGCTGTAAGACTTCCCAAATGAGGGTAGCATTAGGTGTTATGGAAGAATCAGATCTCAGCATCATTCCTGTTTGTGGAACAGCTTGTTTCTGGGAGAAGACAACTTCTCCCCATATCGGAGGAAAAGCTGGATCTCATTTTTCCAGCTACCCTCGCTCTTTAATGCATTTTCACAACCTCCACAGCATTGTCTTCATGCTTCCTGATAGCATGGTGGCAGGCAGTGGATACTGGCTGCACTTTTGGATTGATCTGACCCTGCATTATTGGACTGTCCTGACCATTCTCCTTGAGCTGAACATTTTTTGCTCAGTGTTTCTCCAAGGTACCTTAGAAATACTGCTGTCATCAGCATCAACTTCACTCATGTGCTGAAGTAATCAAATGAAATTCAAATGATAAAACAGCACATAGAAAGGAAAACTTAACTGTACAGTGTCTCATTGCTCCAGGAGATCTTGAGGCACTCCACAAAGACATGCAGTAATTTAATAATAATGCATCTTGGTCCTAGGTCACAGTCGAAAATCAAGAAAAACAAGTGAGTCTTCAGTTTTATTTTATGTCATGGTAGCAGTGTTGACTCTGCCAGGGAACTGGTATGCCTTAAGAGATCTATTTTTTAAAAAAGGTGAAATAGGTCTTGAAATTGTGAAAAATAAGGTCAAATTTGAGGCCTTTACTCAGCTGAAGTTAAGAAATATGTTTCCATAGCTTTCTTTGAAAAATCCAGTAGGAGTATTTGAGAGAATTTCTTTCAAATTGAAAAACATACTAAATTAGAAAATCTTTAGGCCTGTTTTCCATTTTTCATTTTATTGAGAAGTACAAATTCCAAATATCTGAAATTTGTAAGCATAATGAAATAGAGTAGAAACTAGGAGAAATAAAGGATTTATCATTGAATTTATTCAGGTGATGAAAAATATTTCTGTCTATTGGAAGTTTGTCAGTCAAAGAAAATATAGTAGAGTAATTTTTTTCAATTAGTGAGCAATACAAATACATGTCTTTTTCAGATTATACAGTTTTTTCATCCTGATAATTGTGTGGAGTTTCATTTATAGGATTATATTATTTCTTAGGTGGTCAGAATATTAAGGACTATAGTATCTGTGTTTTCTATCCCACAAGAAGTTTGTGCCACCCCTGCTTAGGTAAGAGAATGCTTATGAGAGTCACTGATAGAAAGATACATAATGCAATGTTTAAATCAGTCATGGATTAAATATAACAGGGTGAAAATTTGCTAGCACAGGTAAAATACCAAAGTTTACAGCTGGGAGTTAATTGTTTTTCTTCTAAGCCATTTCAGCAGAAATTTGTGCTGAGTTAAACTTCATGTGTGTGCTAATTTTATAACTTGCTGTCAAATATCCTGAATTAAATGGTAGGAAATTTGCATGTATGTATAGATAATGCCATAGATACTTGTCTTTTCTTCTAAAAAATTGGTTGACAAGAAAAATTTATAGTATTGGCAATAGATATTGTCAAAGAATTAGAAAGAGCATGAGGTTTCCTTCTAGTAAGATTTTACACAAAGTTCCAGAAGTACGGAGTTAAGCATTAACACTCATCCAGAAGATACGTGCTCTACATTTCACATGTTTATTTGTGGTTCACTTAAATTTAAGCACCTCAGTGATGACTGACTTAGTGACTCACAGGGCATGTTTGGAAGGTTATAGGGACACAGGAACTGCCGACCTGGGTCAAAGACAAAGTCCATCTAACTTGATACCCTGCCGGTGAGACTGGTTCTGTGAAATGCATTACTGGAAGATGCAGGCACTTCACCTCCTATGCAGACCTCAAACCGATCTCTTAGAGATTGACTTGGTTTTTTTTGCCCATGCCTTTATTTATTATAATGTTAACTGTAAGGCCTAAATAAATCAATGCTTTAAATGAAAACCATTAAATGAAAACCATTCACTGAGGTGAATCCTGAGCCAGACCCTTGCAATAATTCTGCCTGCTACACCAGTCACCTGCAAGTGCAAATACTCTTTCTTTAACTCAAAAGAGAAGTTCAAAAGATTATTTTATCCAATTATCTTTCCGTAGGTAGTTTGAAAGTGTGTAGGTATTTTAAATCTTTTTGCACTACTACTTCACAGCATAAGAGTAATAAAGGGCTTTATGCAACTTATTTTTATACAATGGTCCACTTAATGCAGTAGTTTGCACTTGTACAACTGTACAGCATTTGATTGCATAAATGATTCCACAAAAAATAGTGATAAAGGAGCAGTGTGGTGGTTTTTTAGTAGCACAGGTAACTAACACCTTCTGTGTCTTTATTTATTAATGAAATTAATTCAAAAGACTGCATGGAGACCAAACCCGTCAATTTCATTTTAAAACCTAAAGAAACACCAGCAGTCAATGGAAATCACAGTTATTAAAAAAATTTAAGAAAATAGCTGATCAGAATTGAGGAATTAAGATCAAGTGGATAAAGAATACGGTGGATACAGAATACTGTAGGAAAACCTGTGGGTCTGGGCTGGTGATCAGACAGTCCTAAAACTTTACAAGTGCACACCAATGCTACTGTTGATCTCTGGGGCTCTTCTGACATTGTTGTTACACAAAGGATGCTGAGACAGATTCACATGCACAAAGATTTATTAGTGGGATCAGTAGCTGGTTATATACATCAGCTCTAGCAGGGAAAGTTACTTTTTGGCAAAAAACATTGAACAGAGCAGAGGAACATTTGGGACGACATTGCCAAACATCCAATACACTTTCTGACTCCAGTTAAAGACTTGAAGAAGGAGAGAAAGACCTTCACACTGCCCGTGTAGCTGCTTTGAGCTTGGCTAGATCTAAGCCCGCACTGGACTGCAGCACAACTCCATGATTCTGGATCTGTGAGCATCTCATCACAGAAACATGGACGTTAGAGCTAGGAGAGGCTTGTTGTTTATCTCTTTTCCTTTCACCACCCCCTTTTCTTCAGGCACTGCAGTGTTATTCCCCACAGTACTTAAGCCTAGCAGATTTGTTTTAAATGTGAAAAAATGATCTAGGCTTTTCCACTTCCCTTGGGGCAGATTATTCTACATCCAGATTGATTTCACTGTCAAGGAGCAGTCTTATTTTCATGCTATTAATTTCAGTGCTGCTGTTTGAACAATCCCTTCCCACCATCTTTGTGTACCACCTTCAGATACGTGTAAATGACCTTGGCTGTCACCTATGCAAGTTTTAATGCTGCCGTTTCAATCCTGCTAACAACAATGCCATGCAAGTTAGCACATATGAGTAGTTGCTTCATACCTTGCACCAATTTATATACATGTTTGCAGAATTGCTTTTACATTCTTGCTTGAAAGTCTATTCATTCTTCTGTAGCCCTGGTAGTTTGTGTTGTTTTTAACTATTGTTTTGTTAGGAATTAAAATTGAGTTGCTGGCAGACAGGTGTCAATAAGTCAGAAAAAGATTGTTAAAATTTCGTACTCATGAATACTAAGCCACACTACCCTTTTCTGGAGAAGCTATACAACATGAAGTTTTTAATCAGGCTTGTACATTTTCATTTTGGATTGCCAATACCCAAATCTCCCTGCAGCTTCATGGAAAAACTAATCAAGCAGTTATCTTCATCTGAGTTCCTTCACACCCAGTTTGTTCTCACTTATCAAAAGAGATCACGGTATAAAAATTCAGTAAGGAATGACTGTAGCCCAGGCATTACTTTTTCCAAATAATTGAAGCATCTAAGAAAATTTAAGGCTGAACTTAACAGAGTAGCTATGTCCTTCCCTTTGCATCTCATAAAAAGACATAGGGAAGTTGTCAAGTGTTGCTTGCCAGCATATAACTGTGTCTTCAGACTGCTAATGAAAGATCTACATCTGAAAGAATATACTGTGTGGTCACCATACAAACAGGCTTAGAGTTGCCACTAACAACTCCTTAGCTTATCTTCTGCATGTCTGCATGGACATCATGAAGTGTTTTCTCTGTGTGGACCCAGTCCTTGGCCAAGTTTGTGGTTACACCAGGAAAGTAAGAATTGCTCAGTCATGTTGGCTTTCCTCTAGACTGGTCATTTAACCTCTGTATACTTCATTCTTAATAAAAGAAACTACCATGGCCTGATCAATAAATCCAGCAGGTCATAGTGTAGTCTTGGTCCCCATAAAGTAACTTTAGGAGGGCACTGCCATGGTCCTGGTATTGCAGATGGGACAATGAGACAGAATGTGCCAGTGCGTGTTTTGTCCCATGTCCCCCATGTTCTGGCAACTTCAAATTCATCATGTGCTTGGTATTGCCAGGTGAAAAAGCCCACCGTTAAAACAGATATGTTTGGAAGGAGAAATAACACTGAGAATCTGTTACAGTCCAAAGCCTTGCTTTCTGGTGTCAGTGCAACTTTTTGGTATGATGGGAGAGATCTAAAACGTAGAGGCATTTGAGTGCCCAAAGCTTTATTAAAGTCAGTATCCAAATGAGTAAAAGAATGTCCCTAATGCAACAGGTGTCAATTAAATATAGTGAAAAGGATTGCAGAGACATAGTGTTCATAATAAATATTGTATATTTTTTAGAATGCTAAGTAAAGCTTTTAATTTAACTTAGCCAAAACCAAGTATTAAAGGAGAAGAATAAAAAAAAAAAACACGTGGCAGATGAGAAGCAGTAAAATTAATTTCTCATATACACTGCTAGACCAATCTCTGAACAAAACTGACATACGTAATCATATAACATAGAAACTAGGTTAAAGCATAGCTCAAACCAGCCTAAAAATAGATGGTATGTGAAATTCATCTACACCCTGTAAAAAAGAATTTCACAGCCAGCACTCTGGAACAGCTTTCTCTCAGGTGATCCCTGAACACTGCCTCCCAGCTCGTGACTGAGGATTAGCATTGGTTGAAGGAAATAGTGAAAGAAAGCATTCCCAAAGTAATTGGGAGTTTATTGGCTTTTAGAAGACAGAGTTGCTGTTAGAGAACCACAAGAAATCTTTCCCCAAGATATTAGGCTCTTCTGCAAGGTGTAAGGAGGACAATCTCTGTGAAGAGCACATTTTTTAAAAAATTTGCCAAGAAGCTCAAAGTAAACAATAATATAGATGCCTATTGCAGTATGGTGCAACTATCAAATTACTGAGACACTCACTGTTTTCTGTGATGTTTACCACTATAAAGCAAATTTTGAAATTGTAATGTTACATGAAAATTTTCCTTAAAGACCACTATCCTATGAGCTGATGAGTAACATATATGGCTGCTGCGCCTAGGGAAAAGCACTTAGGATACAAAACCGATGTTGACACAAAAAAGTACTGAAGGGAATTCTTGAGAAGAAGAAACACACAGTGGTTTAATGTCTGTCACAACCAGGGAAGGTTGGTATGTGCAACCCAGGCTTACATAACTGGGGACATCTGGGGATACTTGGTCAAGCAAGAGTGCACATCACAATTATTCTCCTTTGCTTCTACAAAACAGTCTATGCCTAAGTACTATCAAACAAGAATTCAAGCTAGGACATCAGTGAAAGCTTTTCTCCACTTTTTTTCTGAAAAGAAGCTCTTTTCTCATCACAGTTCAAATGTTATGAATTATGTCACTGTTTTGTTGTCAAACAGCCCTTGAAAATTTCATTTGCCTTTTAGTGTTCAGCCCTTGTCTGTTTAAATTGCCTACTGCCAGTTCCTAGGTTAGTGGTGATCTGTGTGAACTGGTGGCAGTAATGTATGAAAGTAATCTATTGTACAGGTGTTTCACTGCCACTGAAATGCCTGAGGCATTTGCCATTGCAGGTTTTTACATCATTCTTGGCAACAAACTTGTGACTTATATGGGAATCCATTTTAAGGCCCTTTTTCACTGACTCAGAAACTCTACCTGCATAAATACTGTTGAACCAAGACAAGCTTGCTGTCACAATTTCAGTCGCATGCAACTTCTGCATCGGACAGAGAGATGTAGGCAAATATCTCCCTCTCATTTATCCTACATCTACTTCACAGCTTTCCAGAAGAATAGGGGGCCTATGGCTTCAGAGTATTAGACAGGCCTTGAATCTTCCATCGTATAGGAATAAAATTTCTCATATATGCATCTGAATTTTGGCAATTTAACCTTGCCAAAATTCCTCAGATACATGATCTTTTCTTAAAAAAGAAAATATGCACTCAATGCTGGTCTCTACTCCTCCACCAATGGAGCAAAATCTGGAATTAACAAGGTTTTTACAGTAGAAACATGGTTTTATCCTGTATGGCTCCCTATTCTCTCTTTGCTAAGGCCCTTGTCTCTATACATTAGAGATATAAATCGTGATATCTGTAAGAAGCATTTTGCTGGGTGTCTGCAGAATTTCATATCCTTAAGGTGGAGACTATCAGCCTGAGTTTAATCCCATTTATATTGTATACAAAGCCAAAATCAAGGCTTCTGTCTTTGGTGTCTTGTGAAGAGACATGCACTTAATGTACAAGAAAATAAGCACTTGGTATGCCCATTCAGTTAATACCGTGGACTAGTTATTTCTATAAGCTTTCAGAATCAGACCCATTTTAGTGTTTTATGATATTTTACAGTTTCTTTTTTATTTTAAAGATAAACATTCTGACTACACTGTGATAGTATATGTGGTTATTAACATGAATATACACATTTTTTAAAGGTATAGAAATATTTTTACATGCATAAATATATTTTATGGATGTCAATATAACTAGAGTCAGTTTTATTTTAGGAACAAGGCTTTTTACAGGTGTAAATATAGTGACATAGTTGCACACAGTAGTCATATGCTATGAACTGCTAAATTTTGACCATCCAAATTGAAGTGGACCAATATCTTATTAAAAAAGCAACCCAGTATTTGAAACTGCAAAAGGAGAAAAAGTGTATATAACACTATAGTATATCTGTCTAATTTGGTATATACTGTTAAATGATGCATAAGTGTAAAAAAAAATGTATGCTTTTCTGGTGAAAATGTACTTTCTGAAGTTTTTACTCTAGATTGTTGGGAGACAAATTGAAAAGGAATATATATAAATGTTATTTCTCATATAACCTCTGTGAACAGAGCATATTTATTTATCAGTTTTATAACATTCTTTTGAATTCCAAAGTGAAATGGCATTCTGTAATGAAGTGATTGTCATTTTAAAACCCTTTTGCTTTTTGAAGTGTTATTTGTGTATATATATTTTTCCCTTTAAACGTGTAATGCCAATAGTATTACTACGTCAAATTCAGATGAATCGTGACAAACAACATTTTCACAAACAGAAATGTTAACATGCTACAATTCCTTTCTTTAGAAAAAATAAAAGAAATTATCACAAAAAACCACATTTTAATTTAATTATATCCTTCAGGTCATTAAAGTGATGTAATGTGCATGTCAGTCCTCCTTTCATCCACAGATTACTTTAATCCTTCATGTGCTTTTTTTTCTTTTTCCTCTGGCTTTCTTTCATATTTGCTTTGTTTTGAAATTGCATGCTGTCTGGATTATTTGTGCATGACCTCCACATTAATTTCACATTGAATGTTTACATACTCTGGAGATTTTCATGGATCATTTATTCTACATGTGCATTTTTTTCCTTTGTTTTCAGTTACTAAACTTTAAATATGCTTGAAATGTAAAAGTGGCATGAAACTTTTGTGACACGAGTATACAACAATTTTAATGAAGATTTTCGGTACACATCTTCCAGAAATGCATATTCTAAATCACATTTTATACCATGCTTCCAAAATGTAAAGAAATAAATTATATTCTGAGACTCTAAATGTATTCCATTTCAAAATTGGAGACAAATACTGGTAATATTCAATTTAAGCAATGACAAACACATGAGATTGGTCATTTAAATGATTTAAGGAGGTCTCTGCTATGTTGGAGGTGATCATTTGCAAAGTCCTGTGTCTGGGCTTTCTGTATGTTCAGAGACAGTATAGGGCATTGTCTGACTGACAACAGATTACTTCAGACAAACACTGTCTGCAGCTCTGCATAGGTGCCCTCTAGAAATGCCAGCTTCTTTCAAATGGACTGTATAGAGACCCTGTGTCCTTATTTAGTATTTGAAATAATTGTCCCAAGTAGGCATGTCCTGCTTTTACATAGTATAGTGCTATGAGTCCTTGCAATTGTCTATAAAGTCAAAGGAGTTATCATTTATAAAACCACAAATTCTTCCATATTAATTCCCCCCTTGAAGAATTAAAGCACTATATGTTGCTTAACATGCCATTAAATACTGCTTATCAGCAGAATTCCATCTCTAAATCACATAAAATTACTCAGAAGAATCTAATGAGTAAATATATATGTATAAACCAAAACAGAGTATTTTTTTAACTATGCAAAAAAAAAAAGCATTTAAACACACTTAAGAAGTTGTTGATTAAGAGACCAAATAAAAAAATTATAAAATCAGCAGCAGCTACCAGTAAAGAATTTTTTATTTTAATTGGCACAGGGCTGAAACCACATACTACAAGCAAATCAAAGGCTTCTGTTTTCTACTTTACAGCCTATTCTTTTCAGCCAGTTAATTAATTCAGTGCACAGTCTGCTATGATTAAAGATGGGTGACTTGATCTCAAAGCATGTTGAGCCGTCTGTAGCCCTTCCCTGAACAAGCCAAACACGATAGTTTCCAAGTAAGGAGCTGAAGGTTGTGACTTGAGATCTCAGGAATCAAATCTATCCAGTCTCCAAGGGCTTTGCCTTCAACCTGCAGACCTCAACACAACGACCTCTGATTTGTAAACCACTTGGTTGTACTGATTTGAGTCACTACAGTTCTCTCCACTTTTACAAACTAGTTGTTTTGTCAGCATGAGTGTGACAACAATTAGACGTCCCTGTTTTTGCCCCATGCCTTTTCTCCTTCACAGTCATTCAATGACAAGCGTAAAAAGAACTTCATCTTTTCACGAAAATTCCCATTCTACAAGAGCAAGGAGCAGAGTGAGCAGGAAACAAGTGATCCAGAACGTAAGTAACCTCTTGGAGACGATGTCACATGCAGCAGCACATAAAATGGGTGACACGCATGATACCAGTATCCCACACATCTAGGCAAATATCTGTCATAGGCAGGCAGGAGAGGTATTACTACTGTGACCAATGTATGACTGCAGTTTGGATCCAGCTAGTCCTTCCACCCCTGGAAAAACCACTTTCAGAAGAATGAAGCAGTGACCTTAACTTTTGGAAGTGCAAATGTGGCTCCTCAAAGTTGTTGTGGCACCTGTCATAAATCCAAACTTGTTTCTCAGAAATATTCCTAGATCAGAATTGGCTCAAAATAAGGCAAATGTGATTTATTTCACAATACTAAACTAAACTATTAGTTTTTAAAAGGTCTGTTCTAATATCTTTTTTTGCCTTTGACATTGCCATGGGCAACTTCACTGAAAGTTTAAAAATTAAATGAAGCAACCATGCTAACAGCTTAAAGAAGTAAATCAGATCTTGGAATGTGTGCCTCCATGAGAATTACTTAAATTATATAAAGAACCAGCCTTATTAAAAACATATGCTAGTTTCAAGCCCAGATATTCACTTCTTTTCCTTTATAATTCTCTCCTAAATTTATCCAGTGAGGATAGTTTCTGGAACTTAATTTATCTGGTTGTTCCTTCTTCCTCACAGCTCCAAAAGGCATGTATCATGGTCACTGTCTCTTTCATTGGGTGAATTCCCATAGAACATGGGTCTAAATTCGTTTCAGAAAGAAAAGGCAGGGATCCAGATTGCTCAATCAACATGGTCAGTCATGGTAGTATCCATTTCAACTCCACTGACTTCTTCCTTCCTCTTCTGCGGCTGTTCTTCCTTTCTCATTGCTCTCTCTGGGGACTTCCGTGCAGGACATCCCCGGATTAGGTGACGACGGTTATGGAACAAAGACTCTGAGTAAGTTCCCAGGAATGGTCACTGTAAACCCTTTTTTGTTTTGTTTTGTTTTGGCTTCTGTTTCTTCTCTGAGGACCCTCCACTCCTAGCATGCACAAGATAGAGTTTTATTTGTTACCCAGCTGTGAATGCATTAAAAATGTTTCAATCGTTTTGTTCTGCATGACAGTATTAAATAACATACAATGTATCAAGCAGACACTTTCACTTCTTTTGTAATAACACCTTTTGTTTCTGACAGTATGTTATTGTTCCCATCATGGCAATTCTGTAGAGTAGCATACCTAGAACGTGTTTTGCTGCCTAGACTGTTCTTTTCAGCAATAATTCCTCCCTCTCCATCTAAAGGGAAAGTTAAACATTTTAACATGATCACATCCTGATGAGGTCAATAGAAAATTAGATTATGTTGTTGCTTCTGCATTTTCAGCTTTTTTGCATGGGAGTGTTTGTTACTTTGTTGGATTTTAGATTAGTATTTGTTATTAATGGACGAAGTCATTTGCAGGCTAGAGAAGACCATGAGTTCTTCAAAGCTAATTTTGGACTCATTTCACCATTAGCAACCTATTCTCTGTCACACAACCTTAATCAATTTCTTTTTCTAATGCAGCAATCCTGTCTCAAGACTTGGCATTGCAGAATGTGTAACATGTTGGATCATTGCTCAGAAACAATTTTTCTTCCTCGAAATTTAGACCAGAAAAACTGTATAGAATGAAATATTTGCAGCTGATTTCTGCATACATAGCTACATTATATTTTGTATCCAGAGCTAAATAATTTAAAGAAAATGCCACTTGCATGTGTTTGGCTGCTTCTTCCTCAGTTCTTATTCCTTTTCTTAAGCACCAAGTAATTGGAGCAAAATGTGTGTGAATGTTAATGCTGCATTGCCTACTGTTTTGTATGTGCTTTTTAATTGCAGGAATGCACATCCATGTACACATTTTTGGAGATCATTCTGTTTCTGACTGATTTGTTGAAGGAACATTTTAATGGTTTAACTTTAAGCCATGCAGTAGCTCGCAATTCAAAAATGAAAGCTTTATCTCTTGTACAAGGAAAAACAGTTCTGCAAGAATAATTTTGTCAGTGGTAGACAGCAAATGTCACCGCCACCTGAATTGTAACCATTCTATGGTTATTTAAGTGTCATAGCAGCTCATTAGTAACAAATGCAGATCCTTTCCTGCTAGAGAAAATTAAAATACTTCTGATCTGATAGCCCTCCTGAATATTTGTGTCCCTAAAAAGACAAATCTCCATAACATTCAACCATTTAAAAGGTAACTAAATTCTGCAAATTGATATGGGACAAAGTAGCACGGAGGTGTTATATAAGGCTCTATTTCCTCTACTAATATTGCGCCTAGTTTTCAATTAGTGACACACCTATAGACATTCCCAGCCATTCAAATTTTATTAATATTCGACTCAGGTATGTTTTTTTAATGATAGTTCTTGCTATGAAGGGTGTTTGTTCTTTTTTAATAAAGTTCTTCAGGGTGTATACATATTAGCTTGAGATAAAACTTGTTAATTTGCTATGAAATGTCCAAAAGTCAATATGCTGTTTTCTTCAAAATGTAAGTTTATAATTTTGAAGCTTCTTGCTAGGCCCAAGATCAAGGTTTTCCATTAATGTTTTTATAGGATATCATTCCCTCTCATTTCTGCTGCTCCAGTAGTCCCATCATTCCCAATCTATGAACCCTAATCTGTTAAATCTATTAAATTGGTACATGGGGGAAATGCAGCACCTTCCAGAGAACAGGTGGTCTTGGCCCTGTTCCTGTCTTTCTCACTAACCCAAGGTGCTCCCAACTGTATAACCATTATGCCATTGCCTTCTAAATGTTCTGGGACCAACTGAAAAAGTTTCAAATGTCAAGTGATTTCTCAGATGCAAAGTAATCAGCATTTCTACCAGACATGCTATTAAAACCGCTGTTTAATATGGTCCTGCAGAACTCCTGGAGATCATATGGCATGGTCTTACTGACCATAAATAGTCTGCTGACACAATTTTGGAATAGCCACATTACATGATATAGATCGCGCTTCCTTTCAGGAGTGTAATAGAAACCTGACTTGACAAACCACAAGACTGACCCTTCGTAATAGTTCTTATAGTCCTGTTCACCCATCCAGACTGGTCTGGTAAAGGTTTTAATACTCCAGTTCAAACTCTGAGGCTAGACAATGACTGGAAAAAGACTTCTTCCATTTTTTATTTTTTTTTACTTTTGTCATTGGCTTTGTCTTCGTTTTCCTTTTTTCTTTTTTTGTTTTTAATTTGACAGGGTAAAATGGATACAGTTACAATATTTGATATTTAAAAAATTTTTCATGTTAATTTGTTAACCCTTTTGGATAATGCAGTGATTAAAGATGGACACAGAAGTTTAGCAGGAATAGTTCCAGTGCATTAATAATGATTAATGATGCACATTACTGATGGTGCAGAATAATATAAGCAGACACTCAGATTTTATTAAATTACTCAAGACAGCCAGTAAGATGCAAGTTGACTATAATGTACATTGAAATGAAATTTTCTGAGATATCATTTACTGTCTCATCAGGAAAAGACATAGCTTTGCCATGACACGTATCACTAGCTAATACACATAGTCTCTTTCTGAAATGCCACAAGAGAGAAAGCTTTCATTTTACCTCTGTAAATTATCTGAGTTGTTTTCAGGTGATGTCACTGCACAGTTTTTATTTCCTCTCTGCATAACTACCTTTGCATGACTTTGGCAGTTCTTTTAAGTTTCTGCTGTGCTGTGGTGCTTGGTTATGTTCTTTAATTTGCTGTGCTGTTCTTGCAGAACATGTTTCTTCTAATGCCAGCGATAGTGAAAGTAGCTACAGTAAGTTACTGCTTTCATTAGAGTCCTTTTACTTTGCATTGCTTGTTCTGTTTGTTTCTTTTATTTTGTTTCTCTCCTTGCTACTCTTTTGTTAATGTTAAAAAGATGGAGCAAATGGCTTGGAATTCAAATTTATGATCACATCTTGAGGACAAAGCTGTAAAAGAAAACTAGCAACTGTTAAAGGAGAAGGGAGAAAGGTTGTTATTTGTGATCTATTCTGGGATGTAAAACTAAACCTGGCTTTGGGTAGCCTATGAAAGTCAAGATTATTTGGTGTAGTGACAAAGGTTTATTTCAGTGGGAGGGGAAATTTTCTTGGTGGTCTTTTAAGTGTAAAATTATTCCATAAGTGTAATCAAATCTGCCAAAGGCATCCTCTTTACAAGGTCACAATTTTAACTTGCATTTCCGCATACCTGTATGATGTGCTAAGAAGTAGCCCCAGAATTTTTGTTTAGACTGTAGTTTTGACAGTACAGATTTCCTAATTCATATTGGAGTCTTAAAAAAACAATAAGATGGACTTTCACTGCTTAGGCACTGCTGCTGAATGTCACTGATACCCTGTAGGTGGAGATCCTAACCTGCAACCTGGTTTGACTGTATTTACAGACTCCATGGGATCATAGAACCAAGAAACAGATTGTATGTCTTGGGTAATTCTTAGTAATGCCCATAAATTTAACTAATTTAGCTATTGTTCTGGAAGTTCTGAAAAGCAGAAAAAACCTAAGTCATTACAGAAATTACAAGAAATGTAATAAAAGGTAACTAAAATGATAGATTGCTTGCTAAACCACCCAGTTGTTCCATTTTTCAAGCCATTTGCTTAAAAAATCAATTTTTCTACCAGTCACTCAGCACTTATGCCAAGCACCCACATACATTCAAGTAATCAGTGGTATCATACATAATATTTACTAGTCTTGATACAAGGCATAGCAGTTGAGCTCTGTTGATAAATACTGGTTTGTTTCAGTAAAACAGCTAACCTTATGCTGTTCAGAAATGGTAAATTAGTTTGTATTCTCTTGTATTGCAAAGGTTTCCTTGGAAAGCAATTGCCAGAGTCACAAGAAAACAGTAGACACTCTTGAATTGCCAAGATCCAGTTCTAAACCATTTTATTTTTAATGTGTCCTCTACTTAGGAGAAGTGGGGAATTTTATGTTTGAAATATAAGATGCTCTTTCCAGACTGACTTTACAATCAGGAATGAGTCAAAAGATTAAATTTTCAAAGTTTGCATGAGTCAAATCTCATCCAGGTCTGCAAATTTCAGGATGGGCTCAGGGTAAAAGCCCAGAGGAGAATCTAGGCTGATGAACTGTTCCTAACAGCAGACTTAACAGGAGCAGCCAGTTGCAGCATGTCCGCAAAACCTAATTACCAAATTTCATCGTAAGACAGGACAGGTAGCCAGTTCTTCATTGGCTGTGTAATAACTTAAAACTAAGTGTACGTTTTGAGGTGCAAGAAAGGTAATAGAAATGGTTTGGGAAAGTTAGTTGGAACATAGATACTTGGAAGGAAAAGTAGTGTTGGAGTAACAACTACCCATGGCAGTCACTCTCCTTCTAGAGTGGTGTGCACCTGGACAAGATCCTGTCTCACCCCAGCAGCATCCAGTCTACATTCTGCTGGCTGGATCTCCCCACACACTACTGGTATGTCCAACAACTGCTGCCTGGAGGAGAAGAAGCAGACAGAGGTTTCTTCTCTGCCCACAGGACAACTATGCCATTTAGAGGCAGAGAAAGCCAATCTTAGATTATGCCAAGTGAAAGTGGCATAACAATTAAAATACAGGAGCTGGTGCCCAAAGGGCCTGATTTTATTTGCTAAGGATTCACAGCTGTGTGCCAGGTTGCAAAGTTGTTCTTTACTGTGATGTAGTGTCACTTGGAGGAGAATCTGTGTGTTCAAGGTGAAGCACTACAAGTTATTTTATGAGAACACCATGTGTGTTGACTTGCAAACTCATCTAGCTTCAGTCTGTGCAGTAGTGAAATGAGGGAAGAAAAAAAATGAAGCTGGAAAATTCATGAACAGCAAATAGAAAACTGCTGGAGGAACAAAGGGGTTTGCATGATTTTGTGAGCCTGTCCCCATGCCCCTTTTCTATTCTGTTTCCCCAGAAAATGAGCAAGAGGAAAGGGGTTGCCTGCACCACTGCTTTGTGAACTGTGGGAAGTTGGGGCAGAGTGGCTGGAAAGGTGCCCAGCAGAAAAGGACTTGAGAAGGTGCTGGTCAACAGCAGCTGAACATGAGCCAGCAGTGTGCCCAGGTGGCCAAGAAGGCCAAGAGCATCCTATCGGCAATAGTGTGGCCAGCAGGACAAGGGGAAATGACTGTCCCACTGCACTCAGCACTGGGGAGGCCACACCTCATATCCTGTGTTCTGCTCTGTGCCCCTCACTCCAAGAAAGACATTGACATGCTGGAGCATGTCCACAGAAGGGCAGTGGAGCTGGTGAAGGGTTTGGGGCACAAATGTTATGAGGCAGCTGAAAAGAGGTTGCAGTGAAGTGAAGCCAGTCTTTTCTCCAAAGTAACAAGCAACAGGAAGAGGAAATGGCCTCAAGTTGCACCAGGAAAGGTTTAGATTGGATACTAGACAAAATTTCTCTACTGAAAGGGTTATTGAACATTGGAGTAGGATGCCCATTGACATGGTTGTCACCATCTCTAGAGGGATTTACAAGATGTGCTCAGGGTCATGGTTTAGTGGGGCTTAGCGGAGTTGGACTTGTCCTTTCCAAGCTAAATAATTCTATGGTTCTATGAAATCAGCAGTTCACACCTTGACCAGCTCAATGAAAAAGTGACTAGGTAAGAAATGACTGGCAACTGCTGGGTGTTCTCCTGCAGACCTTCATATTTGTCCCTGTAAGAACAGGCCAGCTGGAGTCCAGAGAGAGGCGTTCTGCATTTTTTTCTAGGGGATCTCTGGCAATTGTTTTAACATTTCTCTAACTTTTGATTCTCATGGTGAGCACTTAGTAAAAAGTAGTTAGTGTCAAAACCTGTACTACTTGATCATTCCTAGAACCATTCCAAACCAGGAATTTTAAAGGCTTCTGAGAGATGTCCAAGCTGTGACCTGGACAGTGATTAATAGGGGGTTTACAAATCAACTGGGCTTTTTCTAGGACATATTCTCATGCATTCATAGCTCTTTAGAAAAACATATTGCTTAAAAATTTGAGTATTTGGCTAAAGGATTGCTTATGTCTCTAGGGTTATAAAAGCATATTTTTGACAGAAGTCAGATATTTTTTACTTCAAAATAATAAAATAGTTAAAATTCCCCTTATGTGGTCTCAAGAGAAAATTCTTGGCCCTTTCTTAGCAACAAGGCTGTTGCAGAAAGTAAACCAGATTTCTTCTGCCAGTGCCCTCAGCACTGGGGTTGTTGTGAACAAAAGAGTTGGAGCCAACAGTGGGATTTTCTTTATCCCAACAGGTAACCATCAGCTCCATTAACTTCAGGGGGAACTGCAGAAACATTTGAGAGTAGAATCTGACTCTTTATAAATAAAAAAAAGTATTTTTGAGCCAGGAACAAATGCTGGCTTATCCTAAAGAGGCTGAGTTACCACACAGCTGCTGCTGAATCACAGGGCCATGCTATTATGAAATCTATAACTGTGTTAGTTTATTTGTTCCTGTTTTCAGAAGTAAAACCAACTTTGAAGAGTGGTATATAAACTCCTGGTCTAGCAGAGAGTTTTACTTTTTTTGATATGGATACATACAGCCAATTTTGATCTATCCCTGAACCAGTTAATCAAACCATGATTAAGAGTTTATTTTGAGCTCTGCAACTTAAAATTTTCTGATTTCTTTTTCAAATCAAGCTTATAAGGACACATTTTTTACCTTGGGCTCATCAGTTTTTATTTTGCGAGACCTGATTTTCATAATAGCCTTGAATTTCAAGTTTCTCTCCCGCATATGTGTTGTAACACTCTTACACTTAGGTCAGGGGTTTTTTAAGGTTTTTACAGTTTTCATCAAAATTACATGCACATTATTGCATCTATTTAGCCTAATTGTATAACTGGCTATGATTGCACCAATTACCTAGAGAGGCAATACATAACTAAAAAGTTAAAAATAACAAAAAGTGTTAGAAACAAAAATTTTTACTCTCTGTGAACAAATCAGCAAGTCACTCTTCTGATGAGATCTGAAGATTCAGAACAAGGTTGAAGTAATCCTGATTATTACACTAGGGTACTGATTAATAAGGACACTTACACTGGCTTCCCAGAATTATGATGTTATTCAGGTATACTCAAACAGGCACAAGTATTGAAGTCTCATTTTATACGCACAAAGCTATGTTGATCTTAAACATATAGTGCCCGTAAATGACTTTTCAGTCATAAGTTCATTTTCAGACTATGACGACCCTTTTACATCTTGGGTTTCCAGCCTTTCATAGCTATCAATATATTTCCAAAAGTCTTGTTTATTCACATAAACAGAGGTGCAGGAAAGGGATTTTGAACCAAATAGAGGCTGGGATATTGACTGTCCAGTGCAGTCTGTGCAGATGAAACAAAGCAAGAAATTGATTTCTCCAAGATCTTGCAGGTACAACTCAGGTAATTCAGACATTAGCCCAAAATCTAAATGGATAGTGACAGAAAAATAAGCCTTCTTTGATTTTAGATCCAGCTGAGCAACAAAATTCAGGCAAGAGCTCAAAAATGACATTAATTTTGCTCATTTATGAATATTTTGTATGTGTATTGATAGTAACCACCACCATTAGTCCATAAATTTTAATGAAACCAAAAATTCTCTTGGATTTTTCTAAAATCATAAATAATGTCTCATTGTCTTCACTAGTACTACTTTTCTGTTAGTCACCTCCTTAAATCCCTTTACAGAGTTTTTCATTTACAGACATTATTAGGATGCCAAAATCCATGGATTCCCACTGGATGAGGTACTTGATGAGGGAGGGCATTTGTTTATGTGGTGGCTGCACCATGACAGCTCACAGCAGCTCTCCTGGCCCCTTACCCATATGATGTGTGCAGTTACACCAGCACTGCTGAAGTTCTGGTAGCTGTGGCAAGACAATAGGAAATGGGGCCTTTTTATGGGTTACATGAAACTGGTCTACATTGAAACTGGTTTTGAGTCTTTCAGACTCTCTGACCTCCAATCAGAAAGGAAAAACAGAGGGCCTTTCAGGTATACCCATTTGAAACCCTGTAAAATCCTTTGAAAAAATTGAAATTAATAGTCATTATGAAACTTACCTGCCTATGCAGGACCTCTCTGCCCATTTCATAGAGGCTATGAATAATAACGAACTCCAAGTTATTCTTCTCTCCCCAAGCATGAGAAATCACCAGCAGGCAAACCAAGAACAAAGGGAAGCAGTAGCGGTTCTTGGAAAATAAAAGCCCTCCAATAATTTTATTCCTAAATACATTAAGTTGAGGAAAGTTTCCTTTTTCTTTCTTCTCTTTTCTTAATTTTTTTTCTTTTCTTCTCTTTTTTGACTTGATGGCATTTTACTGAATACAAGGGATTATGCCAAAATCCTACAGAAAGGTCTTTTGCTTTTTCCTCTCTGTGTTTTATCTGTTGAAAGTGGTGAAGATTTCCCAGACCAATACAGCTAACCTGTGCTAATTAAGCCATTAATGTGGGTGGTAAATGAGGCTTAGGCAAATGATAAATAAGAGCCTGTGTCCTGCTGGATTTCATACTGTGTCTCACACCTCAAAGCCATCACGAGGTTATAGCAATCCGATTATTGATTGACTCTAGAGCTCTTCATTATGCTTAATACTTTGTGAACTGATTCAAAACCATGCAGTACTGACTGAGTAGAGAGCATTAAAGAATACCATCTGGTACAGTTAACATGCATAGTAGCCTCTGAGGACCTACAGGTTTTTTTCTGGACAGTACTTGGCAGGATTTTATTCACTTGCAAATTTGAGCTCCTGAGTCCTTTTTCCAGAAAAGAAAAATAGTGGAAACAGTACAGCTTCCCCCCACAGTTGCACTTCATATTGAGTCTGGAACTTGGGACTGAAGAGCCTTACCTCAGGAAGATGTCTGTCTTTAAGTCCCTGTGTATCACAGTCAGTCTCAAAATATCTCTTTACTTGATGCAGCCCTTCACAATGGCTTAAACTTCAGCACAGTTTGATTAGGCTGGAGAATTTTTCTTTTCTTTCAATATGGCCACAGCTTTATGAGACTTCTGTAAAACAACAGACTTGTTTGTCTCCATAGCCCATACCCTACTGATAGTGTGGATGTGCCAGCAACTTTAGCATGTAGACATGTCTGCCAGAAACTGGGCAAAAGAGAAGGTAACATCTGTGCTGGCTTATCAGTGCTGGTTATAAATCTGTGCCAAAGACAAATATTAGTTTACAGTTTAAAAAAATAAAATTTTGAACAGTAGTGTCAGAGCGATTGTCTATTTTCCTTCAGTTGCTATTGACAGTGTCACTCCCATGAGATTTAAATGTAGGTGTCTGCATCTGACCTTGCTGTTTAAATGTTTTTATGGGACAATGGAGATAAACACACCCTTCTGACTTTTTCTCTCATCACACAGTAGATATCTAAAACATATCAGGTGACTCATGTCTTAGAATAAGCCCTTTCCTACTTGTAACAGGCAGCCACTGGCTCCAAAGGGTGCCTAGGGACTAGCTCAGACACAAGCACTCATGCCTCAGGTTTCTGAAATTAGCTGAAATAAAACCCCTGCTGTGGAACTGTATCCATTGAAACAAGTATTTTAAACTTTAGGATTGTATTAGTGCAAACAGGCTCCCCTCCACAAGACTGGTCCGTAACTGCTTCATCACCCACCCCAAGACTGACTTTCTCAGGCCGTTGGAAAATATAACCTTGGCTCCTGTGGGAAGGCAGTGCAGGAGCACCCTTATCCAGCCTGGAGAGTGAATCATTTCATCTCCAGTGGAATGGGACATCTTGAGTTTTACACCACCCCTAAAATTTCCAGAGAAACGTAAAGGGAAAATTAATACATCTGATGCATAAAAACTAGTGTAATAATAATTATATTTTTTTTTAACTTTGCAAAAAGCCAAGTTAAGTGATTACAATATCAAACATTTGCAAATAGAGAAGAAAATCCATTATTCACACTCCTTTTCCTAATCTCTTCCTTTTATTAAAAATTATGTTCTCTCCTTTGCTACTTCAGCACTATTGCTGGGCTGGATTTGGTCCTATGTCAACTGTCAGTTCTCCCTCTTTCCTAACACATCAGTACAGTTTTTTTCTTTGCTTTTCCAGTTATTGTCTTCAATTACAATATTATTTTTACTTGAAAAGCTTTCTTATACATTTGTCACAGCTGCCTAGATAATACATCACAAAAAAAAAATATCCATCAATATATTAGACTCAGGATGTGGGAGTCAGCTTAAGAGTAAACCACAAAAAGTTTTGTACCTTCTTGGGAGCTAGGCATTGCATCCAACACAAAGCTTTTTCATATAGATAGTGGAACCTCAATAGTGACTCAGAGAGCAGCCAGACTACTTCAGGGTGAGGTGTACCCACCTCTAGATCCTACATATATTTCCATCAGGCATCAGGTAGCACTGTTGCCCTGTATGTGCACACTTTGGTTTGGCAGGAATAATGTAGCACAGGCTCATGTGCATGCAAGCAGATGAGATGAGGGCAACTCTGTCTATTTTACAAAGCACTGGTATCCCTTATGATACTTTTTCTTCTGTAGTATCTAAATTAGTTGCAACATCCTATCTGTGGATCTTCTCCAAGAAAAACCCTGAACTGAGTAAGAGTAAAATCATCATTTTAAGTCTAGATCATATTTAGAACCTACTAGAACCCTCAAGTATGTGGCAGTGACCCAGAAAAAGAAATGTGCAGGAATTATTCATGCATAAGATGAAGAATCCTCCTCTCTCTCTTCCTGCACCCCCTTTCAGGAACTGCACACCTGCACCCAAGTCGTAGTCCATGTAATGTCACCTGTTTCTCATGGCAAATTTACCTCCTTTGTTCCCTAAAAATCACCATGAGGAAACAGCAGTGTCCTAACAGGGGCAGAGGGAGGATAAGTGTGTAAAATATGATGCTGTGAGACCTTCCCTGAAGATATTCAAAACATGCCTAGACATGATGCTGTACAACCTGTTCTAGCTGAACCTTCTTTAGCAGGGGCGACTGGACTAGATGATCTCCAGAGGTCCATTTCAACTCCAACCGTTCTTTGAGTCTGTGATTTGTATTCAGGGAAGGGATAAAGATCAAAAAATGGCTTGTAGCTAGATGTTAGGCTGTGAATGAACTAGACTGTAGAGGCTATGCACAGAATAACAATCAACCAAAACGTATTTATGTTTATACATGCGGATAAAAAGTGTTCCATCTAGGTAGCCTGTGGATTTGCTCTGCAGCAACATGTTAGGGCCTTAACAATAAGACAAAAGAAAGAATTGCATCTTAAATTTCTGCACTGTCCTTGTAAACAGCCTTGCTATCAAATCAATAAATAAAGCCTTGTTGCCCATCATTGAAAAAGTCCAATTTCAACAAATAGAATTGAAGCACTTGGCAGGGGAGGGAGGGGAAGGAAAAAAACTCATTCTCCACACCTGGAAGTTATGATGGACTTTGGAATGGTTCAGGTGACAGGCTTATCAGAGAGAGACCTGTTGAACTCAGTGTGTCTCTATGTGAAGCATTTTATCAAGCTTAAGTACTTCATGTGTTTCTTGTCAGCTTCAATCTCTTCTCTTTCTTTTCTCATCAGGAGGTCAAGAAGACTGCATCTTTTCTTATGAACCTGTCACAAGACAGGAAAGTAAGTTTCATCTGCTTTTCTATTTTTTTCCTATATATTCTATTCTTTTCCTTATATATTTCATTTCACAGTTTGGGGGCCAGCAGAGCAGTAAGCCTTGCTATGCCAGTCCCAGATTCTCTGTGACTTCTTTTTCTTGGACACTCAGCCTATTGCATATGAAAAAAATTATATATGGATCTTCCCTGAAAGCCCGCACTTCCTAACATTCCCAAGACTCTCTCCAGTATGCTCTCATGGGCTTTACTAATACGTACATTAATCAGTCTACAAAATACTGATGCAGATTTTCTAGATTTACTGCAATATTGTTACATGGAAGGCCTTTATTATTTTGCTTTTCATGTGATATGTGCCATTACCCAGTGTAGATGAACCTATGGGAAGCCAACTGAAAGTGCACTCACCTGACTTAATGAGGGATGCATTCATATAACTACAGGAGAAAAAAATGCTACAACAGCCTTTCCATGCCTCATGGAAGAGTCCATCTGCAAGTATTTGGGAGTGGCTTTCTTAAGCGATAGCAAATATATATGCTTCTACATAATCATTTGACCACGTGCATGGATCATCGCAGAGCTCTGCAGTGGTACTAATTCCATTTCCTTATTCGTGTCAATAAATAAAATATTCATCAATAAAATGTGCACCTAAGTTTTCACTTCATATATGAAAACAAAAACTCTGGTTAGTGCATATTTTGGTAAATTTATTTACCAGTAAGATCATCAAAATGTGCCTTTCTTTTTGTTTTTCAGTTAATTACACCAGGCCGGTTATTATTCTGGGTCCTATGAAAGATCGGATCAACGATGATTTGATATCTGAATTCCCTGATAAGTTTGGATCATGTGTACCACGTGAGTATGATTTTACTCCTAGTTCTGCAGCTGAGTGTGTGGTGCCACACATTAAGTAAGTTTCTGTGAAAACAGTGTCCATAAACTGTGTGTAGTTGAGTTTCTCAAAGGTCATTTTTCCATCACACAGAAGAGGGGAAAGGAACAAATAAGTAAAATTTTAAAAAAGGTTGTGAAGGTCTGGAAAAGATTTCTCAAAAGAATTGTCTCAAAAATTCTAGAGCTTTTTTAAACAAGGAACCTTCTAATCACTAACCCAGTTTAAGCAATCAATCCATCTATGGTTTCTTAAATAAGATATGTTTTAAATACTAGTAAAATGTAAAATGGTTCAGCTCAATTGCACAGCATCCACCTATAAAAATACGGAATAATCTGTGATTTGTGTGAGATCTAGATTGTTGAATTTGAAAGCAGTGTTAGACCCTGAATTAAACAGAGTATTTATATCTTGGATCACTAGAACTTGCTATCTATTTCAGACCGTGATCGCAGTTGTACTTCATTTTAAACTTTTGTCTCTGCAAATATACTACCTTAAAACTGCTAGACATGAGAACCAAATCAGGCCTGTAAATAAGGCTAAATTGGTGAGATTAAGATTCATTTTATCATTATAATAACATTAGATTTACAATCTGGGATGCATTTTATATTTGAGGTTTTTGTGTGATCCTGATGAAAAAAAAGTGAAATTTTGGTAAACCTTTATTTTAGCCTGTATTGACTGGAGGTAAACATCAGAAGCTATTAAAAGACACCTTTGTTGTCATAACTCCATTGAAAACAACATGTAGTAGCCAAAATCTGCTCTCAGACGTGGAGTGCCTCCCCTTAGAGCAGATCCAGCATTGCTCACTGAGCAATTCATTGCTGCATTTTTTGCATTAAATGTTTTTGCAGACTTCTTTATCTTATGTCTTTTGTTTCATGCAGATACCACACGGCCAAAGCGTGACTATGAAGTGGATGGGAGAGATTATCATTTTGTCATTTCAAGAGAACAAATGGAAAAAGATATCCAAGAGCACAAATTTATAGAAGCTGGGCAGTACAATGATAATTTATATGGAACTAGTGTCCAGTCTGTGAGATTCGTGGCAGAAAGGGTAGGCTGACACTAATTTTATTGCCTATATGACATGATCTGCTTTGTTTCCACATTGTGTCCCAGACTTTTCGGCAAAAACAGAAAATATCTGCAAAATGGCATCCTAATATTTATAGGCTTTATAATGACTCCACAAGTGGAGTCTCTGCTTTGAATGACATCATCCTTGACATTTCCTGTACTTGGATGTAGTGCCATGGATTCAGGGTTCTCATACAGTGCCTCAAGTACACCCCAAAACAGCCTTTCTTCTTTGTTCTGTAAGACAGGTAGATAAACTTACCTCACTTTCACAGTGGCAAAAGAACAAACCACAGAAAGATTACATTATTTGTCTCAGGTAACATGGGGAGTCTTTGACATAAACAAGAACTTCTTTAACCAATAAGAACATAGATATCACATTAACTTTTATGAACTGATTTTCCTCATCTCAGAAAAATGCTCCTGCCCCTAAGAATTTCATACCAGGAAAAAATAAAACCCTGGTTCGTTTCCATATCACCAGTGTATATTTTATATCAGCACCAAAGCAAAGGAAAGAACATGAAGTAGTGAAGAGCATGCCCTGGGCTCCCCCTTCCCTGGTGTGCCAGTAATGGCCCTGTTCCAGGGCACTGTGTCTCAGAATTGATTCCTATCTTTTGGCTGATCTGCAGCAAACTCTGGAAAAATAAACACATCCTCATCTGCTTCCAACAGGGCAAGCACTGTATACTTGATGTGTCAGGAAATGCTATCAAACGACTACAAGTTGCACAACTCTATCCCATCGCTATCTTCATAAAGCCTAAATCATGGGAGCCTCTGATGTGAGTATAAACTTCTCCAAGCATTTTATTTTTCAGGGTACAATCTCAAGTGGCACCACACAGGCCTTGAGTCTACATTTTGCCTGTTCTCTATAATTAGTAATAATGAGGTGAAGTGGGAACAGTGGAGACTTGTCCTCACAGCCTGTCGTCCACTGTATCCTGGCGTCTCCGGGAACAAGCCAGAACAGCCTTTGAACCTTTCAGACTGGGACATGTGGGCAGCAAGTTCACCAAGGACTCATGCAGCATGACTTGTCCCATCCAGCCTCAGGTGCTCCTGGGGTGTAGAGTCTGGTCAAGGGCACAAACCAGAGGGTTAAATGTGTGCTAGGTTTGAGGTGTGTGCTTCTTCATATAAGCCCTTCATTTGCCTGAAGGCCTGTGAGAGGATAGGCAAGGAACCGCGGGACTGGAGAGGGGCAAATGTAACACTCAAAAGAACGAAAGAAAAGGCACCAACTTCATGCTATCAAGGCTCACTGAGGTGACATGAACTTTGGAGGATAAGATTGAAACTCAGTGTAAGATCAGTAAGGTGAAATTCAGCTCAAAGGGGAGAAAATTAAATGCAAGAGTACAAGTGGAATAATTAAGCTGTAGCACCGCAGAAAAGCATCTAGCAGTTGGGGTGGATTTCACAGGAATTTGAATGGATGGCTAATGTGGTTGCAAAAAAGGAAACTGCCACTGTGGGCTGTATTCATATCAGTCTTGTGTAAGGACACAATAGACAGCTATTTTCTTTTACTGGGTATGGATGAGGCCTCGGCTGGAGTGCTGGCCTGGTTCTTGGTTCCACCCTGCTGGTGGAGGAGGAATGAGCGTTATCTAGTGTCACAGAGAGAAGGCTGAGGAGGAATATGGAATTGATCCTCATAGCAGTTAAAGCCATTTAACTGCTTTATTTCTTTGAGCCCTGCAATTCAATTGTATTTTGATGTTGATACTGTATAAAAGAAGGGTTGTCTGTAGCCTACCTTCTACACTGGTTGGTTTAACATAGATCTTAATGTACAGTTTTCCCATTCATAAAACATTTCCATTATTTTTTTAATGCTGACACTGCCTCTGGAATGATTAAAAAAAAATAAATAAAAAAATAAAAATACATCAGGTAGAACCAGAAAAGTGGCAATAACATAAAGGCTTCATTGATTTGAAGTTAGAACAGCAAATCCTTGAACAGATTGACTGAATGATGTTATGAAGATGCAAAATATTATGACAATCATCCTGTTATTGAACCAGAGCCATGGGCAATAAAACAAGTGTGTTGTTCAAGAAATGACTGGATGTGGCACTTAGTGCTATGGTCTAGTTGACAAGGTGGTGATCAATCAAAGGTTGGACTTGATGATCTTGTAGGTCTTTTCCAACCTAAAGGATTCTGGGATTCCATCTTTTGTATGTACATAACTACTGCAACACAAAAAAGTTATGGCTTATCTGCCATAACTATTACTCCAGGTTGAGAGTTACTGTAGTAGCAAAGTCAAAACATAAAGGACAAAAAATTTCCAATCACAAGATGTAGAGAAACACTACGAAAAGGTTTATTCTTTCAGCAAAATTATCACATAAAGTTTTGGTCTACTTTATGCATTTATGCATATGCTCCTTTGCACCCATGTGATAGTGGAAGTAAGAAGAGTGGAGAGACCATAAATTAAGCTTGCTCCTTCACTTGAAACTTGGTTATTGCAGGTTTTCTGGAAATACCCTACTAACACAACCACAGTTATGGAAGGCTATAAGGGGCTATCAGATGTAAAAGCAATCAGAACACATGGCCATTGCTGTAAAAAGACTGCTCCATCAACCCTTCCTCTCTCCCTCCCTGCCCTCCTTCCTCACTTTGTCTCTCCCCACCCCTACACAACTCCACCTGGTTTATGCCCAGAGGCATCCTTGTTGGTACCCTTCAATCAGCCTCTCTCACTAGAGGAAGTAGGACAGTGTTGAGGTCAGGGGGATGAGAAATAGAAGTAAGGAAAAGCCTGCCTGGGTGAGCTCTTCACTGGGAGAGGAGGAAAACCCTGGAAAATATTCCCAGAGGATTATTTTGAATTCACCAGCTATGCAGATCCCCAACTAGGAAATAAAAAAATAAAAGGGACTATGGTATGACAGCACTTTTAATTCATCATGAAAAATAGATATCAGGGTCCTCCCTTTTCTCCATCCTCTCTCCTGAAGGCACAGGATGGGCAGTGGCATGAATACAGCTAGCGCAGTTTTATACTCCAGGCAAATCTACAATCTGAAAGTGTAAGACAAATTTGTACCTATTTCAAAATACTTCCTATTATAAACACTTGATTGTATTTTTATTTGTATTATCTCTTCTGCTAATTCAAAGATCCTGAGGAAGACTTCTCAGAAATTTACCAGAAATAGATCTGGAAGGAGGAGTTTGTTAGCACTACAGTAGTGTCCTTAAGATGGAAAAACTAAGTTTGGCTAAGAATTTGTAATGGTATGTCCCGCTTCAAGACAGAGTTTTGGTTCATTCACCTAAAGAGATGTTGAAGTAGGTGTAACTGATGAGAAGTCCACGTGAACTCAATTAGATAGCAATCTTTCCACTTAATAGAATAAGTGGTATTACAAATTTAGCACGACAACACACAGATTGGCAAATGCTAAACCTATTTATATAATCCAAAGTTACTGTCATACATTTTTTAAGAAATCTTTCTTGCATTCATTTTATAAACCTTCATTTTCCATTGCTTTCATATTTCCAGTGAGATTTTTCTAAACAGTGTTCCCAGCTGTATGGTTAGTTGTACAGGTAGGCAGCAAAAAGCCATTTCTAGAATCACATCTTTGCATCCTAGACATCCTCCAGGGTGTTTTTCAGAAGCCAGGTGGGAGCTAGTTGTAGCAAGTTCATACTGTTGTGCGCTTCATAGATCATTTTTTTATGCACCATAATGCACATAATTTCCTACGTGCATCACCCATGTCATACTATATGCAGTCCATTACCACATAATCATATGATTCAGTGCAAGGTATTAAATCAGATTTATGTAGAACACAAGATGCTCCCTTCTCTTGCTTTCCTACTTGCCTCAGAAAATTTTCATCACATTTTAAGAAAATGAATCCATGCTGTGAAAAAATGCTAGAACAAGCAAACTCTATTTATTATTAATACTAAATTTGGACATCTGCAGGCATGGAAATGTAAGGCAGTGAATAAGTACAAGCTTGATCATTGAAAGTATACAGTGGTATTAAAAGCTGAGCGTGCACAGGCAAGACAACTCATTTCTGAAAGTTATTAAGTAATGCTTCTGTTGTAACAGAAATGCTCCAACAAATAACAAAACACTAAGAGAATCAGAATGTTACTGACTGTTAATGTTTTTTACATTATTGGTACCCAATAAGCAGTCTGTACAACATTAATCAGCTAAGGCAGCTATGGGAGACAGAGAAGTTCCTGAAGGAGCTTCATCTCTGGAGGCAGGAGTATTGAGTGCTCAGACTATACCTATAGGTTCCTGATGTCTCAAGTTTATCTCAGTTAGGAGCTACCAGATTCAAGCCTTGTGTTTTGTTTGGCAATGTAAAGTAGTGAACCCAAGACAAAACTTTATTGGAGAAATATGAAATGGGAAATAGTCTGAAAAAGTAGTTTTGTGCTACATTAGAATGAAATTAAATTGAAAATACAAAACTGTCCATGAACTAATGGAAGAATTTCACCAATTCATTCTTTTAGAACATGTGTTTTGGAAAGCTGTTCTAGCAAGAATCCAAATTTTTTTATTACTTCCTTTATGTTTCTAGGGAAATGAATAAACGTCTTACAGAGGAGCAAGCGAAGAAAACCTATGATCGAGCAATTAAATTAGAACAAGAATTTGGAGAATATTTCACAGGTATGTTTTTATTAATGTCATTTCTTTCCCAACATATAATCTTTTATTACAAAGCAATTTGATCACATCTCTCTGGTCTAGAGTACCTATCAGTGTAGTGCGCCCAGAGTAAGGACTTCTGGTTTGAGATTATTATTTCCTTGAAATTCCAGAGCAGTTGAGGCACTCATCTCCTCAAAAAGCTTGATGTCCTAAAGGAATATCTATGTCAAGGCCAATTGTACGATGTTCAAGAAGGCAAAGTGCCATGTCCTGCATTTGGGTCACAACAGCCCCATGCCACACTACAGGCTTGGGGCAGAGTTTCTGGAAAGCTGCCCAGCAAAAAAGGACCAGGGATTGCTGAGTCAGCAGTGTGCCCAGGTGGCCAAGATGACCAAGGGCCTGTATCAGCAATAGGGTGGCCAGCAGGACCAGGGCAGTGATTGTCCCCTTCTACTGGGCACTGGTGAGCTGCACCTTGAATCCTGTGTTCAGTTTTGGGCTCCTCACTACAAGAAAAGCATTGAGGTGCCGGAGTGTGTCCACAGAAGGACAGCAGACCTGGTGTAGGGTCGGGAGCACAGGTCTGATGAGGATTGGCTGAGGGAGCTGGGGGTGTTTAGCCTGGAGAAAAGGAGGCTCACGGAGCACCTTATCGGTCTCTACAACTACCTGAAAGAAGGTTGTAGCCAGGGCATCGGCCTCTTCTCCCAGGTAACAAGTGACAAGAATGAGGAAATGGCCTCAAGTTGTACCAGGGGACATTTAGATTACTTACGAGAAAAAAAAATTCAGAGAAGGTTGTAATACATTGGAAAAGACTGTCCAAGGAAGTGGTGAAGTCACCATCCCTGTCGTTCAAAAAACATGTGACTATGGCATGGTTTAATGGTGAACACCATGGTGGGTTGCTAAGTTGACAGTTGTGTTCAGTGATCTTAAATGTCTTTTCCAATCTTCACAATTCTATGATTCTATGAATCTGATTCCATCCCTGACCCAAAACTGCTTTTAATGAAGTCAGAAAAAATGTTGCATAATTGCATTTGTACAGACCAAAGAAGTCCTCACTAGTTCAAGACAACAGCTCAAGCTATGGATCATGGGAGGGAAAGAGAAGGGCACCTTCTCCCTGACCTGAAAAAAAGCAAGATTTAGGACCTGCTCTTTTAAGACCTGCGTTTCTTTTGGGCAGGTTTAAAAAGCCCTTTCTCAGGGGACTGGTATTTGTGGATAAGCATTAGAAACCCTCAGTTGTCCCTCCACATGCTGACAAAACAAAAAAAAGGTTCTAAATCTGCTGCTGCCCACTGCTGAGGTAGCTTCTAAATCAATTGAAATGTAAGGCTTGACTTATAACAGTAGGAAGCCACCATATTACCCTCCCCTAGGACAGAACTGTTAGTTCTCTGAACTAACCTGGCTTAGTCTTCCCAGTACAAGCAGTGGGATTGGTCTCTGTCATAGGCAGGTGCCATTGGTTTGGACTTAGTTATCATTTGCAGGGGTATGACTTTTCCATAATCAACAGCACAGTATGCCAGTATTCCTTCTCATTCTGTCGGTGAGTTCTATGAGCATGCTGAAATCTGCTGACACTGGATGCTGTATCTGTCAATTAAAAGAAGTATTGATATGTTTTCTCTACTGCAGCTATTGTCCAAGGAGATAGCTTAGAAGATATATATAATCAATGCAAACTTGTAATTGAAGAACAATCTGGGCCTTTCATCTGGATTCCTTCAAAGGAAAAATTATAAATTAGCCACTGCACCTCTGATTACGACGGGAGAATATTTAGAAGAAAACTATAATATACTATTTGGAGGCTTTCCTGTTTTTGTTGCATTTATGTTCTTTGCAGTCAATGTGAATTTTGATGAATGTACAACACAAAGTGTTTGAAGCCATGAAGGACACTGATGAGTCAAAGGGTAGGAACAAAAAGACTTCTACCATATAAAGCAAATCTGTTGTGTGCTCAGAGCACCGGTTGTAGGTATAAACTTTTGACACGGAGACCCTCTGTCAAGGGGAGCTAGCCACCTCCTGTGCCCATGCGGACATTCTGATCGATTTCAATGGCTGAGCTCAGTGTTTTGATTGCTTTAAAGAGAAGTTCCCAGCTCTTGAACCTCATATAGGGCTTGATCCTGCAAGGGGCTCAGCACTCGACCCCAATTCCTACACATGAGTAGCCTGTTGACTTGGAGGCACTTGTGATCCTTCCCTCTGCTGTTCAGCTCCATCAATTCCAGTAGGACTATTCATGTGCTCAAAGCTAAGCACAGGCTTAAGCATTTTGCTAGATCAGGGCCACACGCACCTTGCAAAATCAAGCTCAGAGTACTTGGTCCACTTCTTACTGAGGTCACTGTTAGGACTCTCTGTGACTTGTCTGGGAGGTGGGTCCTATTCTAAGCTTGTCATTGCATATTTGTAGTTGGTACACCTCGACTTTGGTAACTATGCACATCTTTTGATTTCTGAAACCAAGTCAAGCATTTCTTTTTTCCCCTTTGGAAACGCTATTGCATCAGGAACTAATAACAATATGGTTTCTTTTAATGGTGTTTGGGTGTGGGAGAGGATGGAAGCATTTCACATCACACACTCGTGCACACAAAATACATTCCCATGCGGACACACACGTATGAGGATTCACAGCACCTATGTTGACAAGGAGGGATACAACTGGGAAAAGCTTTAAAATTTTTGATTGTCTATTTTATCATTTATATTGATAGAAGGCACTTAAAGATGGAATAATTTATAAAAATAAAAATATATTGATGTATAGAAACTAATTTCTATAGGTAAAAAATGTTTTTGTGAAGATATTTTGTAAAGATTAATTAATTGAAAGATTAAATATTTACACCCTTGTGCGACTGTAAAATGTAAAGAGGACCATCAAGTTGCATTATCCCTTTTCCATAACAGATTCTCTATTATTAATTACGAGCAAAACAATTCCTTAAATTGTAGTTATCATTTTGTTTTTCTTTCAATTTAATCCTCTTCCTTGCCTCTATTTGATCATGATGAACTCCTGTGGAAAGATCTCTTTAACTGACTGCCCTGTAGGACCTTTATGAACACAAAAGGATAATGCATCTTTAAATTGAAAGGGACAGCTATTCAGAAGCAAAATGTCAATGCTTAAATGCAGTTAATAATGTCTCTCTTGGGAGGGAGGCATCCTTCACCCCCAAATTTTTTATGATTCTTCCTGTTTCTTTCAAGGAAATAACAAAAGTATTTGATCTTTCCTCTCTTTGCAAGCAGGTCACCAACTAACCTATATCTTCATTCATTTCACAGTCAACAAGGGTCTTAAAAGCAAAAACTGAGGCAATGGACGTTTGTGAGGGATTTGGGGAAAGTCTGTGGAATTGCAGTTTGGGGTGCATGGAAAGGGAGAAGGAGATATTTCTTTCTTGTTTCACACTGCCCTTCCTCTGTATACTGGTGCCATTCTTCACTGACTCATAAGGGGACAACTGCAAAAATGCTATGACAGTAAACTGAATTGCCTTTGCTGCTGCTGGACCATGTTCTCTGTAAAACCCACACTCCTGCCTGCTGCACTGCAGGAGTGCAATGCCTATAGCTGGTGGCTACAGTAACCCTAACGCTTAAGGATGTTTTAAGGGCAAATGCTAAATAGACTCCTCTATTACTTGTCTATTTGAAGCTTACATTTCTACACCCTGTCGAGGTGACAGGTATACCCAGCCAACTTCCGCGGACAGCGTGACGAGCTGGATGTTTGCAAAAGCCACCAGCAGTGACAGGGTTAAAAATACGGGCAGTTTAGTGGCCCTGAGGAGGCCTCCTAAGCTTACTGCCCAACTATGGTAACTTTGAGAAGTTCACACTTCTTTAACTACTATTTTTCTTGCCTGGTCAGCGCAGATTTATAAACAAGGGTTTCAGTTAAGTCTCCAGAAGAGCTTTGTAACCAGAAGGGCTAGAACCTTTTTTTTTTTTCTTTTTTTTTTTACAAAATATAAATTAATGAATGCTTTGATTTTGGATAATTCTGCAGAAATCCACAGAGTGACCCCAGATCTTTGGAAGCCATGAATTTTTCCATGCTGGCAAAATACTATTGCCCCAGGTTGGGAAATAGCCCACCAGACCTGAAAAACCAAGTATCCTAAAGCAGGAACTTCATTCTAATTTTCAGCTCTGTTTTAAGCAATCAATCACATCTGCTTCTTTGTTTCTTAGTTCAGCATGCAGCCTTTTATGGTACTATCCTACTAGTAACTGTTTTGCTTTGTCATGTGCTGTGCTTTAAGGTGAACAGTAACACTACGGCTGAGTACAATCAATTTTTCCATCAGTCCTTGGTTACTGTAGTAACATTATTTATTTTTCCCTGTCTGTTGTTTGTGCTTCCAATTTAGAGTTGACATTGCACTTTTTTTTTTTTTTTTTAAATAAAACATATATTTAAAAACAAATCGTCAAGAGAAGCAGTGAGAGGTCTTATTTCCCTTAGGACTTGTACTCCCATCTGTTTTGTGCGTTGACGTTTTGCGTTTCATGTTTCAGCATCCGCAGAGCTGCAGTCCATTTTTGCATTGCAGCTGTTCAGATCATACTGGGTGGTAGTGGGAGGAGGAAGAGAAACATAAGACTCATTCAAAATTACATCTGGTGCAAAAAAAAAGTCCAAACTCACAACCCATAGCAATTGGCACCTGAGTCCATATTGGTGCTAACACAGCTTAGCATAATCAGATTCCCTTTCTGTCCATGTAAAAGACTTAGGAGCGTCTAAACATGAGACAAATGCAAATGCTGGACCCTTTAGGAAAAGTGCCAGATCACACCCCTGGTGCTATATCTCATGTTCTGGCACAGTGTGTAGCACCGTAGGGTCCAAGCAGAACCAAAATTATCACGGCTTTTTGTCCACCCATGAATGATCATGATGACATCTTGCTAGCTTTTTGCAGATGTGCAATATTACAACCTAATTATTTTTCCTTGCCATAAAAAAAAAAACCCAAAACAAAACCAACCTTCCATGCACTGACTCATTGAGAGCTTGCTAACAGGGCTCAGTGAAACAGCACTCTTCACTGGTCTTCGGGTCTGAGCATCAACCAGTGAAAGAGCCTCTTTCTTGCTTAATCCCCCTTCCTACAGAGGTGCCCTGTCCATGCTAGCGCTTTGTAATATCTTTGGTAGTTAAGGCTGTTTCTAGATCAATATTCTGTGATGTAATTGTGTTTGTAGCTAGCATGGTTTGATGCTCCGGTGTGGATAGGGTCCTAGGAACCACTCTGTGAAAATCAAGGATAAAAATCTCTCTATTGCACTGAAATGTCAAATCCTCATCCTGGAGAGCAGTGTGGAACCCGAGCTAATAACCACTAGGAGCCAGAAACAGTGTCCTAGGTATACAACATCCCCCTACCTATTTACATTAATTTTCTACAGAGAAATTGTTGGTATTACACCCTCACTGTTACTCGCTCAGTCGAATTTTATTAATTTTTTTCTTTTCTTATTTTTTTTTCAAATTGTATCCTTGACCAGAGGGCTCAGTGAGTGACAACATATGAGTATATTTGTAGGAAAAATAGTGTTCATGAAAAAGGTCTCAAGCTTCTTTTTCAGCTGCAGTTTTAAAGCCATAATATCTGCCGTGTTCACAGAAAGTGGTCTTTTATCCTTCACAGCTTTTAATCTCAGTATTTTCCCTCTTGAACATTTTGTCTGCCATGTTATGCATGCAGTTCTCTATGTACTGCATTCAAGTGCTCAAGCCCATGCCTTGGTGGAATAAACTTTTTTCCTATTCCATTAAAAATCAGACATCTTGTCAATTAGTTCAGAAATAAGAATGAGGTCATCATTATGTTAAAAAAAAAGGCTTCCATTCTAGGGCACAAATCAACATCAAAGCTAGCAGCAAATAATATCTAAAATCTATCCAGGATATAGCTAGCCTGCATCCTCAGCTGGTGTAAATCACAGTCACTCCTCTGATTTCAGTGGAGTCCATCCCATTTATACCATCTGCAGTTAAACATCCATCCTTCTCATTACACTGATTTTTTTAGCATTACTGTAAAACTCCAAGGCCACCTGATTAAACAGCAGCTCACCACTTTCCTCATTATTTACTGCTTATTTTGTTGTAGCACCCAAAGGGCCAAGTCATGGACCAAGATCCTTTTGAGGTAGGTGCTGTGAAATTGCTGAACAAAAAGACAGCCCATGCAGAAGGGTTTGCAGAGTGCTGCAGCCCCACTAACATCATACCAAGAGCAATAGGAACCACCACCTCACTGGTCCTTTTGAGATTCTGTCTTTAAGGTGAAAAGCACGAGAGATGATACATCATCTCTCATACCACATTAGCAGCTTACAGCCCTGACCTACAGCCCAGGCAACTTTCCATGATGCAAAACAGCATTTCTGGGGATGAGCAGTTTGCCAGCATCCCAGGCAAGATGTTTTTTTGGGAAAAAAAAAAAAGCATTAAATAAAAAGAAAAAAGGAAATTAAAAAAAAAGGCAACACTGTTGGCTCTTAGTGGGATAGCAACCTTTTAATTTCTGGATTTGTGCTTCTAAATTTGAATTGGCCAGTCTGAATTTCTGAGTGTAGCAGCCTGTACTCACCAAGCTGCTCCACCTGGCACACTGGCCGGCGTGCATTTCTTTAGCAGGATGTTTCTCAGTCTAGCTGTAGTGTGGGGTACTCAGAATCTGAACTGGAGTTTACAAAACACCCTGTCCAGCTTACACTCCTGTTATGTGTAAATACTCTGTGCATCCATTCCATTTGTGTAAAGAATAAAGCACACACAATTATAAAAATTAAGCTGTATATTTCATACTAGCTGTGTCCTTGCTTATTTATTCCAGTCCAAGCTATCAGCTGTGGCTCAGTTGTAAATGCTTAATAGAGTGTTTATAAATATGTCATGAATTTTATTATAAAATATTAATATTAAAGCATTTTTACACTTTATAGCAAATGGATTCTTCACAAGGCATAATTTGTCTTTTTTCCTTGAAGCAGAATAGTAAAAGAGAAATATTATGCTTTTAATATGTCTTGAGACACTATGAGATCTATCATACAAGACAGACACAAGTCGGGAATTAGTATGGTGGTCTCAAAAATTGCTGAGAATATGGTAACTTTTTTCTTTCTTGCACTTCTTTTTTTTCCTTTTGACTTCATGTTGATGTGGAATTTACCAACAAGAAGATTCACTCTGGTGAAGTACAGCCACTTTCTCCTTACCACACTTCTGCTGTGCATTGGGTATCATCAGCACCTTGGTGAATAATCATCAGAATTTTTTTATAATTAAATCATTGTTCCACGTTTACAACATCACTGCACAGCCATGGGGATAGGGACTATAATAATTACATGCTTGTGAGCAGCTTAGTGGAGCGTAAACTCAGTTGTGCTACAGGATCCAAACAGTTCAAGAACCTTGGGGTTTGACAATTCCAGGAATGTCTTTGCAGATGGCTTGCGGGCTCCAGGGAGGCCATGTGAACATTGTCAGTCCCCAGCAGAGACAGGAACATGACAGGGACACTGCCTTTGACACACAGACGGTGCTATGTTCAATCTGCAGGGGACCACAGGGCCTCCGTATGGCTCTGGGAGCCAAAACTGACAGTACAGGGAGAAAAACTCTGTCCACAGGAGTTTTAGTTGCATAATCACAAGGATGGTTAATCATCTAAACATTCATTGTGATGCATTAGATTTCTCCAATAGATTCAGAAGAGGGAGAGGATCCAAACAGTTGACATTGAAATACAGATGAGCACAACTTCAGGGAAAAAAAGTAAGAAAGTTATTTTTTAGATGCCAGTCTGTTCACTGAGAGATTTTTTACATCAATAAGTTACTGGTCAAGCGACCTCAGCAACTACACAAAGTTGCTTTCCTGAGCAGCACTTAAAAAGCAGTCTGTAGGTGGGTTCATCATTACAGAGCAGGGTCTCTTATTAAATTACTTTCTTCTTCTTCCTAGGCAAATCTCTAGGCCAATTCCCCAGACTATATTCTGCAGAAGCAAGAGAAACTTAGAAAAATATCTTTATAAAATGCATTGGAGACAGGATATACTTAAAATTGCAGAAAGCTAAACATGCTGTGATGGTCAATTCAGGCAGTGGTGGCAAACCTTTCCAGCCTGTTGTCTTGGCTAGGCATGGAGTATGTCCTGAATGGTCACCTTCTCTCATTTGTCCCACTGCCTTTTAATGGTCCCTTCACACAGTCAGCCCATTATCTGGATTCAGTTGTCCAATCACAAGCTGTGGCTTGAAAGACACTATGTCCCAATTTTCAGAATTATTTGGGACCAGAGCTACAAGGTAGGTGAGCAGTACTTCTATGTACAGATACCTCCAAGTGCCTAATCCATTTTAAAAAAGTCATTTCACAGAGATTTTTCAGAAGAATTTAGGTGTCTATCTGGCATAAGCAAATTATTCATTTCGCTATAATTGTAACACTTTAGAGCTGACACAAAGCAAGGCAATGACACCAAGGTTCCTAAGGCACCTGTGGGAGAACAGATAAATAGTGATACAGTTCTTAAACATCTGAGCGTATAGCATATCCTCTCCCTCACCAGCAATCCATACAACAAAATTATTATCAAAAATCCCATCTCTGGAAGTATTCAAAGCCAGGTTAGATGGGGCTCTGAGCAACCTGGTCTAGCGGAAGGTGTCCCTGCCCATGGCAGGGGGTTGGAATTGGATGGTATTTAAGGTCCCTTCCAACCCAAACCATTCCATGATTCTACAATCTCAGACAACACAGGAAGAACTACCATGATAGCCCTACCAGAGCAGGACTTACCAAAACCACCATTACACAGCAAATTGCTGCAAGGAAGGTGACACCACAGCTGCAGAGAATGGACTGCTTGGCTTGGTTGGCTGGACATGTCACCAGTAAAAGAGACACAGCTGAACTGTGGGAAGCTGTGGACAAAAGCACAACTCCCCTGCTCGGTGGAGGAGGACTGTACAGCACCCACTGCGGTAGTCTCTTGCTGATGGAGACGGATCCTCCCTGACACATTGGGGAGCCAAATATCCCAGGGAGACAGAGCATAGTGCCCAGAAGAAAAAAGTAATTTTAGTCAATGAAGAAATTGAATTACTTGCTGCAGAAGCTCATTAACTACAGTCAACTGCTCATTAGTGCCTGATCTAAGCAGAAGCAGGTGGCAACCAGGGAAAATGAATTAGGTCTAATATATTATAACTGCAACAGTAATAGGGTTGTTACAGCATCAGTAGGAGTCAAATACACAGGTGGCCCCTACACCACACCAACTGATTAATTAACATCTCAGGGGACACAACGAGCTTGAGGGCTTGCTCTGGAATGTATGGACAAAGAGCCTTCACTGCAGCCTCTTGTGACTTCCATTCCAACAGGGACTCCCCAACACTGCCAAAGACATTTCCTTGCAGTAAATACAGAAATGCAGTAGGGCATCAGCTGTAAATGGCAATTTGAAGACATCTTTAAACTGCAAAACTCTGAAATGGGCTTTAAACATGTAAGACAAGTACAAAGATATTAGGAATCTGAAGTAAAATCCAGCTGTAACAGCTCACATGAAGTCCCAGTCTGCAGCAGAAACTCATCAGTGGCACCACCAAACCTCCGCCTGACCTACATGCTCCAGCAGACTATTCTGGCAAAATTCATGCCAGACTCCAAGGAAACATTTCCTTTATGGTCTTCTTGCTACCTTCTCCCTTTTTCCCAATAAAAGGGTGTTACCACTGTGCCATCTGCAGTTAAAGCTGTTCAAGGGTCTGTACATTACCTTCAAATGAAAGCACAGAGCAAAATTATCACAATCACCATGTTTAAGTACCATAAGTGTCAAACTTACATCAAACACCATTTCTTTCTCTATTCTTTAACAGAAATTGTTTTGAATAGTGTTGACTTGATGATTCACAGAATATTTCTGAAGGGTATAGGGGAAAACGCTTGCCTTATGCTCCTGTTGTATGCAATAGAGGTTTTGAACGGATGTTGCAGGATACAGGAGTCACCAAAGCACCCTTTTTCCTTCTCTGGTGATGTATTTATTGGCTGTACTCTGCTTGCCTGGATGCAATTTGCTGGGAGTCAGTTGCTCAGTAATGGCAATACGCCTTCTGTAAAATATTAGGCAAATATTTTCTAAGTTTTTAACTCCTCAACTGTATATAATCCTTCTTTAATAGGGCTGACATTTGCTGTAGGTAAGTACACTTATCAGTTTACGATATAATCTCACAGGCAGCATATCCAGACCCTCTTTTTTCAGTGAACACCACGCCATCCTATTTTAGAGATACAAAACAAGGAAAACACTATTCCACAACTACGTCTGCTAAGCAGGGAAAAGCCCTGCTGATCCCTAACTCCAAGGCAACTGGCGAAAGGCCCATTTCTAATTAAATGAGCTTAAGTGTTTGCCTAAGCTTAGCCCATGGGTAACTGGATTTGGGGAACAGGTAGTGTATGGATGTGAGACAAGTGGATCAAGCCTTATTCAGCTAGCTGGATTTGAGGTGGAAAAGTGGTGGTCATCTTGTCAACTATAGCAGGAATGTAAGTAAGGCCATGGGCCCCAGGCAGAGATAATGGAGAGGTGTAGGAGAGGGAAGGTCTCACATTATTTAGTGCCTGCTTCACTCCATTAACCAACAGAGTTACAGATGGAGGCTAACAGGTCTCTGAACAAGCATAAAGTTAGACAAGGCCAATACCAATTCTAGTGCATTGAAAAACCTGAAGTAAACACTAGGGACCAGGAAAGCAGTAATTCATAGCCCTATAGAGGAAGCCAACTGTTAACTGAGCCTTTGCTCATGGAGACAAGTCCCCAGTGACCACAAATTTCTGCCATAAATATAGCAACTGCCTTCCCTTAAACAAGAATCGAGGCACCACAGAACGGTGAGTGCCTGAGAGAGACCCACACAGCCAAGGCATCATCTCGCTGCTCGCAAATGCTTTCTGAAGGGCCCATCCATACGCGTGTCCCAAACCATCACCTCAAGGCAGCTCCACTGGCTCTGCAGAATAGCTGCAGACTTGTTCTTCCCCATGTGCACAGATAATATACGTGCACAGACAGAGCATGCAGGGACTCAAATCCCTGACCTGAGCAGTCTCAGTGTCTCAGCATCAGAGAAGCTTCTGCAGTGCACGTTCAGCTGTAAGTGCTGAGGCAGCAGTGCCTTATATCTCTCTCTGGACTCCAAGCACCACATTCCACCTACAAATCTCCTGTGCAGAGTCCAGAAACTCTGCAATATTTGGACACCAACACTATCACATGGCAAACTTTTACAGGACAACTCTTCAGGTCTCTCCCATGGGTACTTGGACAGTATGTACCTATCACAGCCCAGCCTAGGGCAAGGAATGCATACAACAGATTTTCTGTATAGCTGTCTTGAGATTCAATGTGATAATTGCCCAGCTGAATTGCCCAGCCTGGCTGGAAAACTTTTGGGAGGAAAGGGGAGCATGCATGCACAGGCAGTGCTATCTTATGGAGGGTTTACCACCTTGACTGTAGCAGTGTCATTGAAGTGCTGGAGGCACAGGTCATTTAGGAATTAATTCTCTTTATAGCAACTAGAGCTCAGTCTTCCCAAGCTTCCCACAGGAACACAGCCAAAGATTTATATTTGCCTGCAGTGACTTTTGCTGCCCATTCGGTATATGAGTAGGGAATTCTTCTCCATATGATGTGTGCCCACAGTGCAAGGAAGTAATAATGCTACCTCACACCTAACCCACCATCTGCACGATCTCTGTTGCTCTATTGCTATTTACGAGCCAGGGGTGCAAGAAGTGCAGGCAGGGAACAAAACAAAAAAATTACAGGAGAGTGATGTTTCATTGCAAAGGCTATAAGAAATACCTTTTTGAGCAGGAGTAGAAAAGGTGTAAAAGGAGGCAAAGGCAAAAAAAGAAGCGCGTGATAAAGAAAGGGTTTGGCCATAGGCAAAGTGGGAGGAGGTGGGTTGTGAAGCCAGCAGTCCATAGTGATATCAAGAGGTTGTAGTGAAGTGGGGATTGGCCTCCTCCCAGGTAACAAGGGATAGGACAAGACAAAATGGTTGCACTTGATGATCTTACAGGTTTTTTCTAACCTTAATGATTCTATGATTCCATGATTCTAAGAGTTCTAACCCCTTACAGGGAGCATGGACTCTCTCGGGACAGTATTTCCTTTTGTTTCAATAAAAACAAAATAAAGCCACAGTAACTGTAGAATCAAAAAATAAATAACAAATAAGAACTCTTCTTCTCCTTCTTCTGCCTTTCTCAAAGAGCAAGAAATACTCCTCTGTATTTTGCTTGCACCTCAGGATAGAGCTGCTTAATCAACCAGGGTGAGCAGGAAAGGCAACCAGAAACCCCCTCCATTTAGGGATCAGGAGAGGCTACAAAGCTTCCCTTATGAATCTACAGGTCCTTCTGTATAGCAGCTGGGATGCTTGTGCCTGGCTTGTGGGCTTCTCTGTGGAATGGATCTGCTAGTCTCTTTGGCTTGACATGCTCTCAGGTGCTGCTGGACATACAGTTCACAGCACACAATGTGTCCTGTCCCCACAAGCAGTGACCCAAACATTTGCCATTTGGTGACAGCACCAGTTGTCACCAGGAATAGAGGGGTGATAACAACTAGCCGCACAACAGTGAATTCCTTATATGTCATATATCCAAACACCTGACAATGTTATGGAAACTGGAGGAACATAGAACAGAAAAAGAACCATCACATCTTGCCCAATTTTGGCCTATCCTAGCACTCCTGTGTTGGAAGGCTGAAAGGTCTTTGGAAATAATACAGCCTCCATGGCACATGAGTAAAGTTTTACAGGCACTACATTAACACATTAAATTACAGCCATTCTGGAATTTGGCCAAGAGAGTGTGCTAAGCATGTCTGCTCTTTCTACCTATGTTGAGACCTACCTCCTTCACTAACAAATACTTTGTATCGCTTTGTGCTGTTCCACAGATGTACAGATTACAGCAGCACTGTGGGTCACAGTTTATATTAAACAACTTGCTGCACTAAAGATTTTCTGATCAGTGGGGATGAGAGAAAAAGGGAATAAGGAGACAAAAGCTGAAGTGTTGGTGAGGCTATGAAAAGCTAACTTGACAACAGCATCAAAGCTGCAGTGAGAGTTATCCTAAATCCACACCTTTCCCACCATTTATAGAATTGTATCTTTACTGGATACTGACCCTGCTTGTGTAAGAACTAAATTACACAGACAGAACGAAAAGGAGGATGATGATGTTGATAATGACAATAACGATAATAACAGCAACAACAATAACAAGAAAAGTAAAGACTTCCTGCCCAGTTTGAAATGTCAGGGGCTTGGCTGCATGTCAAAAAGAGATGGAAAGTTGAATGTACTTGAATTTTCCACAAAGAAATAATGCTCTCAAAATGTCAGTTCAAAAATGTCATGTATTTTGACATTCAGGACTCAGAAGAGATCATTTCAGACTGACAGATCACAACAAACCCATTCTAGCTGGTGGTTACTTTTTTTTTTTTTAATAAAAACAACTTTAAAAATATCTGTCTTTTGGTCTGGCAAAGATTCTTTGAGATAATCCAGCAGCTAAGGAGAAAAAAAAAGTTTGTTCCAGATAGTGTGACTAGCTTTGCCCAGACCCTTGAGAGGTTTCCACAGTGGAAATTAATTTTATTATGTGATAGGGGCACTGAATTGACAGAGAGAGAGACTTGTGAGCCATTAGTGAGAGACCATATCCTACACTTACACAGATCAATCCTGATCCAACAGTGACAGAATGAGATAAATGGTAAATGTGTTATAGAGCAGGAACTACAGATTTTGATCACTCAAATGGTAATGTGTATTTGACAAGTGATCTGGAGCCAAGTGTATCTGAGAAATAACAAACACCCCCAAATCAAACACATATAGAAGAGTTTTTCTATTAATTTATAGTCATTTTAATTGTATATTTTCAAAGAGTCTACATTTATACTAGAAAACCAGTAAGTGCTGCAGAACTATAAATGGAAGAAGAAAAGATATGTGAGATAAAAGTTCTTGGGTTTCAAGTCACACAAAAATCAGATTTAAGGTAATAAAACAGACGGACTGATAGAAACCAACCCATCCATGGTGATGACCCATATAAAACACACAGAATGAATTATTAGACAGCAAATAGTATTCAGATTAAGGGGAATTAACAGTAAAACAAAATCTGTAAAATAGAAGTTGAAATTAATTTATTAGAAACTAGCAATGGTCAAAAGAGAAAGGAATGGCAGTAGAGAATGAGTCTGCCTAGAAATGGGTCTGTCTGAAGCATAACCCCTAGGAAAAGACAACCAAAAACTTGATGTGGTGAGAGGACTGACACTCTTCATCTACAATATGCTGTAAATGCAAGCAGTGCCTTCAAAACCTTCAGAGGACACCACACATGACTGCCTTGCTGTCTAGTAAACAGCACAAGAATTGTTTCAGAGCGATGAATCTTCCCTTGCTCATTTTTCTTTCTGTTCAGGAATCCAACAGACCTTCCCACAGGCCTCATCCAGGCAGTTTGCCTAATTTCGTACTACAGATACCACAGTCTGATCAACTTGGAGATACTTATAGCAGCCAAATCTCATTGTTTTGCCTCTGTCTCTCCCCGGCGGAGCCTCTGGTCTGTTATTAATCCTGCTGTTTAACATGCACTATTTGTATATCCAGCCTAAAGCTAAAAGGTTTCTTCCAAAATGTGTAAAGGAGCTTTGCCAAAGATGGCAACCCATATTTGAAATATTAATCCTATCACTTCAATCATTGACAATGACCACTACAACTAAGAATTAATCACAGATAGCTAAATAAAAGGGTTTCTTTTCCATACATAGTCAAAGCAAGTACCACAGGCCCTGTTGCTGCCCTGTTCCACGGCACAATCCCAGGTAGCCACTGCAGAGCAGTGGTGACTCAATAAAGGACTTGGCCCAACAACTCATCTCAAAATTTGCTTAACACAAATTCCCTCTGTTGGGGAAGAGAACTTGGCACACATCTCCTCACCCATAATTGCCTCTGAATTTAGCAATGAGCAGTCCTTCTTACCTATAAGAGATATTTCTCCCTGCTCAGCAAAGATTACACTTGGGATTCCCACTCTCTGACTTAAAATCCCACAACTTAAAGACTACACTGCAGAGGGGTTCACATTTGCATAACGTCTCTAACACAAGCAAATTTTGCCTTCCCACACTGAATCTAGACATGTTTTCTTGGCTGTTTTTTCTTACCCTTGTATTACAGTCATCATGAATAAGAGAAACTAATTGAGAAGAGACTCTAAAAATCTTATTTCAAATTTGTCATCTGAGGTCATCAAGGGACAATACCACAAATTTTGACTTCATTGTTTTCCAGCCATAAAGACTGGTAAAAGAACGTAAAAGACAACATTATAGCAATACTACCAAACAAGCACTGTAGATTATGAGAGTTTGAGACATGCTGATGGGAATTCAGAGGCTTGAAAAAACTCTCAAAAATGTCAGCAAGATGTTTTGAAAAAGAAGAAATTGAAGATGACAGGCATAAAACTCTAGCAAAATAAATATCTGTTGAAATATGAAGTGCCATTTTTCATCAGAGATCAAGTGAAGCTTAGTCTACATGTGTTTTTCTTACAACAGTACACTTTTAATGTTTCTCACTTGGTTTGCAAGCATAATAGTAAGCTTTTGTGGTTTTCTGCTAAAAAAATACCCAGCAAGCTGCTTCTTTACCTTAGGAATGCAGTAAAAAACTACTGTTTACCTATCACACATTTTTAAGACGCTGAGTTTTTCAACTTGTAGCAAAAAGTGTCAATCACATTTTTAGCATGGTCCTGATTGCATTCAGGTTATGCCTTTTGTCAGTTACTGCTCCCCATCAGTGACACATTAGTGCCACAGCTTCTGGCAGATTTCAAGTTTAGTTACGTTCACCAGTGAAACTTTAGACTAAAAGGGGTTAGAAATCTAGTTGCAGGCTAAAACCTCAGGAAATCAATATGGTTTGATTTTTTTTTTAATTAAAGAACTCGCTATTTTAAAGACAATACCAATTCTACTTATTAGTCAAAAAATCCAAATGCTCCAGTTTGACATGTGATGCCTAAGCTCAGCAGGCAGAAGGAAAGGACCCTTCCCGCCATCCCTCTTGGACTAGTACTGGCTGGGCAAGTAAAAATATTTCTGATGTTTCCCTCTTGCTTGCTCTTTAAAACATCCAGTCCTAATGAAAAGTCACAAAACACTGGTCAGGTGATGCTGTCATTAGAAGCAAGACGAGAGTCTGGTTTCTTTCCATGTCTCAGGTTCTCCATATAGAACATGAGGATGGTAAAACTACCCTTCCTGAAACAGAAAATTCATGCTTGAGAGATGGTGAAAAAATGATATCTGATACAGATAAAAGCAAAACCTAAATGATTTCAGGCCTTATTCAGAAAGATGTCTGAGCTTCAAATTCACAGTTGTGTAAAATGGTGCTGAGTAAAAAGAGACAGTGGTTTTTTTACCTTTCCTTGTTCTGTGTGCAAGGTCACGTCCCAGTTCTATGCCCTTGAATGAATCTAAACCTAAGTTGCATTTGGTCTCAATACTATTCAGGTTTTTATTCAGTGAAGAGCAGAGGGTTTCTGGCTGTCAAAAGCTTGTTTGCTATTTCCTTCGTGTAGCCATTAACTTACAAAACTAACTTCCACAAAAGAATAGTCTCAGTCTGCAAACATTGAGCCAAGCCAACTCAGTTGGAACAGATTTGAAATGTAATTACCGCTCACCAGATGTAACAATTTTATTTTCATCTCAGCACCATTGAAAAAGATATGAAAATTACGCCTTTGAAATATTCTGCCCTTGAAATATGCCAACAAATATGACCAAAAGCGTATGCAAGCTGATCTAGTCAATGGTAAAATCTTCTGGTCAGTATGAGCAGAAGGGATCACCTCAGCAAACGTGTGGGGTGGCTTTAGAAAGTGCAAATCTGGTCTGAACAGCCGAATAGTCTTTGCAATTGGAGATGAATTATTAAATAGATTAACACGCATAACATAACACTGAACTTGGAGAGATACAGGCACTGAGCAAATACATAGTCTATACTTTGGCTTGCAGAGAAGAACAAAAAGAAATGAGATCTTGGGGGAAATTCTCAAGAGCTGAGTCAGCTGAAAATTTCCTGCAGCTTTCTCTCGAACACATTTTTTTTTTTTCCTAAGGAAAATTACACAAAGAGGAAAAATAGTAAAAAAAGTGGAAGGGTGTAATATAGCCCTACCATTTAAGAGCTGATGAGGCTTTTTTCTTCCTTTGCCTCAGTCCTTATAGAAAACCTCATGAGAGCCATGCACATTTAGATTGATAGATGATGCATGTCTCTGCCTGACTAATTGGGTGCTCATGGTAGTTGTATGCACTCATGTTCTTTTTCACTTGCTGCATTACGTTGAGGGAAGCCGAGAGTATATTATGTATGCAAGTCCAATGGCTTCCAGCCTTGGAAGAGTAATGGATATTGCTGTTCCTGTTGATTGGTGAGCAGGGTAAGCAATGCAGAGGTTTCTGCAGCCTCCCAGCAGCTCCTCCTAGGGTGCCTGTGAGGGTCCATAAGTGGGTGGCCAAGGTCTTTTCTGCAATCAGAACACGTTGGAGACCACCCAGAAGTTTATCCAGGTTTGGAAACAAACATGCCAGAGAAGCAAACCCAGCATGCACAGTGTGCTGCAGTCTGCAGCACTGGAATGATGGGACATAGGACAAGGAAACAAGGGTAAGAAAGAGGGACAGACTCTCCCCAAAAATGCCATCTTCGCATCATTACAATTCATTTCCATTGTCCAAAGCACTGCAGAGGCTGCAGTGAGCAGTGAAGCAGAAGTTACCTGGTTAATACCCAGGCTCCATTTCTGCTGGCCTAGGCCAGGAAGTGCCCACAAACTGCCACTGTCTCTCTGAGAATGAGATGGAGCCTTTAAAGTCCCTTCCAACCCAAATCATTCAGTGATGATAATATGATGATGACGCCTTGAACCCAGGCACAATCAAGGATGACATGACTAGGAGGATAGCTTCTTGCTATCCCAGAAGCCATTCACAGCCATAGGAGAAGGATTGGGTTAAGAATTGTTAACCCACAATATCCTGAGACAACAGTAACAACCTCACTGCTGATTTATAAATACTGTTGAGCACCTTTATGATCTAATTTTCTTTTTCAGGTTCTGGCATGAGTATTGCAGGACTGTCTCTCAGGTACATCAGTATGTACACAAGCATCAATAGCAATTGGTGCTTGTGGGTTACACTGACAGAAATGTTCAATACGAAGGTTACAACTATTTTCCAATATTAATCTTCTATGTGCTGTAGTGCTTCTATTTGCTTCTAGGTGCTGTAATTTCTATTGATTGCTACCTTATCATTGGAAGTCAAGCCAGGAGATGAACAAATGTTCATAACTGGGAAATAGAGGAGTTCTATAAGCTGGGTTATCTGTCTGTAATTCTGCTGCACATTCCAGAGACACTGGTCCTTTACAGAAATACTTTCCATATTTGTACCTCTCATTTCAACATCTAGTTTATTGCATGTGTGACAGCTCAACATGCCATAAAAAAGACAATGTAACATTTTTGGTTTTAAATGCAATTGCTGTCTTACTGAGTTTTTCAAGCCTTTCTTACACAGGTAAAAATTTGTGCGTTTAATGACATGTCACTGATCTTATTTTTGAAGCTATTAATGACTCACCCATTTTCCCTTTGCTCTTGCTCTTTGTCACTACCTACCAACATAAGGCCATCACTCTGGTTGTATTTTGTTTCCAAGATGGACTTTACAGGGTTTTAGAACACTTGGTAGCATTCTCTGTGCCTTTTCTTCCTCCACCTCCACCCTATAAAATGATGACATCAATACTAAATATTCTCAGATCTTTAGTTTTCTTATATAAGTGCACAAACACTGTGAAATAGAGATAGACCTTTACTGCATGTTTTCATAGCTCCGAGCAGATGCAGCTGTGATCTCTACTGGGGCCAGAAGACAAAGCTCTTACAGAAATGATAACGTTAAAGCACTGCCTGTGGGAATGTTATCTTTCACTGAGAGAGAAAAGGCTTATGAAAACCGGCTGAATTATTATTGTTTTCTTTGTATGTTGCAGCACTACCTCGCCGCATTTTATAAATGCAAGGGCAATGGAATATACCCAGGCAGAAATAACTGGTAAATTATGCTGACTTGCTAACCTCACATCCACATCCCTGCTTATCTCCTCAACGTTTGTCATTCCTAATGGTTTAGTAGGGGACCTGCTCATCTCAAAGCAATTCCCACCAGACCATCTCTGACTGAACCGATGCTGCTGCACTCCTGTGAAGCAGGGAAATAGGTGATAGCAGGGAAGCAACAAGAGGAAATTTCAGTTGTACAGTGAGTTTCTTTGGACTGTGATTCAGTTTCCAGGATAATATTGTAGATTAATTGCTTGATTTATTTAAAAAGTGGATTGGATAAAGTAGTAGGAAATGTATCAGAAAAAAATTTTGTTCCTAGAGGATAGACTAGGGGAACGATGAAGTTTGCTTGAACTCTGACTCTTTCTGATCATTTTTGTGTCTTTCTGTCCAAAAATAGGGCACTATTGCTACACTTCTTCAGAGGAGGACTACGAATAAAAAAATGTTTTAAGAAGCAGGGGAATCTCTTTTTACTCTAATGATAAAAGCTTCTGAATGAGCAACCTGGGAAAAAAAAAGAGTTTCTGAGAGTGACATGAACAATAATAAGTTAAGATTGTATCTGCTGGCCTCATCTAGCACATTTACCTAGTTATGATTTCCCTGGCTGACAGGAACTTATTCTTGATTTAACCCCAGCATAAATAAAATGGCTTAGAAGTAAACGTGATACATCTTGAATACTTCTTTTACCTGCTCAGAATCCATACGCCATTTTTTTATTCTCATTGCTCATATTTGGCAATATGCAAAATAAACATATTTGTATTCCAACACTGATATTTTTGTTTGGTCCTATAAATCAAGTCACCTTTTTGGAGTTTAAGGGTAAGGTGTCCGACATGAGTAGGAAGAACAAAGATTTCCAAAGCAGACTTAGTGTTGTGCAAAATTACCTGTGCTGCTCCTCAAATGAAGACCAATGATGTCACTTTAGTGACTTTGCCTGTCTGATGGCATCCCCACTCAGAAGAAACTAGTAGCTCCAGAAAAGCACAAGGGCCAAGCAAGCACCTTGTTCCGCAGGGTATCCTGTAGTGCCCCTCTGGGAGGAAGGGGAAGGTTGGATCACAGAATCACAGAATAGTTTGTGTTGGAAGAGTCCTTTAAAGGCTATCTAGTCCAATCCTTCTGCCATGAGCAAGGACATCCTCAGCTAAACCAGGTTGCTCAGAGCCCTATCCAACCTGGCCTTGAATGTTTCCAGGTATGAGTCATCCACAACTTCTCTGGGTAACCTGTGGCAGGTATCAACACCTTTATCACAAAATTTCTTTTCTTGTCTGTAGTCTGAATCTACCCTCTTTTAACTTAAAACCATTGCCCCTTGTCCTGTCACAACAGGCCCTACCAAACAGTCTTTCTCCATCTTTCCTTTAAGCCCCCTTTAAAGGTCCCCCAGAGCCTTCTATTCTCCAGGCTGAACATCCCCAGATCTCTCAGTCTTTCCTCATAGAAGAGGTACTCCAGCCCTCTGATCAGTTTTTTGGCCCTGCTCTGGATTCACTACAAGTCCACATCTTTCCTGTACTGAGGAAATGAGATCTCATTCACCTAACTAAAGCTTAACTCATCTCAAGCATATTGCTTAGCATACATTCAACTGCAAACACACATGTAAGATGTTTGAAGTAATATAACCAAAGACCTTGTATCTGGTGTAAAAAACTGAAGTGAAGGAGGCATCTAATCCAAAGCAAGCCTTACTTCCTTTTAGGTACCGGAGAAGGGAAAGATTAAAAAGAGCAGGCTATAAGTTCTCACTTCTCTCTGAAATGAAATCCTGTAAATTAGTTTGTTCTCTTACAGTCATGGAGTCCATGCCTGCTGTTTCAAAGGTTCCCCATGACCTGCTGGGCAACGTATAACTGCCATCTAGTTTTAATCTGCTCCTTCGGATCTGTCAGCATCTCAAATATTTTGGTTTTTTGTTTTTTTTTTTTAAAGTGAAGAAAAGTTCTGTTTAAGAGCATAATGTAACAGTTGCATCAGAAGCACTAAGGGATGCTAACAACTGTCTGGGACAAGGGTGCAGAGAGGAACAAGTAGTCGGAATTCAGGAGGGCTTACCAAAGGAATAGCAGTGTGCAATCCCAGTGCAGAGATCAGTGGAGGGCTGTCACTTGTATGAGATTTCTTCACTTTTAGTGTCATCTGCAAGTCCAGGGCTCTGTTTCCAAGCACATCTGGTACAGGTCTCTCGCCAGTATCATGGATGAGATCTGACAAGGCACATTTAGGGAGAACAGCTATATGCTTTCTACTCTTCTACCAGACCTGTACAGGCAGAAGTCTCCTTTTAACTTCATCATGGCAAAGATTTCACCCAGGCAATTCTGCAATGCTTCTCACGTGTGGGTGGCAAAGCCCCTCCTGCTCCCATCAGCTTCTCATGAGCTCAGAATGACAACTACAGTTCTTGACCTTTGGTTTGTGGATGAGAAGTGAAAAGTAGGTGACATCAGAAGAATTGCCTGTCAGCCCCTTGTACAAGGATGTTTCCTTAAATAGTATTTCTCTTCAGAAGTAAAAGGTTCTGCAGAAAGCAGAAAGCTTTTGTTCAGAGATACTCTTCAGTATCACTAAAGCTGTAAGGAAAAATGCCTTGAGGGCAGAAAAGTCCAATATTTTTTTGAGAGAAATAATTCCTGTTCTTACAGATCTTACCACCTTCTCCAGCTACCTAATAGAATGTCATAGAGAAGATGGAGACAGACTCTTCCAAGAGATGCACAATGATATATAAAAAGGCAATGGACACAAGTTGCATCACAGGAATCTCCAATTAGATATATGGAATTTTTTTCACCACAAGGGTTGTAAAACACTGGAACTGAGACACAAATAGGACTGGACTTAACTGAGCTACCTACTCTACAGGGACCCATTCTGAGTGGGAGGTCAAACCATATGATCTCCAGAGCTCCCTTCCAACCTATATTATTTTGTGATCCTGTGATCCTTAAAGTCACATATGTTGAAGTTATGGGTTCCATTTATTTTTTTTTTCTTATAGCAATGTAAAAAGGCATTCAGTTTCTTGGTTTGCAACTCAAAATTTAAATTTTGTAGCTGCCTTTTGGAAGGAACTGTGGATGTACCTACTTAATCTCTATTGAAGCACTACTAATTATTTATGTGCATCACTGTAGGACAGATCTATTTTGTATTGCTGTGTAGTCTGGGAAAATATATTTCCATCCTGAATTAATCCTACTTTAAATAAAGAAAGAGAACAAGAAAGAACCAAAGTAAGTTCTCTATAATATGCAGTGTGCAAATGGAGCTACAATCTCAATGGAAAATGTCTACCAGACAAGATCCAGTCCTCTCTGCTTGGCAGCAGAGGACTGAATCATCCAGCCCACCTCAGGGAGCCCACACAGCTGTCTGTTTTGACTTTTAAAGCCTCAGATTGCCCAGAACTAGGCCAGCAGCTCCAGAACAAGACATTATAAAGACTGGTTCCTAAGCAATGGGCAATAGGATTAATTAAGTAATGGCCCTGTATCCCCATCCCTTATACTGCTTTTATTTTTCTGACATCCATGTAAGGATTGGAAACACTGAATAGTATTCAGACTATATGCATTGATTTCCAAGATTTAGGTGGAATTTATTGACTAAATCCAAGAGCACTACCTAAACTAATGGCTACCCAGAGCTCCCTAAATTTGTACAGTACATAAAAATCTAAGGGCACCCTGATGTTAAGTGCAGCACTCATTAAGCACCTAAATATGCCTAATCAGCTAAGTGGGAATCTCCCACCTGAACTCTACAGCATCTCAGAGAAAGAAGTGAGGCCCTGAGGACCTTCATCCACTTGGTACATCCAGAGCACTCTTAATGCACTTGAATATCTTTGGCCAAATGAGGTCACCTCTCCCATAGCAGCTGAAGGACAAGAATTGCTGATGTGATTTGAACCTTCTACAAATCAAAGATATGCTGGGAAAAAAAGAGTCTTTTTATAAACACAAATGCACATATTCATTATCAATCAGAGTAGTAAATTAAGAGAATGAGAAAAAGATTTCTACCTATTAGCTGTGAAAAGTATTTATGGAAACACTTCTTTGCTTTACTGTCTTGTTATGACAAATTCAGATAGATAAGGAGGAAATCTGTTATTAGCAGCTTAGCTTACTTAGATTATTCCAGGGAGCCCTTAGGATGGGTCAGGGTATTTCGCAGTGTTTATTCCAGCAAGAACATAGTTCCACAGATGTATGGAATTGTATAAATTAGTGGCACTAATAAGTGAGCTACCTGTGGTAAAATTTTACTACAGAATATTTCTGATTAATAAGTGGATCATATTGATTAATAAATTAAATAATTGGAAGATATTTACAGCACATTGGGGATTTAGAAGTGGGCTAGACAACAGCAAAATTATTGATGCAGGCACCCTACCACTGCTCCATCTGAAAGAAGTCAAAAATTTTGCCTCTGGCTTTCCAGGGAACAGAGCAGATTCAGACTATTGTCACATGCTGCTCTCCTCCTTGATAACCTAGAAAACCCTGCTGCTTATCAGCTTCTGACAAAGAGAAGATTCAATTCAAAATGGTCAGGAATCAATTCTGGGAAATGTTCCAGCTATACCTTATGCTTGCTTCCACAAACAGATTTTTGAAAGGGTGGGAGAACTTTCTGACCAGCAATGTTTAACACATGGTAAGATAAGGACAGTCAAATCTCTTCCATCAGGCTATTTGTCCTGGAAGCAGAAAAAAGACTCTTCCCACTCATCACTGTACAACTAACACATTAAGGAAATTTTCCAGTACTTAGAAGCATCATCAGCTGCTAGGTTTGATAAATTAGTAAATGATGCCAAACATATCACCCCATTCATCAGCATATACTGCTGTTAAGCAGTGAAAGAATGTTTTTGTTCCAGTAGGTAAGGAAAATTAAGAAAGCAAGCCAGCCCTACAAGGAAAGACAGCCCTGGTGTCTACTCCTATGGGAGAGGCCCTCATTTTGCCCTGATACTGCAAAAATTCAACTTACCTCTTGTAAACCAAGATTGCAGAGATGCTTGCTGGCAGCACACAGCAAAACATTGTGATCACCATGTCATTTCAGAAGCAAAAAAAATCTGATTGGTAGCAGAGGAAGTTTCCTTTGTCTACTAGTGAAACACTCTGCCATGACATTTGCAGTAGGTTGCTGTATTATAAAAGTAAAATTTAATTCCTACACTTGCTAACAAAACAGCACAGCTTTTGTTTTTCTTACAAACTGCCAATTACATGATTCATGAGGAATTATTGTATATTGCAGTGCCTTTCCATTCTGCATAAAAATAGCTTTCCATTCAGCGTTTCTTTCTTGATTCCACATGTTGTGAGCATGTGTGCCATCAGATCACAGAATTGTTTAGACTGGAAAAGACCTCTTAGGTCATACAGTCCAACCTTTGACTGATCACCACTTTGTCAACTAGACCATGTCATTAAAGGCTGTGTCCAGTTATTTCTTGAACACCTCCATGGATGGTGACTCCACCACCTCCCTGGGCAGCCCACTTCAATGTTTAAAAACCATTTCCATGAAGAAATTCCTCTGGATGTCCTACATATCCAACAGATATTCCCCACTGATATATAATGATTTATAAGCCCTCTGCTTTCCTGTGTCCTAAAATGCACTTACATCCAATCTGATCAAAATCTAAAATGCAGTGTCTCAGCAACTTGTGCTGCAGAGTTAGAGTTGAAATCTGTCCTTAACCTCCTCTGGGAACACAAAGATTTCCACGCACACTATCATCATGCTTTTGCTTCTGAGCAATCTGGGCTGTACAGGACTGAGCTTAACCTGGATTGCCTACAGGAGGTTAGGGCAGGTGAGGCAGGAGCAAAAATGGCCAGAAAAAAAAAAAAAAAAAAAAAAAAAAGGTGACATT
>JAWWES010000001.1:32986341-33025337 GCA_035583135.1 Lophotriccus pileatus
TGGGGAGCCTGGGCAGTGCCAACCAGCCTCTGGGGGAAGAACCTTGTGCTGAGATCCACCCTGAGCCTGCCCTGACAACTCCAGGCCCAGGTCACACACCAGAGCTCAGTGCCTGCCCCTCCTGAGAACAGTGGGAAAAGGGAAATGCCCTTAATTAATAACAGTGACAAAGTAAGGGGGTTTCAAGTACTTTTGGCATGAGCCTGCTTTGCATCCCTGCTCATTTACTGGGCTTGCTGTGGCTGCAGACACAGGAAACTGCCACTTCCATCAGTGCTCCCCAACTCTTTGAGAAGGCAAGGAAAATAAAAATAATAATAAACCCAAAGTTCCATGCACTGAGCAGTCTGGTTGGAATTGCAGTAACTCTGCTCTGGCTCAGCACCCATCTGCTTCACGCCTGCTTTCTGCATACATTTGAGCAATTGAGCACTAATGTTCGAGAAAAGTGAATTTCAAAGTTGCTCCCAGTATTAACAGAATCGTTATTTAAATCCTCACAGAATTACATCTGCTGAGAAATCACATCTACACAGCTAATGGCGACACAGATTTATTTCTGGCACAAGGACTGCCTGTCTTTAGGCATTACAGTGGCTTCCACTGTGGCACTTCGTGAGCCCCTTCCACCTAAAATAAATTGCAGAAAGCTTCCTTGGGGCTGTCTCCTGTGCTGTGCTCGTCTAATGCCTGCACAGCCACAGAGATGTCTCTCAGAGCTCCCACATGACAACACACCTAACACGACAAGTGAAATTTTAACATTTGCGATAAACCCACAGATGAAAAGAAAATTATTTATAAGACAGAAAGTTCAAGCGACAAAGAGGAAAACACAATCTCTTTGTACATACCCAGGCTAACGGGAAGAAAAATAGGCTAAAATTATTCAGCATGTTCCTCCTGTAAATCATTTACTGCACTCTGGCAGAGAAAACTCTGTTTAGGTAATGTGGGAGTAGGGTGGAGAATTGCAGGGCCACAGGAATGAGATGGAAGATCACGGTGGTGGCAGAGAGAGAAGAGCCAGAGTAAGGTGCAGTGCCCAGACTCTGCTCTGGACATCATTTTCAGCTTCCCCAAAGAATTCAATCTACTTTCTGCTGAAGGCTGGTTTCCAAAAGCATGATCTGTATCCATCTCCTGAAAACAATAAATGCATTTCCCTCTGTGCCTTAGACACGTGCCTGGCAAATGGTCCCCAGTGCCCACGCAGGGTGAAGACGCAGGCTGGGCTGGGTTTGGGTTTAAGCTTCTTCAGTGTCATTTCTGTCTCAACTACAGAATTCTGCAAACCATCAGGTTGCTTCACAGGGTAACAGATTGAAGCTTCAGTGGCCCAAATTCGAGGGGAAGATGAGAGATGAACCGTGCTGGCACTCGGGCGGAAAGGCAGCTGAGGATTTCCCAGCACAAAGCGCCGACGGTGCTCGGTGACCCCCCAACCTCGGCTGCACCTTGCCATTACTGAGGGATTACAGGACCTTCTGTACAACTGCTGAGCCTGCCAAGTCCCACGAATGCTAACCAAAATCCCACACAAGCTGCTAAAATCTTCAGGGGGTTTTACAAGACAAATTTCAATAATCCCTTTAAGTGCTTCTTTAGAATCGAGCATGAATTTGCCAAATCCAGGGTAGCTTATTCTTCTTAAATTCATAACACAACTAACTAGTGATACTAGTGCCTTACAAGAAACTCTGAGTGCTCACTTGAATAAAGGCTGCAGAATTTTAATATTCCCAAACTACTTGATGTAGGAAACTGGGCTGCAAATCTTGGTATCGAAGACAGCATGAATGGTACTGTATTTCCTGGCTTTGATCAAAACCAGAAAAAAACAAGGATATTGATGAACAAGGATTACACTCAGACTCAGTGTTCCCACCTCTTCATGGAAACCATTAGCAGTGATTAACTTTGCAGACCAGAAAAGTCTAGAGTTATCAGAAAGGAGTTCGTCGTGAGGTGAATATTTTTTTCTCTAATTCTATCCCAAATTAATAAATGCAAGAGGAGGGGCAAAAGGAAAATCCTTTTTTTCTGCAGGCATCTGGAGGAATACTGAAGAGATGAGAGCAAGCAGAGACCTAGAAAAATAAGGTAGAACAAAAGGGAGGCAGGGAAATAAAAAAGGCAAAATTAGTTGATGCAAAAGGAATTAAAATTTTTTAAGCGGAGAGAAAGTTAAAAGGAAGTTGTTGAAAGAAAATAGCTGCAAAAAAAGAGACAGGAAGGACAGGCCAACAAAAGTGGATATCAGCAACAGCAGAGAATGGAAACAGCAGAATGTGGAGAAGTCAGCAGGTCATTCCTGATGATCAAAGGCTGGTCTGCCTTGGCTTCCACCTCCCAAAGTGAAAAATCTGCCCTATACACCCCTGAAGATCAAACAGTGCTTAAACACAGCCATTGATAAAACCTTGAGGCCTGGAAATCCATTCTCTAGTACCAAAGACATCCAAACCTATTAGTCACTCCTGAAACTCTCCCATCCATGTCCATTTGACAAGTATTTGGAGTCACACTGCACCTCCTCAGACACTCAGGAAAAAAATGTTCCCCTACACTCCAAACCTGGGAGCACAAAACTCCCTGTGCCCTCCCTACTGAGAGCTGCATCCTCCTCGTGCCCACTGCCAACACACACAGGCAGTTGGTACAGCACAAGCAAACGGGGCCCAGCCTTTGAAGTCAAGTGGGGAATAATTTATAGCACAGACCCATCCTCCTTTGAGAGTGAAGTTTGATTTAGGGTAGCAGTACAGCCCTTAATCCAGGCATTGAATCCCCAGTAGGAGACCTTGATAGGCACTGACCCCCCACACGCAGAAATCCTGCCTGTAGGAGCGTTCCATTTGCCCTCTGGACACAGCCTGCCCAGCTCACTGCTTCCATCCTGCCTGTCCTTACAGCTGGGATTGGAATCTGCCTCCCTTATCACATTTCCAACACATGAGGAAAAAATAGAAAAGGTGATGGGATCACAAAAAAAAAAAAAAAAAAAAAAAAAAGGTGACATTTAAATCAACTGCTTAGTGCAAAATTTAGGACTACTCAATAACAGAAAGCCACAAAATGTCACAAAAACTCTATGCCTTTGGAAATGTAAAAATACTGTATGGTATGGCGTGGTATGGTTGCTCCCAGAACAAAGTAACATTCCACTTCTGTGACCAACCCTGGCACATCTGGGTGCATCATCATGAGGAATCAAACAGCATACAAGAAAATCCACACTGGACTTGAATCACGTCATTGATACATTGTTTGCAGTTTCCAGCCTCACAGTAATTCTTCTTCTCAAGAGAGCAGTAGGGAATTTCCATAAAAATATTTTCGATTAAGAAAAAATCGGTTTCTATGTCATCTCAGTTTTTGTTGAGATTTTCTTTTCTCACTGGGACCACTAATGTTGAACATGTTTTGAAATCTTTGACTGCCTGAGCTGCTGCAGTATGTCTTAAAATTAGGGGAGATTTAGGTTAGATATTAGAAAGAGGTTCTTCACCTACAGGGTGGTTGAGCGCTGGAACAGGCCCCCCAGGGAAGTGATCCCAGCATCAAGCTTGATAGAGTTCAAGAAGCATTTGGACAACGCTTCAGGAACATGGTGTGACCACTGAGGAGGGTTCTGTGCAGGGCCAGCAGTTGGACTTGATGATCTTTGTGGGTCCCTTCCAACTCAGCGCATTCTGTGATTCAGTGAAAAGACACAGTGCAGCTGATTTACCCTGTGGGCTGGATCAGAGTGTTCATAATTCAGCAATGCCTCAGCTCATGCTGGAGCACTATGGCACATACCAGGACATGGATCTGACAGAATCAAAAGCCTCTACAACCACCTTTTATCCCCTGAAAAGTCTCCATCTGTTGAAAACTGGTGAAAGTAAATGTTAAATAATCATATATTGATATAAATTTAAAAATTTCAAATTAAAAATGTCAAATTATTTGCAATTCCAATTTATAATCAAGTTAATTGAATAAAACTTTAAAAACAAAACTGGGATTTTCTAAGGGACCAAAACAAACAAAATCAAGTCAAATTGCTACAAATATTCAAACACAAATCGTCAACAAGCTATTTCACTAGAGCAAGCTGTTGCAGGTAAGCATCTTAGCCAGGTGTAGATTTTTTACCAAAAATTTCTGCACCATGAGATGAGATGCTATGGGTGAGCAGAATATTACGAAGCTAATGTGGCAGGGGGGAGACTGAGGCAATCACTTCCGTCTTCAGCATCCAAATCATGATCAGAGCCTTTTCTTTGGAAGGTGATGAAATAAAACTGAATGAGTCTAAGAGAAGAAAGTTGGCAGTTTGGCAACAAATCAAGACTGGGCAATAACCACAAATGGTTACAGGAGATAACTGCACAATGAGCTCTACCCTCATCCACGCAGATATGTGATGTATTGTCTCACCAAAATAGTGAGAGCTGTACAAACAACTGGGTGTCTGAAAGTTCCTGTACCAAATTAATCCATGCTCACTTATTGCTCAAATAAAAATTCTGCACATCTCTGAGTATAACTGCACTGAGATTTGAAGTTCATTAAGTCTTTCTTAGTGATGGCTGATGAGCCACAAAAAACTTAGGCCCTACTGGAAAGGCCTCCACACTGAGAAGTTTGGCATAGAATTTAGAGGATATCCATCAAAGCAGACTGCCTCCACTATGGTATTTTTTTGCTCATCATTGATATGATGAGGCTGACAGGCCTCAGTGAGGAACAAGTTCTCCCTTAGGCTGAGCACCATACAAAGGAAGTGCAGTAGAAGTAAGGAAAGAAGAGTGAGATTTGTTAAATCTGCCTTTAAAAGAAGGATTTAATTAGACACTCAGCCATCTCCACTTAGGTGGCTACACTTTTGCAGTTGCTCAAGAGAGGTATCTAGAGTCATTTGAGGCACTTTACGGCACCTTACCTGCTGACTATTTAGCTGCTGATCCAGAAGGGCACAGCTGTTCCATAGTCTCTCTGTCATATTATCCAACCCCATGCGGATGTGTCAGATAACCTCGAGCTCCTTAGAGACCGCGGGTATCTATGGGTGGGCAACTGAACTGAGACCTTTAAATTCCCTGACAGTCAATGAACAGTGATTCCATACAGTCAGTGGCCCCTGAAGAGTGATTCTGTTCACCAGATACCAAATATCTGCTTTGAGGTGAGATGATTAATTTCTAGGAACCACTGACGGTGTTAACCAGGGCCAGGGTTCAGTTCACCAGGATATCGTTTCTACTGGACTCACCTAAGGGCACCTGAGACACACAATGATATGATCCAGCATTTATGCATTTTTGGAAGGCAGCTGGAGACCAGGTGGGAACCAGTGGGACATCTCAAATGGTACTGCATATCTGCGTATGAGCAGCTACGCTGAGCTTTTATCACAGAACCATAGAACCGTTTGGCTTGGAAGGGACCTTAAAGTTCACCTAGGTCCACCCTCCCTTCAATGGGCAGGAACGAATTCCACCAGAACAGGTTGCTCAAAATCCCTTTTAACCTGGCCTTGAACACTTCTAGGGATGGAGCACCCACAACTTCTCTAGGAAACCTGTTCCAGGGCCTCACCACTCCCACAATGAAGAATTTCTTTCTAATATCTACTCTATTCTCTTCCAGTTTGAAGCCATTACTGTATGACTATATGGTCTTGTCAAAAGTCCCTGTCCATCTCTCTTGTAGCCCTCTTTAGGTATTAGAAGGTTGCTCTAAGTTTGCCTTGGAGTCTTCTCTTCTCCAGGCTAAACAATCCCATCTCTCTCAGCCTGTTCTCAGAGGAGAGTTGCTCCAGCCCTTACATCTTTGTGATCCTCCTCTGGACACACTCCAATAGGTCCATGTCCTCCATGGGAATCCCAGTAATGGGGTCATTACTGGATAGTAATGATTTGCCCTGGGTGCTTAGAGACCAAGTTCCTGTGCACTTGCCTGAAGACACAGAAGTGCCTTAGGCTGGATCTGTACCCTACCCAAAGGCCCCTATTCAGTTTCCACCATCTGCATTTTGTGCCATTTGAGATGCCCTCTGCAACCTAGCCTGCAGCTGCCACTCTTGAAGGATGTGTCCTCAAGGACTCCCGACCTCAGATCACGCCTGTCAAGCCCATGCAGTTGTCTCAGGTCCCTAGAGCATCTCAGCTTACACTAAAAGCTTCCATCTGTTTAACTGAGCCATGGAAATGTCAGTAATATGGTTGTCTACATTAACTAACCTAATGATTCAAGACTTCCTTTATAACCAGTAGAGGAAAACTGGGGTTTAGGCTATATTTCAGTTGACCTATTTTAGAGATTTACTTTAGAATGAGATATACTGTATCCAGAGGAGCTGATTTCTCTCCATTCTTAAGAAATGGAAGGGGGTCAGCTCAGAAGCAGACACTTACAGTCAAGCACTTTAATCCCAGCTCTCAGGAGTGACCCAGACCACAAAGGGAGCTCCAAAATGAATTCAGATTAACTGCAGAGACACAGCCAAGTCACCAAGGTTTGATGGACCGCTGTCACCTCAGTCAAGCAGCACAACTGGGCTGGGCTTTAGTTATGAGGCAAATTCAGATTAAAATTCTCAGTGCAAGAGGTTTAAGATGAAGGTTTTAACATGCATTTGTGATGGGAAAAGAAAATAATCTCAGCCATGTGCACTTCAGTACCCAGTCAGCTGAGGCACAGTGACTGATCGCCTGAGCCCAGAGCTGCAATTCTTGCTTTAACCCACCACTGCTGTTTTTCTGCTAATATTGCTAAGCTTTTCCAAGAGGTGCCATGGTAACAGGCACCTTGGAACTGCTTCACAGATTATATAGTATGTTATGCAAAGTGGCCTGGCAGGTTTTCTGCTTTTAATATTCAAAGGATTACCTTCGAGGTAGCCCATATATTTTCAAATCCTTAAATCCCTTGACACCTGGACACTTTGTATGTAGCTCTGAACACAGCACAATTTTTCTCTCTGACTTCAGAAAATCATTTAAAAGTAGATCAAGCATGAGCAGCACAAGGCACTTCTATCAATTCCTCTGGCAGAGATGCTACAAGAGGCAAACAAATGAAGAGACAGGAAGGAAAATAAGCCATAGCTACCCAAGAGAAAGGGTCTGGCTAAAGTAAGGCATCAAGTCAGCAAAGGAAAATTAGTCTAGTGGTTTCATATGAGGATAAAGAATGCTGTTTCTAGCTATGATTGCCACTAGCCAGCCTCATGTTTCATTCAGGTGGGATTAAAGGCTTGTGCCCTGCAGTCACAGGCACCATTCCCCATCTCCCCATCACACCCTTTCCTCCCTTTGCACCCTTGGTGCATTGCTCACCGCCATGCATAAGTCCACAGAGCTTTGTGGAGGAGACAGGCACTACACTGGTGCCATCATGCCACATTTCCCCAGAAACCTTGGGCCACGAAGTGCCACAGCCCAGGAGGTAGGACACAGCAGGCAGCGTTTCTCTGCCCTCCCCACCTGACCCCTTGCCCACCTCATCCACTCACCTGCATTTGCAGCTCTCTCTCTGCAGCCCTACCCCGGGCTGAGATGCCCCAGAGGACAGCAGGGACTACTGGAGCACAGCACCTGCCTGCCAGCCCACTTCTGCAATCCTGGTGTTACCCTCTTTATGCAAGTCCCAATAAATTAGACAAAACTTCCTACACGAGGCTGTTACAAAAGCAGTGATACATGCTGGCCTAACAAATAGGCGCTTGGATACTGTGGTAATTAGCACTGCAGAGGAAAAAATAAGAAACCAAACAAACACGCAACAGTTTTTCTTCTCTTTTATCTGATTTGTGAATTCTCTAGGGAGTATGCATTTTTGCATATGCACATAACATATGGACAGGCAAGGGCAGAGACACAGTCTTTCTGAAATCCCTGATGCTCACCTGAATAATAAGCAGTATGGAAATCAGAATAATCTCAGTCAGTCTCACCTTTATTAAGTGTCACAAACACAGTTCTTGAGTGACAGGCAGATTTTCTGCACCAAATACATTCAGTTGCCCAGACTTGCAAGAGTAAATAATTTAATAAGCCTTCTATCACCATCTCTTCCCTCAGCCCTGGAAATGACATTATCTTCACCACTGGCTCATTGCTTCTCTCCCCACCATTGCTTCTTCTGCTTATCTGCTGCATCAGTGGCTTGGAATCACCTCCAGATCTTCTTGTCTGTCCTCCACACCTCTGCTACTTAATTCGCTCCCAGGGAAGAAGCTTGTCCATCTTCTAACTGTTTGCATCCAAACTCCAACTGCCAGTATCCACAAGGCTTTCCCCGCTGCCTTACTTTGCTCAGGGGCCAGCTTCTCCTCTTCTAAACGTGCTCATGCAGAGAATGACAGCCCCTTCAGTGGCCTGACTTTGCCTCTGCATGGACCCACTTTCCTTCCTCTGTCCTCACACCTATATATTTGGACTGATATTTGGTGGGCATGGAGTGCAGATTACAACAGAGTTAGTTGTAAACCACCAGCATGGAGAACTGCACTATCTTGTCCATCTAGAGAAAATACATTTGCAGGGTATATCTCTGCAAAGGCCCTGGATTCTCAAAGGTGAAAACCTATGGGTCAGAACTGGGTGCTGCTGACAGATGGTCTCTATTACCTCTGGAGTCATCTGCCTCTTTTCCATTTCAGGATAACTGGAGGGACTAATCTGGGAAATATGTGAGAAAGGCTGTCTGAAGAGGCTCTCCAGAGAAACTGTCACAGCACTAAGCCTGACAGAGTTCAAGAAGTTCAGTGCTCTCAAGCACATGGTGTGATTCTTGGGGTTGTCCTGTACAGGGCCAGGAGTTGTACTTTGATGATTCTTGTGGGTCCTTTCCAACTCAGGATATTCTATGATTATATGAACATGCCTGACTAGCTGCAATGGTCCTGCAGTCCCTACAATAGCTGGGACACATCACTGGGAGCTGATAAATAATCAAAGCAAAGCCATGGAGTTTCACTTGGAGTCAGTTTTTTTATCCCTAGGAAAAACTGCTTTGGAAAAGAAGAACGAGCAGGTGAATTTCACAAGATGGGACCATGGGATCTGAGAAAGGAAAATGAAGATGAAAATTAACAAAACACTTTGATGATGATACTCAGCTCGACATCTTTCCTTCTGAGATCCTATACCTCTCAGCCATTGTTCCATCTCTTAATGTCCCCATGCATTTCTAAATCTTGGTCCCTATTCTAGACCAAGCCTATAAACTGCCCACAGCTGATCTTGAAATTGTAGATCTCTTCCCCGTAACATAAAATAAATGTGACAATAAGTGTTGAATAGAGTAGCAGAATCATAGAATAGTTGATATTTGAAAAGACCACTAGGATCAAAGAGTCCAACCACTAACCCAGCACTGGCAAATCCACCGTGTTCCTAAGCACCACATCTACGTGTTTTTTTAATAAAGACCAAGACATCTGGCAGGATAGACATGTTGGATCCAAATGTTTTGCCTTTAAACAGATTTTGTTTTCTTCATGCCCATTTTCTAGATGCAAAAATTCTTACAAGTCATTACTTCAATTTTCAGTTTTCACAGGGTGAATAAGTAGTTTCTCAGACTCTGGATTAGGCACAGTCCATGCACAAATAATTCTGTTAATAGCAAACAGATTATATAAAAAAAGTAAAGGACTGAGTAAACAAATAACTGCTTGTTAAAAATCTGAATGTCTCTTTGGCTTTAATGGAAACATTTCCCCTTGAATGTCTACTCAATTGAATCATTTACCTCTTTGAGGAAGTGTTTTGTTACAGTTAAATGGTCCACAAAGGCACAAAACATGACAGTTATTTAGAGATGCATGCCTGTATATCTATCTGGCCATCGCCTATGCCTATTTATTTGTTGGTGATAGAACCAGAGCAGTTCTGAAGATTTTTCTAGATGGGCTTTTCTGTGAGAAGAGGCCAATTAGTAACCCACTGTCAGAGACATTATTTCTTGCTACCACCCCAAAAATGGCTTTCTTAGAGATCTACTCCTCTGAAAATCCTGATCTTTAGGTCTATTTCCCCCATGAGAAGTGCAATGGTTTACATTAATGCCATTTAAAAACAATTTAGTGTTCTTATTTTTCTGCTAAGCAGCGGGTTATGTCTTTTTAATTTGAGTTAGTATGGATTTGACTGAAATCAATGTGTTCTTCTGTTTTTATGTTCAATGAGCTCATTCCTATTAAAAACATACCTTTATTGGGTTTATGGATGTTTCTTGTATAAGTCAGTCCTCAGAGCCTCTAAGGGACTCTAAGATGTACAAAGGAAAGATAATGCTTATCTTTATTTCCTTCTGCACTAAGCTACCCAAAAATACATGGACCTACCTCACATAGCCCTATTCCTGCAGTCTTTTGGCATCTCACAATGCACCTGGGACGCAGAGAACAATTTTCTCCCAACCTGCCTACAAGAAAGTGAGTTGGAGAGCAACCCTGACTGTACGTGAGCTGGATCCTGCGCAAAGCTCACCAGCAACTAACCCAGGAACTGCTCTGCTCCTTTCACCCTATAGCTCTCTCCCTGTTCCTATAATGCACCTGTCTTAGCCCTCAAGGTGACACAGTCTCAGACAAAACAGTGGGGCCACAACACCCACATATCTCATCCCCCCTGAAACTGAGAACCAACTAGATCATCTCCTGCTCTCTCCAGCCACCAGGATGACCTTTCAAGGGAAAGGGATATGGCATCCCTGGGTCTTAGCCTGATTTATAATCTGGAGACCACACCAGGATCTTGAAGCAAGGAAGTGTTCTTAGGCACTGACAGCTTAAATATAACTTATAACCACTTGCACAAACCTATTTTTGGCAAAGAGCTCCCCCCCCATTTTGCCCAGTGGGCTTCATTAAAGTCAGATGCAGTGGTTTCAAGGGGCCTAAGTGCCAACACAGTCTGAGCTGAGAGAGCTTCTCCTGCAGCTGCCAAAGAGGTCATGTGAAAATCATCACAGCAGAAGAAACACACTAAGTGCATCAGGGAGCAGGAAAGAGAGATATGGAGTTGAAGATGAGAGGAAATGCTCCAATGCCATATTTTAAACTGCACACAAGGGGCATTTGTTCTCCTTTCTTATGCAAAACTCAGAAAACAACTGTAGTGCTGGTCTTTCGGGAAGCCTTGAAAAGAGACTTGATGGTACAGACATTCAGCAATCTGGTCTCCTTCCCTTTGGCTAGCACTGGAGACTTTCTCGAAGAAAATCACACTTTTTTTTTTAGGAAGAAAAACATTATACAAGAAAGGAAGTATGACCCACCTAATGTTACAAGCCTCCAAAGCCATATATTTAATTTATATATGCCCAGAATGTTATGTAGACCTCTTGCTGGCATAAAAACAACCTGTAATACTGTGAAGCACTAAAGCCCTCATCTGGAGATGCAGTCAGGAGAGAAAAAGAAGAGGAAAATCTGTAAGCAGATTTATGACAAAAACTGCTGTTTATATCCAGGCGAGGCTAGGAGATGAGTGCCAAAATTCCTGCAAGGTTTTTCCAAACTTCGTGCCCGCAGTTTGACTCCCACCTTCATCATTTGGCAGATCTTTCGAAGTACAGAGCACCCTGGCTTCTCTCGCCAGGATGTGGAGGGATGCAGCATGCTGACACTGCTCTGTCTGTGCTGGAAACCTCAGCAGCCCCATGCATCCCTCTGTTGTTGTCTAACACAGATGTGTTTCATTTGGAAGTGGGGGGCAGATGGCATGAATTCATTTATTTCTACTGTACAAACAGAAAACAAAATCCAAAACAGGAGGTGCAAGAAAAGGTTTTATTCTGCATCCTGATTGCGATATCCTCACAAACACATCTCAGTCCTGCAGGATGCTACCAGATGGAGACTATGGTAATTTTAAAGAAAAAAAAACACAAATACCATTTTGCAAGGTGGGGGCTGTACATTTAAGTTTGCATTTGGCAGAGCAACAGACCTTATCTGTCTGAAATACACCACTTAGAGTGGCACTCCACAAAAATAAGCCTTTGCTTCTACCGCCCCCACTGCCCACTGTTTTACTGGAGCTCAGAGCTTGCGTAGGGTTTTGGGCGGTGGAGCCAAACCCCTCCTGTAGCATCCAAAAGAGGAGAGCAATTTTTCTACCAGAAAGAGGAAATTCTACAACGTTGACAGGAACATGGCACAGCAGTGAGCTCCCAAAATCCATCACTTCATAAAAAAGACAAAAGATCGGTCAATAACTGCGGCAGGTGGGACAGCAGTTTTAAGCCACATTTTAAATATGACATCATCCTGGTCCTGTTCAGGACTGACTACTCCAAGCCACACTCTCATCCACCTAACCCAGTGTTTTTCTTGGTAGTCCCACCCCAGTGATGACCATCTGGAACTATTCAACCACTCTGTCCACCTGAAATAAAAGTCAAAGCTCTTGTGTTACCAGTTCTTCCTGACTAAGTTTTCACAGTGGATCATATCCATCTGCATACGCTTATTTCTGCAATATAACAGAGGGATCTTTTTTTCCCAAATGCAAAAAAAGAAAAAAACAAAACAGCATAAAGAAATGTTATTTCTATAATCCAACACTCAGGAGTGCCTCACGTGGTACATTCAGTATCTGGAGACACACGGAATCTGCATCTGAAGTTGCACCAATGCCACTCCTATGGCAATGACTGTAAGCTCAAATTCCCTGGCCATTTTCATCACTTGGCTCTTGGATCCAGCTGTGCCCATTTTCTGCATGCACTCCGGCTGGGCCACCAAGGGAGATCCCATCAGGGAGGGTCTTCTGGCACTGAGAGCCTGCAGGGGCAAATAAATCACTAGCTCATCTGTGTCTCTTGTGCTCAGCTATAGGCCACTTCTCTGGCACCCAGGCTCTTCCTGCCCCAGCTTGCAAGTCTGAATATGGCCCGATCACCCTTCCCACTCTGGGGCAGAGGAGTAGGTGGACCAGACCTGACTTTGCTAGGCACTTCTCTTGGAACTAACCCAAGGTTCTACTGTGAAACAGTAGTGGAAGGAAAGTGAGTCTGAGTTACTGGTCTTTCAGAAAGTTTCACAAGGCTGATGTTTTCATGAGCATGTGCTGCACAAACCCTGAGCTCTGAGACACCCTACATCACCCTACTCCAGCAATGGTGTTTATCAATGCAAGTATCTTCCAAACAGCAATTCCTTCGTGGGACTGGACAGGGATGAATGTGCCATCACTCTACCAGCTTCAAACCGAATGTGCCATCACTCTACCAGCTTCAAACTGCAGGGAACAAAGATGACTTTTACCATCTGTGGAATGCATAACTAAGGTATCCAGCCTTGCCTGTAACAGAAGTCTTCCTCCTTCCTTGAGCTATCACTCTAAGGTGGCTCCCACTCCCTGTGTTACCCATCCCACAGTCTGGGCTCTTACTTACTGGCTTGGGGAGATTATCCCAAATGCCCTTATAGAGCTCAGTTCTTGAACTGAGGACAGTGAAGATGTGGGCACAGAGACCAATGGCAAAGCAAAAACTACAGCCTTACCTCATTGCCAAAATGCAAGAGTATAAGAAAGAAAAACTCAATCAGCCTTATTTAACATGACACATTAAAATGAGCTGCTGGCAAAATAGAATGGGAGGGAGGGTGAGAAGTCACTCAGAAATCAGTATGAGCCAAACACAGATAAGAGATAGGTCCTACCTTGGGTCTAATTTTAGCATGAGCCTGTATGTCAAAAAAGTTTGGAATCCTGAACTCCATATTACAATATCTCTGACCTTCCACTGCTCTGAGCCATAAAATATCACAACAGCTCACGTCACAACCTGTTCTTTCCTGGGCATTCAGATGTCTGCTGGAGATCTACACTGACCTGAGGATTATAACACCTGAGCACCACGGGGCCCCCATCTCTCTAGCCCTACAAGCACTGAAACTCCCGTGCAGAAACAAGGTTGTCCTGTCAATTGCTCACATACACTTTTGTGCCCAGTGTGACAGTCATGTCGTTGGGTCTATCTGAGAGGTTGTACTGCATTTTTCAATGTATTCAGCATTAATCCAGCCTTCTGACTGTACCTGGAGATAAAGGCATGACAAAGGGGGTTACCTGAATGGATGCCGTTAGCCAGCTTTGGATGCCCTTAGCCAACTTCTGCGGCTCTATGAGAAGAGAAAGTAGTATTGCTACCTTCAAATAGGAAACTGGCCAAGTTCTGACCTTGGGTCTCCAGTGGTATGATTGTACAGAGCTATATTCTGATCCAAAGTGTAAATACAGTGCCCCATTCAAAGATTTTTCAGTTTAGGTGAGAAATGCCGAGGTGTCTTTGTTCATATGTAATGCTTCATGGTAAGACAGAGAGAGGAGCTGGGGGGTTGATACGACAACAGTGAAAAGCTTTTCTCTGTCTGTGACTCCACAGAGTCCACGCCCACTTCTTCTGTCCTTCCTTCCCTACATCAAGGAACCTTCCATGAGGTGGTAAGGGCATTACACCAATGTTGTGGAAGAGAGACAATTTTAGCTACATGGCTTTCAAGGGCCATGCAGAAACCCTAAACAAGTGAGGTTTGCAAAACTGGGATTTGCAGAAATAATCTGTCAGTAAAGGTAGAAAAAGGAAATTACTTTCTATTTTTAATCTGAATCCATATGAATCGTAAATACCAAGATACAGTGAGGCTGATTCATAGAAGATCACAAGGGAGCACAAACAGGATTTAAGTTATTACTTGCTCTCCAAACCCAGCCACACTTGGCCTGGGAGACAGAGCTACTGAGAGCAGATCTGGAATTGCATGGATCAGTCTGTGTTAAAGACTGCTTATTGACCAAGCGGATTCATCACAGTGGCCATTACAAATCTCAACAAGTTCCCAAAAGAGCTGTTAAAAATCCACTTGTTGAAATCTGTTATTTCACCTCTCATGGAGGCCATTCCTAGTCCTCTTCCCATCATCTGCCCTTCATCTTCCTGACATGAGTTTGGCAGCAGGCTGCAGCCTGCCTTTTCCATACAGTTCTGCTCTTTGTCCTTGCAATAGTCCCACCAGGGCAGAACCAGCTCCACAGTCAGACAACCCTGGCTTGATTGTTTTGCCAGTACTGATTATCAGCACTGAGTTACCTGGAGTATCCTTATGGGGCTTGCTATAAATGGTGAAAGACTAGAGGCATGTGTCTTCCTGCAGTGGCAGAGCAAGGCCAGAGAGCAGACTTCAGGGAACTCCAGTGGCACTGGGTGCTCACATTTGAGTAGATGAACCACATCCCACATCTGCATTGCTGACTATATGTGGTTAGGTCCCCAACCCTGTGTAGGCAGATGCTTTTAAGCCCCTGAATCAAGAGCTGATTCCAGCCTTCTTTGAGTGCCTCAGTTTCTCCATCAACACAACTGGGATGATATTACTGTCTTTATGGTGCACCTTGGAGAATGAGATGAAAAAGATGTTATCAGACCGAAACAAAAGCAATCTCCCTGTGAGCTGTCTCACTTTCTTCACTGGGTTCCCTTCCTTTCAACTTGTACCTGAGCACCGCAGCAGGTACAACGATCTTCTTGTGTGCAAGGATCTTGTCCAAAGCCCTCTGGGGCAAGTAATGGGGTCTTACCAAAAAGGGGTGACTTTGTCAAGCAGAATCATAAAGAACTATCGTATTTACCATGTGTGTAGGAGAGATGTTATAATCCCTCACATAAACTGGAATAGCAAAGAGTTCATTCTGATTTTTTTTTCTCTCAAAAGATGAAGTTGTTCTTGTTTATGATTACTAGGAGAACATTAGCTGCTAAAATATGAGTTGATGAAACTGAAATTATAATGTACTGAATTTCAGCACTTCAAAATGGATTTCCTGTTGCTACTGCTGACTTCTTGGCTGCTGCTCTCTCATGGATGTCTTTGCCACCAAAATTTTTAGACATCTGGTGCCAAAAATTATTATCTTCCTTTATCTTGGTTACTTCCATTATATTTGTTTCCTAAATGAAGCTGCCTTGCACATTTTGAAAGCAGCAAATAATCTCAAAAAGGGGTAGGTGTCTCTTCCATATCCATCTCCAATCTTCATGTTTTACCTGCTTGCCCTTGCCTCCACTGCCCACATTCATCCTTACTTTTCTTCTTAACTGGGAGAAAAACCTCATTTTACTGCCATCAGACTCACTCTCCAAATAGGGCAGAAGATCTACATGTGTCCGTATTTTCTGTGTTCATCTAACTGCAGTCAAGGAGCACCTTGTCTTTTGGGTAAGGACTCAGACAGCAAACTGGCTCCTTCAATTAACAGCTTGAAGCTCACACCAGAGGAGATGCCACAAAGTATCTCGCCCTAAACTGAAATCAGAATCTCTCTGTACTAGAAGCAACTTTTTTAAGAGTCAAAAAAACTTTCTTTTGCTACTTTTTGAAAAACAGACAGATTTTTCTGGCATTTTTTGTCCAGTTGTATTAGCTTATTGTAATCCTTCAAGCATTGCAGCTTGCTAAGTCCAGGAGTCCCCTTTTTGGCTCTGCACGAAAGTAAATATAGACATGGACAGCTCTAAAGTAGTGTTTCTGTGTTAATGCTTTCACCTAGCCATTTTCCACCCCAGAGGAAAATGTTTCTAAGCTAAGAGTGTTACAGCATGAGACACAAGCTGTGATCTCTGGAATGAAATGTTACATTTTATTAACCTCAAATATAAAGCCTCTCTGTTCTGGCAAGAAAACTGTACTGTTCTAACCAAGCTTTTTTTTTAATAATTATTGTCAGAGAGGCAGTGGCTGTGGAAGGTGAAATAACCTCCCAGTAAAACTCTACTGGTGTTAACAAATTGTAAATTAGATGCTGTGAGCACCTGCCCACTGCTATAAATTATTTGCTTTTGAAACAGTCTGAATCTTCTTCTTCTGTGTTAAAGGATAATATGACTTGATGTTACAGTCTCATTACCAAAAAAAAAAAAAAAATCTAAAGAATAATTACATGAAACTGGAGATGAATGTCATGGCAATGGCCATGAGGTGAGAACCTGGGAGGTGCTGTCAAGTGATTATGGGTCACCTTCATCTTCTGTAAGAAAAGACCATATGGTTTGTAGGTGTGGCACTGTGATAGGATGAAATGAGGCTCTTCAATCCAGCCGAGGGTGGCACCTGCCAGCAAACTGCTCGTACAGCAGAAAGGGGAGAGCACAAGGACTCCCACCAGATGTGGGGAACAGGCTTGAGGACAGGAACCAGCAGGATGAGGAGCAAAGAATCATACAATCACAGAATGGTTTGGGTTAGAAGGAACCTTAAAGTTCATCTAGTTCCTGAGTCCCTGCCAGGGGAAGGAACATCTTCCACTAGACCAGGCTGCTCAGGGCCCCATCCAACATGGCCTTGAACACTGCCAGGAATGGGCGTCCACAACTTCTCCAGGCAACCTCTGGGCTCACCACTTTGATATTAAAGAATTTCTTCCTAATATCCAATCTAATGTTTTTAAAATCTTTCAGTTTAAAGCTATTACTCCCTGTGCTACCACTACATGCCCTTGTGAAAAGCCCCTCTCCAGCTCTCCTGGCCCATCTGGGCACTGGAATATGCTGTAAGATCTCCTTAGAGCCTTTTCTTCTCCAGGCTGAACAGCCTCAACTCTCTCAGCCTGTCTTCATAGTAGAAATTCTCAATCCCTCTGATCATCATTATGGCCCTCCTCTGGACTGATTCCAACAGATTCACGTTTCTCTTGTACCGAGGGCCCCAGACCTGGATGCAGTGCTCCAGATAGGATCTTAGCAGACAGAGTAGACGAGCAAAATCATCTCCGTCAACGCTGCTTTTGATGCAGCCCAGGACCTGGTTGGTTTTCTGGGCTGTGAGAGTGCATTGCTGGGTCAAGTTGAGCTTCTCTTCTACTAACACTCCCAAGTCTTTCCCATCCTGTTGAATGGACAGAGAGGAAGTGCTGAGAACAAGCAAAGTGCAGTACTAACAAAGGCTAGGGGCTTCACAAGCAAATGAGTACTGCTGGTTTAGCCAGTTTTCCAGTTTTAGTTGAAAGTACATCATTACTGCAGTTGCTTTACCTGGTGCCTTGAGGTAGTCAAAACCAAAAACCAAAAAACAGAACAAAAAAAACCTAAAAGAAAAAAAAAAAAGCAAACAAATATTCCACTGAGAAAAAAAATAAAGGAGAAGAATATGTAGGTTCCTTTATATAACCTGATGAACACCCTCTCCTGAAACAGTCTGTTCTTGTCCAGTTCTGCTATTGCAGAGAATGCAGCAGAAAGTAGAGCAATTAGAGACAAGCAAAGGAAATATTTAATGGCATGTAGGAAGAGCTGAGAAGACTGGGATGGTTGGGTTAGGGAGAAGACAGTGTGTACACAACAAGATGTAGTTGAAATGATGACTCACACTTCTGCAGGTAAATTTATCTCGAGGGTGTCATAAACTGGAACAAGGGAATGTCTGATGACATTTGTGGAGCACATCCGAGGAATGGGCTGTTAGTGGCACAAAGCAAATTTAGTTAAAGCTAAAAATCCCATGAGAAACAGCTCATCATGATTTTCATATGCTATCAGCCACAACACTTAACTTATATTAAGTTATAAAACTAAAAATAGGCTGGGACATAAAAATAGAAATAATTTAAATGCAATTAAAAGTTAAAATAATTAATAAAATAAAAATAAAAATTGAAGAAAAAAACCTTACCCAATTAGAGTACTAGTGTCTCTCAGGATGAAAAGATTAGGTGGAAATCAAGAGTTTGAGCAATTATTTTCATGTTTTCCAATAACGTATTTCAGTGATAAACTTAGGAATTTTTCTTCCAGAAGAAAGTAATTACAATGTGTGGGGCTAGTACTATCAATACTATCAGTACAGCTTTGCTGTAGAAGACATTGCTGGGTAGTCAGCTGCGGTGCCTTCTGATACGTGGCTTTCAGTAGCCATTTTTCTGTGCTGCTGAATCTCTTTGTGTACAGTCCTTTTCTATAAAAAAGCAGCTGAATTCACGATATCCACACAGGCAGAGAAATCGTCCTAATCCAAGGTGATTTCCTCATCCAATGAGATGTGCTGGAAACAACTGTTGCACAGCTCTGCTCTGCTATCTGCAAGCTCAACAAGATCAAATCTGCCCATAATACCTCTACCCCAGGACACCAGGACTAAAGGCCTTGCACCTCTGCCCCTGCAAATCACAGTTGCTTCCCAAGTAGTGGCAGCACTGCCTCCCCATAGACATCCTATGGACAGAACAACCTTCATCAGCCTTGCCGAGGCTGTGTTTCTGAGCTGTGACCTGTGACACTGTACTTCCATGATGTGGTGGATGAGCAGTACTATTTCTTAGGTGTCAGCTCCTAGGTAACGCCTTTCTAACTCTCTGGATTGGGCCTCTTCAGAGAGCCACCAAACCGCAATTAAAAGTAGTAATAATAATAATAATAATAAAGCTAAAAGCAATTGCCATTGCAAATACACCCTACTGGTATATCAAAGTGCAAAGCAGCAACACCCATCAAAACAAAAGCAATTCATTGATGCCTAATGAACTGCTGCTCATGAATCAGCCATAGGCTGATGGATGGCTCTCAGTCCCTTAAAAAAATACTAAGTTAGAAGTGCTTGTTTCAACCCCTCTAAGATCATTTTCTTACAAAAAAGCTGGTTTGTGCTAATGGAATTTATTTCACACTCGCAATGATCTGAGAACACATATTTTCTGCAGCTTATCGAATGAATAAAATCTTGGCAAGTCAGTCACCCAGTGCCTTGCGACAGTCCAGGCACACTGTGCAGATCCAGACTTGGCTTTGGAGTTTGGATATCCCAAAGTCCCCTGATGACTCAGTCTATGTTTTGGTACTAGTTTCAACTCAAAATTAAGCAGAACTCAATTCTGATTTGCACTAACACTCCTCTCTTATTGCCTTTGGACACGTTCAGATCCAGGGTTCTGCTTCAGGTCCATTTGGGAGAAAACATAAGGAAGGATTTATCTAGAGCTGCTGTTAGCGGAACTGGCAGCAAGACTGGCAGGATCCTTCTGCTGTCACTAAGCTTTGACAAGTTGGCAGGAGGCGAGCGTAGCTGTGATCAAATGACAAAACACAGAAACTCCTTTTTTCTTTTACCAACTGAATTTTATATTACAGGCCTAAAAGGCACCCAAAGAACAGTTCCTCTCTGAAGGACGCTGCTTCAACAGACCACGAGGCTGCTGTAGGTAGAAAAGCCCCATGCTACCAACCCTGTGCCACAAAGATTTCAGGAATGGAGGGTGTGTGAATGTTTGGAGGTCAACCACCTTGGCCAGAAACAACAAAACTGTTTTTTCTGAGACAGGACAAGCAAAGGGTAAGAAGAGGACTAGCCTGATTTGTGCTTAGATAAATGGCATCTGCCATTCAGCATCAGTCACAGAACACAACAGATTTATGATTTACATGAATTTCTCTATTTCTTCAAAGTTAGTCACTGGCTGTGCAAAAAGGTAGCTCAGAATCCACTATTTTTTAAAGGATTATTCTTAATATGAATTACTCACCATAAGTTTCCCTCCCTTTCATGAGAGCACATTTTTCTTATGCTCACTGACAATAAATAAGCCTCAGGAAAATATATGAATCTTAAAGGGAGTGAAGGAAAGTGGAAAAGAAGCTTGAGCCAACTAATTTGGATCCAGACTTGAAACAGCCTGAAATACATGCACGTCTAAATTCAGGATTTTCATGCGTGGTCATGCACTATAGAAATATTCCTTTATTTGAAAAAGAATAGAAGCAATTTGGATGAGAAAAAGCCTTCTTGAAAACTATTTTTTAAATGACCCTTAAGGAAGAGTGAATTCTTGCTGTGCAATTTGCAAGATAAGTGCATTTGAAGCAATTCACTGATAAAACAACGTGATGAAAGGTGGCAGTGAGTGATTGACTTCACGCTAGCCTGCAATGACAGCAGCAGCTCAGGTAACTATAAATATATTATTCTAGAAGAATAAATATAGTGGAGAATTAATTTGTAGAGACACCATTTTTTTTTTTAGAGACACCATACAGGCACACAGAGCTGTGAAATATTAGAAACAGTCAGGAGACGAGAACTCCCCCAGGGAGTGTTCCAGAAAACCTTTCCTAGACCATCTTACCTCGGGCAAGGTCAGAGCTGTCAATGAGGAGATCACGGAAGACCAACAAGAACTAGGGCTGCCGCGTGTGGCTTCACAAGTTCCAGTTCACTACACCACTACAACATGTGGGGTCCAACCATACAGCAGCATTTGGGACAGGGCAGCTTCATACCTGGACAGGTGATGCTGGTTACAAATGCTATCAAAAACAGTGCTAGGTTTACTGATCACATCCCGTGTAGGAAACAGGTGGACTCCACTCGTGGAAGATGTCTGGAAGCAGGGCCATTGCTACTTCCCTCGGACGGGGAGGGAGTGCTGCTGCTTTCCAGCTGGACTAGCAACTCTGCTGCAGCTGGACTAGCACCAAAGCAGGAGGAGAACAGCTCAGGCCACTCACTTCAAACCAGAAAACCATTTATCTACATACAAGTTTCAATGAGGAGTGACTCCATCTGTTCGTGGATTTTTTTTGCCATATACCACTTGCCTGGTGAGTTCTTTTAAGTGTTAATCATGCCATGATCTTCAGAGGTATTCCAGCACAAAACTCAGATTCAAAAAACTGGGACACAGAATGGTCACCCTTCACAGATGGAAGTTGAGGCTACAGCTTGTCTGCTAGTATATAAAGAGACCATGTATTTGACCTTCATGCCTTGCTCACAGGGTCACTGCCTCTTCTGACTCAGTGAATTTCTGGAACCAATTGATTTTTCTAAAGTGCAGCCTTGCACTAAGTAGATTGGTTTGATTTGGGACTCTTTTTCCTGTTTTGGGAGTTGCATCCCTTCAAGCTACATCCTGGTGAGATTTAAAAACCCCACATGCTATGCAGAATGAGATATTTGTTTTGACTCTGAACGCCTTCATGAGACAATCCCAGGTCATTTTCATCCTCAGTGTCATTGCAGGTTTAAGCACAGTCTGACCTTGACTTCCTGGTCATTCTCCGAGACACCCCTTCATTTGTGGCAATACACCAAGTACAGGCTGTGTGGGAAACCCAGTCAGTGAGCTGAACATCCACCACTGAAGTTTTGTGGCCACACAAATAGTTGCCAGCGGGTAAGGCTGAGGGAAGGAGCTCTTCCAGCTTCTATGGCAGCTCAGAAATCTGAAGCAGCAACAGAACCTGAGAGATCAAAGGCTCCTTCCATGCTTTGCAGGAATGCTATTGTACAGTGTACTGTGTATGCCACACCTATACGTAACGCTACCACCTCATTGAACAGTGCACCCCACTGAATTTAAATTTGTAATCCACCAAGAGACATGCTGCTGAGTTACCACCTTATTAACTCCAAAGTGTTTGTCAAATTTCAGCCTTGGTAGAGAGGAGATTATCAAACTTCAATTCCTTGGAGTTTCAGCCCAACATAGGAGGTATGAGTGAAACAGACAGCCCTGTGCATCAGGTGGAGCTATGCAGTATGCCACAGACATCGGGAAAAAAATCTCTTATGTCCAAAAGAATAACCAAGTTTTATGCAGACAGTCCCAAAATTGTCATACAACTTAGAGGAACCTTTTTATTTTACTCATTTCCAGAATTAGAAAGCAAAGATCTGATTCCATCCTGGAGGATTTGTTCAAAAGACAAATGTCAAAATCAAACTGATTTACTATATAGGAGATTAATGGGTAAAGGCCACAGATAATAGATAGGGGAGTTCATTGATCAGACAAGGGGAAAGAATACACTGCTGAAGGAAGCTTTCTCATGCTGAGGACAGGAGGAAAGACAGACCTTGCGGCTATTATTCTTTAAGTACAAATACTTCACTGTCAAGATATGTGAGCAGGGTAATTTTCAGCCACAGGCCTCTCCAGAGAACTGGAAGCTTTTGTTAGGAGATGACTCTCAACCTCCTCCTTGAGTTTGTCTAACACAAGAGAAGATAGAACAAACATAAATTTTAACAGGACACTATCTACATATGCCACCCCATAGCCCTGCATGTGCATCAGCAGTTTTCTCTTACAAATTCCTACTTTCAAACTCTTTCCATGGCAATCTAATGTTCTTTACCATGCATGGCATTGCAGATTTGTGTAAGCTGATTCATCCTTATGTGTATACACATGTTTATATGCCTTCACAAATATTTATAGAGGAAAACTTCAAATTCATCATGCATGTACTATAATGGGATGGTAACAAATACATCATATTCCTGGAAACCACTTCCAAACATACATATGAATGAAAAGAATGTAATTGGGAGTAGTCAGACTGGATTTAGGAAGAAGAAATCATAGCTGACAAATTTCTTGAAAAATCCGACAGCCTTATACGATGAAACAACCAGCTTGGTAGAGGGGGTGAAGGAACTGACACTGTTTAATCTTGACTTTAGTTAGACTTCCAGTACTGCCTTTCATAAAATCTTCATAGACAAACTGATGAAGCCCAGGTTAGATAAATGGGTGAGGTGGACTGAAAAGTGGTTGAACTGGGCTCAGAGGGTTCTGACAAACAGCACAATGTCCAGCTGCAGACCAGTCACTACTAGTGTACCTCAGGGATTGACACTGGAGATAATGCTGTTTAACATCTTCATCCCTGCTGGGACAGGCTGTACCCTGAGCGAGTTTGCAGATGGTGAAGTAGGAGGAGCTGCTGATAACACCAGCTGTTGCACTGCCATTCATAGAGCGCCCTTGACAGGCTGGGGAAATGGGGAAATACAAACTTCATTAAGTTTAACAAAAAAAAAAAAAAAAAAAAAAAAAATAGAAAGTCCTGTCCCTGGGGTGGGATAGTCAGTCCCAGGTACCAGTACACCTTGTGGGCCACTTGGCTGAAAAGCACAATGCTCCTGAAAGGTGACAAAATGTATGCCCGTAGTAAAGATAGAAAAGCTGAAGCAGAATAAGGACCGCAAAAGGGCACCTGGAGACTTCAAAACAGGATGAGTCTGCTTTAATGCATAGACAATTTCTCTCCATTCACTGGATATCAAACAGAATTATATTTTTTCTTTAAATGTGTTATCTGATCAGCAAAAGAATGACAATGACTACTTAGAAATTATAAAACAGGCTGGTAGGAGTGAGAGCGCAACATGACCTGAATTTCTGCTTAATCAGTTGGTCTCTCAAAGAGCCTTAATCCAGTATTGCCTCTCTTGCCACTAATTTGACTTTTGCTATTGAATCTGTTCTGACCTGGCCACTTTAATTAGAAAAGCAATCTTTTCTTCTTTCCTTTCCTGTAGACAAAGACTAGGATATATCATAGGGGATATTTTACAAGGACACAGAGGCCATTCAAATTAATAATAAAATAACTGCTTCTGAACTGGATTGGTGTAATATACAAGACAGATCTGAAACTGTTCGGGTTTGCTTTCTATGGTATTGAATTGCTTAGGGGATTGCAATTATGGCTTATATAAACATTAACAGAGCTGAAACCAACCAAATGGCTAACTTCTTTTTAATATAACAATTGATATTTCTCGACTATCAAGAATCCAGTTGTAACTCGCATATTGTTAATATTGTTTCCACCTCAGAAGGAGCTGGAACACTTTGAGGAGTTTACTGAATGGAAATCGATCTTAATCATGAAAAATCAGCTCAAAATATTTTCTGAGACATAAAATAGATACAAATAAAACACAAACGCATGACTTTAAGCTGTGGAGGGACTCAGATAATTAAGTGTCTTTGAAAATCTCCCAGGTATATTTGCTTGCATAAATCCAGAAATAACAGGGTGTCTTCTATTCACTGCACATTTGAGAGAGCAGAACAACCAAGAAGAAGAACCTTCAAAGATGGCTTTAACTGCTTTCCTGTTTTGGTCCTTCGAGCTGTGTTTGTTATGATCCTGCATGTCTTCCCATTTTCATTGTTCTCCGAATTCCATGAGAATCCGCATTTGTCTATGAAAAAGCACAGTGCTTAGGCTCTAGAGACCAGGGCCAATGCTAGGCTAGCAGTTATATTCACGTCATTGCCAGAATAGGGAATTTACTGGTTTGCACAATGCTTCCTCTAAAGCCCTTGCAGTCTGAGGCTGCACCGAATTACAGAAGGTTCAGCAGGCACAGGAGGGCTGGGCTTCACTAACTCAGCCTTCAGATCACAGGACTCAAGAGGTCCTTCAAGCCATGAATGAAGCAGATGCTTAAGAAAGGAGGTGATGGAAGAAGCAATATTTACCCCAGCCAGTCAGGAGTTCTTCCTCTACAAAGGAAGGCGTGACCAGGTCAAGCCTGGCTGCTAAAGATTACAAATGGGAGGGACTGGTTTTCTATGGATCTGCAGAGTATCCAATATTTTGGTTCCTGGTTAGTACTTTCATGATCATAAAATGCCGTCACTGTTTGCATTGTAAGAATTTGTATGAACAACATATCACAGCATTAAGCAGTATTGTGTTCCTATGTATTTCTATTCTGGATGCAACTGACTTGTGAAAAGGGCTTGAGTCCTTTGGTGACATGTCCTTGTTGGTTTTGAAGAGAAATACAATGAGAGATTTCATGCAACTCTTTTGAATGCAGATTTTTCTCAATACTGTGATATGGTCAATTAATTTTTAAAGCTGCCACTAATAGAGCTTGCCTGTAAGCTAGATATCAGTCTTAGTGGAATAAATAGTGACAAGTTTTTTTCAATTAACCCAGGAGCAGCACAACAATTAGTGTATCAGTATTTGCTGTTGTATTGCACATCCTCTGACATCTGAATCATTCTTTTGTTTTTCAGTTAGGATGTCTGCAAAAGATCTCCAAACACTCACTGATCCAGATAATAACCAAAACATTAGCTTGGAAAGAAAGTTTGGATTTTATTCAAAGTCCCATGTCTGCTCTGTTGTGTTGTGAAGCTGTTCTTTCAGTTTTCAAATACATAGCTCACACATGGACATTACTATCTATTGGCATTTTTGAGTAAAAAGAATTTTTTAGTATAAGACCATTATTACAGTAAGTGAAGGAAAGTATATTGACTGACATTATCTTCAGTAGATCCAAGAATGAGGATGCTGGTAAGAAATCTACTGAGAAATTAAACCAATCCACAATACGATTCCCACCAAGATTACTGCAAAAGAACTTGCCTAATTACTGGCCTAACAGTTAAGAAGAAATAAAAAGAGACAAATTCTGATCTTGAACATGCCATTTTGTATTAGCATAATTCTTTCAATTCTGTTCTTGTTACCCTGTAGTGTATACCAGCATCAAGCAAATTATGAGGAAAATGTCATCTGCAATGTCTCAGGTTGTTTCGCAAATAGTGCTGAATCACAGAGAAGAAGGTGAAGAAAATATGTCTATAGACACTATTTATCCTCTCTTGCAAGCACTACAATGAACACAGTAGATATTAGGAATACAGTAGATATAGGAACTACATGGTGGAGAGGTTAATTATAAGCCATTGTAGCCATTAGTATAGTAGTATAATGCAACTTTTATACTCAAAGTGTTCTAAACTCTTTTGCCTCCCTTTATGAAAGTTCATGACCACAATTTCAGAGCACAAAAGAAAAACATTAAAAGAAAGCTAGCAGTAAATCTCATTTCCAAAGGTCTTGCTGAACATTGCCAGAACAGGTCCTAGGGTCTTAATCTAGCTTTAAACATCCTTAGTATCAATATCTGCATCTGAAATACTCCCCACTGGCTCCCTTTCTACTCTACAGGGACAAATATTCACTTGTAAGTTGTGACACATCTGACATATTTTCATCAATATTTTCAATCTCAAAGTATCTATTTCGGAATGAGCTGAAGTGCCCGTTACTCTCCCATTGATTACTAAAGCAGATGAGATGATGAAATAGTATGTGTAGGTGTCTTCATTCGGTCAGACGAGGCTCACCTTTAAAAGTATTTTTGAAAAGGGAATGTAGAGAAGTAATGGTACCAAAATTGTTTGAATCTAAGCTCCGAGTAACTCATTAGCATGGAGATCAGTCTAAGTTGTCCTTCACCAGGAAATATCAGTTAAAACATTTCTCTCAACATTTCTCAAAAACAAGAAGTTTTGGACAGTCTGTTCCATCAACCCACCCTTCAACTTCTCCAGGCATACGTATCTGCTGCCTCTCACCTATAAAATACAACTGGCAAGACGCTAATGTGAGATGTAAGGGAGGTTTTCTTCATCCTCCTCAGTTCCATTCCAGGGTCAAGAATAGTCAAGACAAAAGAATTATAAACCATGAAACAGTTCAGAAATGCAATTCAGTGGGTAAGAGTCAGTGATGGGTATGTAACTTTAGGTAGTTCTCATGTATATGAAAACACTCTCTCAGGATTTTGCTGATCAACATACAAATCTGAGTAGCCTCAAACATCAAGTTCAACCACCTCTTACATTAACCTGGAGATAGTGGATGTAGGAAAAAAGTCCTGCATCTGTGACAACATAAGGTTTAATATCTTGTGTTTCTACTGGACTAGAGCAATGAGGAACTGATCAAGTCCTTCTTGGATTTTGACAGTTAAAAGGGGGCATTGTAGATAGTATTTCTATTTTAGGTCATTTTTTCATGGGCTTTTAAAAAGTGTTAGTTATAAATTATCACTCCCTGAATGACTTGCAGAGTTAGACCAAAGGTGGTTGACTGCAACTGTATTACCAGCAGAGGACAAAACCTTACAATTCTTAGAAATTTTCTGTAGGCTTTCCCTGTTCAAATATACGGCACAGTGTGGCATGTTCAGAATGATCCCAGTGTTCCATCTCTTCTCCCTACTCCTAGGGAGAGCTATAGATGAGAAATGACAAGGGAAAACTCTCCCCAGGTTTGGCACAGGCCCAGCAACCTACAGCCTGGTCCTTGCAGTGCTGTTGAAGAGCATCCAGAAAACTCAAAGAATGGCAGCTCCACACACCCAGAGCAGTCTCACTGTTGCTAACAACGTTGACCTCTTGCTAGGAATGGTGCTTCTTTAACCACATACCTATGTTTTATTCAGATAAGGTTTAGGGCAAAAATACATCTTACTCTATTAACCTAAGGATTAAAATTGAATGAAATTGTGCTAATTGGAAGAGTTATGCAGGAAAAGTCCTGTGTGACCTCCATGGAAGGTTCTTAGATACATGTATTGTTTTTACTGTTGTCTGGATCTCCCTTATCCCATCTATAATTTAGAGGTACAGATCAAGATCTCCAACTTCTTGTCTTGGCATGGGTCTTAAACTTCCATTAATTTTTCTTTTCTAAAATGTTCTAAGTATTGATTTTCCACAGAAAATACAATGGTAGTAAGTTCCATGAGAGATTATTTCTTTTCTTCACCTACAGCTTGGTGTTTTGTTTGTTGGTTTGTTTTTTTTTTTTTTGCAGACAGTTTATGAGGAAAAAGTGGTATAAATTTGCATTTCAAGGAATATATCAGTCTATACCTACTGAAGCTAGGAATTAAATACTTCTGTTCAGTCCCAATCCCTACCTTCATCTCCCTCTAGTACATAATTAACCCAAGGGTGGAAGAGAAGATTGAGAATAATATGGAGCTGATTCACTCTCTACATTCACTAGCTAAAGTAGGGATTATTACTTCATGCATCAGTGGAATTAAAGAATAAAATAGTCTGAGATCTCTTGTAAACAGATCCAGTCAGAATGAGTGTTGCATGAACGGGAATGCATAAATTAAGCTTTGCCAAAGGTTACAAGTAATTTATAGTTTTGGCTTTTTGGAAGCTCCAAGCACAGTGCTATTTACTTGCATTATTTATTGAACAAGTATACTTAACAGGCAGTCACAGATTCTAAATGTTACCTTGTCTCTTGAATATATCTTGATTGATGAGTAGGTCTGCAATGTCATAGGCCAAACAGTGCCTTTGAAGTTGGAAAACATCTATTGATTGATGCTTTTCTGAAGAGCTGTCACAGGTAACATGGAAGAAAGAGTACTTGTCATAACATGCCTAATATTGAAATTTGATGTGTTTCTTTTTCATAACTTTCAAAACAGAGTAAATTGAAAGACGCTCGATGACAAAGCATTTCAATATGGATTTTTTTCAACATGTGTGTGGAAATAACAGATTATTTTGATTTAAAGAACATTGTTAGTAAGTAAAAAAACTAAAAGGAGGACAAAATAAATATATTTGGATACCTTTGATCCCCTGCAGTCAATGGGGAATTCCAAAATTCTGCCTTGTGCAGGGTGCTTATTATGAGTACCTCAAATTATTCCTCGAATATGAAGCCATAATAGGAGCTGAACAGGAAACCCATCTAGCAGAAGATGGTTTAGATTGAAAAGATGGCATTCTTCCTTCACACCTATGAGTGCCTCAGCTCTTTGCTGAGGAGGTCTTGTGCTTTCTTAAAGGTAGGAAAAAACAAATTGCGATCGTGTGTTCGCCCCACCAAGTCACGATGACCAGTACTCTTCCAACTTGAGCACTGATCGTATTTCAGCAAGATGTGAAGTCTATCTCTGAATTTCCCTTCTGATCTCTATTTCCTGTCTTCACACACTTCCTTCCTGCCTCTCCTTTGCCATATCTTTGACTTGATGGTCTTCAAGCCATAAGGTTGGCTGCTTCATTATGTGCTTTGACTGCACTTAATTATGAACTCCACTGCTAGACTTGAGTTTACACTGAATTCTCTTGCTCCATCCTTCTATTCTGACTCCTGTAACACCAAATTCAAATTTCCTTATTTACAGTCACATTTGGGGACAAATCGTTTCTCTACTGCAGTGATCTCATGTCCTATCTGGAACGGGGGTTTTATATTTCAATTACATTTTATTTCATTTACAGCTGAAAAAACCTATGCATGAAGCCATTTAACTTGCAGCTATCTGGCACAGAGGGTAAGATGAAGGAGAACATAAACAAACCATTGTGCGGCAGCGCAAGGAAAAGCATGAGGGAGATACATTAGCAAAGCAGGTATCATTGTCAAAGTAAATGAAGTTCCCTCACTCAAGTGAGAAGAAGGAGACCTGACAATACACCACCTATATGGAAGTCCCTTGTCTGTGCAGCCAAACCCTCAAAGTAAGGTTTTCTAGACCATAATATTTTGCCTGAAGAAACTGCATGTCCACTGTCCCACAGCATCTCTGCTGCATTTGTCAGAGCTGACTGGAGGTTATGGGTCAGGAACCTTCCCTGCTCCTGTCACAGTTGCTGCCACATTACAGAACATGTCAGCAGCAAATGGAAGACAAAAGTGATGTGCTGCTTTATGTAAAGTTTGTTGCCTTGTGCTAGATGAGGGCATGTCTTTGATATGCTTATCTTCTCTGTCTCTTCTTTAATAGCAGAAGAAACATGCTGCTGGAAATACTGTCATAAATCCTGGTGTAGTCATTGAGGAACAAGAGCTGATGTCATGTTGAGCTGAATGTTTTCAGTCACATAAACAACAGGAGTAAAACTTATCCGAGAGCAAAGAACTGAATTCATGCCTGACACACATAGTGACAAGTCAATTAGTTAACGAGTTTTAAGGTACTTAGATAATGACAAATGGAAAGACACAGTTTCTACTATGCTCAGTAGCCCTGAGCTTAAAAACCCTATTTTCTATGAGTCTAGATATTTAGACTGATGGAGAGACTACATCAGTGGACAAGGGAAGAGCTATGGGTGTTATCTATCTGGACTTCTGTAAGGACTTTGATACTGTCCCCCACAACACTCTCCCACTCTAAATTGGAGAGCCATGGATTTGATGGGAGGACTCTTTGGTGGATGAGGAATTGGTTGGATGGCTGCATTCAGAGTATAGCGGTACACAGCTCAGAGTCCCAGCGGACATCAGGGATGTGTGGTGTCCCTTGAAGGTCTGTGTTGGGTCCAATGCTATTCAGTGTCTTCATCAGTGACATAGACAGCGGGATCAATTGCACCCTCAGCAAATATGCAGACAACACCAAGCTGAGTGGTGAGGCTGACACACCTGAAGGATGGTATGCCATCCAGAGGGACCTGGACAAGCTTGAGATGTGGACTCATGGGGACCTCATGAGGTTCAAAAAAGCCAATTGCATGGTCTGGTATTCACTGGGCTGTGCCAAAATCAGCATACTGTGAAGTACAACGAAGCACAGGCTGGCTGCCTGCATTGTGGCTGGTACAATGTATTAATGGGAATTAGCAGGAGGAGAAAGGACAGCTACATGCTGCTTTCTGCAAGAGTGCTGGGACGTATGCATGCCATGGCTCTGCAGCACCAATCTTTGAACTTGGACCTTCATTCTCACTTGCCATTGCCGTGTTCTCCCAGCAGCTACCTGAAAGCGTGAATCACCGCAGGCCCTGAACAAGAGACAACTGATGTAGTCCATGGGGTGTGTGATACGACTTTCTGCTGCTGGTCATTCTGAGTCTGCTCTACGGTACAAAGCTCAGGTAAACAATATGTATTCTAAGACTCTCAAAATAAAATTTGAGTTTTGCATGTTGTCCTGGGCTTTGGTGATGGCATGACTCTTATTTTTAATAAATTGGCAAGCCTACAAGTCAGACATTATTGACTGATTTGCTCTGTGTACTCTGAAATGAAGCTTCTCCTAAGTTTCACAAGGGGCATATGCAAGGTCAACTTCCCACTGCCAGCAACCTCCAATCTTGATTTTTTTCCTGCTGAACAATAGGCAGAAAGGGCAGAGACCTGACACCCTCTGTGGGGGACTTTGTCTTTCACTGGCCTCTTCCCTTCAGCTATACTAGAGCTATGTGTCTCAAAAAACTGCTTTTAAGCCTGACTGTGAAGTCTCAGCCCATCTGAATTGAAAGTAACAGAAATAGGAAGCCAGGGGACTATTTATGTGTAGCACTGTCAAATTTGGTCATAGATGACACATCCCCACTGACACAGATGTTTCCATTGTAGCTAAGATTCAGAGGACTCTGCTATAATCTTTAAATTAAATGCAATTTTATATATTGGAACACAATTATCCTACTAAATACATCTAAAGAAAGAATAAACCAACCACACACCATACACATCTGTTTAAACTCTCATCCATCAGTCACATCCAGGAGGCACAATGAGCTCTTTGCCAACTAATTAGAGACCAAATATCACTCTGGAATTACTCATCTACTTATTTTAAATATGGAATGAACTCAGAAAATTGTTAGCAACCAGCACCTAAAACCAGTAAAGTCCACTGATGAATCGTCCCCTATTAATTCCTTGCTCAGCACTGTTATGGTGCCAGGGACAAGTAGCTGAAAAATGGAAATAATTAGTGAGGAACTTTAGGATAAAGTATTTTTTACCTGAAACCCATTTTGGAATTTCTTAACCATGGGCCTATCCAGGGAGCAGATCTTGCTAAATGTGCTCTGCAAGAACTTTGATTTTTATTGCATTCTAATGTAATTTTAAAGCTCATTAAAGCAACTCCTTTTGTGCTGCCAGCAATGAAAGCCTTGATGGTAAGTGTCCCCTGGAGTCTATAGTACAAATAAGTACTGTTGTTTTTCACTAAGCTCAGCCTCTTAAGCTACCAGCTGACAGAATAAAACAGAAGCTTTCACCCAGCAGTAACCTGGAAGCCAGATTTCTAGATAATGTGCTTGCAGAAAAAACATGGTCCTTTCTGAACAAAAATGCTTTAGTCACATAAAATAAGCAGCTGTGTGTTGCATGCTGTCCAGGGGGTAACAGAATGTGTGTTGGGTATTTGTTAAAATTTCTTCTTCCCTCTTTTATTTACCAAGAGTTCAGAGGAGAAATATCCAGGTAAAGTTATAGTTGCTTGTACATTTGCAATGCAATGATGACTTCATGTTTAAAAAGCCATTATTAAATTTGAAATGCAATACCAAGTCTTGAAGTCTCTGTACTTGATCAATGAGTCCACATCAAATCTGTCCTATTTTCAAGTAAAATCAATTTGGTCTTATTCCTCACTGACAGTATATTCAGCAGAGGATTGGGAAATCAAGTTGATTGGTTTTTATTGACTTGCAAATCATCCACTAGTAATAATGATTTTGTGATACAAAAGTTAAAATAGATTGCAATGCATTCTCCTGTAGCGTGTGAATTTTCCACGGAAATTAAAAGAATTAAACTTCAGGACCTGCTTTACCAATTTAAAATATGTCAATAGAGGTGGGCAGATCAGTTGAGTCAGCAAGAGTGTGGGTTAGGGTTTGTCTATCCACAACTGCACTAAAATTAATAATTGCAAATTTAATTATTGTACAAACCGTTGTCCAAGTAACAATTTTACATTTTAAACATAGTGTGAATGCCTGAAAAGTGCATTCCGCTAATATTCAAGGAGAGAATTTTCACAGGTGAAGTTGTAGACTCCTAGGGTCTCATTCTCAATGAAAATTAGATATCTGCACTGACTTATCCTGCAATTCTGCAAAACATTTCATCTTGCCTTTACTATTAGATCTGGCAGCCAGTACTACTCTTTTAACCTTTGTAGGTGCAAAGGACCGCTTGAGTCAGCAAGAACCTTAAATGGAAGCAACAAGATCTTTCTGTCATTGCACATGCTGCAAAATGGAGAAGGTGCCCTTACTCCAAAAGTGGGAGTTATTTTAGCTTTCACCTCAGGCAAACAATGTTGTGTAAGCACCTTTGCAATGTGCAGATAACCTGGCTACCCTGGCAGAGTTATTCAGGCTGCGTAAGCTCTGGTGCGGTCCCAGAGTCAGGACAATTCTGCTTACCTTCAGGTATTCTGCATGGGTAAAGACAATGTAGGCCATGGGCAGTGCAATGACGTCATCCAGATATGTTGGCACAGCTCCTGGCTTGCTTTTGACCATGGCCAGTTAGCCCTTGATGTCAAAAAGATGTTCTCATGTGGTTTCTTGATCAGCTCGTTTAAGAGAAATCACTTTGGATTTTATCCTAGGAAGCGAGCACATAGGAGACCATATATCATATACATATATGTATATCTATAGCAATATCATATATTCCTGATAGTTATAAGGTCTCCAGCTAAGGTCTAGCCACTGGTGTGGAGAATCTCTTTAACAGTATCTCCCCTAAAAAGACAGTGGACCTCTTCGGGACATGGATAGCTGGTGAAAGCTGTGATGATTTACAGGCTGTGCTCAGAAGTGAGGAGATACTTTAGTCTGAAGAATGGTTTTGGAGTGGCTGTTCCTACCCATCATACCAGACTCCCACAGTTCCCTGGATCCTGGACCTCCAGTCCAAGCAAGCATGTGTCAAAACAACCCTCATATTTTTCACTGCATGTTGTACTACCAGGCAATCCCCAGGAGCTAGACTTGGGAGCTTACTGTCACCAGAGCCACCCCAAGGAGTACACTTCGTGTAACACATAGTCTTCAAGAGGCATCTAGAGCACAGTGCAACAGGACCCTTCTCAGGATTGCTCTTTGCATCTCTGAAATATTCAGGGCAGACTAATACATGCCTTTTCCCATATTATTGGACAATAAACTTGCTGTTGCTCCCTGATCACTATTCAGAGTTATGTTCCTGAATGATGACAAGGGGCATTTAGATGTCTTCCAAGTGAAGAGATACTCCAGTTGAATTTCATGAATGCAAATGTCAATGTTCCTGTAGCGAGCGATATTGCACAATGACTATCTGCACTGTAAAGCTAAAGTGAGAAACAGTTTACAACCAGCATTAATGCTGCCTTTCTGAAAATCAGCTTACAATTCCCAAAAGGAAAGCTCTTGTTATGACTGTGTTGGAGAGATCCAGCTTATCTGCTCTGTTTGGATTGTGCACCAGTAACCCAGGTGCACAGAACTCTGCATGTTCCCCCTCTCAGTGCTTTGGCATCTATTTCGACTCAACCCAGATATAAAAATTAGGTGAAGGAGGGCACAGAACCCTGAGAGGTCTGGTCAGATCAGCACATGCTCTCACAGAGTGCCTAACACCCCAAAAGCCTACTCACAACATACAGGTGTAAGAGCTTAAAACAGAGGAGGAAAGAGAGAAAGTGTCAGTGTATCACTTACATGTTATATAGCAGCCTCATGTCTCTGCATTGGGTGAGAGACCCCAAACACCTGCCCTGACTAGGCTGTGGAAACCATCCTCATTAATCCCTCAGCTATGCTAAGAAAGGTCATCACTATCTCTTTTATAACAGGACTAGTTTTTTTCCTCACAACTGATTATGGGAATATCCATCATATAGGCAAAACTTCAGCAGAAGAGAGATAAATGCAAGACCCTGAACATAAGGGTGGAATGAGAAAGCATATATTTTTCTTAATTGAGTAAAAGGATCATTAGCATTAATAACAACATTACTGTAGACATTAATACTTTAGGGTTTATACTGTGTCTGTACTAAATCACAAGGGTATTTTAGATTAGGATGCACTCACAGACAGTAAATCTTACGACTGCTTTCACTTGTAGCTGGTGCTGTAGATTGTAAAAAAGAATGAATGCAAGCATGCTAATAGCCATTGCAATATGATAGTCAGAGACCACACTACACTATACAATGGAGTATATAACTATTGCATGTAACCTACAAATTTATATGGAAAATTTATTACTTAGTGACTAAAACGATATTTTTAAAAGCTTAGAAAGAGAGAGAACAAAAACCTGAAATTTAAAAAAGAATCCAAAAACCAAGTCATGCCCCTTGAAGGATGAGCTTGGAGTCCTGCCAAGTGGGTGTTTTTGCAGGGGTATGGGAAGGAGGGAGGGGAAGTTGCCAGAGGCCTGAGAGGACATGGCCACCTTGGAGAAGGATTACAAGGCGGGGTGGATACTGTGGAATGGAAGGGAGAAGAGGAAGGGAAGGAATACTAAGCACTGGGTTCTCTCTGTTGCTATAGCCTGTCCACAAAATGTCTGCTTCAAACACTTCAGCTTTCTTGTGCACTGAGTGGGGTTCAGCCCCAGGGGCCCAGCTGGAGGGATGTGCTGCTCTCTTCGATGTGATCATGTCAGTTTTCCATGTGTCTGTACCACATCTGTGAGTAAAAAGCTTTTTTAAATACACACTTTTTTTTTTAATAAGTTACATGAGGGAAGGAGGCTTGGATTGGATATTAGGGTAAAATTCTTCACTGAAAGAGTGGTCAAGCACTGGAACAGGCTGCCCAGAGAAGTAGTGGAATCACCATCCCTGGAAGTGTTCAAAATGTGTGTGGATGTGGCACTAAGGGTCCTGGTTTAGTGGTGACCATGGCAGTGCTGGGCTAATGGTTGGACTCAATGATCTTAGAGATCTTTTCCAACCTTAGTGACTCTATGATTGTTGTTGTTGCTGGACTTTTTTAGAGCTTTTTTTTTTCCCGCTCCCTCCTTCTCCACTCCAGTTTCAAACTGAGCTTCACAACATCACCCATCTAGTGAAGCAAATTTGTTCCTCATCTATAGACTTTTTCTAGAGTCAAGGAATAAGATGAATAGTAATACAGTGGTTAATTCATAAATAGATGCAGTATCTGTCATTATGTCTAACTTTGAATATGTATAGGTATTTCAGTTATGCAGCAACTATAATTTTAACCTCTTGTGTGTGTATATCAGCTCATCAATTTAGTGGTCTTTAGCATAGATGCTTTCAGTTTATGAGCAATATGCACATTTGCAAGGGGATAGTTACAACCACAATTAAAAGTTATGGCTGGTAAATGAGCCATAGTTACTCTTATACTGAAATTTCCAACACAAACTGTATTAGCGGCATCTATAAGTAGATGCTGCACTGAATATATCCTTCTCTTCTTTATCTGCATTTAATCAGCATTCCTAAGGCTGACTTAAATCATGTCGCACTTATAGCTTCACAATGGTGGGTGGGGAGGGGTAACTAACTTCTATATTGAATAATAACACATTATTTTACATTCTTCCCTGCAAGCAGGAAGAAGCCTTCCTGTTAATGGTTGCAAAGGCTGCTGAGCTGCTCCTGCTGAAAACTGCTGGGTGAATTAATGAGGAAATCAGCTGATCTTAAGAGTTGCTCCTTGTAAGCCCTTGATGCAATCAGTACTTAGGCTAAAGCTGTGCCTCATTCTGCATTATCTAGCAGTGGGGATGGCCACAAGCTGCACCTATATTCAATAAGTAGAAAGTACAACGTGTGTTGTCACATTGTCTCCACAGGCTCGAGGCAGAGGGAGCCTGCAGACCCAATCTTCACCTTCATTCTGAGAGCATACCACGGAAATTGTATATATTTCACTTTTGTAATTATGGATCAGATTTGCACTCTGTTAATTTACTGAAGGCTGAAAACGCCTATAAATCACAGCATCCATTACCTCCAGAGAAGCTAAATGAGGAGGGAGCTCCCTGGGACACAGGGAGCACAATCTTGCAGCAGAAGTCAGGCTGTTGTGCTGGGATGTGAGAATGGCCTTGCTATCCTTTCTGATACATAAACCAACATCGGCAACTCAGAGCCAGACATACTGGTCCTGTGCTCAGAGCAGATTATTCTACAGGAAAAGATGTGGTTTACTGTGCCCAAATCTCTTCAGAGAGAAAGTTCAAGTGTTCTAAGCCACGAAATATTCAGATACAAAGTACCTGAGCCTGCTGTGCCTTTTGAATTCTAAAGAATTTTGTGTGGGTATTTATCTTGATAAAAGTAAATCCAAGAAAACTAGGCTCATGGGAATAGGGAATGTCTCTCCTTTGGTAATGCTTTGCATTCCAAAAGAAAGAAGTGGATCTTCTCTTTAAGGAACATGGCATTTTCTTCTCTCATACCCTGTAACACCTTCATTGGAACTCTTTATGAATGGACATTACTGATTCTTACCAAGTCGGCACTCATTTGTCATGAAGTGATGGCATCGGAAAAAAAAGATGCAGCACATGTTTCCTACTGCAAAGTGCCGGTCTTTCACATTTTATGGCACAATTTATCTCAAGTGTGTGACTAACCGCTGCTGAGTTCCATTCATTCTGGACAGCACCAATTTCATAGCCAGTTTGGAGTACCCAGGTTCAGACACCCCAGGAATGAGTTGATTAGTAGGCACCAGCATATCTTTATGGAAGAGCAACGAGATACTCATGCTGGGCTGCTAAAATTAGCCAGACTTAAGGCTTTTGAAGTCACAGCTCCCTGCCTTTATTTGTTTCACTAGTTCAATGTAATTCTGTATCAAAGCGAGCCAGGAACACTGATCTCCTAGCTCTTGGGTGCTGCACAACTTTGCTCATTCTGACCAGAAAAAGGCTTAGGTCCAAATGCCTATGATATTTTGATTATGTTTTCTCAAAAAAGGATTTCACTAGTTGAATATTTTTTAGCAATGGCTAACTCTGGTTTACATTCAATGAAAGTTTTTTTTTAACTTTTGCATCCTTTTTTCCTGTCCAGAGCTGATTCTTTAACCATAGATTTATTGTTGGTTACCTACTTAATCAGGTAGAGCTCGCTGATGAGTAAGCTCATCACCCCTACAGGCTTCTGTCAGAGAATAGATTACAGAATCATAGAATCATAGAATCAGGTCGGTTCGAAAGGACCTCTGAGATGATCAAGCCCAACCCTTGATCCACTACCATCAGTTACTAGATCATGGCACTCAGTGCCACACCCAGTCTCATCTTAAATACATCCAGGGACAGAGAATCCACCACCTCCCTGGGTAGTCCATTCCAGTGCCCAATTACCCTCTCTGTAAAGAATTTCTTCCGAACATCTAACCTAAACCTCCCCTGGCAGAGCTTGAGACCATGCTCTCTTATCTTACGTATAGCTGCCTGGGAAAAGAGACCAACCACCCCCTGCCTACAACCTCCTCTCAGGTAGTTGTAGAGGGTGATGAGGTCTCCCCTGAGCCTCCTCTTCTCCATGCGAAACAACCCCAGCTCCCTCAGCCTCTCCTCATAGGACTTGTGTTCAACTCCCTTCACCAGCCTGGTTGCTCTTCTCTGGACCTGCTCCAGCACCTCAATATCCTTCCTGAACTGAGGAGCCCAGA
>JAWWES010000001.1:33025437-33037542 GCA_035583135.1 Lophotriccus pileatus
ATGTCATATGCTAGAGCTAAGACTATAAAGAAAGAGAGAATAGTACAGCTAACCTTACACACTTTGAGATGCTGGGAATCCCAAGTGCTGTAGCATCAAGCAGCCCTAGGATCCACACATAGCATACTGTGCAGTTCCCATTCCATAAAAGAGCTTCTCCCATTTTGATCATTTCAACTGTTACAGTCTTTACTCACCAGGAAACAACTTCATTCCTCATTTCTACTTCAAAGAGGAAGGATATCTGCATGAAAAGTTCTTGCTGCAATTTTCAGTAAAGACAAGGCCACGTAGGTGGTGCAATCACCAATACCAACTGGGGGCTGCCTGCAGAAACCTCTGTTACAGTCAGCTGGCTCACATTGGGCTCATGCAGCACAACACATGCTGTACGTGCAGCACAGCACAAGCCATAGCTCTCCACACCCAGGAGAGCCCCTCCACTCACATCAGCTTGCTTTAAACATGAAGGCAATGCATGACAACCCTGGGACAGACTGCTTTTCAGTCCTCTCTGCAAGTATTACCGCATGGACTACCCACGTTATGAGGAAAGCACCGCGCTGCCAGTGCTCGTTCATCTTCTACAGGCTTCTGTCTCATTTGTACTGCAGCTTCCATTTGCATGGACATTTTCCTTTTTCTCTTGTGGGGTGGAAGGATTGTTCAACGGTGCCTGCTCTGACATATAGAAACCTGTCCCTGTGCAGCTTGTAGCTCCACTACCAGACTTCCTGGAGCAGAGTGGCATGAAATGTTTTGGTGAGACAGTTTGTCATAAATTACAAAGTCAGATACTCTCAGCTACTAGAAGTGTCAAGTCCTGTTTCCATTTCCCTTTTTTTTTTTTTTTTAATGGAACATTTGGAATTTTTTGTTACAGAAATAAAGTTTTCCCTAAATGTATTTTCTCAACTGTTAAAAAAAAATATTGAACTGTTCCAATTAATACGAAATCTTCTTGGTTTTACTATTAGGTTGTTGTTTCTCTTTTTGCTTTGGATCAAGCCCAAATAAATTAATTTTAGTGATTTTCACTCAGGCCATGAATACAAAAACTCAGCTGTTTCCATAATTCTGCCCCTCAGGACAACAAGAATGGTTTCCTTCAATAGCAGGAATTGACCGCCAAATTTTCACACTCCAGTTAATTCCCACCAGAGTTAAATGAAAATTGATTTTTCTCTCGCTCCACTGCCTTGCCATGTTACCTTCCTTGATTTGCTTTGCAGCATAAAGAACCTGTTCAAACTTAGCTGCTATCAGTGACTTAGGAAATTGTTTTACGATGCAACACTTACAGTTCTCCCTGCAGAGTTGCTCTGATTCTATCTCGTTATCTACCTGTCCTTCATATCCGCAAAGCTAGAACACTCATAATTGGTTTTCGGTTGATATAAAATGAAATGACATTAGGTCTGTTTGTCAAGCAGACAGGGCTCTGCTGATGTATCAGTCTGAGAGACCAGAAGGAATCAGGAACTCCTTGGCTAGGAAACACTTTGGAAAGTGCTTTCTGACAGATTCATGGGGAAATGGAAGTTTTTAACCAATTAGTCCATATTATATCTACTATGCAAACCTATTATCCATGCTTAACACAGGAGTCAGTGAAGAAATGTTTGACTCTATAACAGCAGTAGGAAGTTCACCACATCGTTTTGAATTGTTCAGTGTCCCCCAGAGTTGCCTCCTTGCTGCTGCTGACTCACAGTTGGCCTGTCTATGTGGCTGATCTGCCCAAGGACAAGGCAGTGGCCATCATGTCACACCTCACAAATGCATTCCCAGAAACAACAATGTCCCCGTGCTTGTCCTGGTGTCCCCAGTGTGTCAAAGGCTTCCTGAAGAAGGGAGGCGATAATTTCAGCCTACAAATGGAGAGGTGTTTCAATTCCTCCCAAAAAGCAAAAGTAGAGAAGAAGGAAGCTATAAACTGTTTTAACTCAATGCTTCTTCACATCACCAACCCAATTTCAAGGAAGAAAAAAATCATGGCTTTAAAGCTAGTAAAAGCTGTAGTAAATTCTACTTACAAATCTGCCATTAAATAATGTGATTCTTGGCCCTGGTGCATAAAACCCCACCAATCCAAAAGAGAAATAGGATCCCTGAGTAAGATACTGGTACAGATTTTAAGAGATTTCAGTACAGTCCACATCCTGTCTTTATCTAACTGATTGCCTGATCCTATGCTCTCTTTAAATCCAAATTATTTCAATATGAAACTCTCTCTCAGGTATCAGTTTAAAGCACACTTTGAGAAAAAAAATATAACAAGGTTTAGCCTGGTCTACTTATTAGTGAAAGCCCATGCACATCCTTTCTCATCGTTTAGGTGCCCCTAAGTGCCCCAGGCATTGTGTGTGACACGGGCTGATGACCTACCTGTAGGCAAAGCAGACAGGATGATGCATAAGTGAGGATGTACCCTGTGCTTTATCTTGCACTCCAGGTGTTTCCAAGGACAAAAGGAAGCGTTCAGCTTCTCTGTCTGTGTCTACTCTCTGCAAGCCTAGTCTTTAGCTCCTCTATGGATAAAGTTGACAGACAAGAGGGAAATAACCCGTGTATGGCCAGCTGGGTACAATTCTGACTTAGTGCTTACAATCCTAGACCCAGATTAACCTTTTCCTCTGTAAGTATTTTGCCTGGCTACAAGAACTTCTGTAATGCAAATGCTGACAAAATGCTATCTCTGTATCAGGAACATGATAACAGACATTTAAAATATTTTTTTTTCAGCTGAATCAGACACACATGCATGTACCTTTTCTGGTTTTCAAGGAGTCAACATGCAAATAACAAAAGGCATTTGAAATAAATAAAAAGGATTTGCCTTAGTTGAAAGCAGGTGTATAGAATAGCAGCCTGAAATCCTTGGAAGTCTAGGAGCTCTTCCCCTTACCTTTATAAATGTGAGTGGCTCACACGAATATTCGGACTGTGCTGTCTCCAACCTCTCTTTCAATTCAGGATCATTTTGTTCAGAATCAGTGGCAGAAGAAGCCCACTTGTTCTCCAGAGGGCTGATTTATAAGGGTAAAGTTGCAAATTTTTTTGTTCTTCTTAATTGTTTTCTTCCTGCTAAATTAAATGCAACTGCAAAGACAGGAATCATTAAAACTCTGAGATGGAAAAGAAGCATTAGATTTAATTCCTTCCCATATCAAATTTCTCTACTGTGTATTTCCTAAGTGATTCAATGTCAGGTGATAAGCTTTACTTGTCAGGTTATTTGAGTCTAATCGTCAGGAAATTTATTATAGAAGTTTCTTTTTCCATTCCTTAACTTAATCCTATTACTTTTTAATTTAATCCAATTACTACCAGGATTGTTGCTGCTAGCCATGTCCACACATCAGCACTGAGATGAAGAGTTACTTTAAAATGTGGAAACTCAAATAATTTTATTAATAGTCCCAGAGCAGCACAATTTCTAGGTGAGGTTCTTTTCCACACAGGGATTCATCTCATGCATGGAGAGGGTAGCAACACTAATGCTAGTTTACCTATGCCTGTTAATTGGTGTTCATCAATTAAGATTGTTTAAGTAATTTTCCTGAGCCTACAGGAGAAACTAGACCTGGCACAGAAAATCTGCAATCATAATAAAATAAAGCAAAATTGCTTCTTTGCACTCCCTCTGAATGTTTCAGAAATTCCCCATGGGCTTGTTTTACCTCTGAGATATGATCTTGGGTTAATAGTTTTGATTAAGGCAAAGAAGGAGAAGAAAAGAGGAATCAGAACAGAAATAATATCTCAGATCAAAACAATCCTTTCTGCAGCTTTATTTCACTGTTCTGTGTAATTTCCCATTTCTGTTGAAACACAGTTGGCTTCTTTTCAATAGCAAAGCTTAAATATATATATCTGTAGTGTGTATAGATATATACATGCATAAATATATATTACGCATACACTATTAAAACTGCAAAACTAAGCATACTCAAGTATCATAATGCCAGATTTAAGGATATTCATGCTGTGCATATTATGACTCAGCTCCAGATTACATGATCACATGATATTTTCCTAAAGACCTCTGTTCATTCAGCGCCTAAGTCTGTACCTACATGGTTCACAGAGGTGTGGATTAACCCCTCCAGTTGCAGAACTGTGACGAACTTGTAGCAGCTTCTAAACTCTTCACTATACAATACGGAGATAAAGGAGATAGCAAAGGGTTTGACCCAAATAAATTCCCTTCCAAAATTCCCATGTTGCTTCACTGTGCAGAAGTACCAGAGCTGCCTGCTCAGAAAGACCCAAACCATGCTGCCTTAAGTTTTCAAATAAAGCCATGAACAGATTGGAAAATTTCATCCCAAATGATTAAGCTGTAGTAAGGAAAAATATATTATACCATGAAGTGACTGGATCCTGGCACTGGACCCAGAAAGGCTCTGTGCTATGCTTATCTTTGCTGCAGAGCAACTACAGACCTCTGAGCAGTGTCATGCCCTTTTTTCCTCAGTTGTTCTCTCTGTAAAGGATACAAGCAGACAGCATTTCCCCTCCACTCCTGACAAAAGACTTCATCTATTGTATAGAGCCATGCCCAACGTTCTGATTTTACTAGAAAGGAGTCTGAACTCCACCTCAAGCCCACCACAAACTGCATTTCTCTTGCAATTCCCTTATTATGATCTTTTTGCTTTTTTGATCTTGAGCATCATATTCCCTTTCATAGATACAGGCTGGAACTGATAATCTACCAAATGTTTATTCAGAAGTAATTCTCTTGCCACATCAAACCTAGGAAGTTTATCATTGAATCATAAAATGCTTTGGGTTGGAATGGACCTTTAAAGATCTCCTAATCCAAGTCTCCTGCCATGGGCAGGGACACCTTTCACTAGACCAGGTTGCTCAAACCACATCCAGCCTCACATCAAACACCTCCAATGATAAACACCTTGAACATCTTCTGTAAGTTTTTTATTAGAATTGTCTGTTGGGGTAGGAGAGAGTTCAGGCTTGCATGTTACCTGTAGATACTGAGAAGCATTTAATTTCTGAGGAAGGGAACAGAGATATCTTAAGAGCATCTGAAACTCTGATTCAGCTCTGACCTTGAACTGGTGACAGGGAGGCTTGTCTTTTCATGGTTGGGTGTGTTCCTCATGTCCTAGGACATACATAGGTGGTCTTGATAGGAATTTGTTGGGCACCTTTCTCAAAGTAACCTCTTCATAATTGAGACAGCAGTTAGCAGGTGCTTCATAGCTTCAAGTTCTTCCACAACTCCAAAACCTATATTTTTTTTGTTTTAGGAGTTGAGATTGCAAACCAGAAAGGGCAGACAACCGCACATTTGAGTTTCTAATATTCAAACTCTCATTTGGCCTTGAGAGGGAAGCTGAAATAGCCAAAACATGATTATTTAAAAGACTTATCTTTAGGGCCCATAAATCTTACCCCTTGTTGAGACAAACCTATTGCCCTTAACGTGAGAAACAGCATAACAACCTCATCAGGGAAATTAATGCCGTTTTCTGCATATCTGTTACCTAAAGTCAGTAAAACTGTCAAAAAGGAGCATTATAGCCTTAAATTGGATTGATTGCTGGAGCAATGAACTTCTGCTCCTTTAGTAGAATAAAATCCAAGTCTTATTCATCTCCATTTACAATCCCTGCAGCAAACCAACCTGGAGGTCACCAATGCAGAAATCCTTTGTTAACAATTTGTGTGCTCTTGGCCAGGAACAAAAGATTTTTTATTCATGTATGGTAATAAAACAGGGGACAAATTTCCTTTTGGGGAAAATGATCAGAACTTAAATGACATCAGTAGAGGTTTGGTTTCAACTGAATTTCAACTAGCATAAAGCACTTTTGTGATTGTCACCAAATGAGTCTGATAGTTTTGCAGTAAACCCACTCCTAATTTATAGCTGTGCTAATGGGAACCATATTTACCTAAATCTGTGTGCGTTTGCATCTTAAAGTCAGCAACTCCATTATTCAGTTATCTACTGAGTAAAAGTGGCTTCTGGGGACTGAAGGTCAGGCGTGGGCTCTCTTACTTTGGCGGTTTAGACATTTCATGTTTAATTAACATGGTGTAAGATGACAGAGCTGCTCAGTGTAAACTGCTGTACCTGGAACAGGGGAGAAAAATGACCTCATCTAACTCCATTATGCAACAGCCCATATGACTCTCTGCAGTCATTTCTGAAGGTCTGTGGCATTTAGCAGTTGGCTGTAGCGTGTCTAACCATTACAGCATCGCTGAGAAGACAAATGTCCTTACAGGCAAATGTAGTTAACAGCACGATGGGTTGCAGGGCAGATGGATGAAATGAGCATCTAAAAATGAGCAGCTGCCACAGTGACATGTCTCCCTTGACACAACTTCGCCAGTCCAGGATGACTGTACTCTGCGTGTGAGGAAGCTCTAAGTGGAGATGTCTCCACGTCTCCACTTGTCTTGAAGCAAACAGGGTACCTTTCTGAAGCTCGTCAGTTAAATTTTTTAAGGTCCCAGATGGATTTGCATAAACTTGCAAAGAAATATATTTGCTCTGTTTCCAGGCTTGTAAACACTTGGCCACTTTGTGAAAAGCTCTTAGTCCTGGTATAACCTATTCAAGCAAGAAAATCTATGAAAACAATGGTCTGCAAGTTGTTCCCATGATACAGAACACTGGAGTTAAGTGGGTGCTGTTCGTGCCTATATGGAAATGCATTAAGTCTATGTGGTCTCAAAACACTAAAATCACACTGTGTACTCCAAGGCAAAGTATTTCGGACTCCATCAGAATTTCTGAGCTACTTCAGGAGACCCACTTCCATAATAACTTGTAAATAAGATCACAGTGACTTTTATGGACTTGTTTATGAAGATGTGCCAGCTCCTCTGGTACATCTGGTTCCTTCAGTATCTTTGCTAGACAGGTGTACTGGACCTGGCTGGGATGGACTTACCTCTCTGGTACTGGCAGGGATGGACTTACCTTTCTTTCTAACAGTCCATGCGGAGCTTATTCTTTGGACCTGTGGCTGAAACAGTATTGGTAATGCACCAATGTTTTGGCTGTTGCTGAACAGAGCTTACACTGCATCAAGACTCTGGTTTTCTCTCTTTCCTCTTCTGCCCACTCCACTCAGCAAGTTGTTCTGGGGGTTGGCAAGGGGCTGAGAGGGGACCCAGCCAGGACAGTTGACTCCAGCTGAAAAGAGGGATATCCCATACCCTATGGCATAATGCTCAGCAATAAAAGCTCAGGGAAAGGAGCAAGAAGGGGTCATGTTAAGAAAATCGTCACTGTGAAGGTGGTGAGGCACTGGAACAGGTTGCACAGAGAAGCTGAGGATGCCCTGTCCCTAGAGGTGTACAAGGCCAGGTTGGACAGGGCTCTGAGCAACCTAGTGTACTGGAAGGTGTTCCTGCCCCTGGCAGGGTGGTTGGAACTAGATGACCTTTAAGATCTCTTCCAGGACAAGTCATTCTATGATGCTACGTTTGTGGTTATGGTATTTGTCCTCCCAATGAAAGATGAGGTCGTCCTTGCCAAGAAGTGGCAAAATATCTGCCCGCCAACAGAAAGTAGTGACAAATTCCTTTTTTTGCTTTGCTTGTGCACACAGCTTTTGCTCTCCCAATTAAACCATCACTAGTTCAAACCACAAGTCTCCTCACCTTCTTTCTTTTTTTTTCCCATCCCACAAGAAAGGAGAGTGAGTGAGCAACTGGGTAGATGTCTGGCTGTTAGCCAGGGTCAACCCACAACAGTCTTTTTCAAGCGCAGCATGGGTTGATTTAAACAGGCTATAAACAGTTAGAGTTGTTAACTGCAGGGTCCTACGTTGGTCATGGAGCTTGCATGCTTTACTGTATGTTAGAGTCCAGAGCTGTTTCTGCTGTTTGCTGTGGTGCTTATCACTTTACTCCACTGTGCCTGAACACCTTTTGATAAAAGCAATGGCCATGTGCCAGGACTGGCGTACAGCCCTGGCACTGATGCTCTTCTTGTGCTGTCTGAGCTACCTTGCAGGAAGTATTAGAGATTACACCTCCCTCTGCTCCTCTAGAATGGATATGTCCCTGATGTTTGACCAAGTTCTCTATACTATTTTCTTTTTGGATGTGTGGAAACTGACTTGGTCCTGACACAGGAGTAAACAACTTGTTGGTGAGGTGACGAAGAAATATGCACCAAGGTGCTCATTCAGTGGTGGCAGAGTTTGTGGGAGGATATGGGCAAGAGCCTAGAGCAGTTATCACCTTCAACAGCCTGCTACTTTACACTTGAACAGGCATATAAGCCTGTTGAACTGTCACACCACTTGAAGGAAGGTACCTTGCCTAACCCAACGAGACTCATGACTTCTGGCAATGTCCTGGGTTTTGTTCTGTACCTACCGAGCCTCTGCCCAGCACCATTAGAGGAGGCAGGATGAGAAAGTGGAAAAGTCACCAAGGAGGGGGAAATTGCTCAGGCTGTAAACCCCAAGGTTTTAAAGGAGATTCAAGATCAATGGAAAAATTATGGCCACAAACCAGGTCAGCAGATTGCTGCCTGGTTGCTTCAATTTTGGAATACTAGGTCTTCTTTCAGGATTTATCATGCAAGCCAAGCAGCTAGGATCCCTGGGTAGGGATACTGGGATTGACAAAGGAAAGTGGAAGCCATGGCCTTTGGACATGTTTCCTATTGACAATGAAAGCCAGTTACTCACTCAAGGATGATCTGGTATGCAACCTGGGCAAGTGGACAACCACTGTAGAAGGTATGCAATGCTTGAGGGAAGTAGAGTTGGTGAGACTGCACCCAGTGCATGTGCAGAAGGTGGTACATAACTCACCAGTGTCATATGCCAACACCATGGGGCTGATGCACTGGCTAGACTCTGAATCACAAAACCACAAAATGTGGAATGACTGTCCCAATGGCTCCAGGGGTTCAAACAGAACCTCCCTTTCTCCCCCTGACCATGAGTCTATGTCTCGTCTGTCAGGGATGCCCCACAGAGTCGGCTTCGTCCCGGCAGAGGGAAAGGGGGAGCCAGAGCATATCATGCCAGCCTGTGGTTCCTCCTGCACAACCAGGAGGAGAACAGGAAGAAGTGGGACAATGTGCCCACCTCAAATCTAGAAGCCCACACACAGTAACTGCAAGGAAGACCACTGCCACAAAGCACCAATTCAAGAAGGCTGACACTCCAGTTGCCACCAAAATAGTGGAAGAAAATGCAGAAGAGCTGAGAACACTTCTCCTTGTCTTGGTAGAGGAACTTTTGGTCTGAGCCCACAGGACTCAGATAGTGAATACTCCCACCAGGAATAGAGGTCTGCCTCTGGCCAGGCAGAGAAAAGGAGCAAACAGGTTTACTGGACAGTTTGGATTTGATGGCCTAGCACATGTAATCCACAGAAGTAGAAGGCTTTTGTGGACATTGATGCACAGCATACCCTAACATCATCAGATTCCAAGGGAGCAGATCCCATCTGGATTTCTGGAGTGACATAGACTGGGAATGTCAGTGTGAGTTATCTGTAGCTTGGTGAGCCTATCAGGACATCTAGGGAAAGTTGCAACACACAGATGGGCTCATGATTAAGGGATGGATCTGACCACCAGAGCTATGGCACAGATGGTAGATGGCAGTTCAGTGAAGGGCAGAGAGAGGGTAATTCAGAAAGATGGACAAGAGGAGCATCAGGCAACTCAACACTAAAGCCTTCTTTCCCTAACTAATTTCCACACTAGAATTTTATTGCCTTTGTCTGCACACAGAATCTACAGACTGAGATTTCACAAGCATGAGATGTTGACCAAGGATTTTGACTTCTCAGTTCTACAGGATTACAAAGAACAAGTAATAGCTTCTGCTAATACAAGACAGCATGGTTCCATTGACTGCAGCCACCTCACTGACTTAGACAAGACTTAATCAAATACATCACACATTTTATTTCACTCGTATTTTTCCTTCCCACTGGGATCTCAACGTTGATTTTCATTCTGAATGAAAATCAACATAATGTCAACCACAGCTTCAAAGTCTGTCTGTCCACAGCCCATACTCCATCTAAATTTAATTTCATAAGATTTTTCTGAGCCTGATGTAACCAAATTAATCATGCAGAGCACTGACCTATCCTACCCCAGGCTCCTGTGCCCCACTTTGCATGTTTATTTGAAAGGTAATCTAATTTACTCCAAATGTACTTATCTAGCTGGAAAGCAAACTGAGGTAAGTACCTCAAATGGAACAAAGCTTTCCAGAATGCATGGCTCAGTGAATCCCTTTGTCTAAGGAATATAGAATCTATTTTATTGTTGTTGTTGATCTGCACTGGAATTGCTCACCTGCTCCCTGCTCTTTGTCTCAATATATTTCTGAAGCACAGTTAAGCTCCTAAGCTCCAGTCAATTTAAAACCGGGTAGAATGCACCAGCCCTTTTCCTCTGGGTTTTCCATTAAGACCTTAAGAAACTATGGAGACCTGCTAGGTAACAACCTACTGCCTGCAAGGTACCTTTGGCAAATGAGAGTGAAATCCTGACAGATGTTTGCTCGCATAGTGCTGAAGTATAACAGCCCACTGAGTGGCCAGCAGTGGTTTAGCCCAGCTTTGTAACACAGAAGAGTCAGAGCATGACCCGTTGCCCTGAGTAGCAAGGGGAAAGGAGACACTCTGGAGGTCTCATGTTCCTAAACATATACAATCCCAACCAACACTGAAATGATTAGAGGACAATACTATGATTAATAGCAACTTTCTTCTAGACACCAGCTGTCTTCTGTCCCACTACAGGCTGTTGGGTGTCACTCACTTTTGCCCCCCAAGCCATATCTTGAACTTCAGTTTTGTTTCAGCAGTGTGGTGAGGGAAGGATCAGAGCCACTTCTGCTTCCCGTGCCACAATCCCTAGTAACACTCCCCTCTTATCCCATGAGGTGTAGAAGAACAGGGCTGAAATGGAGGGTATGCAGGTGTACATTGGGGCAGGGACAGCAGATGGATGGTCCCATCCAGGCAGAGCATGAGCTGGGAAAGGATGAGGGACTTGTGCTGAACTCAAGACATGTGGCCTCTTTGTATCATGGCAAATTCCACAGGTTGGGTCCCAACAGAGATTTTACAATGGATGAAGGCAACCTTCTTCAAAGTCCCCATCTGGCCTCTTTCTCCCAAGGCTCAGTGGTGCCACAACACTTGGTGGTGATGTGATGTTCCTTTTTTCCAGTTTCGGGACTGGGGTGGAGTCCTGAAGGACTGAAGGACTCATGGACACAAGCATCACCAGTCATGGCTACCAAAGCTCCTTGTCTCCTTGACTAACCCCTTCCATGCTGGCTTATTTAGTAGCTGGACTATTACGAAGCTGCTCAAATGACTAAAAACAGTGCCAGAGATACTCTCTATGAAAAGGCAGTACTGGAATTATGTTTTAGCAGAGAACGTGATGCTTCCAGACTTCAACAAAAGCTGTGTGACCAGTATCTGACCATCTGATAAAATGGGACTGATAAAATGCTGACAGCAGAGAATGGACTAACAAGAGTTGGATTCAGCCTGACATCCATGGAAATAAACTATATGAGGCCCCTGTCCATTAGCCCCAGCTTTGACGGGGGGCACAATTTACGGCATGTAAACAACCACTTGGATACTTCTACCATTTTAAACTTCTTGTTCTCCTATACTCTGTTCTGTTTGTAGAGGTTGAATAGTATCTTGCTTTGCTGTAGCTGTTTGTACTGTGTTTGACACAGGTCACAGACCTGAGAAGAGGTTTGCAAGCACTGAATTCAGGGCCCTGTGCTCACCAACATAGCCAATATAGAGGTTGCCATAGCCCTGGCCTCTTCTAGGGTGGGAGCCTCAGAAACATGAACAAACAAAACACCAGACAGAAAGGGAATTCGTTACTAAACATCCTGAAAATCCAGCAGCAGATTACATTTCTAAATATAGTTCAGGGGATACCTAGCTTTGAACATCTTTGGCTCACAGTCAGGAAAGTTGCTAGTGATTCAGTGGGAAAATCAGCCCTCATCTGGGAAAGATCTCAAAGAAAACACGGAGAAAATAGGAGGTATGCCTGCTCATTGTTTGCAGGAGTGGACTCTAAGACATACGGCC
>JAWWES010000001.1:33043330-33066810 GCA_035583135.1 Lophotriccus pileatus
TTTTCACTAATCACATCATACAGCACTTCAAAATTGCACCAAGCTATGGACAAAGTGTAATTTTTATCATCAAAAAGCAAAAATTCCCGTATGAGTTCATTCTACAGGCAATGGATGCAGCAGTTTTAAAATCAGTTTTGCATGTGTTCATATCTGTGCAGAACACTTCCAATATAGGCAGAATTACCTGTTATTACTCTGTAGGATGCATGCTTTGTAGTGCAAGGTAAGTTTGGCTTTAACAGAATCTGTGGAAGTTCATTATGAAGTAAAGTTTTGCTGAATTATTTTTATAATGCATGAACAGTTAAGCCTTGTACAGAAGTTTGGTCTTTCTGTCACCTGCATGTGTAGACTTCTAGTATATTAAAAGTTTATGTGCTTCAGATTTTTGCAGTCTGTTTTTTCTAGCTAAGTGTCACAATGACTGTCTCCTGGCTGTCAATTTTCAGGAATTGTGTGATTCCCATGTGCCACTGTAGTTAGGTATGGTATTTGACTGTCCCAGGTTATTGTGTAGCTCTTGCTCTTCATCCAGATTTTTGATAGCACCTTAACTTGTCCTACTTCTGTTGTCCTCTAGGCTTTAGGAAGGAGCAGGCCGAGACCATTGTGTCGGCACTAATAACCCTGTCCAACGTCAGCCTGGACACCGTCTATAAGGACATGGTCACGCAGGCTCAGCAGGTAAAAACCAGTCTCTGGTGTGTAGCTGTAACGGCTCATGCTTGCATCTTTAAAGCTCAAGTGAGCAGCTCTTGCTAGTACGACAAAGACCTCACTGTGCCAGGTTTTTCTAAGTTTCACTGGGGGTTTTAAATGATAATTAAATGCCCTGAACCCAGCTTCTACTGAAGTCTGGCTGCTTCACTGAACACAGTGAAGTTTTTGCAATTCCTGGGAAAACTTCACTTGTATTTACACCGAGGAGCCTCATCCCATCTTGAAATATTCAGTCTCAACACTGACTACACTATAAAAATCAGTGTTTCTGCCTAACACAATTCCATGCAAACTATATCTTGGTTACAGACTGACTTTGCATATAATAGGATTTCCAAAAAGAAAGGTTTCCATTGTGAGGGGAAAAAAATAAAGAGACAGAAGTTCTTGTCTTCTTCTGAGATTAGAGGAAGAAAAAAAATTAAACAACTTTTATTAGAAATAAATGCTAGTAAGATAAAAATCTGTTGGAAGAAAGGCTCAGCAGTTTAAATAAAATAGCAGTGAATGCTTAATTGCATTAAGTAATTGAAGAAGAATGGCACATGATTTCAGCTTGCACAGCCCCTGAGTAATTATTAACACCATCACTGTGCATCAGAGCTTTGTTATCCCACCCAGATGCCTACTCTACAAGAAAAGCAAAGTTCTTTTTATTTTATAGTCAGTTTGCTAAAGCCAAACTTGTCACCACCTCTACTATCAGCAGGAAAGCGAGCCGTGCTGCTTAACTGACCTGCTGCCTCCAGGTATGTCCACAGGCATGGACTTGAATACCTCAGTGCAGGAAATGCCCCAGTGCTTTGCTGGGGTGCAGACCAAGGTGCTGACCCAGCCAGCATTTATTCCATAAACAATAGTGTAACTTCCTTATGGTGACTGAAGGAGTATTATTGCATCAAGATTCTAAAGTACTACATTTCCTCCTTTATTTTCTGGGGGTTTTTCCTCTTTGATTTCTTCACTTGTTAGTTCAAACCCCAGGAAGACTTTTTTCAGTGATTTTTTAGCAGTGTTTTTACCTGTGTCTGACTTCACTGCTGAGAGGATGGTGTGATATTTGTATCAGTAAGACTTGGGCTTTTGATGAGTTTGTGGGCTAGAAGTGGAAGTGCTTATTAGGAGCTACATTCAAACCAAAAATTAATGCTTCTGAGGCTACTGAACATTCACTGAAAATGGAAGAAACTAAAGCACTGATCAGTAGTTTCACATATATTTCATTTCATAATTACTTGGACTAATACCTCTGGCCTTTTTTCTTAAATTCAAAGTTGGTGCATTAAAGCAACAGAAAGAGCACAAAATGCAAATCTCTTGAGTCTTTCAAACAAATTGCAGCTATAAAATTCTGTTTCTCTCACTTCCTTGCTGGAGAGACTCCCTACTTTTGCACTTTGGAGTAGCTGATTTCATCATTTCGGATGTAAAAATCTTTCCTTTACTTGCCAGAAAGTGTGCAACGTAATCAGTGGCGTATTTTATTGTTCCAAAGGAAATAACTTTACAGCAGATAATGGCACATTTGGACTCCATTCGAAAAGATATGGTCATCCTGGAGAAAAGTGAATTTGCAAACTTGAGAGCAGAGAATGAGGTACTAATACATATTTTTCATCAAGCAGTTTAATTGCAGTATATGTTGGGGCTTACATGTTGTACATTTTTGTGCAACAAAATATGAATGTAAAAATAATTCTGGATACTTCCTTTAGAGTTGAAGAGTTTACAGATTACAACTTCTGAGATCACATTAAAATATATTTCACATAAGACTTGCTCAGGTTTTCTGTAAAGGAAAAAAAATGTACAGATCTTACAATCATCTTCTGTAATTTTATTTAAAGGTAGTTCTGGTGGGTTTTGGCCATTAAACATATACTGCAGAGAGAGGAGTCAACTGTTTCTTTGAAACAATTTAATTAAGCTGGTGATTGAGATACGTTTTGCTTTTACTTGATGGTATTTTGGTATTTTTCTGCTGTCTTTAGTCTCAGAATAACAAGATCATAATTTTTAGAAAATGACCTCTTTATTTTGAGCCAAATTACCAGCAGATTATATGTGGCTGTACCATTGAACACATTATTGAGCATATTTAATCAAGAAAAAATTGCCCCATTGGGAGAAAAATTAGGGAAGAATAATTGCATGCGTGCAGTGGTAACACTTACATGACTGATTTGGTTAGCAGCTTCCTGAATTTATAAAATCTTCCCTTTTTTCTCTCCTCTGCACTTAGAAAATGAAAATTGAATTAGATCAAGTTAAACAGCAGCTAATGGTAAGTAAATAGCAAGTACCTACAAGTCCCTATTAAGGAAAGTAAATAGTTATTTTCGTAATCTTTATGTTTTTTTAAGAATGAAACTGGTAAGATCCGAGCTGACAGCAAGCTGGACATCAACCTGGAGAGGAGCAGGGTGACAGATATGGTAAGTTGGTCTGCAAAGATGCCCGTATCAGTTCCGTGTCATGTTTCTGTTACTACAGTTATAATTTACCTTCCATTCACAGTTTACAGATCAGGAGAGGAAACTGATGGAAGCAACTACAGAGTTTCATAAAAAAGTAAGTATTGAATAAAGCTGATATATAGTCATCAGAATACAGTTACACATTGCATCTTACGTACAAACTTTCATGGAAGTTAATAGGTTTTTGGATATGGCTAAGCAAGAGGCTGGGCTGTATCACTCATGGCTGTTGCAGGTGTTTCTTGCCTTAGAGATGAACACCAGTCATCAGAGGGAGGCATGCCAGTCTTTTCCCTCGCCTCCCAAGTAACTTGTTGCAGGCTGTTACTGGTAGGATGTGCGCTGTCATGCCACCCTTCCCAGTGTTAACTGATGAGCTGTACCAGAGGGACGGTCCAGGTGCCTGCAGCCAAGCATTTCAAGGGCTGGAAGTCCTCAAAAGCTTCTAGATGGCACCAAAGTCTAAGAGGCTGAAGAGGGACTTGTCCCATCTCCAGCATCTCCTTCCTTTTTGGGTTATGGCTTGTGAATGCTTAAACCTTTGTTTTTCAGAAATGTAGGGATAATGTTCTGTGTGCTGTAGAATGTCTCCTTTAGGATGCACTGGCATATCAGACAAAAGTCTATATCATGAGGGTGGTGAGACACTTCAGAGGTTGCCCAGAGGGGTTGTGGACTCCCTATCCCTGGAGGCATTCAAGGCCAGGCTGCACAGAGTTCTGAGCAACCTGGTCTGGTGGAAAATGTCCCTGCCCATGGCAGGGATGCTGGAACTAGATGGTCTTTAAGGCCCCTTCCAACCCAAACCATTCTGTGATTTTGTGATCATCAGAGTTTTCTCTCTTTCTGTCACTTCAGTATTCTTCCTGATTTGTATTAAATGGTGTTCTGTGTCTTCTAAGGTCTCTTACCAGTTAGTAATGTTTTACCTCAGTGATAGGTTGGAAATTCATTTCTTGTTGCTAGTAGCATAATATTTTAGTTCAGCTTTGCAAAGCTGGAAGGGTTAAACACCATTGTCATTATATGCTGTCTTTTAATGTTTCAGGATTCAAGTACCAACAGTGTTATCTCAGAAATCAGTAATAAAATTGACACTGAAATAGCTTCCTTAAAAACACTCATGGAATCGAATAAACTTGATACCATACGTTATCTGGCAGGTACGTGATAGGCAAGGAGGTGAGTGCCAGCACTGCATCTTGGATGCAAAACATTTTATTCAGGAGTATATGCTGAAAGAAGTCAGTAGTAGGAGCAGACAATTGGTATTGGGCGGGGGCAGATCTCCCCACAGCTAGAAAAAGTGTGACACAGAAGAGGTGGCTAGATGGGATTAGGATTAGGATTGTGCACAGAACTGGGATTAGAAGGAATACAGACATGATCTTAAAAGAAAAAAAAAAAAGCTTAAATACCTTATCCATCTGACAGTACCTCTGCTTGCTGCAGCAGCCACTGACGTGGCAGAGTTGATACAGAAGTTCTCCTGAGGTTATGTGGGTTACCCTAAAAGTTTGCCGTCATTTGGGACTGGTCTGAGTGACCAGTTCTGCTTCCCATTCAGTCTCCACAGACGTACAGTTCAGTGTGGCAGCACTTGTACTTTCCCCTGCCAAGCAGAACAAATCTCAGTCTGATTTGAGATTGTCTTCTCAATATGTACATAACCAGTGAAGTCTTTATTGTGTTGGAGCTGGATAAAAAGAGAGTAATGCAGTATATTTGGAAGTGAGAATAAATTCAAAGGGAAGTGTAATTAGCTTTATTCTAACACTAATTGAAGCAGCAGCATAACAAATCTGAAAGACAACTTGTCGGGGATGCTGCGTGGATATCCCAGTGTTGTGTCAGATACCTGTATTGTCAGTTCATTGTCATTTGGTTCAGTGGGAAATCATTATAACCACATCTAATGCAAGACCTGGTACAGCATCTCCTGTATACAGCTTCCAATAGTAAAAGTTCCTGTAGCCTGTGGTGCACTGAGTATCCAGTGCAGCTGTTCAGATGTGTCCCTGCAAACATGGTTCCTCAGGCTGCTGAATTCAGCCCCCCATCTCACCACCACAGCACTGCTGTGCAGGGTATGACATCTAAGGCAAGCCACTGTCTTCTCAAATTGTCCTGTCACACCTGCAGCAATTCAGGAGATTTAAGAGGCTCTGCTCTAGAGTCATTACCATTTTATTCCATCTGTTTGCAGCTGATTTCCTGTATATATAAAGTGATACATTTCAGCATTCAGCTAATTATTTCCTTTCTTTTTGTTTGTTTTTTTTAAACAGCTTCAGTGTTCACTTGCCTGGCAATAGCACTGGGATTTTACAGGTTCTGGAAGTAGATCTGAGTGGAATGACTGCATCTAATACAGACAGAGAAAAGGCCACCCAGACCAACAGTAGTTTGATGATCATGTTTGCACTGTAGACAACCGTGGTACCTTTTTGATTTGATATTCTTACCATATAAGAAAAATGTTTTCTGAATATGTAACACTAAAGATCAAAATAATTGGGGGGAAGTAGCCAAATAGTAATATTTTGTTGTCTCTTGTTCAATAATGTATTTATTTCAAAGTATTTCTTATCCTATACCACAAAGTGTTTCCTAATATTTTTTAGAATTAAATTTGGTTTTCCCACATTCTCACACTCAGCTCGTCTTAAAATGGAAATATTAAACATTTTATATGCCCTTGAAATGCAAATACAATTCTCAAGTTAGTGTTCCTGGTATGGGGATACTAATACCAGATTCCAACATATCTACTCTGATCCAAGTATATTAATCTTATACATAGGTTCTGGATTTTTGTCTTCAGTCTGTTCCTCACTTTTCTGATGGATTCGATGCCTGGCACTTTGGGGGTTTTATCTACATATATAAAACCACACTCCAAGGCCTTTACTAAAGAACCCCTTTTTTCTTGAAAACTGGTTTACATAAAGTTAAAATCTTATGTACAACTAAAATATTTCCATAGATTTATTTTCTTTAGTATCTCATGCAATTTCCGTAAACCCAGAAGTCAATGGAATGGGGGAACTTCTCTGTCTTTGTCTTTCCAAGGGGAAATGCCTCCACTCTGAGCAACCATGTACAGCCCTGGGGCACATAAGTACTCTTAATTTCCCCCCTTCAGGTAGTGCAGAGTATTTCTTATGAACCCACACATATTTTCTGCGCATAGTATCTGGCTTGTAACATGGAAATACTCAGCATCTCAGTGGTGCCAGTGTGGTGGTGGTGATCCTCCTCCCATCTCCACACTCCTCAGGACTGTTCTGTAACCCTGACACACTGACCCTCCTGACCCATCTACCTTCTGCAAGGACTTGAAAACTTCTGTTGCAGAGATGCAACATAGCAGGTGAATGCCTTCAAAACTAAAGCAGTCATATCTTAAGTACAAATGCATACGCTTGGTTTAATTCTTGTAGTAAATAATTTTTAAGGAGTCCTTCTGGATTAACTTTGAAATAAGAATAGGCCCTTTCTGGGCTAAGGACTGTGTAGTAGTGAGTAATGGCAATTTTTTTTTTTTTTGTAGTTTTATTCTGTTTACAGTTGAACTTGCTGGTATTCTGCTAATTCTTATACTCTGTGCATTAAATTATTTATCGTCTTCATTCAAGAAAATAAAATTAATTTCTTATATTTGCCGTCTGAGTGTTCCTATGCGAAAGTTTAGCACCAGTGGTGAGGTAGGAAAGCGCTCATCTATTGCAACTTCTCACCAACATCTCACACACCCTGAAGAGACTGAGTTTCTTCTCTTTAACTCTGATTCAAGGCTTAAGCTGTTAGTGTGCCTCTCCTTCACTGTGCACACAAAAACATTGATTTTTATTTTTCAGTACCTCTGAAATTCTCAGAGATTGTTTTCTTTGGTATTTAAGGAGAGGACATATCAGGACTTGAGCACTGAAAAAAATAATCTGAAAATGAGGGTTCCAAAAAGAAAATAACTTCACAATAGCACACAGATGAGAGAAAAAAAAATTTTATGTGTAGTCATAAAATGTTTTTTAGGTATGGAGGAGAGGTCAGGATTGCCATTTCTAACCATAACGTGCCCAGTAACGTAGTAAACTCTTCAGCCCTGAGTTAGAGGCCTGCTGCCACAGTTCATCTGGCACCTCACGAAGGGGTCACTTCCTGGCTTCTTTAGGAATGTCTTGAAGATGAAAATCAAAGTGCTTGGTATCTGTTGGCAGCTGAGAAGTAATTCTCCTGGAGGCTGTATTCTGCTTGCACACTGAAGGTCCTATCTGAATATTCTAGGAGGTTATGTGCACTTTTTCCTTTCTAAGGTCACCATACAAAATAGACCAGAAGACAGAGGTACTTCTCTCTGAACTATGACATTGCTGCTGTTAATGCTTGAAATGTCAGTTTAATATTTGCATAGCTTTTGCTAAACCACATTTTCTGCTGCTGCACCAGAGAATTAAAACCATAGCTCAGTGAAAGGCAGAGAAGCACAACTCATCTGTGCAGCTGGACCATGCAAACACTTTGCATTGTCTGGAATATTGCCTTTCTAATTTGCAGTCTCCTGCCCCTCCTTGGAGGGTCGTTTCAGCGTAGCCTCACAAACACTCCTCCTGGGCTGCAGGCTGGCTGCTTCTTTATTTTCTTTTTGTCTTTGCAAGACTTGGCAATTGTCTCAGCTTCCTGAAACAAAGGATATTTCAGCCATTAAACAGCAATCACTGAGAGGATTTAAAATCTATGGCTGTGAGTAACCACAGAGAACACTGTGTTCAGACTGAAGTTGGGGACAGAGCATAATCCCAGGGCATGGGATGGCAGCACAGCAGTGTAAGTTGAAGGCCCCTTGGCTGTAGCAGTCAAAGCAGTTCCTGAAAATAAACCTGCTTTGGTAGTTGTCTCCAGTCCCAGCCAGTAAACCTAAAGCTCAGCTCGACTTTTTCAGACTGCTGTGGGTAAAAACAGCTACCCCCTAGGAATGGGGCACTCTATGCCATAGTTGTTCTAGATTTTTAAACCTGCCAAGGAAGTATAATGAATCATGTCTTAAAGCAAGCTGTTATTAGCCTGGGGTCAGGTGATGACAACAGGACTAAAATTCTTGGGATGAAAATTCCTGTCCTTTTTCATGAACCCTAATAATCCACTTAAAAAGCTGTTTTGTCTGACTCATTCCCTCTGGACCAGTGAATACTGAAATACAGTGGTCACACTGCACAGCTGCCCACAGGGGAATAAATATGGCTCCATCTCACAAGAGCAGATGTTGGGCTGCTTAGAACACTCCTCCAGGACGGGTATTCTTGACTCCTCTAGGCAGACAAAGGAGTTAAATCTGAGTTGCCCATGTTGCCAGTGATGCGTCCTTGCCTGACTTTGATCCTGGATATAGCAGAGCCATACAAACAGTTACATAGACAAGGCAGTGTAATGGCGAGGGAAGTTAAGCAAAGCTCCAAGAACAGCCCTGCTACATGCCTTTTCCACTGGCATCTTTTCCTTCGAGAACTAACAGTGTTACTGCACACCAGTCCCCACACCCACAGGGGAAGGAATTTAGGTGCTTCATCCGAGGCTGACGACTTGACTGGATGGTAAAAACCTGAAAAATGGGATTTTGACTGTCACATCAATTTCTGAGAGATATATTGGCAGAGAAAGGTCTCAAATGCCAGCTCACCTGTCCCCAAAATTAGCATGTGAACTTCTGATCTATCCTCAAGATTTCATTTTTTGAAAAACAACAGTTTTTCTGTGTTTGCCTGCTAAGCCAAGCAATAATTCATATCTGTCTGTATACTCTTTGCTGGGAGAGGGCTGGATAATTGGGATGATAGCAGATGGCACACAAGAACACTCTCTGCAATCAGCCACACACATCAATAAAGTCCTGTACTACAGTCCTCCATCAACTTACTTCCCAGTCTGGTGTAAAAAAGAGGAAAACAGACCTGTTTTGAAGGAGTTTTGAAGCAAAAGATATAGCCTAAAGTATGAGCTGCAATTGCTACAAAACCTGCAAGCCAGGGGGTGGGGGCTGACACATTAGGTTGACTCCTAATGTGAGCAGCCAGAAAGGCGACCTGGTTAGGAGGGGAAAATTACCAGGAAAAAAATACCAGCTGAAAAACGCTGGCAAAAAAAATATCTGCCAGCCAGGGAATGGTGAGGCTGAGAACCAGAAGCACCCTTGAGAAGTGCAGCTGGCCTCTTGGAAGTACAGCTGCGGTACCTAGAATTCAGAGCCATACCAAGATACCGCCAATAAGGGCAAAAACAAGGGACTGTAGAAGCAATTGACTGAAAAGGTGGACAATAGTCTGGGAAATAAAAAATGGTCTGAAATAATAGAAACATCATCTATTTGCTATACAAGCTATGCAGGTGAAAAGTAAAAAATTGGAAATGGAAACATCAGCATCTATTGGTGGTTTGCAGTGGTGGTGTCCTCTTTCCTCTTATGTCTCTATGACATAAAAAGGCCTTAATATTTAATTCAAAATGGAGCCTCTCTGTCTGAGAACTTCCCTTGCCACATGTACTTTTCCTTTCCTAAACAGACTGAATTCTCTGCACAAACATTCTATGAGATCTGGACTCTCACTCAGGATGCCTGGCTGGCTCTGTGACACAGATCATCTTTGAAGTGAAACCCTGTTATTTTCTTTGTCCCTCTCTGGGAACCCAGAGTTATGATCTCTCAACCCACAGGCTGAGTAACCCTTTAGGTGATGACACCTCTCCTGAGGCACCAGGCACCAGCCAAGAGGAACTGCCAGTCACTGTATATGCATGTGGAAGTACTTAGACAGAATATCGGTGCTTCCCTGCCAGGGTACAAAGAAACTGATATCCTTTCATAGCAGAGACACTATTAGGACAGACAAAGGCTCCTGCTCACTTCCATGTCCTAAGCTAAAAGCTGCTAGCACATTTTCTCTAGTACTTCCTAGCGCCATGCCTGGGAATCTTAGAAGGAACAAACACGCACAAGCCACAGGCAGTAGCCTCTGTCCCACGCACTGGGGGAGTGCGGCACTCACCACGGGGACAGCAGGGGGGATGCAGGTTCTCTCCAGGCTCTCCCTAAGGTGGCTTATCTCAGCACGGTAGTCATCCAGCTGGCTCTCCAGCTTCTCCCGTCTGACTCGCTCATACTCCAGCTGGGCCTCCAGCTCCCTCACAGCCCTGTCAAAAGCAAAGGAGACAAGCAGAGCATGAAGTACATCCAAACCTGCCCTGGCTACTCCACGTGGTGCTGTGCCTCTGCCCGGGAGCAGGTTAGTCAGGCAGAAAGCAGCGCAGTACTCCTCACACCAGCTGCGCTCCTGGCTCCAGACCCTTTGTAGCAGCTCTGAACAGCAGCTTTTCCCTCTCTGCTGCCAGCTGTGCTCAGCGCAATTTGACCACGAGATGGAGACCTCTGCCCACACGCCGAGCCCAGGGCTCGGGCAGCCTGTGACAGCGTCCATCTCCAGCTGTGGGAGAGGAAGATGTGCCCAAGGAGCAGCTAAATTATTACGAAATACAGGAAAAGTATAAGGCTGGGATTCTGGAAGGGGCAGGGGCAGCTTTTTCACTTACAGCTGGTGCAGCTACATCCTTCTTATTGATTGGCTTAGGCACGGATGAGGAATACTCAAATTAACAGCTTGCATGACCCTTACCCAAGGGAAACTGATGCACTGGTTTATGCACAGTTGCACAAGATCTCACTGGTCACACCCACAATGGCTCCTAATTACTTGAGATTCCTCAACATGATTCACATACATTCTTATTATAAAAGCAATTGACCTCAGCAACTGAGTCACCTGGAACTGAGCTGGCTCTCTCCTACATCAGGATGAATTAGCACAACTAATGTTCCAAAGATGGAAGATCAGTAAAAGTAAAAAGGAGACATCCGCCCTATGGATTCAAACAGCATGGCTGGAAAGCTCTCATCAAGAGCTAAGGCACTTCCCGGAGCAAAGAATTCCTGACTCATGGGGCCCAAAGCTACCAACCAGCCTTACAGACACTGCAAGAGTGGCCTGTGATCAGCCAACTTCTTGCATGCTGCAAATTAAAGAGGCACAGCTCCAAAACTGTGTGGCACACACATGGTGGCAATTTTCTCCATGCAATGCAGCCTGGTTAAAGCACTGTGCAGTGGTTCACCCAAGGCCTCTTACATCCAAAAAACATGGACCAAAGCAGAAATCTTAAAAATCTGTTACAGTGGCCTTCCCAAGTAACAGCTTCTGCTTTTAATCTAGCAAAATGGTGTTGTCGTTAAGTATTTTTAAATAATAGGTTTTTCTGGCCTATGATACAAGCATCTTGGAGTTTATCCACAGACAGGTACCCTGTCTGTGGTACCCTGAAGGGTAGGGGAGTATGCTGAGAAGCACTATTTCCATTTGAAAAGGATAGTTTGGGCCTAGGGATGCTTTCCAGCCTCCACAGGTGAGAAAGACTCTTCAGAGCCTCACAGTTTTTCTAGTTTAGCCACCCATGCCACAGAAAGCAATGCCCCTTATAGAGCCTCATCAGAGCCCTCTAATAGGCACTACTCTATCCAAAATGAATGCTAATGTATCCATCATTAAAAACAGATTTCTCCAACACAGGCATCAACACCTCAGCTGGTCACCCTCCTCCTTTGAAGCCAGGAGAGACACTCCTAGAAGTGATGACTGACATCTTGAAATACATGTCTGATACAAGTGCCTACATCTCTCCAAGAAGTCTAAAGAGGAGCTCAAGGTCCCTAACTGAGATGCAGGTATCTGTTAGCTATTGCAGATATATCAAGTTAACAAAGAGAGACTTTCAGCCTGGGCTGAGTAAAAGGGTGACCTGGAACCAAAAGAAACCGTCTCAGTTTCTTGGCTCAGATATGGCTGTAAAACAGTAAGTAGTTACTTACTGGCAATCTGTGGAAACTATACTTGCTCCAGATCTACACAGACTGGTAAGTCTGCTGCCTTCTTGATGGCATACAAGCCCTCTGGGGTCTCCTCTCAGTAACCAAATAAAGACAGTGATTTGGGGTGGTCCAAACACATTATGGAGGTGGTTATCTACAGAGATAACTACTGAGATCTCTGGGTAGCCAAATCTTTGACAGGTAGAGGTGGAGACAGGCCTGTCTTTGGATGCTGCATTATTGCTTAAGCTCTAAATCTTTAATGGACAGAAGGACTTTCCTTTGAAATGTAGACAGTCTGTCCATCAAATCACCTGACCTAACAGAACCCTTTGATTTAATGGAGACACTGAGAATTAGACAGACATTACTAATAGTGCTTCACAGGCAAGGGCAGGTTTGCTGAGAGGGTTTTTTTTTCCTGCGGCCTGGATACAAGCTAGTAATTTCATGAGCATAGAAATATGTTGCCCTTGACACAGAAATGTAACAGGTCACTGAATAATTTCTGCTGCATATGCACTTCCATCCAAGCCATGCTAAGACTAATGCCTTTTTTCAGATTTATTAAAGTGCATACACATCTTTGACATCCTCAGTGGAAACAAAACAGTCAGGACTTATCAGACCTACTGCACATACACTGCAGGAAAACCTGAAGGCCGAACAGATGATCTTGCCCAAGAAATGTGGACCTATCAAGCACTTCTGTTGAGATGGTGGTAGGAGTTTAGAAATGGTCAGATAAATTGCTGCAGTCCGTTTCTTTTTGACCTGGTTAAAGTTGGTGACTGGAAAAGACAGACTGGCCAAGGCAAATCTGAGTGTATGTCAGCCTTAAAAAAGGCTTTAAAATGGGCCCCACAAAGTTAAACATTAGGAAGACAAAATGACCTTACTTCTCAACTTTCCTTTCTTCTCTTTTCACCTTCCTCTCCTCTTCAGTTATTCCTCCCAGCTGTCTGTAGTTGCTGTAGGCAATTTCTAGAAGCTGCTGAAGTTCTTGAATCTTGTGATAGGCCCTCACTGTAAGACAGAGTTCTCCGGGTAGGTAAAATGCATGGACAATGCAGTCATGATGGAATTCAATAGTCTGGAAAAGAGTCTCACAAACACAGAGCAGAAATCACACTGCTCAGCAAATACTGAGCTACAGCTGACACCCACAATTCAAAGAGATGTCAAAAGCAAGTAGCAACCCAACACCAACATGGATTAAAATGGTGTAACAATTATGTTCTGATTGCTCTCTGCTATGCTTTCTAATTTCCACAATTTGTCTGAATGCTCAGTGGTACAGATATCCCGTCAACTATCTGATTTTACAACAGAAAGGTCCCAGCAGTTAGCAGGAACTGTGCAACCAGGACTATAATGTCTTCATACCAACTTTTTCAAACGAGGAATGATGGGAATACAGTGCTTACTGCGCGCGTTCCTTTTCTCCGCTTTATCCAGGGTTAAATCTTCTTTGCTATCTGTACTCCCTTCCACACCATGTCTTTCAAAAAACTTTATGTTGTTTGCATCTAGTTCTTCATCACTAGAGTTACTGTCTCCAGTTCTTGGTATCAAAAGTTCCACAGCTGCCAGATGGGCACATCTGCACAGAGAACAGTTAAACCTACACTGAAATATCCCCATCATCTGGAAAAACACGTGTGATAGAAACTCTCTGGAACTGTCCATGTTCCCATTTATCAGAGGGGTTTCAGGATTAAAGGAAGCACTGGTATACACCCTATGAGCAGCTATCTATCTGGTTTTTGTAATATTCTTATGGTGTGAGCTCTGCCTCAATGGAATCTTATGGCAATGACTCCTACATCAGAAGTATCTTTTCCCTTTGCAGGATTTCTGAATTGAATCTCATCAGAAAATGCATTATTTTTTTAATTCAAAAATCAGTTGGCCTCCACTACTTCTCAATAACTTGTACGACAAGCTGTGAGCATACTGGCTCACAACTCTCCTTTTTCAGATCAGCTACTTTTCCTTTTTTATGTCTGATCTTGCTGAAAAGAAAATTAAAATAAAATAAGGAAAAATTGAAACCTTTCATAGCTACGTTACAGCTTTGCTTATCACTCAGAGCTGGAATTCATGGGCCTGATCTGTTCTTTCTCCATCACTGAAAATCAGGATTAATTCCAACAAAGCTCACATGGTATCGATATACAAATAGTAAGTAAATAGATGTCAGAGCTACAGGACATGTACTGCTACCTCTTGGCTACATCCTTTGGAGTCTCTCCAGCATCATTTGTAATGTCACAGTCGGCTCCCATTTCAATCAACCACTGTAAGCAATGGATATGCCCCTGTTCAGCAGCTAAAGGAAGAAAGGTGCACACAAGTCAGTTATATACAACTGAAGGGTTTCAAACCTAAAATGTCCTCCTCTTGTCATTCTTTGACATCCCAGAGGTTGGGTTCACTAAGACATCACAGGGGAGATACTATTTCAAGACAATGCGTCAAGATGCTCAAATCACACGGTACACACAGTTTTGAGGAAGTGTGGTTTGGTGACTCTTTCTAGTTCCAGAAATGTACTGGCAGCTCTTCCTGGACACAGGTTAAACTAAACTTGCCCAGTTCCATGTGCTGAGCATGAGACACACAGATCACTGCTGCTTCACACTCTCTTGCAGTAAGGCCTGTGTGTCATGCTTTGGCAGTAAAGTGCTGTCACCTCTCCCTGGCTTTAGGGTCCCATGTACCAGACACAGCTGGTTGCCCCAAACTGTGGTGTGCAGAGCTGTCTCATGGAGGAGAGCAGCTTTGTGCTGGAGCTACAGGTGCATCATTTCTTAGGGCAGACGCTCAAGGCAACACTTCTCTGCAGCCTCACACAAGCCTGGTCATATGATCTGGCATGGCCACTGCTCATACCAGGTGGTGCCAGGAAGGATGTCTCACATATGGAAGATGATATTTGGCAAGTCTAGTTGAAACTGTACATTATTTTTCTCAAGGAAGAGTAAATTCTTTTCTTGACAGCATCCCCTTTTGGATATTTGTTATATTTGTCTTCTTACTGAGATAGGGAAATGAAATTACAATATCAGGATGTAAAGTCTGGGGATGAAACAATTGTAGGTTAGCATCATCTGAAGAAAAGAAAGTGGGAAAAAATGTAGAAAACATTTTAAAATCACTACCTATCTCTTTTTTCATGAGACCTTCAATTATGTTTTTAAAAATTCTATCATTATATCCAGTCAGAAACAAATGTGGGAAATAGCGGTAAAAGCATATTACAAAAACATCTCCCTGTTTCTTTCCTCTCCCATTTTTCTCTTTCAGACATTACTACGAAACACAAGAGAACTATTTTTTCTGTAGTGCTAGCACTCCACTACATGTCAAGGTGTTAGATACCAGAAAGTTACCTTCCTTCACAGGTAGTGAAGGTACCAAATGACTTTGTTGTGGTTTTTACAAAACATCCCCACAGTACTGCTATGTTCAGTAAATAAAGGCCCAGGTCACAACACAGACCATTCTTATACCTAACCAGACAGATGTTTCTAAAAGCCACATCTTGCCTGACTTAAAAAAAAAAACAAACAAAAAAACAACAACAACAACAAACAACACACTAAATTAAACTAAACTAAACAAAAAACCCCACTGTTTAGTTTTCCGTTTAGATGTTGATATCTCTCTATTATAAACTTCTTTTTCTTGACTTCAGCTTGGTTATTTTGTCTTTAAGTGACACCTACGCACAAATATACATCACAAAATACGTTTTTTGGGGTTGCACTTCGGAGCCCTCAGGAAATGAGATGCTGTTTTTCACGAAGTTTATCTGATGAGCAGCCACTTGAAAAACAAAGTAAGCACGTCAGCAACAAACAGCAGCAAGCTGAAACACAGATCGTAATTACTGACCTTTGTGCATGAGAGTGTATCCTTTATCATCCCGCTCATTGATATTGATTACTCCACTTCTCACTAATCTTCTAAGCACTAACAAGTCCCCTTTGAAAGCAGCATCATGAGCTGGGAAAGCTAAAACTGAAAATGAAATGCACATGTTTCCAAACAGATGCCAGTAATTCTACTAAACGTGCTGGTATTTGTCTCTCACAGCTGGCCTCTCTCATAGCGACTTATGTATGGATGCTTTGTATTTAACGAGGTTGTGCACCTTAATTGGCAAAATGCAGCTGTGTAACCAGCAGTGTTCACCACAAACTTGACTAAACATGTCTTGGTTATGACTGCAGGCATCTTACACAGTTAAGAAATTAATTTCACAGACCTGAAGTAACAAGTATAGCTTTGTTTTACGACTGAGATTGTACGACTGGTGGTAACTGGAATAATTTGCCTGTTTTGAATTCCAAATATATAAACTATTTTACTTCTCATATTCATACAGACAATTTGATTTTTTTCTAGTTATCTTTTATAGACAGGGTCTACAGACAATATACTTTTATACATAATGAAAAAAGACTAGCAGATAAGGACAGTAAGTTCCCAGAAGTAGAGAGGTGAAGGTGCAGTTCTCATATCCGTGTTCTCCTTACAGACCTTGCCACATTTGCATCCTTTGGCTGTTCTGACTGCCATAATATTGCTAGTTAGCAAGTAACCTTAATTTCAGTGGGACATTTTCAGGCTAAGTTGCTATTCAATGCACGTAAGAGATTCTGTGTAGACAAATCTGCAAACTAATGAAAATTATACAGTTTTTCTGGATCTTTGCTGGAGTTGAAAAAGAAAATGGGCAACTTGGTATTTATAATGCAACCCAGTGTGATCACGGATAAACCTAAGACATTTATAAATCACACTGAGTATCCCAGTCTTTAGCTACCAGTAAATGTAGTAAGCATTAAAAAGTTCTTCCTTATATTGATAATTTAAATGTTATACTTCTGCTCATACAAGTTTTCAGAATCAAGCATTTCTACAGAATTATATATAATGTCTATTTTAACTGTATCTTGATCCATACTCACCTTCCTGTGCCTCTGGATTCTCCCCCTCTTCTTCCATACCATCAATATATTGCAGAATATTATCCTTATAGAACCGTTCAGCCAAGTCCCTTGGAGTCTCTCCTTGGTCATTCCTGGCTTTCAGTGTGTGTGTGACACTGGCCATTTTCCCAACCAAGAACTTAAAGCAATGCAAGTGTCCTTCCACTGCTGCCAGGTGGGCTACAGCACAGGGTGAAACAAAGTGTATTAGAGCAGAGCCCTGCTGCCCATGGAGAAAGCAGTGCTCTCACCACTGCTTAGATCTGGATCTGCACAGAGATGAGCTCTACGCAAAGGAGGTAGAAGAAAGGTGTCAAGGATAGGATCTGCAAAGGAGATTCCCTGGCAGAGCTGACTGCAGGAACAAAACAACACTCCCAACAGATCACCGGGCACTAGCTAGGAGAGTGCACTGCTGAGGTCTCATCTTCCCCATGAACACAAATCTCAGTCTTCAGCAGCTGTCTGACCTGGCTGTCCTGGGGGTACTTATCACGGAGGGACAGCAAGTGGTGCCCTTGATTAGGCACTAAGGCTGTTTCTGCTTTAGGCCCACTTCTACTGTGCCACCACAAACAAGTTGCATCACACCCTCAGTCACCCCAACTACAAAAGGAGGACAATGACATGCACTTTACTGGGTATAGTATTTGAAGGTACATTCCTCACCTGACCTTCACGCCATGAAGAGGTTTAGTTATTTATTACTACTAGAGTGCTGGGCCTATAACAAAGTAAGAGGTACCAAACACAAACTGATTATTTTGAAATGAGTAATTATTGTCTAGTCCCATTAATGGGAAGAACTTGCCAAATAAATGCTTATTATGTGTTCTCCATGACAACGCTCTGTAAAAGCTGGCTGATGTTCTAGAGGCCAAAGAATTAGCTTGTCCTCACGTAAGAATCTCATTACCTTCAAAATCAATAAACAATGTATCCAGGATCTAGAAAAACCATGCCACTTCATTTTGAGCACACACAAATTCTCTACAGCAAACCATCCACAGCTTCCCAGAGTGTAATTGCTTAAAAGGTGATGGATATTGGTTTTACAGCAAGACGGCAATACTTTGGTACAGATGATTGCTACAGATGATTGCTCAAAATCTGAGCTTCACTGAAATTATGGTCATTTTTCCCATTGTCTGAATTTTATTCAGTGAGTGAGTTACTCAGGGAGAAGGGAAAAGAAGAGGTACAGTGATAAAGGCAAGTACTGATTAATAGTCAGCTGGTGAAAAACTGACTCAACCCTTATGAATCCATTTTCAAATACCTAAAATCTCAAGGGTAAAACTTCACCTCTTGGGATGAAACTTTTTTATCAGATGTTTGTCCTTTGCAGAAAGCAATCAAAAAAGCCCAACATTTTCTGCAAAGGTGGCAAGGGGAAAATAGATTAAACAGTTGTGCTGTGTTCAAGTCTTTTTTCACAGTTTCAGTGGAATGCTCTGGAATACACATAAAGGAACTTTTCATAGGTGGCTTTTAACCTGTATGTGTCTTGGTACAGTACCCAACATGCAACTGTGCCATCCCACCCTCAGTCATGCTGAGCATCTGCAATTGAGACTAAAGTCAAAGAGTACTGTGATGTTAACACAGTAACATCAAAACATGCAGCTTAGTGCCAAGAACTTTGAAAAACCTTGTCTCAGACATCACAAATAGGCAGTGGTTAGTTGGTGTTGGTATCCCAACTTCCCTGTGTTTTATCTTGCTTTCATTAAGTCAGGCTAACACTACTCACCCTTCTCAAAGCCACAAGTGAAAAAAGAGTGTGAAAAATATTTATAATAGGTTTGACTAGTGAGCAATAAAAAAAGTATGGATGTGGCCCAAAAATTAATACAGAGAGAAAATGAAATGTTGAATTAATAAGCACAGCCCATTCTGTATGTTGAATGAGCCACAAGATTTTTTTCTTCCAAAAAATTAGCATGCAAATTAGTAAAGGTAATTAGACCCTCTGCTGTAACACACACACGCAAAAAGTGCAGCCAGTTTTTAAGTTTTAGAAGTCTGGCACTGCAACCTCAGAAAATTTCTTTCAGTATTCTCTTAGGAAAAATTATAGCACTGTTCAGCTAATCTTGAAGCCGAAGCATGTAAAGATGATTTAAGTTCACTTCTCTGTTACACAAGATGAGGCAAAACTGGTCTGTACAGTATATCACTTCTACTAATCTTTTCCTAGCCGTGTTCCAAAGCTTTTTCTTTCCTTTGGATGACAATATGATCAAATGAAACAGAACAAAGGCTGGAAGACCAAGCTTCTGTAGGATGTCAAAATAAAATATAACCAATTTTCTACTAACCAGTATATACAGAGCATTTAAGCAGAATTGGGCCAGCATCTGCTGTCTCTCCACAGAAGTCTGTTATGGGGGAAGTGTTCCCAAATGCAAATAAAGCTGCCTTCCACACTGCCACCAGGGTGCCTAACATCATGACCCCTTCTTGCTAATGCACCAGATCTCCTGCTGAGATGCAGGAGCCTCACAACTTCTAACGAGACCCAGGTTTGCAAAACAGAACATAGCTCTCCTTTTCCTAGGTAAGTAGTGCTTAGTAGAAGGTAAAGAATTTTAAGAAGGGATTTAAAACGAGAACCCTGTACAAGTTATAGAGAAAAAAATATGCTTTTTGCAACAAGTAATGTGACAAATCGTAAGAAGGAAAATGCTAAAAGGGAAAGGATGCAATGAGAACCCAAGACAGGAACAATACCATTCAGCTTACAGAGGATATTGAGGCAGTGGCACAGTAGGCAGAGGGACACTGGAGAAACTATGAAGAGCAAGGAATAAACACTGCCCATTTTTTGTGCTAAAATGAATATGCTCATGATTATGAAAAGAGAACATATTATAGACAACAGAGAAAGACCAGTATTCCAGAAATCGAAATGAATGAGCACACCACAACCTGATCACAGTGGCACAGCTCTTAAAGCCTGGCACAAACTCAAAAAGTAGGACTTAGCAGCTGAAAACTGCCTCCTGCTCCACCCACACTTCTCCTGTGACCTCCACTTGCACACCTGCTCTATCACACACATAGGAGATGCTGCCCTATGCAGTGCTCTCAGCCAGGCTCATCCTGCTCCCTACTGCAGCACCCATGAGCTCTGATCCTTGCCAGCAGCAGCAAGAGGTGAATGGGATACCGTCAACAGTAGAACAATACTTTGGATTTTATAAATCACATCATTAGAAAAATGGACTATCTATGCTAACTGCATGGAATCAAACAGCAAATGTTGCTGCTGTGCATTATTAAAATTTGCTCAATTGTCACATAACACAACAACTGGAAACCAAAGGCTTAAAAATGTATGATTGATCCTGATATACCTGGAAGGTTTCCATTGTTATCCACATCATCAATAAATGCTCCCCATCGAACAAGAAGCTGCAAACATCCCAGACGACCATGAAAAGCAGCATAATGAACAGGTTTCCAGTCATTCCTGTCTGAAACATTTACATTCTAAAATGAAAGCGGCAGGTTAATTCACTTCTGAATCTTAGATGCAAGAGGAAATTTTATATATAGTAATCAGCTGTTCATTGTTATATTATTTAAATCAAATCAAATAACATTTTTCAAAGTTCATGCCACATATGCAGTTCCTATTCCAAGATTTTTCACACTTTTACTTAATACACTTATAAAAGGTGCATTTTTAGGCATATTTTATCATCTTAATGACCTGCATTGGTCATTACTCTTTAAATATGCAACTGGATTTTTTTTTTATGTCTCCTTTACTATAGAAGATTTGTACAACTGCAAAAAATGAACAACACCCCAGCACCTGATCTTCATTTAATGACATCCTCAATGAGATGTGATTTACTTACGTTACTGATTCTCCCTAAATTTTTTAATTATTTCCTTAAATGTATATTACAATTTTAAAAATGGAATTTTACCCTAAAAATAAATTCCCCAACAGTAATTAATCTACAATCCTAAATCTGAGTTTAATCTAGGGAGAGTTTTGTTTGGGAAAAGCTACCAGCCTCTCTCTGCACTAGGGCACAGCAGGCAGAAGTGTCTCACCGCTCCACTTCTCAGTATGGTCTGCAAGGTGTAGGACTGCCCGTGGGCTGCAGCCAAGTGTGCCGGCGTGCACCCACGGTCATCCCGAGCTTCTGCATTTGCTCCATTTATTAATAAAGCCTAAAAGAAATGCAAAGCAGAAGTTCACAAGCTGAAAAAGCAAACACTGCCTAGATGGACAGGTTATGATGATCAGCAGGATAACTCTGGGCTGACCTCAAGGTCCTGGCACTGCACAAAATAATCTGTTTGCACCGACAGTGCAAATGAGTGCACTGTTTTTAAAATCAGTGACTTCATTCCCGATGTCAAGACACCGAGATACTCATAGCTCCCTTTAAGAGCTTCCTCAACTGATCTTCATAATGAATTTGTCCAAAATTAAGGTCTGCCCTACATACTTTTGCTTGAGAGTGAATATCTACACGTACCTGCATGCAGGCATCCTGCCCTCGGATGGCCGCAAGGTGAGTCGCTGTCCAGCCTCTGACAGTCACATGAGTTGTGTCAGCTCCATGCCAGAGCAACCAGTGAAGGCACTGCTCAACCAAAACCATAGTGGCTTTTATTTAGCTGTTCATATCATATGTCTGAGGCACATTTTAACTTGATTTATCTGTCAATGTTACATTTCAAAACAGTACTGTAATACTTCACTATGGAAATGAGACCCCAGAGCATGCCTTAGCCAGGTATTTGTGCATTAGAAAGTTACAGGTAAGTTATAATTTCCAGGTTTTACCCAAGGGTACAAAATGTGCAAAAAACCTACTAAATCAGACCCCAGCATTGATTTTACAGTATGCCTTCTTAATTTTACTCTTCCAGGTTTAAAATGTAATCTGTGAGAATATTCACATGGTTTGAGGTAAAAGCACTGGAAAAAACAATGCAAACATCCTCACATGAATTCCAGCTAAAATTGCTGGTAGGCAAAATACCATGAACTAAATTTAAAACCTCATTTAATTTCTTAGGCTCCTTAGGTGTATGTAATCCCATCTCTCTTCTCACTCTTCCATGGCCTAGTTTTGTTTTATTCACTTCATCCAGCAGATAGTATTGCTTGCAATGGAAGGCTTATGGACAATCCAGAGACAGCTAGAGGGACAGTTAAAACTTTTTATTATATATTATTATTATTCATTATTTTGTTTCAGACCATCCTTCAGCTCTGGTTCCTCCACTATTTCTACCAAGGAGGTTAGAGACAAATAGATGGCAGATAATTGAAAAAAGTCTAATATATCAATTGCAAAGTACAAGAGTCAAATGAAAAATGACATAATTTACAGAGGCAGAAAAGGGTGGATAAGCAATCTGGTTTTGGGGGTGACAGAATGATGATTAGCATTTTCTTGACAGTCTCTCTACATTGCAGAAGTAGCACTGCATTTAGTATTTCTTGAGTGTAGCAAGAACTTTACAGGCTTTTCTTTGGGACATGAATGGCATTCAAGGTTAGACTGCTATGAAGACTGAACAAGGAGGCTGAAAAAAGAAGAAGGGCAATGTTGTGTTGAATACTGCAGTTCAACCTTTCTGGAAGTTCAAAACTTTCATGCAAGCACCTGCTGATTTCTTCATCATTATTTAACATTTTGATTTATTAAAATAATATGTATTAAGACTACTTCTATAGAGAATGAGGCATGGAACACTGATAAACAGAATGAACATGTTTTCTTATCACTTTTCATCTGTTTCAATCACCTTCAGAACATTTTACACATCCTGTAGGATTTTCTAGGTCCCTCAAGAGAAGAGGAAAACATAATAGGGAAAAAAGGAGGTCATGATATGGAAGGGAGGCCATAAGACACATTTTGCTGAGTAAGAAAATCAATGATTTAGTAAAATCTGACTCAGTTGACTAGCTGAAATGCCTGGGGTTTCAGAAAAAAAAAAAAAAATCTAACATCCTGTACTTCTGCTCTAGGTGAATATATTTAATGAGAAATGCAGGCAGAGATTATTGATTCAGTTTGACCTCAGCTAGCAATGTGGTGTCCAGCCTCTCCCAAAGAAGGAAATATGAACTTCCAAAACCCTGGCTGTATCTAAACACTAATATAATGTTTTACCTCCAGACTTCCAGAGTGGGCAGCACAATGCAAGGGTGTGAATTTGTGGACTACATCCACCTCGTTAACACCAGCTCCACTTTTAATCATCAGTGCAAGCTGCTCTACATCACCAGCTTTTACTGCTTCATGCACACTAGTATAATTTTGCTGCTTCTCAACAACTAGTGAGGAACAATAAAAGAGCATTAGTCAGTTGCTTAAATCAGTAACA
>JAWWES010000001.1:33066910-33097213 GCA_035583135.1 Lophotriccus pileatus
TAACAAAGAAACATCAGTGCAACAGCTTCACAAAACCAACTAAAATGTCCAGAGTAACATATGATTGAGATTCGTATCAGTGGAATTCCTAAGCCACTGCTGTTTGTCAGGAACAAAACAATATGCCAAAACCTGAAACACCCATGCCCCTCCAGCCCCAGTAAAGGGCCCAAGAGTAAAACCCAGCAGAAAAATTACAAAAAGCACAGCAAGAGCAGGAAGTAGAGATACTCCATGTTAGCAAGTGCCAGAGCAGGTCCACTCCAAAACTGTCTCTCTTCTTACACTGTGGGTGGGCATCACAAACTCTTTTATTAATCACATTTACAAATATAACACCGGGAAGGCTTCTCACCTGGGCAAACAAGCTGTCAGCCATCACTTCCCAGGTGCTCCACATGCTGCTGCTGGCTGCGTAAGGACTTAGCACAGCATGGCATATCACACTGGAGGGCACCAGAGCCTTCACCAAGTGAGTATACTGTGTAACTGCTCTTGACTGAGCTACACAGATCATCTTCAGGATAAACTGATGTCCAAATTAAAGGCCAAATTAAATATGTTAGTCATCCTGTGCTGCTCTCTTGATAGAATTACACTATTGTTCTGTCACAGCTCACTTTTCAGCAGTCTGATATTTTGCTTCCACCAAAGTCAGTAACATTTTCAGTGACCTCAGTGGCACAGAATGAAAGTCTAAATGTAGAAGCAGTAGGGTAAAAAAACCAATTCTGTCACCAGGCCATGGCATCAAATAACCTGTGTCCTCCCTTCAGGCTTTTCCACTGATTAACTACATGACTGGAAACAATGGGAGTTGCATATCCAAACCCCTGGCAACATCTTGATATCTTGACAAAACTTGTAAATAGAAATGTGAGATGTAAGTAGATCTAATAACTGAGGGGACTAGCTTCAGACAGCCAAGCATGAAAGGAATCTAAATCAATTAGTATTCACCTTCTACAGTAGTCATCATTCCAGTACCAAAATGTACTGTTTGATTAGATTTCACGCTGTTAGAAGCCCTGAAGAGGTGGCCTACTGTTTTGCAAGTCAAGCAAGCATAAAACTGTAGCTCTTAAGTTATTAAGTGTCTCAGCTTCTCCACCTGTGGAGAAGAAATGGTAGCAGTAGCCTGTTACACAATTTGAGGTAAAAAATATGAAATAATATAAATGTGATATTGCATGAACATGTTTGTAATATATGTAAAAAAGCACTAAGTACAATTAAAAGCAGACTGTGCTGTTTACCTGTGCCTATTTTCACGTGATCTGTAGTGTGATAGTAGTGCTCAGGCAGATTTGGGTTTGCAACAGAGAGGAAAGAAGGGCTGAAGCTGTTTCAGTACTCCAGGCTGACAGAAACCCACGCTGCATCTGCTATAACACACCATCTATCTTGTGAATGTGTATAACTCCACTCCCACCTCCCCTGCTCCCCAGGCTGCATCACCGCTTCACTTAGAAACTGTGACTCCATCCTGCAAAACACTGTCTGAACAAACCAGCAGCACAGAAACACAGAATAATTCTGGCTGGAAGGGGCTTTGGGAGGTCATCTAGTTCATGTTTCTGAATAATATTTAAGAATGTTTTGTAGTTTGAGTTGTTTGGTTTGGGTTTTTTGTTGTTTGGTGTTTGTTTGGTTGATTTTGTTTAAAGAAACAGTATCACCAGGATATAATTTTCCGACAAGGCAGTAATTTCTCATTATAGCAAGTGAGAGACAGATTGCAGCCCTATCATACAACCTTAAATCACAGGCAGACCTGGCTGATTACACTACTTGGCAAAGTACTAATGTGTTTAACACAATGTTACAGTGCAGCAAGTTCAAGATCTCTTTTTTTTTCTTTTTTGTTTTTTATCCAGAAGAAAGCAAATAACAAGGCCCACCAGCAGAAGAAATATTGTCTCCCCTCTCCTTGTGGAGACCTGCAGCTGCATGGAGACAGATGCCCAGGGTGGATGGCTGCATGGCTGCTTGATGCAAGACAAAGGCAGCAGCCCCGGGTCTGAAGTTCAATAAACAGCTGTTAACATCAGTTCTGTAAAAAAAAAAAATATACGTGTATATATATATATATACTGATTTTCAAAGTGAAGGGCAGGCCCCATAATTTTAGTGCCACTTCTATTAAAAAAAAAAAAAAAAAAAAATCAAGCACTCGACGTCCTAGGAGAAAACTTCGTGGAAAAAAATTAACTAAGGATTTGGAGATCAGTACCTGCCCAAAATTCAACTACAGATATCAAGTGAAGAAGAATGTGGCCCAGGACTGGGGAGAGAGGCTACGTTAGGTGTTGCGACGGTCCCTCGTGTAACACACAAGGACAATCGCGTGCAGCTCGCCTTTGGCAGCAGCTCCAAGGCCACGGGAGCCGCCGGCCCAGCCCGGCCCGGCCCGGCCCGCCGGGGCCAGGCAGGGCGAACCCGGCCGGCCAGCGCCGCTCCCCGCCCTTCCGCGCCTTTCTGGCGGATATCGGAGCATCCTCGGCACGGAGGGGGTGTGTGTCCCGGCGGGGCTCCCTGAAACAGACCGCGGAGCTCCGGGGAGCCCAAGGGGGGGAACGCGGAGCCCACGAGCCCGTCCCACCCCGCGCCATCGGGGGCCGCCCCCCGCCCCCGGGCAAGGGAAGGGGGAAGGAGGAGGAGGAGGCGCGGGCGGAGCAGTCTCACCGGCCGGAGCGGGGCACAGCGACCCCTCGCAGCACGGAGAGCCGGGAGCCGCTCCCTCCTCCTCCTCCTCCCCGCCCCGGCGTTGCTATGGGCACCGCGTGCGCTTCCCCCGGGCTCGCCCTGCCCTTCCCTTCCTTTCCCTTCCCTTCCCGCGGGAGGAAAATGGCGGGCGGGGCGGGAGAGGGGCGGGCGCGGGGCCGCGGGCAGGGAGCAGGCAGCAGGGAGCAGGCAGCAGGGAGCAGGCAGCAGGGAGCAGGCAGCAGGGAGCAGGGAGCAGGCAGCAGGGAGCAGGCAGCAGGCAGCAGGCAGCAGGCAGCAGGACGGATCCCGCCGTGCGAGCTGCACCGCAGCTGCCTCTGCATGGCTGCAGCCGCAGTGGTGCCTTTTTGCACCTCTAGGCAGCCCTGGGCTAGTGCCTTCATGGCATTCCTCAGGGAGAAGGGTAACAAGTACCACTTCTCGCCTCGGAACCCCCCAGTAAGGCATTGACCAAGACGTATTTAACCAGTTTGTGCTCTCCCCGCTGCATGATCGGCCTCCAGACAAGTTGTATGTATCTTTAATCCCCTTACTTTTTCCCTGTAATGACATGCCTGCTCCTCAGTTCCCTTAGCCAAAACCAGCAGGTGCCCGGAGGGAAGCTGGGTTCCTTTGATGGGACAAAAAAGACCCTGCATTTCCAGAATTCTGATTCGAGGCAAGTTAAGCCCTTCCCAGTCAGATTTACAGGTGTGCAATGATAACTACACAGACCAAGGGAGGTACATTTAGAGCCTAATTATCCTTGCCATTAGAGAGTTGTCACAAAGCGTTTTGCTGCAACGTATAGGTAGGTCTCTTTTTTGTTTAATCTCTAGCAGACAGAATAATTTTCCCCTTTTTCTAACAGCCTTGTACGTAGTTAAAGACATCACATCTTTGCTCAGTCTCCTCTGAAGTTCAACTGGTGTGATTTAGGAGAAGTTTACAGTATTCCGGGACATAAAGCGTCATTTGGGCCAGTGGGCCAGGCTACATCCCTGCTCCAGGAAGAAGTTGCGACAAATAACAGGAGTAACTTCCCCGCAGCATAACCAGCAGCCAGATACACCACCCTAACATAACCCTGATCCACCAGGTACTTTTGTTCCTCTGGACTGCCTCTAACTGAATAGCACTTTTAAGGCTGGTATCTAGAACAGGGCACACTCACTACAGCTACAACCTTCATACAAGAGTCAAAGTATTATTTACATGTTATAAACTGCTTGAAGCCTGGGTGTGAACATGGGAAGAAGTTTCTGCAGCTGGTAACATACCTGCACTGCTGATTATTTCTACTTATATCATGCGCTAAGAATTCTGACTCCAAAGTATCCCTACTGCAAGAGTAACACACTAGGAACTGAGTAACACACTAGGACTTTTGACATTGCTCTCTTACTTTTGGTAGTTCTACCCTGCTCCCAGCAGCTTTAAAAATATGCACTATACATAGCAGAGTGAATGGAACAAATGCATACTGTCCTAAAACACACAACTATGATTATTTCCAACCCCACAAATGTACCAGCCAAAAGACCCATTATTGAAAGAAAGAGACTCACACTCAAATCTATGCTTAATTTTATTTATAACATTTAAGAAATATTAACATCTCAGGATATCTGGTTTACCATCTAAGTCCAGTCATAATAAGCAACAAAAAAGAAAATGTTAACCATGTTTCAAATGAGCATTCATACATTCATTCCCCCCTGTAACGTAAAGAAAAGTGTTCAGCTTTCTTAAATTTATGTGTTTGACTAATGGAAAAAAAAATCCTTAAAAATGTCTTAACTACCAGGCATCCTGGTTTGTTAATTTTTTTTGTTGGCACTTGTGTTCACCACAATCAAGCACTCCAGTTGGTTTGTTAAATTTTCCCTTTATACCCAGAACTGTCTTTTTGTGACTTTTTTTTTATTATTATTTTGATGTTGTTGTAGTTGTTTTTTCAAACATCTGGATATGTAAGTTTGTTCAGTTAAGTTTAAAAAGACAAGAAATCCAGGCTTGTCTGTCTGAGAAGCTCCTTCCCGTGATAACCCACCTATCAGATAACTGAAGGAAGAGACTTGCTTTCGTTTTTCTGAATATTAAGCAAAAATTCATTTTAATTAATTTTAAACTGAAAAAAGTACAGAAACACACGCTTCATTTGACGGTGTGTATAAACATTACACTCCATATATAGCAAAAATATCTTTTATTTATAATTTACATTTCAACAAATGAAAATTTTACATTTTTACATATACCATTAAATTTTCACGCATCTACAGAACTTTCACACAATGACACCTGAAACTGTGCAGGCAGTAAGAAATTTCAAATACAAAAATGTATTTATTAACCAAACAGTAGTTGAGGCCCTGCCTCAGTTGGACATTTTTATTCATATAAAAAGTATTTGCCTTCCAGAATTAACACAGCAGCTCTTCTGTAAAAAAAAAATTCATACCTCAGTTTAAACAGATTCCTCAGGTTCTGTTTTTATATCTGTAGATGCAGGTGTGCTCTCTTCTGCACAGGCAGGAGGGGTGTCATCAGGTTCTTCTTTGATTTTAGGTGAGTCACAGGACTCTTCTGTTTCTTGTTTAACAATGTCCAACATTATATTTAGTGGATTTTCTGAAGGAGTCTTGCTGGGAGATGGTGTGCAGTCGAATGATGATGTCTGCAAAGTTGAAGTCAATGCAGCATTAGCACATTAAAATGACAACTTTTAGCTTTTTATCCCTTTTACCCTTCTTCAAAATGCAAACACGCTGATGGACAGGCACTCAAAAGCCAAACTTCTGCTTTACTGAGTTCCTAAGAAAATAAATTTATTTTTTGAATAGCATTGCTTTTCTTCCAATTCCTTCGAAAAGTTACCACCAAGCAGCGATGAAATGCTTAACACATTACCATGAACTGTTCCCTTCTATGTGCCCTCAGGGTAACTCTAATTCCCAAAGCATTAAAAATATCGCACACACCAATACCCAGCTACTCGATTTTTACAAATTCCTAAGATTATGCATGTTACTCGACAATAAATCCATCAAACTATGGCTTTGCTTTATGGCACACAAGCTGTCACGGTACCTCACAACCAGAAATGCATCTTAGCTAACTGTGCATTATAAACTCGCCACAAGCAAGGCCTCCAAGTCTTAGGCAAGAGAAACGGGCAGTACACTGAACACATCTGCTCCCTGCAATGTCAGAGATTCAAGCAAACTGAAAGCAAAATGCTTCAGAAAGTATGAAGGAGTCACTTACATTTTGATAATCTTCATAACAAGATGGATGGTAAATCTGAAAAAAAAAAAGTTATATCTTTAAATACATAAAAATAAATTATAGCAGTATCACTGGTAATGAACAGAACAGTGTCAATTACACATTAACACAAAATTCATCTAGAAAAACTATGGTCTGAGCAGGCAAAGTATGATGTTAAAAATACCTGGGAAAAGATTTTGTGAAGTTTATTTAGGAAAAGTTATCATACAGAAGCCTGGTAAATGTTGTGAATTACAGAAGCCTGGTGAATATTGGAAATTGTGTACAGCTGCACACAGAAATAATTGAACCAATACCTATAACCATACATAAAGACATCCATTTTTCCTTTAGCTCTGCAGGGTAAGGGAAGGCTAGTGAGCCCATACCAACAACACCAGGACTAGTGAGCCCATACCAGGACTTCGGGCACTTCTGAAGGCTGAGATATTTATGTAGTTTGAAGCCAGGAAAACTACAATGGGAATCCTTCAGAAGAAAAAGAGTGCTTGACCTCCCTTTTTTTCTTTTTTACTTGTATTTCTTTGGATTTTTTTACTATAAAAATAAGATCAGATTACCTTTTCATCTACTCTGATAGCATTCTTCAGGTGCCACTCTTCCTCTTCCTCATCCCAATACTGTTCAAATTGTTCTTGGCAAATTTCACAGCTCTGAAAAATTATTGGAGTAGCAGAGATAAATTGCAATTTACTGAACACATGAACTTCAAGAACTTAGTAAGAGTCAAATAAGGCTCTTTTTAATTAAGATAAATACATTAAGATTAGAATATAATCTTTCCTCCACATTTTAAAAATCACTTTAGAAAACCTTAATTAAAAATTGAGTATGGTCTGCAGACAGAGCAACGATCACCATCTGGCCCTGAATACTCCTGTCACTTGAGAAAGGTAAGCTTTGCCCTTTTAGCTAGGAAGTCTGCAAAGCACTTTGTCACAATCTAATGCTGTGTTACTGTCATGTAAAACAATCCAGTACAGAGATTTAATTAATTTTATTTACAGCATTATCTTCTCTCCTCCCCTTAACCTGAAACTCAAGTCAAAAAAAGCAGAACTTTTAGATGAAGTACTAACATTTTTAGAAGTTCTGTGAAAAATAATCAACTTGGAGAACAAAGCATACCTTTCAAAATTAAAACAAAGGGCTTCATGACTTGATAGCTAGTTTCTTAAGAGACTCAGCATGTAAATCTGAATTGTAATTTTAACAGCATTTGTATTTGATTACTACATCAATTCATGTACCGAAACTGAGCCAAAAAGCTCCACCGGTTACTTTAATATTGTGGTATTTCTTTCTCCTAATGCCTGTCTTCTACCAAAGAAGAAATTTCTGCGTAAAAGCATCAAACCCCCATTAACCCAGTAATTATTTGAATGATGAAGGACCATCAAAGGAAAAATCACTTGCTCTACTTATTCTTACTATGGAAACATTCAGCAAATTAACACACTTTACCTGTTCCAGTTTTGCCAAAACCACACAATGCCAATGGGTGTAGATTTACTTTTTTTTTTTACATACAGGTGATTTATAATCCTCTCTGCCCTCAGAAGCAACCACTACATATGCAAATACATGACTGTGCAGTGGCCACACAAAAGCCCAAGAACAAGATTTCAGTCTACATACAGTAAGAAGAATCCAGTTGAAACACCAGATGACTCTTGGTATCAGAACCGATAAAGGCAAGCTAAAACTTACCTCAACCGCTCCAGCTGGTCCAGCTGGGACACTCTGAAACTCCTTCTCTTTTGCAGCTTCTTGTGTCTTCAACACAACCTCTTCATGAGCTTTTTCAAAGAACTGGCTTTTAGCACGTTCCTCTAGATCTGCTATTTCTTCAAACTCAATCCAGTCCTAAGGAAAAAGTTTTCATTCACACTCAGACATCTCAAAGTATCATATTTAATCAATCTTACTTTGTTAAAACTGCAATGGTCCTAAACATGCAGCATTGGCAAAGTGCATGCTTTCTGACAATGCTACACTTCAAAAAAGCTTTTTCCAAAAAATCCACTATCGTTTAAATTCCATTCCATTCTTAGTGGAATGAAAACAGTGCAATAAACAGCCTCAAACTGTTCATTGTGCATCATACAATTGCCTTTTGTATTCTGACAGGCATTTGCGGACTACTTGAAGTATCAAGACATGACTGTTTACCACAGGCCAACTCCTGTAATGATGTAAATTTCAGCTACAACTCTACACCATATACAAAGTAAAACATTACAGCCTGTAATTTATCAACAGGAATACTGCATGACTTACTGTTAAACTGTAGTACCATCTCCTGTGTGTAATTTTTCTGCTAACATCTTTTTCTGTCCTATTCTGGCGATAATGCCAATCCAAATGATCTGCATAAACATCTGTCTGTGAAGTAGTGAATCTCATTCCACATGAGTAACACTGAATTCCAGTGTACAGTCGATTTATAACACTATCATAACGCCTAAAAAAAAAGAGATAAAAAAAGAGAGAGGTAAGAAGTTTCTCGTTAAGTTGGTTCTACAGTAAGTTGTCTACAACAGTAAGGGGAAAGCATAAATCTGCTGCAAGGTTGAAGTACACAATATGACTACATTCTTCCTGAATTTCATAGCATCATCAACTTAAACATTCAAAAAACAAACAATGGGTTCTTATTAACGATTCAAGAGAAGCACATTAGTGTTGTGTTTCATGCTTTCTAAGCCAATGGTGCATAAACAGTAACACCTGCATTTGGTTCAGCTTCTCAAGCTACCACAAAAGTGGTAAAATTAATCATAGAATGGCTTGGGTTGGAAGGGACCTTACAGGTCGTGTAACTCCAAGCTCCCCCTGCCATAGGCATGCACACCTTCTACTAGACCAGACTGCTCAGGGCCCCCACCAACATGACTTTAAATGCTTCCAGAGATGGGGCAGCCACTGCTTCTCTGGGCAACCTATTCCAGGACCTCACCATCCTCTCAGTAAAGAATGATCCGCTGTAAATCTCCTTCAGCTTAAGGCCATTCCCCCTCGTCCTATCACTGCCCTTTTGAAAAGTCCCTCTCCGGCTTTTCTTGTAGTCCCCTTTAGGTACTGGAAGGCTGCAATAAGCTCTTCCCAGAGGCCTTCTTTTCTCCAGGCTGAACAACCCCAACATTCTCAGCCTGTCTTCACCGCAGAGGTGCTCCAGCCCTCTTTTCATCTTGGTGGCCCTCCTCTGGGCTCACTCCCAACAGGTCCATGTTCTTATCTGGGGACCCTAGAGCTGGATGCAGCAATCCATGTGGGCTCTCACCAGAGCAGTGCAGAAGGTGAGAATCCCCTCCCCTGACCTCCTTGTCACACATCTTTAGATGCAGCCCAAGATACGGGCTTCAATACATATAACCTGAAGTAACAACATGCACTTTTGTGTAAAGGTATGTTTTCCCGTGTTAATTTTCCCTCTCTTTCCTTTTTTAAAATTCTACAAGGCTGACATCAAACAATGCAGGTCCACTTAATCACAACGTAGCAGATAACCTTTTAAAAGCTTTCAGCTGTCTTGGATAAACTATCTAGATGCTGCCATGTTGTTATTCTTAGTGTTAACTGATTCTACTATACGCACTGTCTAAGTTCTTCAACTATGAAGTTAGTGAGGTCTGGAACATTTTGATCTTCATTCTGATCATCATCTTCTTCTTCAGCGGTTGGCTGGGCTGATGTTTCGCTCGCTTCTAGAAAGCATAAAGATATTATTTTGTCAAAACTTCTGTACATTATCAGAAAAAATTATGTGCTCCGGAAAGTTATTTTTATCGAAATACTAATAAATACAATCTATGTTAAAGCACAGGTGTGCAACAGCTAAGTTGCTTCTAACATTATTTTAAAAAAGCATAGAAGAAACCAAGTCAGAGTTTCAATTTAGGAAAACAGTATTTCACCTCAGCCTTTGGCACTGAAATTCAGTCTTCAGAGACACAGAAATATTTCAGAAGCTGAAAAGAACCTGATTATAATCAAGAACAAGTTATTAAGGCACAGCACCAAAGACAAAACTGACTAGTCTGTACAGCTGAAGTGTACAAATTGAACAAGATACCACACATTTACTCCATCACATGTATTAAATTCCTTCCCAGATATAAACTTCTGCTCAAAAAAACCAGCAGGAGTTCACAACAGGTTATATACTTAGATTCACACTCGAGCTGGATAAACTGAATAGTTAGACCACAATGAATCTACATACGTGCTGAAGTGGAATCAGTTTTTGATAATTTGAGGATCCCTGTTTTCAGCAGTTTAGCAAACAATTCGTTGACATCAAGCTGTCCCAGATGGTTATCAGGATATGAATGTGGAAGGGCTCCTGGGGAAAAACACGAACATTCAAGGAGGCAAAAGGTTAGCATCAGAAATTGACTTCACTTTTATCAGCATATTTCACAACACAATTTTCCTGTTGCCTCTCATTTCTTCGATTTTTTTTTCAAATTGTTTATCAACTCCCTCTGCTTTTATGTCTAGAATTCGGCTAATTTTTTCCCTTGCAACAGCTTCCTTCATAATCTGTTTTGAAGTGCTGTCTAAGCTGGTTACCCATACACAGATATCTACTGGACAGTGGTTATTAAAATGCAGTATTGTCCTCATTTTATGCTTAAATATTTCATCAAAATCAATCTACTTCATCACCTAGTTTAACCATTTATGATGTTTTAGAAGCTTTTCATTACTAGCCACACATACACTGGTAATGTCTGCACACTCTGGCAAATGCAGCCAGACCTACATGGTGCCTTCCAGAAAAACAGACCAAAAATGTGGGGGATTTTTTCAGCAGAACTATATACCAAAACCACATGGTTAATGAAAACTAACAAAAGCCTTCGGTGTTTGAGAGAAATCCCTTAAGAGATGAAGGTGCTACAGAAACCATACCTATGGCCACCAAGAGGAGGCTTTCCTTAGCCCACACAGACCCAGCATACCAGGACGCCACCAAACAGAACAATCCAAAAGAAATATAAGGAATTATATTGTTACACACCTGCAGGGTTCTGGACAAAACTTCCAGGATTTGGCAAATACTGCTGACCTTGGCCATAAGGTCCTGGTTGAGCAGACATGAGAGAAACCTGTGGAAGTAAACATGTAAGTATTCTTTGTATAATAATGCAATTATAAACTTACTTCTTACATTTTATTATTAACTTCTAGATGTTTCTCAATAATTTTACATATATTAAACTCCTTCAGGAGTGAACCACGTCAGTTTGGTATTGAAAGGTCCACAAACTACTACATAATACTTCCCACATTTCTATTTTCCACTAGGAAGATTTCAGAACACATCCTCATTTTGCCTAACATTGCAAGTCCCCTCTTTCTTCTACTTACTGAGACTTCAACCACATTTTCGAAAAACAGCACTTCCTTTTAAATTGCTCCTTTTCACCAAAATTCAAAGAAATTCAAGGAACCAGTAAATGTCTAATAACAAATGCCATGATTAATTCTCATCTAAGAACTGAACCAGCATCCACTAAAGACACATATCTTGAAAGCAAGATTTTTCAGAAAATGACCTACAGTACCCACTAGATAGAAGAAGTTTTTATAACACACTTGTAATAAAAATGTTTTCTGTTTTTTTTCCTAATCTCCTATTTTCTCCATTTATGAACTGTTTAGAATTTTATGCCATTAGAGGTCTGCAGGACATTATCTGCTTTTGTATAATCAGTTAACTCTTCATGTTCAGTTTTTATCCCCCAAATGAAAAAAATGCTCTTTAAAATCTCTAATCTACTGAAAGAAATTACATCATGTTCACCAATGTAAAGTATCATTTTCCCCTTTTGAAGAGAGCACTTCCAACAGGCAACAGCTAAGACAACTGAACTGATGAAGCAAGCTGGTGCTGAGATAATTTTAAAAGACAACAACGAAGTTGAACAAAACTGTTCAAAAATGGCTTTATCTCTCTCAATTCCCCCAACTTACAGGTATTTATTTAAAACTGGTTTGTCAACAGTGCTAACAGCTGCAAAAAGACAACAGAATTATTTTGGTCCATATTCTGATTTCGCACCTCTTAGAAAAATTAATCATGTATATTCATTAACAACGTTATCTTTCACTTTATATAGAATTCACTTCTATTGAAGTCTAATGAAAACACCAAAGGCTTCCAATTACCTGGTTTTGTTTTCATGTCAAAAATGATAATTTCACTGTCATATTCTAAACTACAAAGTGACCCCAAACATCCATCAGTTTAGTTCTTAAAAAAATATTCTTAAAACATAGCAATGCATGTCCTTCTTAAATTATCGAGTGACTTTTTTACCTTGAAACTGGCTCCAGCCTGCTACCTCTTCAGAAAAATAATCAATTTTTAGAGGAAGCAAAACTGCTCATTGTCTACACAAAAATACTTCTGCAAGCAAACTATTTAATGCAATCAGTTCTTACCTGATTACTTCCCATTGGCATATTATTGAAATTTCCATACTGAGGACCCTGAAGACCTTTTTCATCAAAGTAATGTCCAGCTGCTCGCAGTGGGAAATTCTGTGCTCCTGGGCCAGCTGGCCCATTGAAATTTGGTCCAGGCGAACCATCAAATATATCCGGCCTCTGGAACTGCATTCCATGAGTTGGTCCATTGTAGCCCTGGCCAGGATGTTCAACAAATGGGCCACCTTGTCCATATGGTGACATTTCTAGTCTTGAGGCAGGATGGTTAGCTACATTTTCAAAACGTGCACCTTGAAGGCCAAGGGGCAAGTCAAATCTAGAGGCTGGCTGGTGAGGTCCATCAAATCTTTGAGGTATGGCTGTTTCAAATCTTGCTTGTGCCTGTTGACCAGGTCCCAGTCTTGGACCAGGCTGTCCATGAATTCCATCAAATCTTTGCAGGAGAGACAGCTGTCCAGGCTGACCATCAAATCCTGAGGCATGACAGCCATCAAATCTCGGACCGGCCCGACCCAGAGGACCATCAAATCTAAGTCCACCAGCTCCCTGGTGCACCGGTCCATCAATCAACCTAGGACCTAGACCTGGCTGACCATGTGGTCCTTCCAATCTCAGCCCACCACCTGACGGCCCATGTGGCCCCTCAAATCTGAGCCCACCACCTGATGGTCCATGTGGCCCCATAGGCTGACCATGTGGACCCTCAAATCTGAGGCCACCTCCAGGTTGTCCATGGGGCCCCAATGGCTGTAAATGTGGCCCATCAAACCTGAGGCCACCCCCTGGTTGACCATGAGGCCCCAAGGGCTGACCATGGGGTCCCTCAAACCTGAGACCACCCCCTGGCTGACCCCGAGGCCCCATAGGTTGACCATGAGGTCCCTCAAACCTGAGACCACCTGAAGGCTGACCACGGGAACCTTCAAACCTGAGACCAACCCCAGATCCTTCAAATCTAGGACCACCTACAGGCTGCCCTGCAGGCCCCTCAAAACGCAGAGGCCCAAGAGGTCCCTCAAACCTCAGCGGACCTCCTCCACCAACCTGTCCTGGGGGTCCTTCAAACCTCAGGGCCCCTGCCAGCTGCCCTGGTGGCCCATCAAATCTTAGGGCTCCAGCTCCTCCTGCTCCTGCCAGTGGCCCATCAAACTGAGATGAACCTGCCCCCACCAAAGGCCCCTCAAATCTCATAGCGGCCTGTCCAGGTGGCCCATCAATTCTGGAACTTGAACCAGCAGCAGGACCATCAACAAAAGGACTTCCTTGTCCATCTACTCCAACCCTTGCAGCAGCTGGTCTAGGTGAGCCATCAAAGAGAGGTCTGTCTTCCATTAGTGCGCTTATCCTCTGTTTTGCTTCAATACCTCCAAATCTAGATCCTGGACTGTCTGGAAATGGTGCTTTCTCTGGATCTTCATACCTGGCTCTTTTGAAACGTTCACTGAATGGTGATCTTGGTTCCTCTCGAACACCTAAAATATCCCAGAACAAGTCAGATAGCCACGCACTAAAATGTCGCCAATTACTTAACAAATATAAAATAAAGCAAAATCACGTACCAGCTTGCCCAAGAAGCTGTCTTTCTTCACGATTATCAAACCTGCAGAGGGCATCTCCATCGATTTTCTGGAACTCTGCTGTGCCTTTCCCCTGTTGCCTGAGAGCATCTCTAAATTCATCTGATTCTGCCCAGCTGTCATAAGGATCAGAACCTCTTGCTCCTTTAGTAGCACGTTGTTCTTCAAGTCTTCGTCGACTCTCAAGGGGTGACAGGTTATCAGCAAAAGGCCTTGTAGTGCCGCTTACAGGAGAGTGTCTCCTTGATCGTTCTGCAAATGGTTCTTTTCTGTCAAACTGTACTCCACGCTTGGCTTTTGCTTGCTCACATTCTATTCCAGAAAGCAATGCATCAGGTACATGATAATCCAAAATATCTTCGGGATCCAACAGATCAAGTCTTGACAGTGAATGCTGAACTTGTGTCCTTTTTAGCTTAGCTTTATGTTCATAATATGTTAATTCTGCATCTGATAAAAGAGGTTTCTTTTTCAAACCACATTTTTCCTCTGTAGGGCTATCCCAGACATTACATCTATGCTTTCCTTCCTGATACTGGAACAGCTGTCGGATCTGATGAGCTACCATGAGGAACTCATCTTGTGTTATTTCACCAGATGTTAAACGGTCATTGGCCTGTAACAAAAAGTTAAAGTTTAGACTTCCAAAAAGAGAAGAAAAGAAAACCGTACCTGGGACACTTCTACGTACCTTCTTAAGTAATTCTCTCTTGCTTGCAGATGTCAATTCTTTGGGAATCTGTAAATTGGCATCCACACTTAAACGGTGCTGCTGCTTTGGTGCTCGGGGTGATAAAATTCCTTTACCAGCAGGCCAGTTTTCCCTGTGTCTTTGGTGAGGGGATTTACCAAGTGCTTGGTGTTCATCATTCTGCTGTGAGCTGAAAGCAAGAACGCAAAACACAGATTACGTCTTTATTCAGGAAATAATTGTTAAATTCCTACTAGAACTGATCGTGGCAAAACATCACTACCACCTCAGAATCTAGGTATGCATCATTTCCAGGTTTCTCTAGCAAAAACAAGTTAAACTTATCAATTTTAAGAATCTGAACACTGCCTCCCAAAGCCAACTATACTGAAGCCAACAGGAGAATTTCCACTGACTTCACACAGAAGTTGTTTAAAAGATAGTAACTTACTTTTTATTTTCTTCCCAACCAGATTTCCACCTCTTGCCTGATTTGGATCCTTGCCAGTTTTCTGCATTCTCCTTTGGATCTGGAGAAGCTTTTGCAGAATGCTGGGTGGCTGTTTCTTGCGGTCTTTCCTCTTGGGCTTTTTTTACTCTCCTTGGATCTCGCACCTCTTGTTTAACATTTCTCTTATTGGAACTTCTTTCATCTCTTGCTGCTTGTGCGCCTTCTTCAGCGTGAGACTGCTTAGGGCCTATCTGACGTATCTTGCCAATTTTAGGAGTTGATGAAGTAGGAGATAAACTCCTAAGTCTTCTTTTAGGTGATCTCCTCTCTCTTCTTTTTGGAGAATGTGTAGATGGTGACCGTGCCTTAGGAGAGCGTGATCGTGACCGTTTTCTACTACTTGATCTTCCCGGTTTTCCACCCTGTTTTTCTGACTCCTCTGTAGTCATGTCTTGTTTCTGAACGGCACCATTAATCACTTTATTTCTGCTCCCCACTGCTCTGTGTTCACATATTTTATGCTCCTCTTTTTCCTTTTTCTCTGTACTTCTCCTCTTTTCTTTGACCTCCTCTTCTTTGCCCTCCGACTTATCTTGAAGATGTCTTTTCAGTCTTGGATCCCGCTTACTAATATCAGACACTTTAGTGCTCTCACATTCCTGGCTTTTACTATCTTTAGTATCGGGTAGCTTATTTTTCAAAGGGGATGGTGATTTAGATTTTGCTTTGGACTGGTCAAGTTCTTTCTTCTGTGTTTTTTCACTTGCTTTTGATTTTTCAGACTTTGTAGAGCTCTGCTTTTCACCCTGTGCTGCTTTGTTTGCCTTGGTATCAGACTGGCTGGTCACAATTGGTGAAAATTCTTTCCTATGAGACTGATCTTTAGTATGTGAAGAATGTTGACCCATCCTATTAAGTCGAGGATCCCTGTTTACTATTTTGATATCATGAAGTGGAGGACTTGGGGATGGTTTGTTTCTTTCAGATTGCACAGCAGTCTGATGAGGCGGTTTAACTGTCATATGAGGTGCGGGAGACATATGTTGTTTGGAAGGTGCTGGAACTGAAGCTATAGTAGATGATCCCTGCTGAACACTAAGAGATACAGCCTGAAATTGGAAAAAATCCAGCATTAATATGCATGCCACAACTCCTACTCAGAGGCGCTCATATTCTGCCTCAAATCCAAAACTGCAATAGCAATGTCTTGAAAGTTATGAGATCCAGCCATTTAACTGAAAATGACCCATTAACTACTAATTAATGGATCATTATTATTACACATTAAATCACAGAGTCACAGAACATGGTGAGTTGAAAGGGACTCATCAGAATCCAACTCCCGGCCCTGCAAAGGACACCCCAAGAATCACACCATGTGCCTCAGCGTTGTCCAAACGCTTCTCATAGGCTTGGTGCTGTGACCACTTCCCTGTGGACCCTTTTCCAGTGCTCAGGCACCCTTTGGTGAAAAATCTTTTCCTGATATCTAACCTAAACCTCCCCTAACTTAGCTTCATGCCATTTCCTTGAGTCCTGTCACTGGTCATGAGTGAAGCGATTGCATCAAAGAGAAAACATTAAAGCATTAAAATAATGCAGCGTCATTACAAAAGATCAAATTCAATTATAATGCAAGATCAGTACTACAAAATTAATACTGCAAAATATGTAACTTACGCACACGTTCTAACTACAGCATTAGGCTTTCTATATAAACCACATGCTCTAGGCAACTCAGCTGCCAAGTATCCTATTTTCAGACTTCTATTCTTCAAATATGGTTTATTCTGGTATTGTCAACTGTCAACACAGAAAGACTTTCAACTAAGAATGTAAAATAATATAGCTTAAGCACCATCTTTATATGAGAGCATCAAACCAATCTGACCTAGTGAGGAAACTGACTTTATTTACAACAGGCTCCCTTGTTTTTTAAGAGCAAATATATTTGAGAAAGCCAGGCTTGCTGTGAGACACAAGAAGAGGTGGACGATGAGGACCACAGTCATCATTTGGAAGAGAAGTCAAAAACAAAACCAGAAGAATTTCATGTTTCTTTTTTTTTACCTGTAATTTTAAAGGGATTTAGGAAACAAAAACAGTACAGGAATCCCAGATCACCTTGTATTGCTCTAGTAGTCCCAAAATAGCTACACTTCCCTAATATGAGGAAAAAACGATGTGCTGTACTTACCAGTACAGCCAAGTACTGTCCAAAAGAAACTGAGACCCAACTATGAAAGTTTCATCAACTATCCTACTCACCAACTGTGCTTTAGTCTGTTCCAGCTCCAGCTCTAGTTTTTTTTGCTGAAGTTCTAACAACTGCTTTTGCTTTGCAAGCAATTGCTGCCTGATCAGTTGCTCCTGTGTCAAATTCTTTTGTATTTCAGGAACAGCTGGAGGGGTAGAGGCACCAGAAGTAACAGCAGAGGTAGGTGCAGTAGATTCCTCTGGCTAAAAACAGAATTTAAAAAGTTACATTTAAAATCCTCATGAAATCAACTAAACCCATCTTTTTCAATGTTATCATGATCTGGGACTTAGTTTGTATAGCAGTCATAATTGGCATTTTTTTGCCCTACTAAAATTTGCCTGCTGTGACAGGTGTAGGTCACTTAACATAAATGCATCAATGTTCCAAAACCTAGAATACAATTTTGAAATTCAAAAAATAAACCCTTCAAGTATTCTGAATTCATAAATTTCTCTTACCTGTCTACAAAGGCCAGACACTTAATTCTCAATATACTAAACTGTCAAAAAGTAGCATACAAACAATGAAAACCACGCGTATTACCATCTGTTCTTACAGCAGGCAGAAAAACTTACCGATTTATTTAAAAACTTAGGATTCACATGGATGCTAGAAGTATTCACATTTGGGGGCAGAGGTTTAATTGGCCAGGCAGGATCTAATGAGTTGACTCTGACATCAAGTGCATATAGTTTCTTCAAAGGAAAAATATCATCCCATGTGGAGCGTAATTTAAATAAACTTTTCCTAGTATTTTCATCCACCTAAAACAATAAAACAATTCTATGGCTTGTTAAGTTAATATAGAACAATTTCTTTAACTTTTCTGTAGAACTTAAGATTTCATTCATTTCCTATATCTATCAACAGTTTGCCATTCTAACATATTGAACTTGCTACACAGAATTTACAATCGGTGCAGACCATACATCTCTACCAATGGGATCGGTAACAGATGCTCAAATGTGGAATGTTGTTTCAAGGCCATTTGAAGGTTTTAATGTGTATTACCATTCTCTGAGAATTTTCTTTCAACTTTTCCATTAGCAAAATTCTCATTTTATTGGCCCAATTTCTGTGGAAAAAAATACAGTAACAAAAATATTGAAAGGCAACAGCCTTTTAAGACATTACATTATTCAAGTGTTTGTGCTGAATGGAGTGTAACAATGACAAACAAATCAAGAAAAAACAAACTCTGAAAAGGTGTTTTACTCAGCTGTTTAGTCACTGAAGGATTTTTTTCAACAAACGCAATAAAAGGGGTATTAGCTAAATTGAAATTAATTATTATTTCAGTTCACCTGCAAAATTAGACTCATCTGTGAGTCACAGACAAAGCATACTTGTAGGACCAGAGGCCCGTTTTATCTCTTCACAAATAACCAGGTTTGGATTATCTCATGACAGCTCACTGACAAATTTACAGTAAAGCAAAATTTATAATTTGAGTAATTCATTAAACAATAAATATAAAACGTTAGAGGACAAAATACATGCAGCTGTCCTAATGTCAAAATCCCAATTCAATCATTAAGTATTGCCTATGTAGATGATTTTTGCTGGAGTTTTATTTTTAAGATGTTACAAGCAAGACGTAGAATAGTCTGAAAAGTTTGGAGGTTCTGGGAACAGCAGGGACTTCAATAAAAATAATTCATACTTAGCAATTGAAGTATGCCTTTACACAATTTTCAATGAGTATGAAGTTCACTTCAAAAAGGTGCAGAAATGACTGCACACAAAGTTTCCGACTTCATCAAGTGTCTAAAGATACCTCAGTGACCATTTACTGATAAAACAAAGTTTCTAACAATATCTGTGCTGGAATTTTACTTACACCTTTTAACAGGAACAGCTAAGCTATTAGAAATTACTGCCCCTTTACACATTAATTTAGTATACATTAAATACCTCTAGTTAGCTTAATAGAGTGTTAACATATAAACCTCTGAAGATTAGTTATTATCCAGAGCGTCACTCAGCTGCAACATTAAAGGCAATTCAGGATAAGAGCATTCACAATTTAATACTGAAAAAAAAAGTAAATCTACCTCTCTACTCTACACAAAGGAGTTTATATGTCTTCTACAGTCATGACAATAATCTACTCCTTACTTTATCATGCCCTTTACATCTGAAAAGCATATTGGGATCTCAGATCCTTGCTGATATCTGATGATAAATATGCAAAAGCTCCATTCATCTCACTCATATGAGATGCCACTTTCTTATAACATACAGCAAAAGACAGAAGTTAACCCTTGTTTTCTGATCCAACTTAAAACCATTCAATTCCAGCGTCTTTCAAAACCTGGACTTTCTGACTGAGGAATATACACAATTATTTCACTGGGTTTAAAGATTAAGAGCCAAAATTAAAAGATATGGCAGCAGCTTTCAATGTTAAATGAAATTAAAACACCTATTTATAGTATAATATAATCGTGCATTCTAAGACCCTTCCACCCCCACACCCCCAGCATTTTTTTCAGACCAGTAAGAGAGAACCAGGTGTCAGTACTACTCACTCTTCAGTTTAAGCACTCATCCTGCACAATCTGAATTATATAAATCAGACAAATCTAACTATAGGAGACAGAAGCTTTGAGAAATCCACAAGAAACTGATTCTCAGTCTATTCCTAGCATAAAGACTATTAACTATCTTAAAAATAAACCAACAATTCATAATTAATTGGTCTATACATTACAAAAAGTCCATCCAGGTAAGCAATCGATAACCAAAATACTTTTAGTAAAATCTTGCCTGGACAGGAAAATTACAGATGTTTATAAACCAAATTAAGTAATACTTTGCATCTTTCAGCTAACGTGTAATTTACATGCTTGACAGCAAAAAAATCATTCATGTATACAGTACTGAGATTTATAAAAAACAATCAATTTAGTTTACCACCCAAGAAAACCCAAACCTGAAAGCATGTATTTATTTTACCAGGAACTAGTTTTGTTTAGAATACAGTACTTTTCTGAAAATGTATATACCTTTTCAAATACACAAATAAATGTTGCAACTAGGTTTTTAGTAAATGCAGTGAGATACTCTCTTCCCACATTCTTGACAATGGAATCCATTAGGTACATAACGGGAAGCTTCTCTGACGCAGGAGCCTGGAGTAATAAGAAGAAACTGAGAAGTTTAGTACAACAAAAACATATTTTAACCCTTTTAAATAAAGGGATTACCAATCCCAGAAATACACACCTCTCTTTTGGTTGCCACTATAAACACCAAGGGATTTGGTGGGATTTTTTGTTTATACAAAAATTTAATCTGAAAAAGGGACACTCAGTTCAAAGTATAATGCAGTGGGTCTATTGCAAAAAAAAAAAAAAAAAAAAAAAAAAAAAAAAAAGGGGAACACCTTAAGTTATTTTGCTTGCATAACAAAGCTTTGGAAAAAGGAAAAAAAATAGAGGAAAAAAGCAGCCCCCAAGACAGTATTGCCACTACTGTACCGAGTGTAACCTTCCACTTGAGAAAGTAACTAAGCAGGAAACCATCGTTAGCACTTCAAGGAACTTCTAAAAAATTGTTTATAATTAAAACCTCCTGGATGTGTTTTTCTGGATTGCAAAGGACACAAATTAGACTTCTGGCAAGTAGCCCAAATTATGGAACTTCTTTAGCTGTAGAGTATACGTAGAGTATCACAGTCTTTTCTTAAACTAGATGCAGAATAGGTTGCAACTATTTCACTGTAATCCAAACGGACAGAGCAAGGAGTCCCATTCTCTCCTGGCACTTGCAGACGGTGGCGGTTCAGAGTTCCAGAATGCATGCAAAGATGTAGTCAGAACAGAGTTCCCAAACCAGGCAAAACTCAATCGTGTAGTCGACCAGGTAAGTGCATAGACTAGGTCAGGAACCGCAATCACTATTTCCACAGAAGTGAGTCTTCAAACTCTGGACACATCTTTGTTACAAGAGGAGGCTCGGTTTTTGTTGCTGGGGTTTGGCTGGGTTTTTTAAAAATCTTTTTTCAAAACTCAAAGCAAGTTTGTGCAATAGAAGTGTAGTGACCCCGGACTGCTACAGCCACTTCTAATGTACAGAAAGCACTACTGAACCAATAAAGTGGTTTTAATGCCTACCAGTGGCTTTCACAAAGCAGAAGGCACAGCAAAGTCCCAGAAAACATCAGCAAGTACACAGACTTGCTGAAGAGGACAACGTGGAACACAACACAAGCTATGTGTGTTGACCATGATCCCCTTAGAAGAGCATTCACTTGTAATACTCTAAGTCCCAATGACCATCCATGTAAGGATAAAACCAGAACAGTTTCACACACTGCTCATTTTAAACAGGATAGGCTACTAGGTTAATTAACAACACCTTACTCTGCAGCCCCATTATCCAGACAATTGTGTAGAACAGCACTATTTTAGATTTAATCCTTCCCTTTCGAGGTGGTTCACAGAAGGGTACCCACTCAACAGTATTTTACACGGGCAAATCACAGTGTTTCCTCACTCCTAAAGTTGTATTAATTTACCATAACCTGAAACTTATTATTGAAGAGGGCAGAACTCCTTGTTAGTGGGGGACAGACGGGGTGCACTGCCTTTGAGCAGACGGAAAAAAAAGGCAGAAAGAGGCAGGTGGTGCATTTCATACATATAACAAAAGAAAAATTGGTTAAGTTAGGTAAAACTAAGTGCAGCACATTGAAAGCCAATCTTACACTGGGACATAATACTGATCTGTAAACAACCTAATATGCAAGTGTTAGAAAAAAAGACTTCGCTCTAAGTCTCAGAAATCAAAGACTGTGGGTCGAGCTATTTAAAATGTCTGTGGAATACTGGTTTCTTCTTTGAAGTAGTCTGCACAATGGCACATTAAAAACACTACTCCAGTTCTGAATGCCTTCCTTTATGAAAAAAATGACAGTGCACCATTGCTGACTTTTAGTCAGCTGTGTCAGGGACACAAAGAGCTTTCTCAGAAGTACCTATGCCTGATGGCTACTCACAGGGTATTTTATCCTCTTCCATTTCACCTGTGTATGGGAGTAGCTCACAGCACCCAGCTAAGCTTCAAGTCTGAGATGCTGGGGAACCATTAGTAGCAAAAGCACTATAAAAAGTTTAACTGTCCCTTTCATCCTGCATCAGACTGTTAAAAACAATTATACATGGAAACACCATAATCTACTAAGGAAGCCTACTTCAAGCTATGGCACAGAATTAAAAGCTTAGCAGTGTCCCCTGCTTCAAATGTAAGCTATTCAGGCGTCAACATCATAAGAAATGTGACTTAAATATGGTTGGAGCATTTAAGTCTTCTCTTCTGGAAATGTTTATTATGTCAAGGTATCCAGCATGTATTTCAATAACCACAAAAGGGAATCCCAGACCAGAAAGCATTTTGTTTTCAGGAGGTCTATGCAATACCCTCTAACAAGAAAGATCCCACAGGACACTAATCAAAAGGCAGGGAGGCACCGCATAATCACCAGAACGCAGAAGAACACTAACTCTGAGCTCATCAGCATAATATAAAAGACTTCATTACACAACTCCCACTGTTCCTTCAAATAACGTAGGAAAGCTATTGTTGGAAATGTGTGGCTCTTTTTTATTAGTTTCCTAAAAGATTTCAAGTTTAAAATATTATCTGGCAATGGAACCCCAAGTCATAAGCTTGTGCAAAAATTTGTTTAAAAAAAAAAAAAAACTTTGTATACAAAATGGGTCTTTGAAACAAATTCTGCACTATACAGTGGGAAATAAAAAGACAAATACATATTTCACACTTTTTATTTACAAATTTTATAATACCAGTCACACATTTCAGAACCATTTATTTAATTGTAAAGCAGACCACTCAAGTTTTACACTAAACAAACTGTCTCCAGGCAACACTTTTTAAAAAGTGGCTTAGTAAAGGAGATCACTTTCCCAGAAACAACTAAAAACTTGCCTTGCGTAAGCTACAGTCACAAACAATAACTAGGCATAGCTAACCATTGATACAGGATTTAAGACATCTTTTTAAAAAAACCCCACACTTCAGGGCAGGTTCTAAATCACCCAGAAATGAAAAAAAAAAGACAGCATTGTTATTCATCACAAATCATTTTATACACATCCACTGCCCTTTAGGAGATATAATGGTGAGAGCTATTAGATTATGAGGTCACCTCCCCAAGGAATGGCAAAACTCAGCCACTGGCAGCATTTAAAACTAGACTGAAAGAGGTCTGTGGCATACTAAAAAGACATCCTGCATTGATAGAAAGATAGATTAAGTAACTTAAGAGATCCTTCCCTCCCCCATCATTAGGTAATACAATTCTCACCATTATAAACCACGATTTAAAGCCAAAGGAAAAAAGCCTTTTAACACCTGAGATCAGAGGGAGCAAGGGAAACAACGAGGGAGGGGTGGCTGGCACCATGGGGGATTGAAAGAAGAACCCTTTTCTTACAAAATACTCATTAAAAAGGTGCTGTAAACCCCCACCCATGTGTAGTGGCTGACTGATGTCAGCAACTGCCTGGGCTGGGCTCAGAGGGAGCCTCCTCTTTCCCTTTTTTATATCATGTGCCTTTCAGACGCCATGTTAGGATCCTACAGGCTGCTGCAGTTTCTACAGTGAGGGACAATTTCTTCTTCCCCATCCTCAACCAATAAACTTCTCTAGCCAAAATGTATTAAATATGCGCACAACACTAGCGTTACTCGGGGCACAGATCACCTGAAAGCCAAACAGATTATCCCAAGCCCCCAGAATTTTCTCTAATCAGTCAGAGCAAAACAACCCCACCACCACCACCACACACGCTTCTCTATTCGGAGAAGATGACCCACAAACTTTTCTATATGATAAGGGTGCCCCCCATCCCCCAATTAATCTCTCACAGGGACCGCACTGGGAAAATGGCCTTAACTGATACTTAAAGGTCACTATATTTAGCCTTTCAGAGACGGACAATTTGCGTTCTACAAACTTAACCTTTTTTCCCTTTAAACTACCCCCCACGAAAAACCCAACCCTCAATGAGATCTCCCGACTCAGGTCCCCTACAATGATTGCAACATTCACCTACTGTCCAAATCGCCTAAATCCAAGCGTTTAGACACCAGATTCGGACACCGAATCCTGGCTCCATGTCGGGGGAAAGCCCAGCTCCAAGGGCGCGGAGGTGCAGCTGCCCAGTCACTGCCGGGCCGCCATGTTGTGCCTGCTATTTACACGGGGCTCGCACTGCCAGCCACGCTCCCCTCCTCTCACAGCTTCTCCTGGGACGAGTCCCAGACCCTCCCCTAATCCCAGTAGGGTGGTGTGGGGGCTGCTCCCCTCCCTCGAGTCCCCTGCTCCCTATGCGATGGGGTAGTTGAAGCAGAAGCCTTAAGTTCAGTGGTGGAAGAAGGAGCTCCCCCCCGCTCACCGCCGCCTCGCCCTGTGCACCCTAATCCCAGCTGCGAGAGGCCTCCCTCTTCCGCCTGCTTCCCCCGCGGCGACCCCCTGCCTCCTGGACCCATCCGAGCCTCCGGCACCCTCCAGCTCTGTCCGAATCCTCTCCCTACTCGCCCCCTCACTACCGGCACCCTCCCCGGCGCTACCTTCTGACCCCCCTCGCCGCCCCAGCCCCGCCATACCCACCCCATCGACGGCCTCCTCACCCCGCCCGGCCTCCGCCCGAGCTTCTCCCTCTCTCGCTCCATTTCCCGGCCCTCGGGCCCTCTTGCTTCCCACCCCCGGCTCCGCTGTGTCCCCCTGTCCTCCTCTCCCCCCTCTGCCGCTGGCCTCCCCCAGGCCGCCCTATCCCGCTGCCCCGGCCGGTCCCCCCAGCAGTATAGGTAGGAGTAGTAGTCGGTGGAATATAAAAACCTTGGCGATTTGCGCCTCGATCAGGGAGACGATGTCCTTGGCGAAGGGCACGTTCTCCTCGGCCAGGATGGTCAGCATGTTGATGTGCGGCTTGCTGTTGAACGTCAGGTCCTCCAGCGACGACTGGTAGTCGCGGCACGCGTCCTCCCGGGCCTCGCTGCTGCCAGCGTTGCTCTCCGGGGCCGACATGCTGCTCGGACCAGGACCCGACCCACCGACCGACAGCCCCCTCCCCGCGATCCCCCGCCGCCGAGCGATGCCGATGCCGCCCCCCCGCCGCTGCCGCCGCTGGGCTCCTCTACCGCATCCTCCGCGCCGCGACTGCCGCTGGCCGCGCTGCCGGTGCCGCCGCTCCTCCGCTCCGGCCGCCGCCGGCTCAGTCTCGGCGCTCACAAAATGGCGGCGGCGGGCACGGCTCGCGCACCGCTCCCCGCAGCCGTTGCGTCATGTGAAATTGTGCTCGGGAGAGGGGCCAGCGCCTTGGAGGGCCCCTTTTGTTCGCCGGCCGCGCCCTGATTGGCTGGCGCCCCGCCTGCGCAGCTCGCCATTGGCTCGCTCGTCCGCGCAGCGGTCCGCGATTGGCTGGCGCCGCCCTTCCTGCTCGCTGACGGGCTCCCGCGGTCAGGGCCCGCTCTCGCTCCCGCGTCCCGACTCGCCATTGGCGGCGTGTCCCGGCCCCGCCGCTGCCGACCCGGCCCGCCCTGCCTCTTCCTCCCGCCTTCCCGTGCCGCCCTCAGCGCTGCTTGGTGCTCCTGCCGTAGTCCCGCCTCCCTGCCGGGCCCGCCCCCGCCCGCCGATGGCTCAGCCCCCGCAACCCGCCCTCAGCCGGAGCGGCCGCTTCCAGGGGCGGTAGATATTGCTTACTGGATGGGAAGTGAAAGGACGAGGAGTGGTGAACTAAAACAGGAGTTTCACCTCAACATGAGGAAGAACTTGAGGGTGGCAGAGCATTGGGCTGCCCGTGGAGGTCGTGGAGTCTCCTTCTCTGGAGACATTCCAAACCCACCTGGACGCTTCCTGTGCCACCAGCTCTAGGTGACCCTGCCTTGGCAGGGATGTTTTGGACTAGATGATCTCCAGAGGTTCCTTCCAACCCAAACTTCCAACACGTCCGCCTTAGCAAGCGTCCCAGCCCTCCCTGGTTTTCTGAAGCCCTTTCTTTCTTCCACCTTTTAAGTAGTCTCCCCTGGCATTAGTGTTTCCAGGTCTAAACAGAGCCAGGAACCACAGGAGTGAGCTAGTAGTAGGGGAACGCTAGAGAGAAAAGTAACAAAACCTGCCCTTCCTTAGTCATGAGATTTGCCCAAAGGTATCTCTTTAAAGTGAACTTGCTTGCAAAGCTTCTTCAGGTATAGCCATTCCTTCCTTCCCCCACTGCATATTCCTTGGTAACTGTGGAGAACCCTCAGCATTTGAAAGTGGGCAATGGGTGAATGCTTCATTAAAATACACTGCAAAAAAAAAAACCACATCATGTGAGATCATGTTTAAAGTGTAAATTACATATATGTGCATATCCATATATATTCACATATATATTCTGCGAATATAGCGGGAAGATAGCAAAACGAAAACCTGGTTAGCTTCCAGTAAAAGCTGCTGTTTGTCATTTTATCTGGCTGCAAATGTACTTTAGTTTTTGTTTTCATGTTTGTATCCCCTTTCTGAAAAAACGGGGAAGGAGAGGACAGGAAATGCAACAACAGCTTTTATTTGCTTGTTGAATTGCATATTCATGTTTGTTCCTGTAAGCCTTGAAACACTGTACTTTGAACATACTGCTTCACCACAAGATAAGAAAATAAAACTAAAGTGTCTGTGTCTGGCTGACTAAAGCTGGAACTGCAAGGCCTCTTCTCAGCATAAATATTAGCAGCTATTTGAAGACCCCCTATCCATGAATAATATTAATTATGTACTAGGAACCAAGCTATAATGTACACCCAGTTTATTTAGCAAAAACAGTACATACTGTTCTGCTCCTAGGGGAAAAACTTGGGGTCGAGGAAATGTTTCTCCTCCTCAAACCATTGTGTTTGTAAGTTAGAATGCTCATAAATACTAATTACAAGAGCACAACCAATAACATAAACAAAACTGCATTGATGAAGATGTGATGTCATCCAAGGCCACTCTCAAAAACAGATTTGCTGTTTACTGATCAGGAAGGGACCGATGCGGCGCAAAACAGTTTGCTACCCTCCAGAACACACTCTTCCTGAGACTGAGTCCACCCAGCGTGCCTGAGCAGATCTAGTGTTTTAGTGTATTGTTAGTTTGTCTTTACTTACTTACTTACTTACTTAGTTTGTCTTTACTAGTCTTCATGTGAAGCCAGTGGTACCTCAGCAAGGTCTACAGGTTGTTAGTGAGAAGTTGCTCATAAGGCCCTCGTGCTGATGAGTTGTGAGAATGCTCTGTGCTCTAAGCAGTTTTTGAAACAACTCATTAAGAGTTGTACAGAAATGGCCGTTGAGTCTATCCTTGGGCACTCTAATGAAAAGTTGTTTATTGTTGCAGGCAGCAATGTGTGCAGTGTGAGTTTATCTGTGCCTGCGAAAACACGCCTCATACATGTCTTGTTGAAACCGCCTCCTGTCAAAAGAAGAGTTTTGCTGAAAGCATCACTTAGTGATGCTTCTGGTACAGCTGTATCCCATTGCTTCTTACAGCAGTTGACATAGCTGTCAGATAAAGTTTAGATATTTGGGTTTTGGTTTGTTTGTCTGTTTGTTTTTAATAGATGCAGCTATGGGTTTTGCTGGTATAAAGCCCACAGACTAGACCCACATATAGGCCACATGACTTGAGAATCACCAGCAATCAATAATTAAATACGTTTTGCTGAATTGTCATGAAATTATTGTACTACATAACAAAATATATCAAGGAAAGATGCCTTTCAAGATTTTATTACATTTTAAAACATCTGTAGTTGAAAATACTCATACTTCTTTTTATGCTTGAGATTATTTTTCTTGGGAAGTTTAATAAAATTACTTTAAGCTGCTTTATAGCTAGGCAAAGATAGAAAAAAAATAGGATCTCAAGTCACCCAGAAATGTTCTTGCTGCTTTTCATTCTGGAAAAAAACAAAAACAAAAAAAACAACTAATTGAAAATGCGTCTTTTTTGACATGTTAGAAAAAGGAAAACACAGACACTAAAGAAACAAACACAGTGTAGATTTTTAAATATTGGTTTAATGAGATGTAAATTACCCCTCTGTATATGAGCTGAAGTCCTTTGTTCTCCAGCCAAGATTCTCTTAAGGAAGCAGACAGTGTTTCTCGGTGAGCCTCCTAAAGGGTGAAAAGCTTTATACTCTCATCAAGCCTCCAAAGCAGCTCCGCTGTCATCAGCCTCACACACTTCAGTAGCTGATTTGTAGAACAACCTTGACTAGAAAGTTTGCCAATGTAGTTACAGTAGAAGACCCGGTAAACCCTCCTAGAGGTGTGATCCAATTTAAATTGCTTTTATAACTGTCTATTGCTTATACCAGAACTGCAAAGGATGTTTTGCCATTGAAACTATACCTGTGGATTTTTCCCAGCCAGCATATGTGTATTGATTGGTGAATGTTGTCATGGTCCTGGTATTGCTAATCAGCAAAAGTTTTAAAGAACCAAGCCTCCATTATCTGCCAGCCAGATTACTCCTTGTCTAGGTCTCAAACAGCTTCCCTCACTTTTATTCACCTTTAGCGTTGTACCTTGGTGACCTCTGAACTAGTAACGACAAGTCTTTTATAACAGGATTATCTCCCGTTTGGAGCTAAGCACCTAGGTTGCTCTGAATGCGGAGAGCCTGGTTTTCTTCATAAGGTCAAAATGTAGGAAATTGTGGAATTGCAGATTTGTGGAAGCACAAAAAATTTCAGTTTGCTTTTTCAGTGTCTGGTGGTGAATAGAGCTGAAGGAACCATCTACTAGTATCTACTACCATCTACTAACACTTCTGTACTTAAAAAATTCTGGATATTGTAACGTTTCTAATATAGTTGGGGTTTCACAGCCTCAGAAATTTTCAAGGTGTGATAAATACATTTAGTAAAAGATCATTTGCTCGGTTGATAATTAGGAAAAATTCAAATACTGACATACTGAATAATATGTTTAGTATGTCTAAACAAATGTACTAACCTGTATTGCCCTTCAAAGCTTTGCAAGATAGTCCTGACAGCTTATAATCTCTGTAACATTTTCATTATGATGGGTTCATCTTTACAGTAAGGCAGACAGATCTCAAACAGCAATGATCCAGGATCAGAGGCTAAGAATAGATAGGAAAGGAAGTGTTGTTCCTTTAGAATGGATAGGAAAGGAACTGTCTACACCAAATACTGTGGGGGAAAAAAAAGCAGTGTCCTAGTTACAGGGGCCAGGACCAGTTTATCAATATGTGGGTACAAACAAAACTGTGTATTCTACACCCTCTGTGTCATTTATGATGGACTGTTAATAATGGATCATTTGGAGCAGCTGACCAGGGCACACCTGACACTTCAGGGTACAAGCTGGGTGTTAAAGAACTCTGCAAGGAGTGTTTCTTTGTTTTCACACCAATGACTCAGCTGCAATAACTCCCCCTGGGGAGTCGTAAGCACCTTCACACGCAGCCTGAGGGGGCAACTCTGCTTGTGGGCCGCAATGGACTCACATAATAGGCAGCTGCAATGACCTAGACTATCAAAGATTCCAAAATATCCCATGACTCACAGAGTTAAATCACCCACTGTGAAACTCCCCACCCTGGAGGAGATGCTGGACATTCCCACCTAAACCTGAGCATATATAATTTTGGAGTTTTGGGACTTCTGGTACCACTTGTCGGATCCAGAGGAGAACCAGAACTTCAACAGGACTACAACCATCATGCAGACCAACAGGTTTTCCTGTTTCCAAACAGGGGGCCCACGTGATGCTCAGCACAGGGGCTAATGAAGACTGTTCTGTTCTTTTCCGGGGGTGCTGGGTTATACATCTGTCTTTGTGGATT
>JAWWES010000001.1:33105155-33122837 GCA_035583135.1 Lophotriccus pileatus
ACAGTTCACTCTCCTCCTCTGTGGCCATGACTTAATGATACAAAAAATCCAACATTAGGGCCCTTAGTATCAGACCATAACCCACTACTCAAGGTCTAGATCAGCTTTCACTCATGCTGTCAGCTAAAATTTCTTAGTGACACACTTAATGTGATTATAACTATTGCTCTCTGTCTGTCATTGTTACTGATATCAGATCAGATATCAGCTACCAGCTGTTATAAAACTCATATGAACTCCAGTAATAAAAATTATGGAAACGGCTTCACAAATGCACTACACACATTAAAATTAAGACATTCTTTCACTGAGAAAAAGTTAAAACATAAGTGATACAAGCAGCTGTTTAATTTCTTAGGATCTCTCTCCTTGAAGTCACTCTGGGATTTTACCAAATTAGGTGTTCTTTCATAAGGGTGCAAGGCAGAGAGTGCAAGGGTCTTGGTTGAGAAAACAGCCCTGGCTCCTGGCTGACACTGAAAATGCAAGACATCTATCAGTATGAATTTTGTTTTACAGAAATAATTAAAATAATTAAAATTTCTTCAGCACAGTATCTCCTTACATCCCTTCTTTTCTTGTCAATCACTGTCATGTTCTCAACAGTTTTAAAGCACTCCAAATTTTTACTGTGGACGAACAGAAGAAGTAATAAGAGCTCACAGTTCATCTTGTTAGCTTTTGACCTAAAAACCATAAGACTGTTTGGCATTTTATGAGAGGACATTCCACTAATAGTTAAACAGTTTTCCTGTACCAGTTGTCAGTGGGAATTTTAAAAAACCTCTCATGTTCTTCTCTATGTGTGAGTGAATTTTGAGGCTTGGGAAGGTGTGGTGTGCTGTCAGTTTTGGTTGCAGTGTTTCAGGGAAGAGTGAGGAGAAGAATGGAGAGAGAAGCGGTATCATTGCTGGTTTAAGTTGGTACTTGGACTCCTGGATACTTGTGTTCAGTTAGATTTCTAAAAGATACAGCTGCTCTGTGCTCTGCCTCACATCTCTCCTGCAAAGTTTTATTTTTGTGCATTAAAACCCAGCATTTTTCAACGACTGAAGTTTTGCATTATTGATTTGCCTTGGGAGACTGACATGTCTTCCCCTATGTCACCCATGACCACATGGCAGGGTAGTATTTTCCTGTGCTGCTGTACCAGTATGTACTTCTTTCCCTTGTCATAGAAGCTGCAGGATGTGTTGGTTCTGTAGAAGAACAGACCCTGCAGTAACTGCAAAGACTTCAAAGAATGACTGGAGTTGCAATAGCATGTGCAAAGTTGTTCTGGCTTTAGTAAATCTCTTTCCCTTGGCTTCTCACAAGATGAAACGTCTTCTCAGCATTGCTGTAAGGCAAAGACAAGACACATACAGGAAAGAGTTGAGCTTGTTTTGCTGATAAGAAGCTGCTTTTTGAAACAGAAGTTTCAAACTTCTGAAACCCTCCTCTGAGTATGCGTTCTCTTCAAACATGTCACAACATCCTTGTTTCTAAAGTCCATCCTGTCAATTCCTTCCTTGTTGATTTTGGCAGAAAGTTCAGACAAATCAAGTAACTGGTGACTAATCTCTGCTCTAAGAATGTAAGATCCCACTGGGAAAGCTAAGCATATCCATTAAAATGTTCAAGAAAATTCATCATGTTGCATCTGTATTTTCCTTGTCAAAGACTTTGAAAAATTCTGTGCCTTGATGAAGCAACTGTCAGTTGTCAATATCTAAAGTCATTGCATTTCAAATCTGGAAAACTGTTGGCTCTTTTATCCCACCAGTGTAATTTGGCTTGTTCAGTCTTCTTTCCTCTTTCTTTATAGGATAATAGCTGAAGTGAGTTGGTTCTAGAAAGGCACGATGGCTATACAACTCGCATTCACACCGTATCAGCTGTGTCCAGCAATAGGCAAGACCGCTAAGTGACTTATGACACTGTCCAACAGATGAACAGGAATGTCTCACTGCCAGAAGGGAATTAACAACAACATAGCACTGCAGTCCCCAGCTATTTGGCAGGACACCCAGCAGATTGCACAGCCACTAGAAATGCAGGTCTTCAGCCAAGATATTCTGTTTTCAGAGTCAAAGTTAAACTAAACTAAGGCCCCATGAATTAGAAGGACCATCCAGCCTGCTTTACCTAAGCCCCTGCTATATGCTGTAGAGAAAGGATAAAATACTCAACTGTGCAAACATGATGAAAGATTTTATGTTTTCACTTACTCTATTTTATCCTTTGAAGGGTCAGGTGTCATATTGCTGAGATTTCAATGGCATTAGGGGCTCTCTCCAAAAGGCAGGGAAATATAATCTGGTGGAGTACTGCAATATGTACTTTCCATCTGAATCCAGAACTTCTTGGCCCCTGGACTCATTACTTATGGAAGGAGAATTAGGTGCATATAAGAAATGCGATTAATCCCTAAAATCATTAATTCCTAAAATTCATTATTTCAACCCAAACTACACACAGGTAATTTTTTAGCAATTTATTATAATTCAAATCAGCAGTGATGTGGATCAAACCTTTTTCCTAGGAAAGTGCAGTAATTCATCCAAAACTGGTAAAACTGGGACTAGTTCAAGTAAAAACTGCTGTCTGGTATCATCAATCCAAATCCCAGAGGACAGGTCGCAAACAACAAAGAGACTGTACAGGCAAGGGTAAAAGGTTAGAGATGACTCAATATTGCACTGCATCATTGCAAATAGGAAGAGCTATTTCATAAATCATGGGTCATTTCCATAGGTTGAAAGTCTGTCTGTATACAAACAGGTCATTACAACAAGGAATCACAAGATTTTCCATGTTATTAACCTTAAGCAGAGCACAAGTACTGGGCAAATTAAATCCTGCAAAAAGCTCTGTACAGTCTAGTGTAGACTGGAAACTTCTGGAAGAGCCACAGAGTATGATGGTGTCATGAATACTCCCTTGTGTTTGCAATAACCTTCTCTTATCCTCCTGAACCCTTTCCTCTAATCCCTTAATCATTGTTGAGGCATTTCTCTGTCTTTAAATACATCAAATGCACTTCTTGCATGTGGCTCTGGAAACAGGTTCATTAAGCTTAATCCCTGCAGCTGAGGGTGATGTGAATCCTATTCATGTATGGTATTGCCAGTGCTTTGTGGAAGGGAAAACAAGAGGTTATTCACAGTTTGTAGCCATTGGGAAGACGCCTCTTTGATATTTTGCTTGAGTTGGTCACTAGGTTGCTCTATTTCTGCAAACAGAGAAGAATTTTACCTACTTTAGGAATTACTAAGGCCTCATCTGTGTTGTACTTCTGCAATAGTTCAAAAGATTGCTGGTACTCAGGTGTTTGGGTTTTTTTAATTGAAGAACTTTAGACAGGAATTCCATTTTGAAAATAGTTTCCAAGTGGTAAGTAAATGGAAATCAAGAACAGAAATTCTTGAATTTTTGTTCAAATCTTTTAAAACTACTTAAAAACATGTAGGAAAACTCTCAACAGAACATCTAATTCAGAATATAAATCACTATATATTAGAACATGATGCATTTTCCACCATTACTTACTACTACCTTTTATTATGTACAGCTTCCCAACAGCTCCGGTCAACAACAGTCTGAACTACTTATACATGTGCAATTGGTCCCATGGGGAATTCCACTGATTTCAGAAAAGTTAATGACTATCTACTAATTACATGGCTTTAACTGTCACACCTTATTCCCTTGGATGTGAAATCAGATCTATAAAATCTATTCAGTGTCTACAGACCTTCAAAGATGAGGCAGAGTATTACCCAGTGGTAGTAGCAGCAGCCTGCAGGTGCAGCGGATGAAATGTACCTCTGCTAAACGTGTAGGTCAGATGTCTAACATTGAGCTACTCTAACCTCTGCTCCCTGTGTAGTCAGCAGAAAGGAACAGACATCTCAAGAGACAAATTTGCCTCCCTGCAACACAGGCACAAGAGAATGGAGCCTATTCCTACATAAGTTACTCCCACAATTAACTATCTAGTCATTAACTGTCACACATAGTAGGGCTCCACATGAGAATAATTATACAGGCACGAATGCTGTTTGGGATCAGGCTCCTGCTAGCCTGTGTTCTGTAAACTTTAGACTCTTGAATTAGGATAAGAGGTGTTGAAATCAACCTTGGTATGTGTGCAGTCCTCTCCACAGAGTGCAAGGAAAGCCCATGCTGAGACCAGGCACCTGCTGGTTGTGTGAAGTTCAGCAAGATGACTTTCAATTCACTGTTAGTGGCTTATGTTTCAATTCCTAATAAATGCTAGAACACTGACAACTATTCAATTATTTATTTCAAGTACTTTGGTCCTAGGCTAAAGTAGTTCCAAATCATCACCAACATTATTTCAAACCTGTCTTCTTAAATTTAGTTATTTTTGGTTATTCTTACCTGGAAGAATGATGCTGGAGGGGAAAGAAAACAGTAAGAAAAATCTTTTCTAGATACTTCTTACAACTATTAACTAAAGATGAAGTATTAGGAAATAAAGGAAGTAAGGTGATCATGCTCAATATTTAGCCCATACAGTGTTTAAACATTAAAGCAATACATACACGGCCTTAAAGCCACCCTCTGCTGGCGGAGACCCACCAGCACAGTGAACCAGCAGCTACAGCTGCCTTATCAGTGTCAGAGCCAGCAGAGATCAACATCTCTGACGTGCATTTTGCAGCACCACGGAGTATCCGGCTACACTGGACTCAGAGGTGTGACCCAACTGGTAGGGAGCTCGGGAGATAGAAGGCCGAGGGACACCCTCTCTGCCCATTAGCGATTCTGCAATGGAGAGCTCTGCAATTCCCTCACTCCCCTCACAGCTGCATCCAGCCCAGGTTCCAGCTGACAGCCATGGCCCAGGAGAGTCTGCCACAGGAGAGAAGACATGAAGATTGCTAACACAATCCATGTTCTCTTTGCTGCTCTGTAGGTAAAACTGGTGGGCTAAGAAATCACATACTGACTTGTATAACCACCTGCATGCAGTCACTTTATTTAAAATTAGGGCTCCTTTTATGATTTTTAGTTTTCTAAATAAATAACAATAAGCCCCCTTATATTTTGGCCTCAGAAATCTGAACATATCCGATGATGTCACAAACGGGCTATATGAAAATGGGTCAGTAGTTAAAGCCATCTCAGGAAGGTACAGTTATCTACAGATTGCTTCCAATGTAATCTATGATTGTGAATGTATTAGAATTAGGGGAACCCTAACTTTGATTCTCTTTGTTAACATGTGTCAGCTAGTTTTTCAAGGGATAACAGTTTTTAGACAGAACACTGTAGACGTAACATGTAAGAAGGGCTGGGTTTGCTCAGCCTGCTGATGGGTTTTTGCACTGCTGTATTTTAGCTGACAGGTCGGTTCCCAGAAATACAGTGCATCAGCATTTACAGGGCATTTGCAAAATGGCACTTGTGTCTTTGTAGTATTTGAGGCAATTGGCTCTAGAGATCTGTTTCTCCTCAGGTGTCATCAGTTTAGGAAATGGAAAGTGTTACTTTGAAATTTTAAAATGCAAAGATTAAAAATATGAAACTCATCACATGGAAAGCACTTTTGGTCTACTTTTGAAGTGTTATTAATCTGTCCCCTCTCCCTCCCCCCACCGCCTCAAGACTCAAGAAGGAAAGCAGGGCTCTTTCCTCCAAGCTTTCTGTTTTCTTCTTTATAATGATGGGATGCAGTAACTGGAATTCTGAAGCCAGCAGAATCATCATCTTCACACAGCTAACATATGGAAATTATTCTAAGGCTTCTCACACACTAAACACTGAGTGTGATGTACTACGTGTGGGTGACAAGCAGATAGCAGAAAAACAAAAAAAAAATGGTAGCATGGAAAACCTGTGTGTTGGCACACACCTAGCTAGAAATAAAATGACAAAAACCAAATACCATTTGTCAGTGGTGGACATGAACAAAATAATGCTTTGTTTTTCCTGCTGTGTCACTGACCGCAGAGCAGTAAATTCAGGGAAGACTGGGGTTTCCATCCCTTTGCATTCCACAGAGGTGAACATTACCTGAAGGTTGCACAAAGGAAGTGCTACCACAGCAGTGGGAAAGCTCAGGCTGCACATTTCCTTTGGGAGGAATAAGACTGGTACATCAACAGTACTCAAGAGTGGTACTCACACCACAGAATGAAGCAGGCATCTTTCAAAACTGGTATCTTCCAAACCCAGCATCTTGGCTGACATGATTTGTACCTAAACTTACCTTCAGATAATGGAGAACTGCCTATAGCAAAGGACTGGGATACCTGAGATACTGTCAAGCCCAGGTAAATGAAGCTGCAACGCCACTCAGAATCAATGGCAGCAATGTTATCCATCCCAGAGAGCCACAGCACTCGAGTGTTGACAGAAACTTGTGAGAGAACCCCCACATACCTGGTTCCACGGCCAAGCATGTCACATGCCTCAGTATTCATGACAAGGTTAATCCACAAGCAAATAACCTTCTCAAGGATAAGAGTTTAAAAGACAGATGTGATTGGACATTTTAACAAAATAATTAACACAAACTGTATTTGTTGGGAACCAGACACTCATGTTTGATTGGTTCTCAAGAGGGAACAGCTTCTCTATCCCACAAGTCTGTCAGCAAGACAAAGCTACTCTACTTTGCCATGATTCTCCCTACTATATTTTATGAAGTGTTAAATTATGAATTATTATACAATAATGTATACAAATGTATTTAAATATATACCTTTTGTATACATATATGCACATATTTCCTGATATGTATTTATAAATATATTTACACTATAAAATACTTATCAATTACTGTATAAATATATTATTCATAATGAAAAGAAAATCCATTTATTTTCATTGGGCCTACTAAAACTCCATTTCCTCACCTCCTTTTTCTCCAGGACGTAGCACTGGGACAGCAGTTGTTCCTGTCACAATCTATCATGGAGGCCAAAGGAGCTTTCAATGGGCAGGAATTTGCAAGAGGCCAAATGCACCTCACTGATATGAGCTAGTAAAGCTCATCCCTGCCATTCATCCCTGGTGAGACACAGCACCCACTTGGCTGTGCAACACCCTCCTGCCAATTCACCTGAGGACTGCACCTGCCTGTACTTTGCATGTTTCTCTACAAAGTTTAGGAACAGCAACAATCTCCTGGGAGACACAATCGCTATTTTAGCTGACATCCACTAAAGCAGAGCATGTACAGTGAAGCCACTGCTCTTCACCCTGAAACAGCTGCCGCCACACTGTCCTCACCAGAGAGCAACATTCACCACTATCACAACAGAGGCAGGAAATCATGTTTGCATAGTAAGAGTTCACGGCAGAGCAGCCAACTTCATTGGTAGCGGGAGGAAACTGGGATTAGTTTTCATCTATTATACGTGGAACATTTTAATACCTAATTCTCTCTTTTGCAGACCTACTCTCTCTCTTTTGCAGACCTACTCTGCCGTTAAATATAAAATTATATTTGGCTAGGTGTGCAGGGGTAACGTATAACTCCCCAAATGTAAGAATTAGTTCCATCACAGGAAAATATATTGGTACTCTCGGTAAGAAAAAAAAAACCCCAAACTTAAAACTGTTCCATATCTTACTCTAGCTCTCTGTTCCCACTGGGATTTGTCTGGACTACACTGAGCTATCACTAGTGCTGCTTACAGAGTGCAGGGTTTCTTGAGCTGCTGCTGCCTGGTCAGGTTACATGCAGCAAAACCATAAAAAGGCTGTGTCACAAGACCTAACGCAGAAAACAGTTAACAGAAGCACCCATGTGTACAAGGGAAATCCTCCTGCTTCTCCCCCGCAAACTAAAGTGCATCCTTAGATGCACAATTTAATGAAAAGAGGCTTCAACAACAAGCCCAAAGACTTCTGGCTTCTGCCATACACTTGGCCACCTGGTTTTTGTGCTGTGTTGCAAATGCTCTAAACCAGCTGACAAGCTTGATTCAGGTTTTAAAAAGCTGCATTACTGCAAACCTCCTCCACTTCTACCATGACACACAGAAAAGCATACACAGGGACCGTGTGTCAACACCCCAGTAGCTCACTAAGCCGCTCCACGTAGTTACACTGGCACAAAAGGGAAATGTACTGCAGCATGGGAAGGCAAGTGGCAGATGGTAACACCAACTCCTTAAACTAGCAACACCACCACAGCCTCTGCATCATGCACCTGGATTGTTCAACAGCTCAAAGCAGGGAGCTCCATACACCTCCTGGGAATGCATGCCCAAAGAGGCTCTACTGGCAAAAAAAGGGCTCTGTTATGCATGAAACCAGAATCTGAAGGTATGACTGCCTTGAGCAAGGTAGATTAAGTCATCAGCTTCACACCTCTATGCTGGTTTAGAAAAACCTCTCCTGTCCTGCAGGACATCAGATCTATTAAAGAACATATCCTTCTCACCTTGCAAGCCCTAGGTCTTGTGCATGCAGAACAAGGTTCAGCAGCAATTCTGGGTCACTCAACTCAGCAGGTAAAGTGGCCAACCCTAGTGTGCCACTCCCTAAGCTGCTGCAACAGCAGCGCAACACTTTTTTTTTCCTCTATAAAGTTGTGCACCAGGAAAACAAAGGCTAAAGAGTAGCCGTTAAATTCTTGAAGCAGGAGGCTTGTGCAAACCTAACTTACGTGGACTGCAGCCAAGACACGAAGGTTAGCTACTCACTAGCAGTCCACTAAATTATATGCTTAGGACACTGCATGTAAATAACAACATGGAGCAAGTGAAACCATGTGAGCGGAAACTTGGCCAGGAACTGTGATACTGACTGTGGTTGCCAGTTTTCCAGGAAGAGGCACTTGCAAAAGAAATGGAAAAAAAACCCCAAAAACCTACCAAACAAAAAAAAAAAACCCAACAAAATAATGAGGTAGTAGAAAAGAGTCAACTAGTGATAATGTACAGAAAAGCTATTAAGTTTAGGTAAAGAGACCAAGGAAGAGAGCAAACCCAGGGAATTCTGGTATAGCCACTATCAAATGCTGTTGTCCCAGGAATTGTGTGCTTTTTCACTTACACAAATGAAATGGTTTGTGTGCACTAGGAGTGCTCTGACTGCAATAGTGTTGTTTAGGTACTCACCTGCCCAAGCTAGTATTTTAAGCTGAATCATATAGGAACCAAAATAAAATTTTGCACCACTGCACCCAAATGGCTGGAGAAACTGAGAACACTTGCATGCATAATCAGAGACTCCAGCCTAACAATTTAGTTGCAAGACTTCATGAGAAAATAAATAATGGTCATAATTTGACATAAAACTATGGTTGCTAAAATTAAATTTTAACCTCTAGCTATGGCTATCACTCTCCCTGTGTCTAACACTTTTCACCCACACCCTCACAAAAATAGGGACAAGGAACAGCATTGGAAGCTTGCCATAACTAAAGGCTCACATTGCTCTCGTCATATGAGCCATCATTTCCTAAAATGTATTCTTTCCACTAAGGAATTTTTAGTGAGCTTTTAATTTCAGTAGAACTTACATGACCCTTAAAAAATCCTCTGCTGCCTCCCCCCCCGTCCCATTTTTATTATTTTGAAAGGAATAAGAGCTAGTACCACGGTCAATGATTTGTCAGCTCATGGACTGCTTGCCTTGCACAGACACACAGATCAGCTGAGCAGTATCAGTTACCAACTCAGGTTTGCCACTACACAACAAAAATAGACCTTTCCATGATTAGTGGCAACTGAGTGAGGTCCACCCCAAGCACAACTTCAGCACGATACCTCCACCTGCTTTATGCAATACCAGGGCTTGATCAAGCTTCATGCTGCAGAGGGCAGCGCACACATAAACTACATTGAAACACGCAGCCCGAGTGATTTTGTTCCACATGGAAGCACTCAGGGCACCCACTGTGTACATTAAAGCTACAACACTGGCAGCTAAAGGATTTATGCTCAGCTCTGGAGCCTGAGTCATTTTCTGTGCAAGACTTCAGCAACTTGTGCGTGGGGAAGCCTCATCTTCACTGCAGTGCTGCCATCAGCCTGCTGGCTTTGCAGGAGTGAGGTGGACCAAGAAAAGCTATTGTTCCAGAAAATACTATTATGTGACAAAACCTGAAGCTGTTGAGGTGCTTGTGAACTGGGTAGTGGTATATATGCTTGTAAGATAAATGTGGTCTGCTTACAGCCCTATGATCTTCAGTCGTCATGTCACACCATCCCACCTTGAGATATATTCATGTCCAGCTAAGAAACAGCCACAGAATGTTTTGAGTCTTCTTGTGTTTAGCAAGTTTTCCCCACTGCTAGTGTGCCTTCCCAAAAGGGAACTTCCCAAAATTGGAGTCTCGCAGTCTCTCGTACTCAAGCTACCTGCACTTTTTCAGTGTCTTAACACTTTTAAGTCGTACATGTTGTGATGACCATCTCTAGTATCTACAATGAAGTCAATTTCCTGTTTCAGTATTAACTCTTTTTTCAACTCAAGATAGAAGTCATGGAAAAAAACACATTCTTCTCTCTAGCGAGTCCTTTCAGATACCAGATCTTATGAACCCAGGGACTTGCAGTAGCCTGCACACCCTTTCCTGTTGTGTAACTGCTATTGAACTGTTGCTATGTTTTGGTTGAAGAACACGTTCACGCTAACTGTAAAGGTTCTTGACTGCTCTTAAAGCATTCTTCCTGTGCTGAAAGACAAAAAAAAAAAAAAGGTAATTAATTAGTCATAATTAGTCACTAGAATTATTTCCAGAGCAGCTTTACAAACTCCTTTTGCCACGCAAGCATACTAGACTCTTCCAGATACTGGTTTAACAGCTTCCTCCTCACAGTTTCATTGAGAACACTTAACAAAGGCATACAAGCCTTCCACTTTCATGGTTTTCCAAGCTCTCCCTGTCAAAGAACAAAGACAACACAATGTATTCTGTGCTATGATTAAGATACTTGGAAACAGTAACACGATACAGAAGTACTTACCTATTCCACCAAGTTAAATTTACCCTCTCACCTTTCATCTTGCAGATCCAGCAACTTTTTGTCAAATAGCTCCATGGGAGACAATTGCAACCAACCAACCAAACTTCATTGCAGCTTCTTCATCCTCCATCACCTGAGCAGTAACTCTGATGTGAAAGAGTTAACACCCTTCCACCACAGGCTTTGAAATAAGCAGTTGGGACTGTAGACAACCAAGTTTTATAGCTGGCATACTTAAGAAAATTGGATTTTAAAACAAAACTCACATGCCAAGAGTAGCATATATGGTATCAATCATCCTTACAAACTACATTCAACTAATGCTAATGTGCATACCAGAAATTGTGTTAGGTCTGACAGTGAGTTTGCAAGAACCAAGACAACCCCAAGACGCTGCCAGTTCTCTGTGCTGTGCTGCCATGGATGTTGAAACTGTGGCATTATAACACCAGACACCTTAAAAATTACATTATAATCTATTTGTACACTTCATCTTGAAATCTTCATGCAGACTGCAGAGCTGGCTTAGTACAGTAGTGACTGCTCAATTTAGCGCATCCAAATCCTTGATGTTTTCATTAAGAGGAAACTTGTCAGAATGAAAGCTGAGACACAAAGACAGGTTTCTACATATTAACTTAAACTTTGATTAAGCAATTTCTTCTTTAAGTCATCACACATTCCTACTTATCCGCATCTTCCTCACACCTGCAGGATGTTTCAACTCTTTCTCCGGGTCTTCAGGAAACTGGGTGGTTGCTTACCTGAGTCCACAGTGATGAAAATCACTTCAGTAGCAAAGAAAATTCATAGCTTTTGCAGTGTAGGATGTCAGCATAGTAGTGCAAGTACAGACAAACATATCAGCTTCATAAGCTGAGGACCAGACACACACCAGAGTAAGTTTCCATTAACAGTATTGAAGTAGAGCATACCCACATGTTTAGGAAAAGCCAAAGGCAGGTTTTCAATTCTACCATCACCTTGTATACTTTCATATGAAAAGCCAACAGAATGCTTATTTCTGCAATAGGACTGTAAGCTTCTTGTGGATCTTGCAACGAAGATCAGTTGGGTCAGGAGAGACTTGTACATTAGCGCTCTCAGGTGAACAGACTATCCGAGTTTGACACATACAAACAGGTTTCATCATTAACATTTCTAACAAGTTGACAACAGTGAGTAAAATCCATACACTGACAAGTATCAGACACCTCCAAGCTGATTGAACTACACACAGAGAAAACTGTTTTACTTGTCTCTTGCACCAGGCATTCACTTGGGTAGTTTCTGATGTAATTTCCTTTTTCCTACATTTTGATACACTATAGCAACTCTCTGCTGAGACATCAGAGGATCTACAGATAAAGAAACAAGGTATAAACAACGGTAAAAACAATGAAGTAAAACTATCTGCAAAGTGAAGTGCACAGCAACCTCCTCAGAGCAGCAGCACTGACCCAAATGAGATGGGGAGGGAGAGAGAAAAACCACTGCAGTTAAAACCAATTGTTTCTAAACCAGTTTAAGTAACAAAACATACTGTCATTAGATCAGCAGATCATCCTGGATGCAGATTTCACATACACTTTTGCTGCCAGTTATAGAAAAGACAATCGAGCTTACCCTAGATTATTCCACTGCAATACTTACAATCGGAACCAGGTATCAGCTGCACAGATAAAAGCACAGGGCTAAAGTCTACTGTGAACAACTGTCGTAACTGTGAAGTCATCATGCCACTGCCCCTTTATTTCACCCATCTAAAGGTATCCACATAGAGAAGAAACAGAAGTAGAAATGCAATGAAAGGGGCTGTGCTTGTAATCCAGACTTCTTCAGATGTACAGAACTATTAATGAAAGGTACAGCAGCAACAGAGAATTCCACTCCCTTTTTCTTCAGTCATGCATATGGCAAAATGCGACAACTTGGTCACGAGGAGGAGCACTCACAGGGCACTGGGCTTTTTACAGGATGGCAAGCAACTGGTTCTGATTCTTTAGCTGGAGAGAGCTGCATATAAAGCCGCAGAAAAATGGTACACGTTGTAATACCAGCAGATCCCAAAAGGCTGCAATGTTCAGGTGAAGTAAATGCATCACAGAACATCTCATGACAACTCAAGTGTCTCCTGGGGCAAACACATTACCTGTGTAGTTATTATGAGGCAACAGCCTGAGAAAATACATCCTACTTACCTCCAAGAGGAGCCGAAGTATGAAATAAACCCCACAGCCCCATTTGTCCTGAGGTGTACCACTACTGGACTGTAGCTAAGACATCAAGCAAACCTGCAAAACTCTTCACAGCTCTTTTCAATTGAATATCTTCTTGAGGTAATAAAGTACTTTATTTCACAGGAATCACTTGCAGCTAGAAAAGGTATTATTTCACAAGCCACGCAATACCTTGAGCATCCTCCTTTCCAGTTTACATCAAAGGTCTTCTACGCATCATTTCAGGGAACTCCAGTCCCCTTAAGCTTAACAGAGCTTTGATTACTCTCTCTTTTGGTGAGCGGATCATTTCCCAATCCCCAACACAAAAGCCTAGCAAAAGCAGGGATGAGGTTTAGTACAATTAAATCTAAAAACCGCTGATCAAAATTCTAGCCTACCTCTTAGATGCCAGCCAGAGGGTATGTTGAAATTAAGACAACACCTAGTCAGCTGGCTAAGCCACACCAACACTAGACAGCAAACACAGGTAAGATAATGGGCAGGCAAGTTAGCTCAGCTGCTGAGATGTCTCATCTCATCCATTCTCTCAGCTTTTTCAAAGCTGATTTATGCCTCTGTGGACACAGAGTCATAGGTCTGGGTTGGAAGGGACACTAAAGACCACCTAGTTGCAACCCCCCTGCCGTGGGCAGGGGCACCTTCCACTAGACCAGGTTGCTCAGAGCCCCATCCAGCCTGGCCTTGGGATGAGGCAGCCACAACTTCCCCAGGCAGCCTGTTTCTATGCATCACCATCCTTGAAATAAAAAACGTCTTCTTTATAGCTAATCTAATCCTATCCTTTTCCAGACATACTGAGGGCAGCTGCCTCTAGGAGGAAGCAAAGCTCCTCCTGCTGGTCACACTAAGCCCTATGTCTATGACAGCCTAACACCATTAGTGCAATTATCAGACATCAGACAAAAGCAACAACCCTGAAAAAAGCCTCAAAACATCAAACGCAGCCTGTCACCTGGCATGCGACAAGGACATGACCCAGCCTGCTCCCTTTGGACGGCCTCTCCCACCAAGGCCAGAGCTGCTCTTTAACCCCCAGCCCGTGCTTGGTCCCACGGCCAAGTGCCGCGCCTGGTACAGCCCCGCACGGGCCCCTCTCCCCGGACAGCGCAAAGGGCACAGCCCCGAGAAGCACCGGACCCGCCCCGGCTCCTGCGGCACAGAGAGCAGCCTGCCCCTGCGGCACAGAGAGCAGCCTGCCCCTGCCCGCCCAGCACCGCCTCCCGGCCGGGACCCGCACCACCCTCACCCCGACCCCGGCCCGCTCCCGCCGCACACCCACCGCAGCCCGCCCGCCATAGGGCCCGCTACCGGGGCGTACGGGCCCCGCCGAGCCCCGGGACAGACCCCCTAACCCGGCCTTCTCTCGCCATGGAGAGGCGCTGCCCCACCCAAAACCGGCGGGCACGGAGAGACACCCAGCCATGTCCTTCAGGGCCCGCCACCGCGCCCCTCCAGCCGCTCCTCAGCCTCCCCTGCTTCCTCACCGCCTCGCACACAAGCTCTTGCTTGCTCCTCAAACCAAGTCCTGTCTCCCACCCTCCGCCCTTTTCCGACATCTTAACCCGGCTCCCCGGCCGCTCCTCCCGAGCCAAAAGCGTCCCACGCCATCAACATGGCGGCCGCCACTGCATCCTTCCCCACCCCGCCTCTCCCCACGGCGGCCGCGCGGCGCCGAGGCCTGCCGGGAAATTGAGTCCCCGCCCGGTGTGTGGCCGTGCTATGAGTGCTCCAGAGAAACTACAAAACCCAGAAGCTCCCGCGCTTGGAGGGCGTCAGCCAATGGTGAGGCGGCGTGGCGGCCGGTGGCCCCGCCCCGTCGGGCTCTGGGGTGATGTCATTGCCCAGCGGGGCCGCGGGGGCGCGCCGCGCGCCGCCGCTCATTGTGCTCCGCCGGTACCGCCTCCGCTGCCGCCGCTGGACACGGCGGGGGGGACCCGCTCCCGCTACATCCCCCACCGGGGCCGCCCTGCTCCTACTCCTGCACCGCCCGGGGCGCGCTGCCCTGCTCTTGCACCGCCCAGGGGTGGGCTGCCCTGCACAGCACCGTGGGCGGCCCTGCACTTATCCCCGAAGAGGGCTAATTTGAGCCGAGCCCCGCTGCTCCTATCCAAGGGATCCTGGCTCGAGAGTGGCTCGGCACCATCCCGAGGGGCTGCGCTGCTCGGGGAGTGAGCACCCATTCCCGAGCGGGACTGGCTTGAGCCTAAGCCCGCTGCGGCCATCCCGGAGAGCTGCCCTGCACCGGGTGGGGGGCTAGGACCTATCCCAGCGGACTGCTGTGCGCCCATCCCCGGAGTCAGCACCTACCACGGGAGTGCGGGGACTGCAGCGCGCCCAGCCCCGCTATCCCCGCCGCGGGGCGGCCCCGGGCTGCCGCTTCTGCCGTCGCCGGTGACTGGTTCCTGGCTCCCACCTCGTTTCATGTTTGTGGATAGGGAGGAAAAATCCCAAACCAGGTTAGTTCTGCGCTGTTCTTCTCTTTTTTGTGTGTGTTTTTCCTTCTCCTTTGACCACCTCCCCGCCAGGCCCCCGTCTCCCGATGCGTTTCCCCGCACTGTGTGTTCCCCAGCGGGGAGCAGCGCTGCCGAACGGGGCTGCGCTGTCTGTCCCCGGCTCTGCTGGAAAAGGAGGAATGGGGGAGAAGGAAGGGAAAAGACCCCTAGCCCCCCTAAGTGGTGTCATCCATGGGGGATGAGTGCCCCTCGTCGCCTTTCGGGACCGGCGGCAGCCTCCGGGAAACTCCCGCAACTCCGGGATGCTCCGGGCACCCTGACGGTGCGCGGTCCCGAACCGGTGACACTGGCGGGGAGCCCTGTCTTGTTTATTTCCCGCACTGGATAACAGCGGAAAATAAGACGGATTTTGAATTGCTCTCGCTAAGCGCTGCTAAGCCTGCGGCACCCGGGGCTCCTGGGGGTAAAATAAGTACGGGGTGTGTTTTAGGATGGTTTTTGGGGCTCTGTTGTATGCTGTCGTGTGGCTTCTGTGTTTTGACACCTCTTTTCCTGCCCTCTTTAAGGGAAATGGGGGAGATTTGAATCCAACTGGCTCTCAATCCTGGCTGCTTGCATTTGGTCCAAGTTTCTTTTCCAAGTCACATAATGAATTTGTGTCTTAAAAATTTGTTGGTTGGAAAGCCTGATGGTATATTTCAACTTCCAAACTACTACTCTGACCTTTTTCGCTTTTATCATGTATACAAGAAGTGCCTATATTTTAAACTTTGTAAAAACTCTGTGGTCCAGGAGAGCTTCATTTTAGTGTGGCTTTTTATTTGTTTCCCTGTTCCTTGCTGTTTGTGAGGTGCAGTTCAGATCTTTATTTGAACAATGCTAAGATATTAGCGTAATGTACTGGATATTTTTTGTTAGTACATAACATCAGAAGGCTTATCTCCTTTTATTACTACTTTACTCCTGCAGTTGCTAGACCCCAGACATCCCATTTTGCAGTGGTGGCGGGGAAATGTGTGCACACAGAGGGGTCCTGCTGGCCTCAAATCTGTCAGTGTTTCTCAGTGCCCTTTAAAGTTAATCCACTCCAAAGCCCACTTGGAGGCTGTTCTGAGAGTAGGAAGAGAGTGTGCAGCTGAGCTGATATTTTTAATTTCGCCCCCCCCTCTGCTGCATATTTGCTTCTGCGGTTCTCTTGTATAACTGGCACTGTGTGTCCTCTGGCAGGGCTCTCCCTGGAATTGCAGTGCTGGGGAGCGGGTGACATGAGTGCAGTGGGGACAATAAAACTCCCTGTTTAGTTTGCTTGAAGTGTTTGTAAACACTGAGGCAGTGTTGGGGTGTCCATATGCAATGGATGGCATTTTACAGCCTTCCCTCCTTAAGTGGGATAAACATGCTGCATCCACATCTCCTCCTTGCATTTATTTTATCTGTTTTTTCTTTCCTTCCTCTTTATTACTGACTCAAAGGGGAAGAAGAACAGTGCATGCAGGCGTTGCTTTTGGTTGGTCTTTTTTAAACATTTTTATTTCCTGGAATGGTGTTTTCCTCTTTATTTTACAAGGGAGGGAATGGATAATCTAACAGAGGGTTTCCCATCTTGGCTGTAAAATAAGAAGTTTTATAGCACTGATTTTGTTAGCCTGGGATAGAAGGCACTGGATATGAAGTGATAATTTGAAAGTGTAGATTGGGAATTGTTCTGGGAAATATTGATACAGAAATTGATGAGAACAAGCAAGGAATCCACGGCCAGGAATTTTGTATTTAAGTAATACAATCTTATGTTTTCATCTTTCCATATGTATGGAAATATATATATATATATATATATATATATAGTTATTTATGCTCTTTTTTTTCCCCCCAAAATTAATACATTTGTTGGATTTGGAAATATTTGTGACAATGTGTGCTAGCATTTTCCAGCTATATTATACTATAACGTGAGATGGATTAAAACGTACCTCAGAAATCTACACTATTATTCAGGTGAAACTTTGCCTTGCAGCAACTGAAATATAGACACATAAAAAGAGACCAAAA
>JAWWES010000001.1:33122937-33142025 GCA_035583135.1 Lophotriccus pileatus
CAGAAATCTACACTATTATTCAGGTGAAACTTTGCCTTGCAGCAACTGAAATATAGACACATAAAAAGAGACCAAAAGCTGAAAATCACTCAATAGATAAATGATTGCTGTGAAAAAGTACAGATGAGCTAAGGGGCCCATTTCTTGTCCTGCAAAGACCTAAATGCAATGAACATGTTTACTGTGATACAAGAAGTCCCCAAGATGCCAATTACTGCAATTGAAGAGAATGTCCCAGGAAGACAGCACTAAATATTTCCTCAGGTCTTTTTCCCTAATTTCTTACTAGTGTCCAATTTCTGAAGGGAGATTTAGGGCAAGGTGGTCTCATGGTCATACTCTGTAGTGTTTACTTATATCTTTGTCCTGTTCTTAATGAAACTGAGTATGATGCCAATGATTGGCTTCTTAGTAAAGCCAGAAATTGCATCTTTGCAAATTGGTTTTATCGGCATCACATATTTGCCATGTACTGCATTAAGTTGTCCATCCCAGAACTGTTGCAGAAAGAGATTTAAGGTGCCCTGGGGTGTTGGGTGTCACCCAACCTCATGTACAGAGGGACCCAAAGACTGGTGAGATGAGGGGAACTGGGAATAGCCAGAGCTGGGCCAGACTTGCTGACTTTTAAGCTTAATTTTCTTCTTTGCTCCAGAGGTGAGCTATGAGAGGGCAGGGATTTCTGTAGCCTGGAGTTGGGATCTGGCAAGGCAGCTGAAGTTCCTGAAGCAAGAGGTGGATGGCTGAAGGTGGCTCTTCAGGGAGGAACTGAACAGTCCCAAATAGGCATGGGGAGGGAAGGTGAGAATGGGGGAGTGGGAGAAGGGTGTCTGCAAGCAAATGATCTCCGTTTGTCACCTTGCCGTGAAAGAGCTTTCCTCTGTTGGCAGATCTATGCTGTGTGCTTCCTGTCTTCCCAGCCCAAGCTACAGGTGGTAGGTATTGCTCACAGCTTGAGCTGGAGTGTTGTGGTTCTCTAATGGAAGCTGTTGAGAGCTCTTGGTTTCAGCTCTGGAGCTGCTCTTGTTTTGTCCTGAGTGGAATAGCCAAGCTGGCATCCTCAAATTGAGATGCTTGCTCTAAGTTTTGTACTGTTTCCCAGATAGGTGTATCTGCAGCTGTTTTTCTGTGGGTGTGATAGATTTGTTGGCATTTTCTTATTTTTACATAAAATGTAGACAGCAAAGAGATTAGAGTACCTGGGAACTAGATCAATTCCTTTTCTAATTTTGAGGCATATTGTCTTTTTTTTAGGACAGGACCAGCAGTTTGAATGAAAGCCTTGCACTTGGTGAGTACAGAAAGAGGAGTGGGTAATGTGCTAGGAGTTAGTTCATGCATATTGTCAAATAACCACCTAGGCAGTGTGAAAATCCAAGAGATTCATTGCAACTATGTGGCTGGCATGACAGCAGAATGGAAAGGAGCACAAGATACGCATACCTCGCAGTGACAAAGCTGTTTAGATATTGATGCTTGTAAAACTTTGGAACAGAAGATTTAGGAGACAGTAAAATCATCTTCTGTATTATGAATGAGTTTCTCACATCAAAAATATCAGCTCAGTTGGAGAGATCTTGGAGCAGACATGCTCAGCAACAGCCCTGCTTTGGCTGGAGGACAGATGAGATGACCTAAGGCAGTGTTTTGATTGACTCCCTAGTTTCCACAATTTCATTTTGCAACAAGCCATTTAACTTCCTGCTCCCCCCCCAGAGTGATTCTGTCAATAACTAACTAAATTCTCATTTTAGTTTTAATGGCTCTCTTAGAGTAGGAAAGAAGTGATTTGTCATGTTTGTCATGTAATCCCGGTTGGTCTGTGCATAAACTGTGAATTTAAAAGAGGGGCAGGGGGAGTTGAGTCAAATATTCCTCAGGTGCTAATATGTTGAAATAATTAGAGCAGAACAAGGATAAACTTGTCCCTTAAAATCATTGTCAGAATTCAAACAGTCAAGAGCACATTGAAGTCTGTTGCTATTACAGTGGTTTCGTAACTAATCTGTGCTATTAAACATTGGCCCTGCATAAGGTATTAGTGAGATTTGTGTTGTAACGTCATTTGATTTCACCTTGCATAGATAAAAATAATTAGGGAGCTTTGTTGCTTTGAGCTGGGGATAGATATTTAGGTTGTTAACAGCTTGAGACTCAATTGCTGTTTGTCGTCTTGCCTCGCCTGGAGTAACTGCCTCTTGCTACACTGCAGAGGTGTGCACTCTTCCGTAATATACTTAAGGCAAAATTTAAACCTATTTAAAACCTATTTAAACTAACCTAGCTATTAGTTTCCTGAGATAATTAGGGAATACTTGTACAAACAGAGGAGAAAACCTTCAGTAAGGTCTAACGGAAATCTGCTGCTGTCCTTTTAAACATCACAGGATACCCTGTTTATTTTCTTTCCTTTTAGCAGAAATGCTTTCTTTTAGGTTCTGCTGAACTAAAAGTTAACTGTACCCTTTAAGTGTCTGAATAGTGTTTTCCTTTAGACTTTGAAAAGAGTAATGAGAAAAGAGAAAAGAGGAAGGGGAGGAAAGGCTGTGCTGGCATGAAAAAAAGACGAGCTTGCACATGGTTTCTCAAAAGAGTGTATCCTGCAGGCTGAATTTAAAAGGCAGAAAGAAAAAAGGTGTTAGAGATGCCAAAGTGTACAGAAGTCAAGCAGTGCTTGGGTAACTCTGTCCTGCTAAAGATGCTGTCCATGGAGAGAGGGACTTCATGCAGGGCCCTGGCAGCCCAACCCACTGCTGCACCGTTCTGCTTCTCCTCTGCAATGAAGGTACTGAAACTATGCTTTTTTGATTAAGCAAAAAGCCAGTTACTCAAAGGACAGCATGTGTGCACTTAAAGTGGGAGTATTTCTTCATATAAATCCAGGCTGTTGTTTGCAAAAGAGAATTGTCAAGGAACTACCATCCTGTAGGCTGGTGCTGAGCCTTGATGCCAATTTGTTGGGAACGGTGCAGAAAACTAATCTGTGTATGAGAGTCTCGCATCCCACAGTAGCAATCATTTGCATGTGCTTTCCAGAGTATTTTGGACAGAACCACTCACATCCAAAAATAGCTTTCATTACTTTGGCAGGAGGATCACCCCCTTACCTGGCTGTGGAAGGATGGGATCCCTCTCCAGAGTAATCAAGTAGTTAGAATAGAATATTTTTAGTTGGAAGGAACCTAAAAAGATCATCTTGTCCAACTGTGTCTTGAATACTTAGAGGCTTGGGGTATTGACTGCCTCTCTAAGAAGTCTGCTGCAGTGTTTGACCAGCCTCTTGGTAAAGAAATGCTTCCTCATGTTCGGTCTGAATCTCCTTTGGTGCAGCTTGAACCATTCCCACACGTCCTATCACTGAATCCCAGGAAAAAAAGATCAGCACCTCCCTCTACACTTGCACTCCTCAGGAAGCTGCAAGGAGCAATGAGTTCACCCCTTTTCTTCAAACCAGACAAATCCAAAGCCTTACCTGCTCCTCACAGGGCATGTCTTCCAGCCCTGACAAAGATGTATGGGATCATATGGAACGTTTCACTACTCAGTGGGATGTTGCCACTGAGATAACACCAGCTCAAGGGGAACTGGTGATGTCCTTATTCCCACCCACTTTCTCCCTTCTTGTTTTCCATCTGCCTAAGCCTCCCCTTGTTCTAGTCCAATCACCCTACCTCTTCTTCCTCCTCTGTTTTTCTTCTGTCTAGTGATGTTCAGCAGTAACCTTTAGGAGCTTGGATATCCCCAGACTACAAATGAATCTGAGAAATGGGTATAAAGGGAGACTTCGCTGAAGAAGATGTGATGTTAATAGGAAATAGGTTATTAAAGATGCTGAGTAGAATAATGTGTATCTGTTAGTAGATCACCCCACCTATGCTCGCTCTTCCCTGAGATGGATGAAACTTAAGACACAGGAACTTGTCAAACCCTTCTGTCTTTTCAGTGGTCACTCTTTTACTACAAATACCCACTCATCCATAAATACAAAAGTGACAAGAGATCTAGAAAAAACTATCCTCCAGAAAAATCCTGGATCCATGTTTAGGATGTAGATCATGAGTTGAAACATGAATGCCAGCATTCAGGTTTATAGCCAATCAAAGAACAACTGAAAGGGATTGCCAGGATTGGAAAAGAGATTTGAGGTTTGCTATGTTGCAAAGAGTACATTCAGTAATGAAACGCTGACTTGAAAAATCATCATTAGCACTTCTCTGTGATTTAAATTTCATTCCCTGAACTCAGAGAAATGGAAGATAGATCAGTCAAGGCTTTTTATCTAACAAGGTTCTAAAGGAAGCCAGATTCATGTCTAATTAGTGAGAAGTTCTTCATGGTGCCATCTCTTAAGCTTCCAGGGGCTAACACGTGGTGTTTTCATGACAGTCCTGGTTGCAGTGTGGGAATATTTACCTAAAATAACACCCTTAATTAAAGACATAGTAAGACAACCTTGTATAACCTGAATTATTGACCTCAAGAAATAGGTGTCCATGCTCTGTGGTCCTATTGCTTTCTGATGATGGAAGGGAGTGATGGCTACTGAACTGGATTAACTGAGAGAGGGGACGACTGCCACTTGAAAAAATAATAATTTTTGAATTGTTCTTGCTTTATAGCCATTTACACAAATACCTGAAAAGTAAATGTAGGCTTGAAAAAGCTTTTCTGGCTCATTTGGTCTCCCTGCTAGTCCTCTGGAGACATCAGATTATTCCATCCTGAGACAAGTAATCTTTAGAGGTGAGAATCAAGTAACCTGAAATTACTGTGGGGCTGTCAGTTCATTTTTGCACATTGGGAAGAAGATTAGGAGAAGTAACATTAGCCTTTTTATTCTTGCACCTCCCCTGAAGTCCATGGTGCAGTGTGTCCTGTGGAGAAAAGGTATTAACTCAGATAAACCTGTGGTAATGAGTTTAATTACACCCCAGCAAAGACTGAAGAAATCTCTAGCTTTCACAAAAGGGTAAGGCCATATTTTGGATTTCTGTATGTCTCTTGGCTGCTGAGGACCTTGGAATGGCTGGTTTCAGGATCAGGTTCTGTGTGTGGTTGACTGTAAATGTAGCGGCAAGTTCAGCCTGTGTGATGATGAGGTTTGAGCTTTGCTCTTCTCCCTCCTTCTGTGGCATAATTCCAAAAAGTGCTTTCACTCAGATGTTTTAACATAGTTTGCAGCTAATTCCGTATTTTCTATCTAAAATACACTCAAGTGCAGTGAGTGTCTGCACCATTGCAATTACTCCAGCCATTTGAACAAGAGGTCAAATCTGTCTATCTCCTGTCTGTAGCCAGCAGAAGATAGAAGATTGTCGCACTCTCTAATTCCTCATGTATCTGAAACTATAAAAATCCTCACTGTAAATATTTGTTGTTGAGAGCATTAGGTATTTATGAGGGAATCCTTGAATGATGTTGGCTCTATTTAAAAAAAAATAAAAAATCACGTGAAGACTGTATCCATGTACCAGCAGCTTGAAACTGCAGTCACAGAATTGGTGCCTGATTTCTCTATTGCATTTGTCCTTGTTCTGAACAATTTGTTCTTTCTAAAAAGGGAACTGTGCCCATTTTCTTCAACTCAGCAGTATTCACATTTCTAAAATGTGGTAGTAGCATTTTGCTTGGATTGATGTGTTTGTCTGCACATAGAAACTCCCAAATAAATGCAGGTTTCCGTTAACTGTTTAATTTCGGCAGGCAAATGGGAAATCTAAAGTTGAGCTCTTAACTCCAGGTTGACAGATTCCTGCTTGACCTATTTAGGAGAGGGAGGCATGAGTATGTGACTCTGCTGGAAACTGCTTTGTGGGTTCTGTAGGAACGAAGTGTCCTCTTGTGTTGTGACCTGCTGTTGGTATGCCCTGACCATCTCATGCAGGGATGTAGCATATGTTCAATGCAGAAATAAACAGTGTCTTTTAGCAGTCACTAACCCCAAATTCTGAAGTATTTTGCTCCCTTGCACCCCCAAACTGGAAAACAAAGTTAAATATATCCGTATTATTATCCTGAGGTACTTCTCAGTATTTCTATTATGTTTGTAAATGATTTTTGTTAATATAGTGTTTCCCTCTACTAGGAAATCTTTCTTTCCTTTTAAGTAGAACTTCTGTTGCCACACTTTTGTGGGAAACCTGTGTCTTGGTGCACTCGCGGGTGGCTGTGCAAGTCACTGGCCCCTGTGTGTCACTTGGAAGCACTGACATAAGGTTCTTCAAAAGCATGGCCTGTGAGAAGTGTCTGCTGGATCATGTTGGACATCGCTGTGCTGGAGATGCTTGAGATTGCTCTGTCCTGTGCCATTATACATGGTTATAATGGACCATTTCTAAACTTTCTAGTGCAGATACAAATGTAGTATGGGTAATGTTTAAAGCTCCTCCTCAAGCTGCTACGTGGCCAGAGATGTGTATTTCCATCATTAGTAACTTCACATTGGTCATTGTGAATATTCAGGCTATTTTCAAGGGCCATCCCACTTACATCAATGTTGTCTCTAATCTGTTGTGCCTCTGGATTGGAAAACTGCTTGGATAAGTCAGTCTTAAAATTAATCTTTTTGCTAGATTAACTTTTTGGGATAGTGTCTCCAGGCTGATTCACTGTGGGTGGGTTAGCTGGTATTTAATAATAATAAATAAAGGCATCTTTGAAACAAATCCCCTCTAGTTAGAAATTCACAACTGAAGAAATTCAAAATAAATTGAGTATTGATTTGCACAATGAAATAACCAAGGAAAACCATCATTGTGGGCTGAGGCTAATGCTGTTAGAATAAAGGAAGCTGATTCTGAAATAAATACTCAATAAAGTGCCTCGTTAAGTTCTGCAGTTCTACAAAAGCTGTTGCCACAGGGAGGAAAAACCTAGCGTGAATTATTGTTTTACTGCAGCTGTCAGTCATTGCAGCCTGAGCATGTTGCACCAATTCGTAAAGTAGCCACTAGTAACCAGGTCATCCTGCTTAAATGTCAAGCTTCTTGTTGGAAAACGTGTGAAACTACATAAAAACTCTTTCCATCTTGTTAGCACATCTTTCACAGTATTTCTCATTTTGCTTGATGACATCAGTTCTTGAAGATACAGAGGAAGGTTTTAAAAATACCTCGTGGGCAATGCTGAATGATGCGTAGCTAATGAATTTATTGATGCTTGTCTGACATTCTGGAGGGTTAGTCCACTTCCTCTGATGCAACTTTTGAGTCATCAATCTCTTTATAGCTGCTCCTGTATTTTATGTATAGACTGAATGTTATTGTCCTTGGTAAGGTCTTTGAGATAGAACTTCTGTCTGTTAGTCCCTACTTCCTCCAGTGAGAATCTGCAGTCCGTAGGTGTTACTGTAATGTGAGTAACCAGTGCGGTAACTTGGGTGGGAATAGCCATTAGTGATTTTGGGGAATGACAGTCTCCTTAATTTCACTGCACGTCAATCTATATAATTTGCAGTTTCGTCTAGAATTACATATTTTGTATTTTGAAGGCAAGACAACTGAACTCTGCATCTTTGTGTTTGCAGGCAAGTCCTTTCTAAACTTTGTTTCTTGGTTGCCTCCATCTGTAAAATGGAGATAACCTCAGAGGGATGCCTTGAATATTCATCAGTGATTTATTGTATGCCACTGAAGAGAAGTGTTACCAGCAATGCTAATGAAGTTTATTACTCAGCCCCTCTGCTGCACATTGATTGGTATTTCAAAGACCTGCAGTCTCCACAGCGAGCGCTAGCAAATTCTTAACTGGACTTAGCTCGTAGATGACACTAATAACTTCGATTTACATGAGGCTTTTCCTTTGGAAGAGCTCCAAAGAATTTTATAAACTGTAATGCAAGCCATACTGTAAATATTGCCTTAGCAGCCATCAGCTATCGGGGAGTTGCTGTGTGATGGATATTGCAGTGCAGCCGACAGCTGTACGTGAGAGGACAGCAAGGAAGAAAAGTAATTCTGCAAGTGGTGGAGGTGACACAGGGAAGGAAATAAGAAAATAAACAGACACTACCTGAATTGTGATTTTTTTTTTTTTTTTCCCGTTGATGTTATTGATTCTTATAGATCAAGTGACTCCCTTGTGAAACATGGCATTTTTGTTGTAGTCTCAAGGTGTTGTGATATTGTTTCAATTCCAGTCAAGCAGAAAGAACTGTGCTGGTAACCAGGGTGTTTTTTCTTGCAGAGCTTGTGTGTTTCTGGATATCTTAATTCAAATACTGGGGTGCAACAGTGTGATTTTTAGCGGTTCCTTAGGCTGTGTAATGTCCTCCTCTAATGGAGGCAAAAGGCACAGTTGCTTGGAGTTTGCCCTGTACATCAGAAAGACTGGACAGCATACCCCACATAACTTACTCTGAAGCTGAAGTCCCGTTAACCCTAAATTCTCCCAGAAAGTATAAATACCTTTGCAAATATGTTGGCTTTAGAATTTGTTAAGTTGGGTTTGTTCACTGAATGGTGGAGCCTTGGCTTCTGCCCTGAATCATAGGCACCTAAGTTGCATTGTCTAAATAACATTGTTGTTATTTTAGGTCCCAGACACCATCATTGGAGGGAGATGGCACATTCAGAAGTGCTCAGAGATGTTTGTCTCAGATGTTTGGTAGGGAGGCCAGACCTTGTATAAGACTAACTTGAACATTTTGGTGAATTCCTCAAAGGCAGGTAAGACAAAACAGTGCCACTGGGTACAGTGTAATCTGCCAGAGAAGTTGGTGCTTTAATAGACTAGACACAGAGCACTGTCCTGAAGAACTAGCCAGCTGCAGCCAAACAAAAAAATGTCAAGGGCAGAGGTCAGCCCAGTCAGAGGTCAGTGACAGTGTGGATTCTGATTTTGGAGGCATCCCAGCTGCCTGATGATCAAAAGAATTGTAGAAATTACATTGTCTTTGTAATTTTGCTGAAACACTGTTTCCTTTGGTAACTTTTGAGCCTGTTGGCCAGGATAGATGATTGCAAAAGTTTGGTTTCCTTAGAAAACAGGGTTAAAGTATGTATAATGCTTTAAGGGGCAGCTTGTTGAATTCAGATGCTTGTTTGGCAATGCTCATCCAACGCTTGCCTGGCATGGGGAAGAGGTTTCACTGCATCATCTTTAGGTTTGGTCTGGGCAAACGAGTATTTCTGTTTGTAGCACCTAATGGAGACCTCAGCAGTCAATAGAGCACAGTTTGTGGCTTGGCTTCCTGCCTGGCTGTGTGCTCACACCAATCTTACAATAAAAGCAAAATGCAAAGTGTAATTATAGCCTAGTGGATGAATTTATGTTTTTGGTAGTCTCTGTTGCTGGGAGTATTTTAAAGCCTCTGTGTCTGGGATTCTGGTCTTTCTAGATATTTAGAACCCAGTTCTGTATTTTGCTAGGCCATACCCTCCATTAAATATATATATTGATAACAGTCAATGAGTGCATTAATGTTTAATTCGGTACATTTTTCAGGTTTAGGATCCCACTCATCCATATTGTTGTAATCGATTCCTCCTGGAAATACTGTGGTAATTAGAGGAGAGACTGATTTGCAAGCATTACTGTGACATGTGTAACCAACCTGTCTTGTTTTGAGCCTTTCATTACCTTCGCTTATGACTATAATTGTGTGCCATCTCAAGGAGGAGTATGAACTTTTCATTTGCATGTTAATGGCACTTTGTCTGGGAAGGTGTTAAAGGGATTCAAGCAGTGCTATGCAGAAAAAATAACGTGTCCAGTAAGCAAACAATTTTGACTGTTAGTGGTTCAGACGTTTCTAATAATAAAGATCTTCTTTTCTTCTGATGTAGCAAATGCACCTTTCAAATGGGCAAGGCAATCGGTATGATTTAGGAAGAGAATTTTTACATATAACTGCTTCCTGTAATCAGCATCTGTCTCCTCCTAGAAAGGAAGGAAGGGCTTGTAACTTGTGTGCCCTTTTTAAAGGGAGGATGTATTAATTGAATCTTAATATGTGTTGTGATACATAGAGATACACTGAAAAAAGCTATATGCTGAAACTCACTGGATTTCTCATGTGCAAAAGCTGCTGGGAGTGTGGGCTGTTCTCAGGAGCTGAAGGACTGATGTACTGGTTATTTTGTCAAGCTTGTTTGGCATTTGAGGGATTTGTCCAAAGCTCTGACATTTCACTCTCCAACTTCTAGTTTTAAAAAGGAACATTTGTGATTTTATCCTAACCTTGAAGTGGGTCCCGGTGTGCCTCAGTGTGTGATTGAGGTCATTTGTCCTCTTGCTCATAATGGTTATTTTGGGTGTTCCTGAGAAAGTAAAAAAGACTCCATCACACTTCTGCTTTTGCATGGGAAGAGCTCCCTCTGAACAGTCACAGAAATCCCCGTAAATATTAAAAATACGTTCTGTGTCACATTTATAATCCTTCTTCATAATTCTCTACTCTTCTGCTGTTTACAGGAAACCTGAGCCACATGCTTTCGTCTCACTAACAGCTCTCAGTCTGACGGATCCAGGAGGAATTGCCATTCTCTGTAGATCAGACCTGGAGGAAAATGAGAGGCATGGGCATAACAGCCTAACATTTCCATTTAGGACAGTTGGATAAGCCTCAGGAGAAGAGACCTGCTGCTTTAAATTCAGAGTGGCCATTCAAGCAGGATTCCTTCTGCCTTGTGCCACTGTGTGTTGCTGCAGCATCCCATAGCCCATCCTTGTATCCTGAATAACTGTGCAATGGCAAAACAGTTTCCACCTAGTGGAGCTCAGTGCTTTCTGGGGGGTGAGAACAGGTTACGGTCACTAACAGGCAGGGAAATTTTTGAGTGGGTGAAGGCTTACTAGGTGTTTGTAGGGAAATCTGACCAGGTATGAGGGAGAACATGGTTGATAGGGCTGCTTTTGCATTAAGGATGATTAATGAGAGGTAGCCTAGTCTGTAAGACGAATGTGAAAAAAAATAACAAGGAGTTTGGGAGCCATAGAAAGAGAAGGGGGAAGGAAAACTTTGAAGATACAAATGGGGAAAATTGGGAGAATTGTGCTTTAACAGGTTGGGGTTTTTTTGGATTTTTTTTTTTTTGAATGCAAATGCCAGTGATCCAAGATCAGGTTTGTCAAGGCTAGAGAGGGACAACTGCAATAAGGGAGAATTTGGGCAGTTGCAGAGCAGTGGATGTGGTCTGTCTGCGTGGGGAAATGGTTGTGCCATCATGGGTGACTTCTCCTCCAGCACCTACGAGTGAGCGGGAAGAGAAGCTAGAAGAAAGGATTATATTCTGTTTTGATAGCTCTAGCTTTTATACAAAACTTATTAATTAAAAGGGGAAATTTCCTGAATACAGCCCAAAAATAGTTCCCAGAGAAAAATACCAGCCCTATTACACCTTTGATGTAGTTGAGTCAGAATCACAGAATATTCTGAGTCAGAAGGGACCCACAAGGATCACTGAGCCCAAATCTTAAGTGAATGGCCCGCATGGGGATCAAACCCATAACCTTGGTGTTGTTAGCACCGTGCTCTAACCAACTGAGCTCATCTCAGCACTGTCTTGGCAGACAAAGACAAAAATGTATATAGCACGATACCAGAGCAGAGGAAGGCGGATATTAAGACTGCAAAATGACGAGATAATCATCGATGTTAGTAAAGAAAAGCAAAGCAGAGTTGGGGGCATTAGTGAGAAAAAAGGCTGAAGAGATGAAATAGTCCAACAAAGAGAGTTTAAGGCTTAGGTCTGCTTTTCACGGGGCCTGCTCCCAAATTTTTATCCTTGGAAAAGTCACTTATATGTTGCTTTTTCCCTGGCTTGCTTGTGTGTAGAGTGCTCAGAGATGGACAATAATAAGTGATTTTTCTATAGCACAGAGTACAGTGTGGCCTTAAGCCTGCCTTGAATTTAAGTGTTAACATGAGATAGACTTGAAGTTACTCTTAATAACGAAGAAAATGTACATACTGTTTACGCACAGCTTACTCTCCCTATAAAATTTAGAGGATGTACAAATGGCACGCATGTGGTGGAAAGTGTGCAATAGTTACATGTTGAGTGAAGCATTTGAGTTGTAAACCCAACCTTTAAAAAATGCCATAGGCTGCTTTCAATGCCATAGACAAAAAAAAAAAAATTGTAATATATTCCCTCAAGGCACAACTCATTTATATTGTGGGAGTCCATACAACCTTCTGTACAACCTGATATAAGGAAAACTTGTATTGTGCGCACTGAGGTACCAACAAGTAGCAGATAACAAAAGGGAGAAGAACAGTCTAAGAAGTGTGCAAAGCAGAGGTGCCACACATGTAGGGTCTGTAACCTCTGGTGCTCTTGAATAACCAGATGATGTTTGAATTAGTTTTATGTTTGAAGAGTTGGTTGTTGTAAAGGCATGATGAAGGAATAATTTAACTTCATTTTATGTTACATATTTAATCATGGCTTCCTAATCCCTACATGCTTATCACAACCAGGTTCTGGATCTGTCCAGGTGTGCATTTGAGGGTGAAGGGGATGTTTGTGATCATACTCAGACCTTATTTTGCTCACTGTGGGGCAGACATGAGAGGACACAGAACTGCTCCAAAGAATACATGCTGTCTTCACTGACTGCTTAAGTGTAATAAATGTACAAAAAAATGCAAGCATGGTGCTTTCCACGTGACCCTCATCTGCAGCTCTTGTACCTGGCAAGTCTTGTTTGGTGCTTGCTCAGTCTTGTGGGAGGGGGGAAGAGAGGTTATTAGTTGCCAAGAAAAGAAACTCAAATCAATTTAAGTGAGCACTTGGAGCTGCCGGCTATAACCCTGGGCAGTGTGTGAGGCTACTGCAGAGCAGCAGCAATAGAGCTGTGAACCAAAGCATCAGATTAGTGAACCCACAGTGAAAACTTGTATTTCTCTACTGGAGGTGAAGTTCTTCACTCCAAAGGCTTTTTTTGGATGTGGAGCACTTTTCTGTTCCACAAGCCAACATACATTTCTGTGCCAAAACTATACTTAAAACCTGTCCACTTGTATTGGACCACAAATAGGATACTTGACCTTTATTATCCAATATTTCCCTGATTGTTTTGGGTTGTTCTGTGCTTCTGACAGTGAACCAGAAGTCTATTTGTGACTTACAAATGCATGTTCTGTTACAGATGGATGTGGTAGCTGGGGCTGTAGTGACTTGTTCAGGCTGGCACTAAAATTTGGACTGAAACCTGATTTGTGCTCAGGGTTTGAATTCGGATTCCCAGATCCAATGCACAGTCTTTCCAGGATATGCATCTCCTTTGCAAATTTAAAAATGAAGGATTTTCTAACTTTTGGCAGCAGTAACCCCACAGCTTTTGAGTTTATCTCTGTAGGTAGCTGGCAGGTGTCATTCAAGGTTTAGGGATTGTTTTTTACCAGTTTGTTCTTCCTGTCTTCCTCTCTGGGCAGTATTTTTCTTGCCCTTTTTTTTGCTGTGCCGCACAGGGATGCTCCTTTCCAGAGTGTGGCTGGCTGGGCTCATGCCTTGGTGCTTCAGCAGCATCTGCCCAGACATTTTTATCCCACAGTCATCCCATATACTTATGTTCTCCCTGTTTTCCATGCCTTTTCAGTCTATAAACTTTATTTCTTCCATTTATAATCTTAACCTGAAATTGCCTCACAGTTTGTTTAAATCATCTTTTTTTCTTTTTTTTCCCCTTTTACAGCTATTATTTGTTTCCTTTCACCATCCCCTCTAGAAATTCAGAGTACTGCCAGCTGAGCAGATACCCCAGTCCAGATGAAGGCAGTTTTACAAGCCTTGTTACCCTGCCTGGACTCTTTACCACCACAGCAGCTTCTCTTTTGCTTTTAATCGTATGTGTATCCAGTTGTTCAAATTGTCTCAGTTTAAGTTGTTCTGCACATGACTGTTGCAGAGACACTGAGGTGCTTATGCTAAAAGAGAGCAGCAGTGCACATTAAGGGTGAAATTTTTCCACTGGAGAGAAGCTAAATAGGGTGGAATACAGAGTAGTGTGAAAAATTGGTTCAAAGCTGGAATTCACATTTTCTTGCTGGGGTTAGCTGACTGCAATAGGATTGTGCAAGTCATTGCAAACCCTTTGTTTTCAGAGAGAAAACAAGCGACTTTTTATAAATCTGCTTTTAAAGTTAAGAGTTAAGATAATGCTTCTGTACAAGTTCCTTGAAGAGAGCTTTGCAGGATGGGTGGATTTGGGCTTGCAGTGCCACTTCAGGGCAATGCTTTTGACTGTTAGGTAGGAAAGAACAAAATCTCGAGTGACACATAGGACCTGTCCTGCAAGCTATCAATAGCAGAGCCAAAAATCCTATGTTCTGGTCTTGGTCTTCACCTATTTTCCCTGCTAAGAGAATAAATATACACACACACACACACAAAAATCTCTTCTGTTCTCTGATTTGTGGTACAGTCCTGGATATCCAATTTCAAGTCATTTCAAGTGTAGTATAGAAATACATTTAGAAAGGACTGGAAATAAGTATATAAACTGTACAGAAGTCTTGTCTTTGATTTAGACAGGCTCCATTGAAATCTCTTTATAACTAATGACAATTAGCTGTGCAGTTAGCTGTTGTTCGTATGTTGCTTTATGCTTGATGGGAGTGTGCTGTGCTGGGGGGCAGCAAGGTTGAGCTTGGGCATGGTGGGATAAATGGCAAGCTGAAAAATGAGGAGGGAATTCTGTACTTTACTAAATGAAAATGCCTTATGTTGAGTTTTGAATTACAAGTACTGTTTTTGGGTAGACTGTCCTTTTTGTTAAAAAACCACAAATGGTACCAGTCCAAAAAGTTTTGTGCAAAATTGGGAAAATGCAAGGAATGAACAAGTGTGAGATATGCCTTACCCCTATAAAGCACAGTCTGTCTGGCTCATACCCTCTCATTTGACAAGCTGTATCCTAAAGAAAAATATTTAAGTATATATGTATTTAAGAAGCTGGTAATGCAATCTTTTTTGTGACTGAAACACTTTCTTCCAGGACTGTGTGTGTCAAGATCTTAAACACGTGACTGTAGCCAGCTGGCATTAGCCTTGAGACTAAGTCTCCTAGTTGGGATGAAAAATATTTGCTCTGTCATATCCCTTCAACTTGAAGCAGTAAAACTGTGTGGTGTCCAACGGTGTCAGCCCACTCCACTATAATACCTAAAGATAATTATTCTTGCTTGGTTTTGGTTTTCTGTCTGTTTTCCGTCCTCTCTCAGCCTGCCTTTGGCTCGTGCTTTCTTCCCTTGCCCATCCCTCCCCACATCCACCCAGGTGCACAGCAGTCCAGAAACTCTAGACTCTAAACCTCTGGAGGAGGACTGAGTGTGCAAACTGGCAACCATTGCAGGGAGGGGATGCTGCAGGACCAGCATGCTGAGGGGGTACTCCAGCAGGAGTCCTCCATGGAAAAGTCCTTTTTTCTACATAATTGGCTTATTGCCTGGGTGAAAGAGCAGAGTTCCTTTGTCACATGGGTTATGATTGTATTTCCAGTAACTTCAGCAGCCACAATGTTTCATCTCTGGGGTGTGGATAAGGGTTAATGTCTGAGGCTTGTTATACAATTCACAGTGTTGAGGTGAACAGTTATTGTGGAAATCTGTTTATCTCATACTCAATACAAAATTACCTCCTTTTAGTATGTGCAGGCTGTAAATGAGAAAGTGGGTGTCTCACCTGCAGTCCTGCAGGCACAGCCTGGTCAGGGAGGAGGATGATGAATCTCCTTCCTTCTGCCTCATATCCAGAAGGTAAGGGATCCAAACTAGTTGTCCATGTGTGTTATCCCTTTGCCTTTAGTTAACTTGCTTGAGCATCCCTGATTGTGGGTCAGTTTTTTGGGTGAAGTTTGGGGAGGAGCATGGTTCAGTTTGCTGTCACAATGAAGGCTCTGCAGTGCAAATGGACTGAGGCCAGGGACTTTGGTAGGATGTGGCCCTTGGTGTATGTACACAGCCAGTGTTGGAGTGCAGTGGTGCAGTTTGATACACAGCTGCTTTTGGGGGGAATCAAGGGAAGGAGCTTGTAGGTTTAGTTACAGAAGGGGCTGCTTTCCAGCCAGCCACATGTCTGGAGTTGTGCAACTTCTGGTCCCCCCCCATGGAATCATGGTGGATGGGGTTGCCAGAAAAAACCTAACCCACAGAGGAGCATCACTTACAACATTGTGCAATAAACATTATTCCTTAGGGTCCTGTTGCTCCTTCTAGACAAAGGGTCTGGCATTGAAGCCCAGGAGTGGAGAGAGATTTGCAGGAGGGGAAGGGCTGGAGACAAACCAACACACTAAGACCTGATGGTGAAATGAGTGATGTAACTCTGCTGTGTGGATATCCTCAACTTCCCAGATTTTCAGCATGCATCCAAAACCAAAAGGCAGTGTGACTGGAAAGAGCAGGCTCTCTGGGGACCTGCTTTTGAAGTTACAGCCAAATAATCTCCCACCTATATTTAGAAAATCTACTGTAATGAATGTGGGATGCTGGTCATGCAGGCAAGGTGCTTTGGATTGCCGAGGTTGGAGCGAACACAGTGGTGTCTTTGCTGCTTTTACCTGTCTGGCAGATTAAAACTCACACAAATATCCATGGTTTTGGCTTGCTTTGAGGACACATGAAAAAAACAGCCATTGCTGGACGTGTGGCAAGAAATGGCACAGTGATGCTGAGTGTGGGAGCAGGGGAGGGTACTCATGCTGCTGCCAGGCTCTGCTGGCCGTGCTGTGCTGGCAGCCTCCCCTGGGAGCTGGTGGCAGAGCTGTCACGGAACTGAGACCCCCCTTGCGGCTAGTTCAGGCTCCCTTTGGCAGGCAAGAAGTCACTACATGTAAGAGCACATGATTCTCATTACCCATGCCTGAATGTCTGCTGGGGCTGAATTGCCTGGATCCCCAAGAGTTGCTCAGTAAGAAACAGCAAACATTTTTCCTGGGAAGGAGCAGCTGTTTATATATAGTGTGCAGTGGGTTCATGAGTGATTATTAGGAAAACATTCCTTTCTAGTCATAAAAAGGGCATTTTTGTTGTCTCCTTTCCTCTAAAACACACAAGTTGGAGAGTCAGGGATTTTCATTTGCCATGACAACCAATGAAACCTCTAAGCCATGTGATATCTTTGTCCTTCCTATGATTAAGTCTTTTCTTTAATTTTTTTTTTTTAAGGCCCTGTTGCTGACAGAATTGGGAAACATCAGGTGTTATTTGCTTTTCTCATGTAGATTAGTCAGGATTTAATTTGCATGTTTACTTGGGAGCTGTAGAGAGCTGGGGGATATTGATAATTCCATGATTTATGGTAAGGACAGTATCTTAGATCAGAATTGCTGTACGGTACTGATATTTTCTCCCCCCCCCCCGCCCTCCCTCTTTGAGACAGTGCTATTGATGAGAGGTCTGGTCTCCCACAGGACAAGAAGTATTGTGGGACTCATCAGTTCTGCTGAACAAGAGTCCTGGAGATGTTGGTTTACACATGATACAAATGGCTTAGAGACTTTGAGCCAATAAATCTTTTCCTATTCTTATGCCAGGGCAACGTTTTGCAAAGGCAAAAAGTGTGATGGCTGTGACTCTTGATGCCTGGTCCTTCTGAGGGTTTCCCTTGGTTCCAGGTCTGAGCACTTCACACTAACCAAGAACTAGGGTGTGGTGTTGCTGTCAGCAAATCTTGAGTGCCAGCATTTATTCTCTTTTAAAAATTGCTATCTTCTGCTCAGGAATTTCCCCAGAGTGCCAAATATAGATTCAACACAAAAAAAAAAAAAAAAAAAACAAACCACTCAAACTCAGAAGCCGATCTGTTGCTAAGGAATAAAAATAGATGGTCACAAACACGGTGCTGACGTGCCAAGTTGTGCCCCCTTGACCGTGCAGCTTTGACTGTGAAGGTTCCTGTCCCAGTGACAGCACTGCCCAGCCTGCATACGTCATGTTGGCATCAGTGTCTATGAAGACTGGCTACTGCTGATTTTACGTAAACAAGAGGAAATAACTTTCTGCTTCCTAATCTTACTCCCCAAGAGGTCAAAACTTCAGTAGGCTGCTGCCAGGAGATCAGTAGTAGTACAGGAAAATCTCTGTATCTTTATCTGCTATTATCTATAAAAGAGCAATGTCTGTACTGGAAAAGCCCTGAGAAATTGTGTTTGTGATGGGAACATATATTTGAGCAAAAGCACCATGCTTCAGGAGGTCCTGGGCTGTATCATAGAGTTGTTGATCATTGACAACATCAAAATGGTAAACATTTGTGCTGCATAAGCTGTGGTTGTGCCTTCACCTTCTCTCCAAATGCATATCTCTCTCTCCAGAGCTCTGCAATAATTTATTAACCCATGTGGCTGAAGATGGAGTAGCTGAGCTGGGAGTGGAGGTGTGCAGAGGTGAAGACATGATTTATCTGTGCTAGAGAGCTGCTGTGACCAATGCTGTCTTGTAATGTGTGTGCATGTACGTGCAATGCTTGGTTTTGTGGGACCTTCCTGCTTAGTCCTCAACATACCATTTCCTTCATCAGCTCTAACAAATAAATCTCAAAGAGATTTTTGGAACACATTTTTTAAAATTATTTTTTTTCGAATTTTGGACTTTTAGGTAAGCTGGCTGAGTAATGTCCCTGCAATGGTATGAGACTTAGAGCAGAAAGCTTCCACTAAGTGCTGCTTTTTTGTGTTTCAGGATTTGTTTCAGTGCCAAATTTAACCTGTGCAGTGTCTTGAATTGCAGCTGGCCCAAAGCTGATATGAGGTTTTCTAACGGCAGATAGCTGCCTTAGAACAGTAACTGTACTTTTGCCATGGTTTAGAATAAATAAAAAGTACTGCAACCACCTGAAACTATAAGCGGAACTGAAAATAGGCTACTTGTTAGCATGTGAGGTAAAATTTAGCCAGAATATGAATACTGTTTCTTACTTTCTGAAGAGACTTGTGATATCCTTATAAAAATCTTACTCAGGAGCCATAATATGAAATTACCCTTGAAGAGATACTAAAGATAGTAAACATACTTCCAAACAAAATTACATTCTGTGACTGGGTCTGTAAAAATCTAATTCTGCTGTCCCACCCTCAGATTTTTTTCCCATCTGGATTGGGTCCCTCCTGCAGCTGGCCAGGTGTAGGTAGGGCTGGGAACC